>JAPFFF010000005.1:1200000-1905000 GCA_039105265.1 Tritrichomonas musculus | reverse complement strand
ACAAAACATTATATATAGAGAAAATATTATGAATAAAATCTTTAATCATTGTATTTCTATCAAATTCAAGAGATAAAATGTCCTTTTTACCTATAAATAGAGATAAATAATAATATCTTTTTTTATTTTCAACAAATTCTATTTATTTATTTAGAAATATGCATATAGGAGCAACAAAGAAAAAATATTTTGGGAAATACTTGCGAAATGTAAAGTCTATGGGATGAAAAACACTTATGAATAAAAAAAATGGGGGCTAAAATACAACTTTCAATAAAAAAATAAACAAAAAATCATTTAGCCCCCAAAAAGAAATGTGATGTGAAAAATGGGGGCTAGAATGCATTTTCCCAAAAAATAAACAAAAAATCATTTAGCCCCCAAAAAGAAATGTGATATGAAAAATGGGGGCTAGAATGCATTTTCCCTATATAAATAGAAATATATGTACTTTAAGTAAATGAATAAGTATGTTTTATTTAATTATCTTTGATATATCAAGAAAATAATTGAATAATTTCTTGACCAAAATTTTAAATAATTTTTTTCAAAGGTAAGAAATAATACAATAAAGTTTTTACTTACAATTCTATATCAAAGCAAATGCATTAGATAAAATATATATGAATGTTATTATTACGATTTATTATTTTTATAGTATACTCATTTGCTTTATTATACTTAGAGTATAAATAGATATATCAAAATTTTATTTTGATCATTAAATTTTTAGCAAAAAATTTAAAAAAAAAATTATGTCACATTTTCTAACCGTCGATATTTTTTTTAATATTAAATATTCAATAAGAAATCCATTTTTAATGTATATATTGTATTGGCACATTTAAAATTACAATTCAGTGCTTATTTATCGTTATTCCAGGTAATTAATGAACACCCTGTATAGAATCATTTATAAGAAAACATCTGGGAATTACAAATACGTATCTTTTATGAAAGATGTTTTAAGGCGGTATTTCTAAAATCAACTTGATCTTCATATTGCTAAGTGCTTGCATTTATTTAGCTTCCAAAAAATAGAGATATCGTCCCTATATGTTTTTTTTAAATTGACTCTAGATCTTGCATCAAAATTACTTGAAAGTTCACTCTTAATTTGTTCTAAATTTAATTTCATAGTGGCGTGGTTTTCACATAACCGTTGCCTGCGTGTCCTTGCTCGTTTCCTTTTCCATCTGGACGAGGGAATTCTTCGTTGCATCCGATTCATTTCGTATCTGTCAAGTAGTACATGCTTCTTATACCGCCACCACAAGTATCCCATTTATCATCAATAATCTTGTTTGTGGCATCTTTGCCAAATTTACTTATAGAAAGCATAGTCCGATGTTTTTGTAACATATGACAGAATTGAAATACTTTCAATTCTTGATGTACTAAACACATATTTTCATATCTTTCTATGTTGAGAAATCTTTTAGAATTTTAACTTTTGTAAAATAAATATGCAAAGATGCATTATTGCATATTTCTGTGACTAGGAATGGAAATATAACTTTCCTTTCCTATTATTTGAAGCTTCGAGTCTTTTGTGAATTATTTTAAATTTATTGTAAACAATAAAAGCATTTTTACAAATTTCAATAATTTGAGATGGAATTATTACATATTTAGCCAATGTTTCTGTTAAAGAATATAGCCCAATGCGTTTGATAAATGATGAAATTTCTACATTTTAAAGGCCATGGTGTACAAACAAAAGAACATCAATTTCTGAACTTGTTTGATCATTTTTCCTTAGGATGAATTTATTTTCAAAATTCCAGATGTTGTTTTATGGCTGTTAATTCAAAAATTTGAATATAATTTTATTTGTAAAATTCATAAATATCTCATTTAATTTTGGACAAAAATCTTTTTAGATTTAATAATTATAAATATCTCATTTATTAAATTAGGAAATAAGATATAATTTCAAGGTATAAAATAAAAAGTAATTATTTTCTTAAAGAGAAACATATCGTATACATATTTTTCTCACCACTATAATTGTACTAATTCTTTTGCAATTGTATGCTCATTAAGAAATGCTTAAGATAAAGACCAATTCTAACTTAAAATAAAATAATTCGTTTATATATCCAGCATTTTTATGATATTTTAATATTCAATCATTTATGGAATTTAAAATGAATATTTAATGCGACAGCATTGATATGGGCTGCAGAAAAAGACAATAACGATATTGTTCTAGAGTTATTAACAAAAGAAGGCATTGATATCAATATCAAAAACATTTTATTTTGAATTCATTAATAATATTTTAATCAACTATTTTTATCATATTGAAAACATTCAATCATTTGTGGAATTCATAATGAATATTCAATGGAACAGCATTGATTTATGCTGCAAATAATGGAAATGTAGAAATTGTTCGAGAATTATTAACTAAAAAAGCATTGATATCAATAGCAAAGATATACTTAATTCAAAACCATTCATATTATTCAAACCAAGCATTTTTATTATATTTAAAATATTCAATCATTTGTGGGATTTAAAATAAAATGATTTACAAAACAGCAATTGACATTGCAAAAAGAAAATATTATCAAGAAATTGTTGACCTTCTATCGGAGTCCATTAATCAACCAAATCAAGAATGAACAAAGTTGGAATAACAAAATTAAATCAATCTTAATTAAGATTTAATCAATAAAAGTCAGACATTTAAAACTTAAATTTCATATCTAAATTTTTTTTTAACTTTATTTGCATTGAGTCTTCATTATAATGAGAACAGTAACTATAAAAATGTAGTTAAAAATAAATTCTAAATTGAATTCATTCCAAATCCTTCATAAAAAAGTGCATTTATGTCATTCATCACCAAATCATTTTCTTCTTCTTTTTTATTTTGATTTTTTTCCTCAGTTGAAAGCCGACCAAACAGAAAAATGTAAGGCGGAGTGTATAAAATTTTTTCCATGATGTAAATAATATTCTTAATTTCAGAAATAAAACTCTTTATCAGTTCTTTATTTTGAGTAGCAAAATCAAAGAATTGATTAAAATCTTCAAATATTATTATTTCTTTATCAATAGCATTTTGATACAGATACTCATTATTAATTGATTTCTGATCATTATAAATCTGATTTTCAATGAATTTTATAGAATTTATTTTATTTTCCATATCATCAACATTAAACATATTTGATTTGCAAATATTATCATTAAATTTAAATTCTTCTCGATAAAATTCTTTCTTTGGTTCAGAATAAATTTGATGAGCCATTTTTGAATTCAATTTCTTTTGATTAAATATAATTTCACATTCATATATTAGACTTAAATTTGGTTGATTGATTAAATTAAATAGAGGGAAGCCAAGAATATATGATCTAAGATAAGCAAAGCAATCTTCTTTTTGTTCTGGCTGGTATTTAAATCGAAATTCATATGGTTCTTTGTTTAAAGAAAATTTTGAAAATGATTTTATGAAATATTTTCTTACTTCCTCGTAATTTGATTTTGATAAAAAATAGTCAACAAGTTTTAAATTTGTGAAACAAATAATAAACATTTTTGATATATTTAGTCTATAATCAATATGAAGATTATTTTGAAACATTAAAGGCTCATCTTCATGCTCTGATGCTTTAATATAATATTCAATTGCATCTTCGATTTTTGCATCTTTTTCTTTAATGTAACCAAGATTATATTCAGCAATAGCAAAATGATGCCTTGATGATCTCTCATACAAGTATTTAGCATCTTCAATTTGGTTGTTATAAAATTGGTTCATTAAGCCATAATTGTTTTGAGCATATGGATATTCGCCAAAAGCTGATTTACTTAAATAAATATTAGCTTTTTCAATGTCTTGGAAAAGTGTTATATAAATCAAGCCAATTTCATTACTAGAACGATAACAATATTTGTTATATATTCGGTAATATGAAAAAAATTCATTTTTTGGATCATAATAATCAACATTTTGAAAATGAATCTCACTACTTTGAATAAAATATTGAATTGCTTTTGAAATATTTTTTTGAAAATATTCACCTGATAAATGAAGATTTCCTAAATAAAAAAGAGCATCTGGATGATTTAAATTTGCTGCTATTTCATAATAATCCTTTGCTTTTAAATAATCTTTTTCAACACCAATACCTTCTTGATATAAAATACCTAGTTGTAAAAAAGCAAACTGGTTATTTTGCTTTGATGATGACTCAAAATATTTTAATAGAATACCTATATATTATATATAATTATATATTACAAATTTTCTATTTTTTATTGAATACCTATTTATTCAATTATTGGTAGCTTGTTAAATACTTTTATCTTTAAAAAAAATAAACATTTTTGAGTTCTTTTGAGGTTTAAATATTATATATAATTATATATTACAAATTATCTACTTGAAAAATTATGACTTTTTAAAATAAAATTTAATAAAGATTTTCTCAATTTTTAAGATATAAAATAGTGAAATTTACAATTATGCTATACAAGCAAACAGAAAAACAAATCATAGATTCTAATAATCAAAGCTCAAGATGACGTTGAATTTGGCAAACAAGCAATGAAATCAGTTGGTAGCTTCAAAAAACTCACTGTTGAAACTCAAGGAAGTTTTACTGTTTTAGATCATACATTTTTACACTCAACAATCAACGAAATTTTTGTTCATTGCAAAAAAGATGCCACTTTTGACAAGCAAGCATTTCAGCAAACTCCATCATTGACCAATTTAACGGTTATTTCTGATGATGACACATCATTTTTACAGTCAAAAATTAATTCAATACTTCTTATTGCAAATGGTTCCATTTCATTTGGCAAACAATCATTTCAAGGTTGCTTACAATTGACAACATTTGTTATTCATACTCCAGAGAATGTTGTTTTCGGTCAACAAGCATTTCATAAATGACAAGTTCATGAAATTATTATAAGTTCATCATCATCATCATCCAATTCAATGGAACATGCAACTTCAACTGTTACTTTTGAAAAGCAATCATTTGCTCAATGTGAACAATTAACTAATGCTGATATAAAAACAAATGGCAATGTAGAAATTCAATCAAAATCATTTGAAAATAGTAAATCATTAAATAATGTAAAAATTGATATTGATGGAACAGCAACAGCTGATGATTTCGCATTTTCAGGCTGTAATTTACTTGGTGAAGCTGATATAAAAGCAGGTCATTATGATATTTCTGATAATACTTATGCAAATGGAGGTGATGATGGTGATGGTGGAAAGAAAAAGAAAAGTGGAAGTTCACATAAAGATGATGATGATGATTCACAGACGAATGCAAAAGTATTAGGAAACATTGAAATACAAAGTGCCTATCTTGGAACATCGTCCAATTTGTTTTTAATTTGGATATCTTATAAACTACTTTTCATTTTAGCATACAATTCAATTTCCAATTTATAATAGAAATAATTATTTATTTCAAAATTGAGAAGATTATTTTCATTATTCAATACTATTCAGAAAAAATGTGTTGTATGCAAAAATGACTCGCAGTTTATTTTTTTTTTAATTACAATGAATAAGCATTCAACAGTTTTGTAAACTACCTCCAATTCATTTGATTTTCAATTAAATATATATTTAATTTCCTGTTGATGAATTGGTTTTGCATTTAAGAAAAAATCTGTTTTTACTTTTTAAAAGAAGAAATCAATAATTTAAGAAAAATTCAAACAATATTTCAGATAACTCTCATCAAAAAACATATAAAATACTTAAATTCGAGAATTTTGAAAAAATACAAGTATTACCAATTCTTGTCGTCATACGCAAGGTCTCAGCTTCACTTGACACCTGCTAGGCTGTATGCAGTTTCTGTAAAAATTATGTAAAAATATAAAAAAAAAAAATAATTATTTTTTAATTCTCTCAAATAAAAAATAAAAAATAAATAAATAAATAAATAAGGGGAAATGCATTCTAGCCCCCATTTTTCATATCACATTTCTTTTTGGGGGCTAAATGATTTTTTGTTTATTTTTTGGGAAAATGCATTCTAGCCCCCATTTTTCACATCACATTTCTTTTTGGGGGCTAAATGATTTTTTGTTTATTTTTTTATTGAAAGTTGTATTTTAGCCCCCATTTTTTTTATTCATAAGTGTTTTTCATCCCATAGACTTTACATTTCGCAAGTATTTCCCAAAATATTTTTTCTTTGTTGCTCCTATATGCATATTTCTAAATAAATAAATAGAATTTGTTGAAAATAAAAAAAGATATTATTATTTATCTCTATTTATAGGTAAAAAGGACATTTTATCTCTTGAATTTGATAGAAATAAAATGATTAAAGGTTTTATTTATAATATTTTCTCTATATATAATGTTTTGTTTAATCAAAGATTATATATTCTAAAAATTTTTCTTGCGTTTTTGGTTATATATGTGTAATTATTTTTGAATATCGTTTATTATTTTATTCACCAAAGAATATCTCTATTTTTAATTATTTTTGTTGTTCATGAAAAAAAAACTAAACGACTTTATTTTGCTTTTGCTAAACGATTTTTTTTTATATATTTTTGATAGTTTATATGGTCGAAATATTTTCAAAAAGTTTCTATTACAACCATATATTCTCACAAAAATTTTGGTAATAAGTGAAACACACTAATTCTTATTTAGGATCAATTAAATTAAATTTTTTAATGCAGTAGCATTTTCTTTTTGCCCAAAATGATCTTAAACTTAAACCAGACATTATACTTTCATATTTGTATAATGAATATGAAATATAATAATTTATTCATGTTAATATAAACACCAGCTTTATGGATTTTTTTGAGATAATATATAATTTACAGTATGAGTTAATGATTCTTTCCCTTTTTATTCTATCTATCATTAAATAGTTTATCTTAATAGAGTAATCATCAAGAATTATTGATGTTTTTTAGAATTTTTCGTTTTTTATTTATCTTTATATGTTTTTTAACATATAACTTCCTTTTTTTACATTTATTTTATTTTAATATGCTTTTTTTTTGCTCCTTTTTTAATTAAATTTACGATTATTTTCAATTGAAAAAGTTTTCAAAAAAGTGGGGGCTAAAAAACACATTTTTACATTTTTTCCCCCATTTTTCCTTTCAATTTTTGGGGGCTAAAAAAAGTTCCCCTTTTATATAATTTAAAAAAATACTTTAAAGTTATTTTGATTTTATTGCTTTTTTTTTTCACTAAACAATTTTTTCCAAACAAATTCTATTATTTCAAATATTTAATAAATTTTACATTTTCCACAAGGAATTGGAAAATAAAATTATAAAAAACAACAGCAATGAACATCATAATAATGATTCCAATAAATATTAATTATCGTTATATATACACTCAGGTGTAAATCTTTTCATTAATAAATCTTTTTTTTTAATGATAAAGTTTCATAGAACTGCGGGGAAGGTATTTAAAAAGAATTTTTTTAAATCAATATTTAACTAAAAATGATTTAATTACTAAAAATATAAAATACACAATTCATATTATTATTTTGTCATTAAAACATTTTTTTATACTTTGCTTGACAAAACAAAATCATTTATATAAATTTAAACGTCCATATTTTATATAGAAAAATTAAACGTCCATTTGCTTGACAATAATTAGCTAAAAATAGTTAATTTAATCTAAATCAAAACCAACATATATCAAAATATATTAATCGTATAATAATAATATAAATTATTAAAAAGGCTTTGATAGTGAATAAAAAATATAAATGAAATTTTTTTTTAAAGAAATAAAAAAAATGAAAATTATAAACGTACACGAAAAAAAGAATCATTTCTCAATCACAGTAGTGTATTATGCAGCATAAATAATTACACAAATACTATATAATCTGCTTGTTTATTATATCATATGAAATCAATTTTTTTTATTTCAAATGGATTGATTCCAGGTCATTATCGAACACCCTGTAAATGAGAAAAAAGACTGAAATTAATGTTATTGGATTTCAATAAAGCGCTTAATTACTGTTTATCAAATTGGAATTAAGTGCTTAATTGTAACTTAAGAATTTCAATTATAAGATGTTACCCTTCGGACGTAATTTTTATTTTTTAAAATTCAATGGAAATACGTAAAAAATTGTAAAAAATGCCGAACTTGAACGTAATTCATATATTATTTATCTATATATAATTAAAAAAAAAACACACTCTTTATTATTCGAACCTATTACTTTTTATGAAAATGGATTATTCCAATAAGTCATGACTCTCAAAGCTAAAATTTAGGGATCTTAATAAATTAATATCAAATATGTATATTTAATCGAAATGATTAATTTATAGAGCTTTGGTCCACTAAATAAAATTAAAAATAAAATATGTAATATATTTAAATGAACTTTTATTTAATCAAACTTTACATATTTTCTTTGATATCTTATAACTTCTGTTTATATATTTTTTTTTAAAAAAAATAAACTCAAATTTTTGGGAAAAAAAAAGCAAAACCTCTTTTTTTCAAACCTCGGACTTTTAGGGCCAAATTAGGAGCCACCCCACCCTTTAACGCTCCTCCCTCAATGAGCTTAAGCCACTAAGCTATCGCTCTTTACAAAAGGTGGTTATATTTATTATATATAAAGATAAACTTTTTCTTAAGAAAATAAGACGTAATAGTGAAAACTTTTTCTATAAAAACGTAGACGTAATCGTTAAACGTAAATGATTTTTTATTTGGTCAAATAAATTGAAAAAGTTTGGTCATGACGTAATTATTAAAATTGTCGAAGGGCAAATAAGATGAAATTAAGAATTAAATACTTATCGTGTTACTTATTTTCAATAAGATTAATTTATCAAAATGCAATATTTATATCTGAAAATAAAAAATATGGCACTGTTATTAATATTGAAAATCAAGACCTAATAAACCTAATCAAGCTTAAATATAAATATTTTGAGAATCGCATCAATTTATCTTTGATAAAAACAACAATATAAATTTTATTTTTAGACCAATCTGCTTAAAAACAGACACTTTATTCAAAAAGAAATATATAAAAGACTTATTTAACATTTAAAATTTACTTTTTTTAGAAAATTTTTGTATAGATAAAAGTGAGGAAATTCAAATTGGGCTCCAGTTAATACTTTGACCATTGAACATTTGTCGATACTTATCAATCATGCTTTGATTAACCTTTACACTTATATATTTACAATCTTTAAAAGTATCTTGTCTAAGTTGTAATGAATTTGAATGAAATACAATGTTGATTGATTCACAATATGAGAATACTCTATCGCCAATAGATGAAAGTGATGGTGGAAATTGGATATCTTTGAGAGATTCGCAATTAGAAAAAACTTCATTTCCAATATATTTAATTGATGTAGAAAAAGCAATAACTCTTAAAGAACTGCAACTACTAAATGCGCGATCATTTATCGATGTTACATATGGAATTGCAATATAAATCAAACTATAGCAACTGGAGAATGCCTCTCTTGGTAAATTAGTGATTGATGGTGGAAGCTTCACATATCCCAATAAACCACATCCACAGAATACTCTTTCACCGATAGTATTCACTGATGATGGAATCTCGATATGTGACAACGTCGAGCAATATGAAAACACTCCATCTGGAATGCTAGTGATCGATGGTGGAAGTTTAATATTGGCCAATGAATAGCATCCATTGAATGCTCTTTCACAGATTGTTGTCAATGACGATGGAATTTCTATCTGCGCTAATTTTGAGCAACCGGAAAACGCATCTTTTGGAATAACAGTAATCGATGATGGAAGTGCAATATGCACTAATGAACTACAGCCATTAAATGAAGACTCACTGATCGATTTTATAGATGAAGGAAATGTAAAATGTGTCAAATTTGAACAACCATGAAACGCATCTTTTGGTATAACCGTGATCGATGATGGAAGTATGATTTCTTTTGATTTACAATTATAAAATGCCTTTTCATTAATTGTTTTTACAGATGAGGGAAGCTTGAGTACTGGAACATTTATGTTGGCAAATGAATTCTGACTAATAGAAGTGATTGATGAGGGGAGAACAATTTCTTTAATGAAATTAAAATCACGAATATTATTTAAGGATTCAATCGATGGAACAATTAATTTCACCACGCAGGCACTGAAAGATGATTTTTGAAAGCTTGTTTTACTTAAGTCAAATGTTATTTCTTCAAGTAAAGAACAGCCTGAAAATGAATTCTCACCAATAGTTCGTAATGAAGGGTGAAATTTAATTTTCTTCAGTGAAATGCAATTATAAAAGCATGAATTTGAAATGTTTTGAACTGATGAAATGTCGACTTGCTCTAACTTGGAACAACCACTGAAGGCACTTTGTCCAATAGTTGTAACTGATGACGGAATATGTATTTTTACCATTTTTTGGCAGTAATTAAATGCGTTTTCTCTGATGATACTTACAGATGATGGAATTGTTACTTCTTCTAAATTTTGGCAATAATAAAACATGTTTGTTTCGATGGTTTTCACTGATGATGGCAAAACAATAGTTTTTATATAATTGAAACTTTGGAAATTCATTTGTTTCATCTTTTCATTTGATGACGATATTACTGTAACAATAGGATAACTAAATGAACTACTGGAAATCATAGTTTTACTTATATCAATTGATATTGGGCTAAGTAAAGAACATCCGCTAAATGCGCCATTTTCAATTAAAATTAAGTTCTTTGGAAAATCAACTTTTCTTAGCGATTCACAACCACTAAAGCAAGATTCACATATAACATTTATCAAAGGTGGAATTGTGATTTGCTCTAATGATTTGCAGTTCTGAAATGCATATTTACCTATATGAACAACAGATGGAGGAATATCGATTTTCACTAAATAGTAGCAATTTGAAAAAGCATAATCTTTAATAACTGCAAGAGATTGAGGAAGTATCATTTTTGTCAAATAACAACCTTGAAACATTTTTTCATTAATAACTGTTAATGTGGAAGGAAGAGCTATATCTTTGATATATTTATAATTAAATTTTGCTTTATTCAATAAATCAAGAGTTGGAATATCTAATTGCAAATTACAATTATTAAATGTACTAGAATTGAGTTCAATGAAGTTAAAATCAACTGTAATTTTTATGATTGAGGAACAATTTTCAAACAAATAATTACCTAATTGTATTTTTGATTTAGGGAAATTTACTTCATTGAGGTTTGAGCAACCGTAGAAAGCATAATCAGCAATATTTCTCACTGATGATGGAATGTCAATTTTTGTCAGTCCTATACATCCAGAAAAAGCATATTTGCCAATACTAGTAATAGAATCTGGAATTAGAATTTCCTTTAATAATTTACATCCAGAAAAACAATGATCACTAATACTGCTCATGGATGAAGGAATTACGATCTCTCTAAGTGAAGAACAACCAGAAAAGGCAGCAGTATTAAATGATATATTTGGAGAATTAAATATTATATGAGAAAGGCCGGCACAATTATTGAAATTAATACCACCAACAAATTTTACTGAATCAACTTCATCTGACTTTATGTTGGAATTATTATCATTGATAAATTGTATGAATGGCAACAAACCTACTTGCTTCAGTGAAAAACATCCTGAAAATGCGTCATATGCAATGACTTTCACTGATGGAGGGATAACTATTTTAGTTAATGATGAACAATCAGCAAATGCCTTTGAACCTATTTTCCTCACTGAAGAAGGAATTGTAATATTTTTTAATCTATTAAATCCTTCAAATGCTCTGTCTCCAATGATTTCAACTGAGTTAGTAAGTGTTACTCTCCTAATACGATTTTTATATTGGAAACTAAAATTTGTAATTGTGGAAACGGTTGGTAAGAATATTAAATGCTGTAGATTTCGGCAGTGATCAAAATATTGGCCACCTAAACTTATTGTATTTGGATCGAATTCTATTGTTGTTAGTAATGGGCATCCATAAAATGCATTATTACTAATACTTTTAACTGTAACTGGGATAACAACATGTGTGATCGAATGATTGGTTCGGGAAAAAGAATCGGGTATTTCTTTAATAGACCATGGAATAGAATAAACAATTCTTTCAAATCGATGACTATTGCTTCGATTTCTTTTATTTCGATTTCTATTATTTTGATTTCTATTATATCGATTTCTTCTATAGATATTTAATTCATCATAGTCGTCGTAATCATCAGTATCATAATCATCAATATCATAATCATTAATATCATAATCATTTATATCAAAGTTGCCTTCATCTTCTTCTTTTTTGTTATCTGGATTAGAATCATCTGATTTCATTGATTGCCGATCGTCCTGTGCCATAATAAGTGAAGATTTCAGAAAATCGTTTGAAAGAAAACGAAAATCAAATACATTTTGGTATTTTTTTGTTAATTTTGTCATAATAAAAGTTCTTTGTTTTGTGAAATCGTGCAATGAAAACAGCACTGATGCATCAGAACCATTTTTATCTAGACATTTAAAGAAAAAATTGATGATTTCAAGTTCTTTTTCTGAATCAAGGGTATTATCATCATGAATGGCAAAATATTCATTAAATATTTGATACAAATAAGATATTGGAATATTGAGTAGCTTATCTTGCGTAATATAATTATTTAAATTTTTGGCAATTATTTTAATATCTTCTGATAATATTAATAAATTATCTTTATTTTCATTTTGTTGGCGGATATTAAATAAAAATGAATCTAGGAAAAGTTCTTTTTGATTATTTGATATGATATTGGATAAAACTTTTGTTAAGTACGAAACTTCGTATTTTTCTGCTAGATATCGAATATAAAATATATCAGAATTACGAATTTGGCAGGTTTGATTTTGAGATAAAGAAATGAAATCTAAAATTGCTGATTCTGAAATATCACAATATAATCTAGCTTCTTCTTCATTAAGTAACTCAATAAATTCAACCTTCTCAAAAGAATGTCGGTTTTTGGAGAAAAAACTTGAATTTTTTGTGAGTAAATCAAAATCAAATGGATATTCCTTATCGTTGAATTTAAAAAATTTAGATTCACTCACATGAACAGGAATCGAAAGTTCGAATTTCTTTTCAGCACCATTGCTTATCTGAGACATGTTTTTATGGCTTTGCAAAATAGCCTTCATAATTCTATGAGTTCATACAAATATAATACAAAACGATTTTGTCAGGGGACGATAGAAACTTTTTCTGAGAGCAGAAAAATTCTCAGTTAAAATTTTTATAATATATTTGTATTCATTTTATTTGCACATTAAATAAGTAATGAGTTTTAATTTTATATAAATATTAAGTTTAAAATTATATAAAATGGATTTTGATTCTGGAGTTATTTTTAATATAACCATTGTTGTTGTGGCTTGCTTCAATTTTGCTTTTGCCATGTCTTAGAAATAGGGAATTACCTTCAAGTATCGATGCTTTTGTTAGTTAGTAAGAACTACTAAGCTGGAATCTTGTTGAGCATTTGTTGGATCATGCAATCGCCACAAATTGTAACTCGTCTCAGCGAAATCCCAGGCTGAACATCCAACATAACTAGAACAACGTGCATTACTACCATATTCGCCTCTTCTTCCTCCATAACTGGCACCACAGCCACTTCAAGGGCTACTTTTCCATTTTCACGAGGATTCATATTTGAACTTTTTACAAGACAACAAGCACTGCCTGTCTAGGTTCCATCTCCATTGCTTGCCAATTTGTAATGTTGGCAGCAGCTGCCAAAGTTGTCATTTTCAGTATGATGTTGTCAACCACTTGGACAAACCCTAACTTTGATTCGTGGATAAAAAATGAATCGCTTGAAATTCGAATCAATGCTGAACTTCGGCCAGTTTCTGGAACTGATCGATAATTTCAGTGTTATATTTCGAAATATTCACATTTTTTTAGGCATATCAGAATCTCCAATGAATAAGCAAATTCTGTCTTCTTTGTCCATTTGAACAATTCCTATAGAATAACCACAACTCTGCTTCTTGTTGAGCCACATCTCTAAGCACCGCAAACTTTGAGTTTGTATTTGCCTTTTGCAAATAAAATGCGTCATTGTCTCCCTTCATAATCAAAGGAAGTGAATAGACCACCCTTTGTAACTGTGTTACTTACCAACTCATTTGATTCGCCATTAGTGTCATATGCAATGCGTCTTGCCTAGAACTACCATTCTGGCATGATTTGATAAATAAATCAGCTGCTTTAATATATTTCTTAAATATCTTTTTTCTTCACTCCAACATACTTCTAATTCAACACTCGAAGGGATGTTGATGGTGTCAATCACGAAAGAAAGATAAAAAGCAACTTTACTAATTTTTCTTAATCCAGAATCATTTGGAATTTCAACAAGCCTAATGTTTGAATTATTATAGAAAGCATAGTCCGATGTTTTTGTGACATGTGACGGAATTGAAATACTTTCAATAATTGATGCACTAAACGCATATTTTCATATCTTTCTATATTGAGAAATCTTTTAGAATTTTAACTTTTGTATCCTTAGAGAGCTTGAGAAATACAAAATTTAAAGTAAATCTTCTTTATGATTTGTTTATAATTGGATCTGGTAAAAATAATGATAATAATAATAAGTTTAAATTTTGTCAAGAGAAGCTGTTTGAAACTTTTTGGATGAAAATAATAACCGTTCATCTGAATTTAATCAAGTATTTGTTGATCTTGCTCATTAACGTTAACTGGTAAATTCAATAATTTTGTCAAAAACTGGTAAATTCAATAATCCCGCATAACTAAATGTAAACAATGTATATGAAAAAACTTTTTTATAAATTAAAAAGAGCATATCTATACAAATTTGTATATAAGCAATATGTATGATTATAACCGTTATTTAAACAGAAAAATAGAATTGAAACCGTTTTTTTTTTACTAAATTGATGATAATTTTTCTTTTTGTATATTTGATGTAATTAAATTACAATATAAGATTTATTTTATATTATTATAGTTCTTTTAAATAACATGCTAAATTTATATAAAATTCTGAATCACTTTTTTAATTAAAAAAATATAATAAAAATTAAAAATATTCAAGTAAGAACAAAATGATATTGGAATCATTTTATAACATATTTAATGATATAATTCAGTCATTTCATATTAGATCAAAATAAAATTAAGATTACTAGTATGGATAAAAAAAATTAAGAAATAATGAAATTTTGTTAATTCAGAAAAATAACAGGTTTGGCCATAATTATGAATACTGCTATAACTTTAAAAAAATAAATAATTAATAGAGTCATTTATAATATAAAAGGACTTCTTTTCTGTTAAGTCTTGATTTTGTAATTGTAGATATTATGATTCTCAAAAATAAGTCAGCATTTTATTTAAATTTAGCATGTTATTTAAAAGAACTATAATAATATAAAATAAATCTTATATTGTAATTTAATTACATCAAATATACAAAAAGAAAAATTATCATCAATTTAGTAAAAAAAAAACGGTTTCAATTCTATTTTTCTGTTTAAATAACGGTTATAATCATACATATTGCTTATATACAAATTTGTATAGATATGCTCTTTTTAATTTATAAAAAAGTTTTTTCATATACATTGTTTACATTTAGTTATGCGGGATTATTGAATTTACCAGTTAACGTTATTATGAAATTAATATGGAAAATTTTGTTATTAATACTCCAAAATTTGATATTAATGATATAATTGCAATACTTTATGATCCAATTTATCAATCACAAGGCCCTTTATTCAATTCCACAAAAGTGACACTTGAAAATCATAAATTTTGAAATATGATTTATTCAAAATTAATTGAAAGAAATTTGTCTATTTTTGATTTGGAAATGAATTATTATTAATATGACTGGTTTTGATTACAGTTCAAATCATTTGATGATATTTATCAAAAAAATGCTTCAAAAGTGTCATTTGATATATATGTATTCAAGTTGCTATTCAAATTTCATTCAATACACATCAAATTGCAAAGATTGCCTTAGCAAATAATGATTCAATTAAAATATAATTTGATGATATTCCTATTGAATTTAATGAATCATTTATTGATAAAAATCCTTTTAATTGTTTCGGATCAACTAAAGTATAGTTAGTCTTTTCTGAAGAACCTTCAAAAAGTGGAAATCATTCAGAAAAAATAATCTAAATAAACTAATTGAAAAAACAAATCTTTTTATATTTTTACATAATTTTTACCGAGACTACATACCACCTAGCGGGCGTCGAGAGTGGATATGCATAACAAAAAAATAATCAAATTAATTTAATATTTGCTATCAATTTTAAAATAATTTGGATAAATAAAATGAGGAAATGATAAATAAAATGAGGAAATGAGGAAATGAGGAAATTTCATTCAATTTTTCGAAGTTTCATCAGAAAAATTAAACTTTTATTTTTCCCCTCAAAAAATTGAGTGCTAATGTAAAAAAATACAATTTCTGAATATATGGCGGTTTAAAAAAACACGACTATTAATCTTAACATTTATTTTTTTAAGGTACAAATCCAGTACGTTACGTAACCGCCATTTTTTTTGACACTTTATTAGAAAAATTTGACATGTTACATAAAAAATTGAATATCTGACTATTTTTTACATAACATGTCATTGAATTAAAAAAAATGTAAAATAAATGTCAAAAACACGCCTTGTCAATTTAAACTTTTTCAAAGACCCCCATCTATTCAAATAATAAACGTTCTCTCTTACAAAAAATAACGTACTGGATTTGTACCTTAATATCATTTATATCTCTTTAGTGTTTATATATTTTTATATTTAATTAGGTTATTTGATTTAAATATAATCACTCCATGATATTTATATGTTATAATTAATATGCAAATTCTCTTTTGATGAACTCTACAAAGATCAAAAGACATATTTGATAATTATTTTAGATATATCTTACTATATAAAACAAATAATGAATATATTATAAGATATATAAGTATAATAATTATATTTTTTATTTAATATAATTTTAAATTATGCATTTTTATGTAATTGAATGATATATTTATAAATGAATTTATTAGACCAATTTATAATCTAAAAATAAAAATAAAATTAATAAAATTCTGAGCTCATTTGAAAAATTAATATAATTAATTCAAAATATGACTACTATTCACTTTTTGTTAATTATATTATCGTCGAATGTTCGAATATTTCAGAATTTTCAAATGTCGCATGCACCATTAGCTAAGCGAAATGTACAGCGTCCTTTTTTGGGAGGCGAAACATCAGAACAATCGCAAGTTCTTAAGGATAAATCAATAGGTTCTTTAGCCAGAAATGTTCATCAAACTGATGGAGCTGAACATGAAACAGCTCGCCATGCCTTTCTTTGGAAATTAATGGCTGACTATATTCCAGCTGATAAGCCATCAGTCCAAACTTCATTCGTTAATCACATTGAATACACAATTGCCCGTAGTCGTTTCAACTTTGACGATTTTTCTGCATATCTTTCTTGTTCATATTCTGTCAGAGATCGTTTGATCGAGTTGTTCAATGATACTATGGATTACTACATTTCATCAAAAGCAAAACAAGTATACTATATGTCAATTGAATTTTTAATGGGAAGATTCCTTAGAAATGCACTTATGAATCTTGAACTTGAAGACCTTTATCGTGATTCGCTCCATGACCTTGACATTGAGATTGACCGTCTCTTTGAAGAAGAATATGATCCTGGCCTTGGAAATGGTGGTCTTGGTCGTCTTGCAGCGTGTTTCATGGATTCATTGGCTACACTTAACCTTCCAGCTTGGGGATATGGATTAATGTATAATTACGGAATGTTTAAACAAACTATCGGCGAAGACGGAAGTCAAATTGAAATACCTGATTATTGGCTCAACTATGGTGACCCTTGGAGAGTCAAGAAAGATACAATCTTCTACAACGTTGGCTACTATGGTAAAGTAGATCATGGTGTATGGAAACCATCATTATACATCAAAGCTGTTGCAAATGACTTTTTGATTCCAGGATTTGCAACTGATAATACACTTGCTTTACGTTTATGGTCCTCGAAGCCTACATCAGAGCTTGATGAAGAAAAGTTCAGAGGAGGTGATTATTATGATGCTATATCATTCAAGCAAAGATGCGAAAACCTTACATCAGTTCTCTATCCAAACGATAATAATGAAGAAGGAAAAGAAATGCGTTTAATGCAAGAATACTTCATGTCTTGTGCATCCCTTCAAGATATTATTCACCGTTTGAAGACCCAACAAAAATTGAGTATCAACGACTTACCAACTGTTGCAGCAATACAATTAAATGATACACATCCAGCAATTATGGTTGCTGAATTAATGAGGATCCTTGTTGATGAAGAGCGTCTTTCATTTGAAGAAGCTTTCTCTATTACTACCAGAGTTTTCAGTTACACATGCCATACACTTATGCCAGAAGCTTTAGAAAAATGGTCCGTTCCACTTTTCGAAAAACTTCTTCCACGTCATCTTCAAATCATTTATCAAATTAACCAAGTATTCCTTGATACAGTCAAGTTCAATTTCGGAACTTCAGGTGAAGCAATGTCTCAACTTTCTATTATTGAAGAGTGCGATCCAAAGCAAATCCGTATGGCAAATCTTGCTGTTGTCGGTTCACATAAAGTAAATGGAGTTGCAGCAATTCACTCAGAACTTATGAAGAAGTATGTATTTAAAGAATTTGCAGCAATTTGGCCCGACAAATTCTGCAACAAAACAAATGGTGTTACTGTTCGTAGATGGCTCCATCACTGTAATCCAGGATTATCAAAGCTCATTACTGAAGCAGTCGGAAGCGAAGATTGGGCTCTTCATGCTGAAAAATTAACTGCTGTTATGAACAAGATAAACGATTCTAACTTCTTCTTAAGATGGGCTTCTGTTAAACAAAGTAACAAAAATGTTCTTGCTTCATATATCTACGATCAACTTGGTGTTAAACTTAATCCTGAATTACAGCTTTTTGATATCCAAGTAAAGCGTATTCATGAATACAAACGCCAAACCCTCAACATATTCTCTGTAATTCATAGATATTTGAGAATTCTTGAGGCCAAGGATGAAGAAAAAGCAGAAATGACACCACGTGCAATCATCTTTGGTGGAAAAGCTGCTCCTGGTTACTATGCAGCAAAGAAATTAATCAAACTTGTCAACAATGTTTCTAGAGTTGTTAATAATGATAGCACTGTTGGTGATTTGCTCAAGGTTGTCTTTATTCCAAACTATAACGTTTCACTTGCAGAAATCATTATTCCTGCTGCAGATATCAACGAACAAATTTCAACTGCTGGTACTGAAGCATCAGGAACATCAAATATGAAATTTGCTTTCAATTCAAGTCTTATTGTTGGTACTTGGGATGGTGCTAACATTGAAATTGGTGATGCAATTGGAAATGAAAACGTTTTCTTCTTTGGTGCTAAAGCTGAACAAGTTGATGAATTAAAATCAAAATGGAAAAAGAGGGCAATCAACCAAAAATTAAAACGTGTTTTCCAAGCAATCAGAGCAGGATTATTCGGCGATCCTTCTGAATATGAATGCCTCATCTACCCAATCGAAAATGGTGATAACTATCTTGTCAATTACGACTTCCCACTCTACCTTGAAGCACAGAAAAAGGTCGATGAAGCTTACAAAGATCGTAACAGGTGGGTTAAGATGTGTATGACAAGTACAGCTAACATGGGTAACTTCAGCTCAGACAGAACCATTTCAGAATATGCTCGTGAAATCTGGGGAATCAAAGAATATCCTCTTCCACTTATATCTCCAGAAGGCACTTATGTTCCACCAACCAACACCCCATCACCTGCCGGATCTGGTTCAATTGGATCACTCAGAAGACATCAACAAGCTGCACAACAACTTGGTTCATTAGAAAAAATCCAGCCAATTGGTCCAACTAAAGGATCATTCGGTTCTCTTTCAAGGAGAAATAATCCAATTCCTGTTCAGCCTATTAAACCTGTTAAACCAGTTAAAAACGATGAAGAAGATGACGACGAAGGAATCCAAATCGAAGACCCATAAATATGAAAATATTTTCAGAAATGCATAATAATAAATTAATATATAAATCATATTGGTATTTTTTTATTTGTCTGTTTTTTTAAATTTTTAAAAAAAAGTATCTAATGTATTTGAATTAAACTAGAAAACTTAATTTATTTAAATAGGATTGTTTCTCAGATATTATATTTAAAAAAAATCTTTTTTAAATATCTTCTCTGAATATTTTCAAGTATTTATCATATCCTTCATTCCACAAATCAGCATCTTCGGGCATAAATTCTTCAATTGTTACAGAATTTCGGACGGTATCTCTAACATTGTCAATCATTCCCATAGCTTTGGCTTGTATACAAATATTTCCGAGTGCTGTTGCTTCTCTTGGGCCAGCATGAACAGGAATTTGTAGAGCATTGCATGTTTCATGGTTCATGAAAGTATTGACTGAGCCACCTCCGATAACATTGAGTGCATCAATATTAAATAGAGCAAAGTGTTGTAGATCTTTGTAAACTTGCCTGTATCTCAATGAAAGGCTGTCATAAATACATCTTGAGAACTCTCCTATAGTTGATGGTTTTGGTTGATTGGTAACTGTACAATACTTTTGAATGGCTTCTAACATATTTGGTGGATTGGAAAATATGGGTGAATCTGGGTTAATTAAACTTCTAAATGGTTTAACTGCTGCTGAAGCCCTTTCAATATCTTTAAATGTGCCGCAACTGTCACCCCAAAGTTTACGGCAGCCTTCAATCAGCCACATGCCGCATATATTCTTCAAAAATCGTGTGGTACCATTTACTCCCCCTTCATTTGTAAAGTTCTTATCGAAGCTTTCTTCATTAATGATTGCATTTTTAACTTCAATTCCCATTAATGACCATGTCCCAGAGCTTAAATATGCAAATCTTTCATTTTTAGCAGGGGTAGCTGCAACTGCAGAAGCAGTATCATGACCAGCAACTGCAAAAACAGGTATAGGTCCAAGTCCAGTCAATTTTTGTACAGTTTTATTTATAGTTCCAACTTTGTCTCCTGGGAATACGTATCTGCCGAAATTCGATTGAGACAATCCTACTGACTTTAAAAGTCTATCATCGAGTTTTTTGGTTCGTGGATTGAGTAGTTGACTTGTTGATGCTATAGTATATTCAGTTACCATTTCACCAGTCAACAAATATGAAATTGCGTCTGGCATGAAAAGAATTTTAGAAACGTTTTCAAGTGCAGAGTAATTATTTTTCCTTAAAGTATAAAGTTGGAATAAAGAGTTGATATCTATTATTTGAGTTCCTGTTAAATTGTAAACATCTTTCTTTGGTACTTTGGTTTTAAAATATTCATCAGGTGAGCCAACTTTATGTGGATCACGGTATGAATATGGATCACCTAATAAATGGCCATCTTTGCCAAATAAAGCAAAATCAACTCCCCAAGTATCAATGCCAATTGAATTGATTTCAACACCTGATGATTTGACGCATTTTAATCCGTTTATAATTTCATTATAAAGATGTAAGATATCCCAATGGAAGTGGCCAAATACTTCAACTATTGGATTCGAAAAACGAGTGATTTCTTTGAAATCAACTTTCCCATTTGAAAGCGTTCCAAGAATTGTTCTTCCACTGGTGGCCCCTAAATCAACAGCAAAAAAGTTGTTGGTAAGACTCATTAAACAGTGATGTAAATGTTAAAATCTCAGAAATTTTGAATGAATTGATTTTAAAATTTCTGTAAAAACAATATAATACTTCCTTTTAATATATCTTTTTATGTAATAATAAATTTTTAACATAAAAATATATTTTTAAAAAGAGCTTTATTGAACTTATTAATTTGAAAATTATATCATACTGAAATAGAAATCATATAATAATTAAAAATATAAAATATTAATAAAATCGCTTAGGAGGCATATTGAATCCTGATATAGTCCTTTTTTTCAAGCCCATTGTAGAATAGTATTAATTTTATTTTCTTCTGAGAATTGGCATTTACTTTTTAGTAATGTATATTCATGGTGTGATTGAATCGTCTTTATTAGATCATTTGAAAAGATATATGCTATCTTTTTTTTTTTTTTTTTTTTTTTTTCGCTTGTTTCAAATCCTCAAAATAATATTATATCGTTATAACAAGTTTCATCAAACATTTATAAAATAATTATATAGATTATTTTAATTTTTAATATATATATATTTCAAATAAAATTACGAAAAAGCATGAATTGCATCTACAATTGATTGATAAGTTGAAATTACGGCTGCCAAAATGCCAAATATAGCAAAAGCAATCAGTAATACATTTTTCCAATAGTACAATGGATGATTTCCGCGATGCAATTTCAAATACAATACAGATGGAAAAACAAAATCTACAAGACAACCTCCAAGTGCGCCACCAATTGACAAAGCAGGCTTCACAGAAGGTAAAAACATTGCAACAAGCAATGGAAAGATATTAGCCAATACAAGAATTATTGCTCTTTTCCAAGTAACAAGCTTAGCTGGAGAACCATCTTTAAAAATGAGTGTTGACCACATTGATTCATGATTTTGAGCTACCATAGGATATGAGCAACTTACAATTACAAGGAAAGCGACACGACAAATAATAATCAAAACATCTTTTGAATCAAAATTCTTTAAAATGTTAGGATCAGTGTCTTTTCCAAATATTAAATAACTACAAACGCCAGGAAACACGACAAAAAACACACAAATAATCAAACCTACTAAAACAATTTTTTTTCTCTTCTTCAAATCTCTGTCACAAGTTTGAGTAACGGCAAAGATGACTGAAGGGAAGGAGAAAGTGAGCGCATAAATAGATAAACTTGAGAACAATGAAAGATCGCATTTGGCCATAACTGTTGTTTCACTAATTTTGTGATTAGCGATGCATTTATAAAGCATTGAAATGCAAAAGAAGGAAATGCAAAAAACTGTTGTTGTTGAGAAATATTTCAAAAATGAAATATTTCGAGGAATTGTAAGTGCGATTGGTATTGCTAAAGCGTAGATCAAAATCATTAAAGCATGTTTTCCTAATGATGTTAAATCGATTCCTCCTAGATCAAAAAATGAAGTAATCATATCGCCTGCTAAAACTAAATATGCGACAAGTGCTGTTAATGAGAAGACAAGATTTAAGATAGATAAAGTTAATGAACCTCCTCTTCCTAATATTTTTTCTGTTAATTCACCAAGACTTGTTGAGCTAGTTTCTTGTCCTAATACTAATAATAAATCTGTAGCTATTAATGATAAAACTCCCATTATAAGTAAAATTACAATCGAAAGTATCATGCCTGTATTTACAAATGTGTTTGGGACACCTAATATTCCTGCCCCAATTGTTGAATTTAATAAATTTAATACGGTTCCCATAAAACTCGTGTGTCCAATGACATTTGTCGTTTCATCTCCAACTTCTTTATTAGAATACGAATAAATTGATTCCGCATCTTCTTGATCACTTAAACTATCTGAACTGTAGTTTTTTTGAACCACATTAATTGGAAAACCGTCTTTACCAACTTGTACTGATTGATGAATAGATAAATCACTTTCCTGATCCATCTTTCAATAAAAATATTAAAAAATGAGATGAGTTGTAATTTTTGAAACAAAAGTAGTGGATGAAAGATTGTACTAAAAATTGAATACTTTTGCTATATTTTTTGAAAGAAGGGGTTGTAACACAAATAAATCATAGATGAAAAAAAAATGTTTTTTAATTGATGTAAAAATATTAATGGTCCTATTTATATATAAAAAAAAAATGTTTAATCTAGAGGTTATAAACGAAACGTTTGTTTTCTTTATTTACAAAAATTTAAAAAAGTGATCATGTTAAGATTAGTTTTATTTAAACTAATATAGAATTTATTTGCTTTATTCTTTAATTATAGTGCATTATATTTGTTTTTGAATAAGATATGTTTATTTTATATTTTGAAAACTAGTCCATATCATTTGAAAACCCTTTTGTGAAACTTTTCAATTTGTAAAAAAGTTGTTAATTCTTTTGGTGTTTTGCAATTAATCAATATTAAAAAATGAAATATTTCTATTTTAATTCTATATGTAAAAAATGAATTATAAATTCAAAAGTGACATCCGTATTTTTGTTAAAGAATTGGAAACTCTTCATAAATGATAGATTCAATTTTGCGCACTTTTCGGAAAAAAGGCTCAGAAATATTTAAGATGCATCTCAAATTCAAAAAAAAGATCAAAAATCGCTCAGATTTTTGAATTAAAATAAGAATGCAAATTGAGAATATCAAGAATTCTTAAAATAAATCACCACCGGAAATTATTCTCAAATAAAATCAAAAAAGAAAAAACAGAGGGAGAGATTATCAAGATTTTGAATAATTCTGATCTTTTATCAAATATAAAGTTTTTATTTATTCATAATGCCAATATGAGTGGCATACATACATAAGGGGAATCGTATTTTTCTACGCCACTTTTTGAAAACTTTTAAACTTTTTGAATACTTTTTTATACATTTTTTATTCAATTTTTGCTAAATAATGCATAAATATTTAGTTCAAATGGCTTCCCGATACATCTAGCAATTCAAGGAGCCTGATTCGGCTTCGCGCAGCCCTGTGGTGATCACAGGTGCGTATATTCCTGAAAAATTATGTAAAAATAAAAAAAAATTATATCAAAAAAAGCAAAGAGTTATAATTGTAAGAGAAAATTTAAATTTACGATTTTTTTGGTTAATTTTCTTAACAGAGTAAGTTAAATTTCACCTTAAGATGGAGGTTTTTTACTTTCCATGAATACCTATTCATGGATAGAAAAACCATTCAAAAAGTGGCGTAGAAAAAAACGATTGTCCCATACATAATATCCTTAATTGTTCCTTTATTTAAGGGTGGAGTCTCAGTGATATTTTTTCTCAAAAAGTTTATTTTGGCATTATTACTTTTTTCTAACAATTTTTTACTAGGATTAAGTACAGAATTCATTTCTTACCAATCAAATCAAATACATTAAACCAAATGCACTCATACATTAATAGAGTACGATTATGATTTACATTACTACTTTTTTGTTTTCAAACCTCAGATAAATATTGAAATTTTTAATTTCATCGATAAAAATAGCAATATCATATGTTTTTTTCAAAATAATCGTCTTAAATACTTTTATCTAATGTACCCTCTCCTTAATTTGTTCCCTTAACTTTTTTTTTTTTTTATTTGATATATATATTTTTCAAAATTACTCAAGAAAAATAAGAATATGAAGTTTTTCCTTTATTAAATATGACTCCGCAAATAAAAATGTGCCTGATCTTTTTCAATTCCCTTTCCATTTCCTAGAATTAAATTCTTTAATATCTATAATATAGGAATTTTCGTCAAAAACACGTTTTATTTATTTAAAATAATAAGAATTATTAAATTAATACATTCTTATTATCTTTTATGAACTTTTTTTATAAATCAAAATTAAAAAATTGAATGTAAAAAAATGCGACTATTCCATTCAATTTTTTTCATTTTGGTTTGTACATTTTTTGAAGCTAGGATAAAGTTAAATAAATATTTACTTATTATTATATATTTAAAATAAAATTTTATTTTTTATTTATTAAATTTTTTATTGGGTTTTATTATATGATGATTTTAAAAATAAAAAAAAAAATGAAATCGATTTTTATCTTGATAAACCCAAAAAATAAAAAAACGCAAAACGTTACGTTATAACCACACTCATAGTTGATATTGATTTAAAATAACTTCAATCAATTTCAAACAGAGAAGGTACTTATGGGGTGTGCAAAAATTCAATGAAATTTTGAATATTTTCTCTCAAATTTTTTAGTGGCGAAAAATTTTGAGACTCCACCCTTAAATCTAAATTTCAAGGGACTTTATCAAAATTTCCACTTTTTCTCTGGCCAGTATCAAAATTTTCAATTAAAAAAAAATAAGTATCATTTTTTAATAGAAAAAAAAATTCTAGTATCATATTTTAATAGAAAAACATTTCATGAGTATCACTTTTTTTTATCAATTTTTTTATCTTTTGCAACAAGTGCACAGGAAAAATCTAAAAAAAAATATATCTCGAATCAGCTACAGGAGAACGTTCAAATGATAGTATTTTTATGCAAAAGTAAACAAGTCGCTCGACATATTAAAATTTATTTCACCAAGAATCATTCGAAAAAAAGTATTTAACGCTGGTTTATTGTAGAAAAACAAGTTTAACATAATTTTTCTCAGCAACATGAGCTCAAACCCAGTTTTTCAAATCGATGTCTAATTACGAATAATCAATTTTTTTACTGGTCTACTTATGTACCAAGTTTTACTGCTTCAATTAATATTCTTTATCATTTTTTACATATATTCATGACTACAAATACTATGTAATTCGCTTTCTATTTTTGAAAATTCTCATGAATATTCAAAAAATTATTCAAAAAACAGAGACAAAAATATGTTATATCTACACTATATATAGCATAACTTTAAAATATAGTAGTATTGTTTCTTTATTTTCTTTTTTATGTCTAAAAACTTAATAATTTTGCAAAATTGTAAACGAATAATAAACGTTCTTCTTTTTCATTTATTTTTCTTTTCATCAAATTATAAATTCTTTGAGCCTTTTTCTAATGAAAATTTAACATTTTAAAAATATTTAGAAATAAATTATTGTAATTTAATGAAAATGATTAAATATTATAATCAAATGAAAAATATCCAATTAATATGATTGAATGTACTTGATTGTTTATAATAATTCGATATTTATAAAAAATGCAATTGTATGAATGTGATTATTTAGAAGATTTGATTTGTTTAGAAGAATGTGATTGATTAATAATTCTATTTGAATCAATTATATTCAATTATAAATAGGTAATACTTTCATTCTTTTAATCGCTTTAATTCAATCACTTTTACTCATTCAATTACATGCATTCATTCAATCACTTTCATTCATTCAATCACTTTCATTCATTCAATTACTTTCATTCATTCAATTACATTCATTCATTCAATCACTTTCATTCATTCAATCACTTTCATTCATTCAATTACATTCATTCATTCAATTACTTTCATTCATTCAATTACATTCATTCATTCAATTACATTCATTCATTCAATCACTTTCATTCATTCGATTACTTTCATTCAATCAATTACATTCATTCATTCGATTACATTCATTCATTCAATTACTTTCATTCATTCAATCACTTTCATTCATTCAATCACTTTCATTCATTCAATCACTTTCATTCATTCAATTACATTCATTCATTCAATTACATTCATTCATTCAATTACATTCATTCATTCAATTACATTCATTCATTCAATTACATTCATTCATTCAATCACTTTCATTCATTCGATTACTTTCATTCAATCAATTACATTCATTCATTCAATTACATTCATTCATTCAATTACATTCATTCATTCAATCACTTTCATTCATTCAATTACATTCATTCATTCAATTACATTCATTCATTCAATTACATTCATTCATTCAATTACATTCATTCATTCAATCACTTTCATTCATTCAATCACTTTCATTCATTCAATTACATTCATTCATTCAATTACTTTCATTCATTCAATTACATTCATTCATTCAATTACATTCATTCATTCAATTACATTCATTCATTCAATCACTTTCATTCATTCAATCACTTTCATTCATTCAATCACTTTCATTCATTCAATTACATTCATTCATTCAATTACATTCATTCATTCAATTACATTCATTCATTCAATTACATTCATTCATTCAATTACATTCATTCATTCAATCACTTTCATTCATTCGATTACTTTCATTCAATCAATTACATTCATTCATTCAATTACATTCATTCATTCAATTACATTCATTCATTCATCACTTTCATTCATTCAATTACTTTCATTCATTCAATTACATTCATTCATTCAATTACATTCATTCATTCAATTACATTCATTCATTCAATTACATTCATTCATTCAATCACTTTCATTCATTCAATCACTTTCATTCAATCAATTACATTTATTCATTCATCACTTTCATTCATTCAATTACTTTCATTCATTCAATTACATTCATTCATTCAATTACTTTCATTCATTCAATCACTTTCATTCATTCAATCACTTTCATTCATTCGATTACATTCATTCATTCGATTACATTCATTCATTCATCACTTTCATTCATTCGATTACATTCATTCATTCAATTACATTCATTCATTCATCACTTTCATTCATTCGATTACTTTCATTCATTCAATTACTTTCATTCAATCAATTACATTTATTCATTCATCACTTTCATTCATTCGATTACATTCATTCATTCAATTACATTCATTCATTCATCACTTTCATTCATTCGATTACTTTCATTCATTCGATTACATTCATTCATTCGATTACATTCATTCATTCATCACTTTCATTCATTCAATTAATTTCATTCATTCATTCATCACTTTCATTCATTCAATTACATTCATTCATTCATCACTTTCATTCAATCAATTACATTCATTCATTCGATTACATTCATTCATTCAATTACTTTCATTCATTCAATCACTTTCATTCATTCAATCACTTTCATTCATTCAATCACTTTCATTCATTCAATTACATTCATTCATTCAATTACATTCATTCATTCAATTACATTCATTCATTCAATTACATTCATTCATTCAATTACATTCATTCATTCAATCACTTTCATTCATTCGATTACTTTCATTCAATCAATTACATTCATTCATTCAATTACATTCATTCATTCAATTACATTCATTCATTCAATCACTTTCATTCATTCAATTACATTCATTCATTCAATTACATTCATTCATTCAATTACATTCATTCATTCAATTACATTCATTCATTCAATCACTTTCATTCATTCAATCACTTTCATTCATTCAATTACATTCATTCATTCAATTACTTTCATTCATTCAATTACATTCATTCATTCAATTACATTCATTCATTCAATTACATTCATTCATTCAATTACATTCATTCATTCAATCACTTTCATTCATTCAATCACTTTCATTCATTCAATTACATTCATTCATTCAATTACATTCATTCATTCAATTACATTCATTCATTCAATTACATTCATTCATTCAATTACATTCATTCATTCAATCACTTTCATTCATTCGATTACTTTCATTCAATCAATTACATTCATTCATTCAATTACATTCATTCATTCAATTACATTCATTCATTCATCACTTTCATTCATTCAATTACTTTCATTCATTCAATTACATTCATTCATTCAATTACATTCATTCATTCAATTACATTCATTCATTCAATCACTTTCATTCATTCATCACTTTCATTCATTCAATTACTTTCATTCATTCAATTACATTCATTCATTCAATTACTTTCATTCATTCAATTACTTTCATTCATTCAATTACATTCATTCATTCATCACTTTCATTCATTCGATTACATTCATTCATTCAATTACATTCATTCATTCAATCACTTTCATTCAATCAATTACATTCATTCATACAATTACATTCATTCATTCAATTACTTTCATTCATTCAATTACATTCATTCATTCAATTACATTCATTCATTCGATTACATTCATTCATTCAATCACTTTCATTCATTTGATTACATTCATTCATTCATCACTTTCATTCATTCGATTACATTTATTCATTCAATTACATTTATTCATTCAATTACATTCATTCATTCAATTACTTTCATTCATTCGATTACATTCATTCATTCAATCACTTTCATTCATTTGATTACATTCATTCATTCATCACTTTCATTCATTCGATTACATTTATTCATTCAATTACATTTATTCATTCAATTACATTCATTCATTCAATTACTTTCATTCATTCAATTACATTCATTCATTCAATCACTTTCATTCATTCATCACTTTCATTCATTCGATTACATTCATTCAATCAATTACATTCATTCATTCAATTACATTCATTCATTCGATTACATTCATTCATTCATCACTTTCATTCATTCGATTACATTTATTCATTCAATTACATTCATTCATTCAATTACTTTCATTCATTCAATTACATTCATTCATTCAATTACTTTCATTCATTCAATTACATTCATTCATTCATCACTTTCATTCATTCGATTACATTCATTCATTCGATTACATTCATTCATTCAATTACATTCATTCATTCAATTACATTCATTCATTCATCACTTTCATTCATTCAATTACTTTCATTCATTCGATTACATTCATTCAATCAATTACATTCATTCATTCAATTACATTCATTCATTCGATTACATTCATTCATTCATCACTTTCATTCATTCGATTACATTTATTCATTCAATTACATTCATTCATTCAATTACTTTCATTCATTCAATTACATTCATTCATTCAATTACTTTCATTCATTCAATTACATTCATTCATTCAATTACATTCATTCATTCGATTACTTTCATTCAATCAATTACATTCATTCATTCAATTACATTCATTCATTCAATTACATTCATTCATTCAATCACTTTCATTCATTCAATTACATTCATTCATTCAATTACATTCATTCATTCAATTACATTCATTCATTCGATTACATTCATTCATTCAATTACTTTCATTCATTCAATTACATTCATTCATTCATCACTTTCATTCATTTGATTACATTCATTCATTCAATCACTTTAATTCATTCAATTACATTCATTCATTCAATCACTTTCATTCATTTGATTACATTCATTCATTCATCACTTTCATTCATTCAATTACTTTCATTCATTCAATTACATTCATTCATTCATCACTTTCATTCATTCATCACTTTCATTCATTCGATTACATTCATTCATTCAATCACTTTCATTCATTCAATTACTTTCATTCATTCAATTACATTCATTCATTCATCACTTTCATTCATTCGATTACATTCATTCATTCAATTACTTTCATTCATTCAATCACTTTCATTCATTCGATTACTTTCATTCAATCAATTACATTCATTCATTCAATTACATTCATTCATTCAATTACATTCATTCATTCATCACTTTCATTCATTCAATTACTTTCATTCATTCAATTACATTCATTCATTCAATTACTTTCATTCATTCAATTACTTTCATTCATTCGATTACATTCATTCAATCAATTACATTCATTCAATCAATTACATTCATTCATTCGATTACATTCAATCATTCATCACTTTCATTCATTCGATTACATTTATTCATTCAATTACATTCATTCATTCAATTACTTTCATTCATTCAATTACATTCATTCATTCAATTACTTTCATTCATTCAATTACATTCATTCATTCAATTACTTTCATTCATTCAATTACATTCATTCATTCAATCACTTTAATTCATTCGATTACATTCATTCATTCAATCACTTTCATTCATTTGATTACATTCATTCATTCATCACTTTCATTCATTCGATTACATTTATTCATTCAATTACATTCATTCATTCGATTACATTTATTCATTCAATTACTTTCATTCATTCAATTACATTCATTCATTCATCACTTTCATTCATTCATCACTTTCATTCATTCGATTACATTCATTCAATCAATTACTTTCATTCATTCAATTACATTCATTCATTCGATTACATTTATTCATTCAATTACATTCATTCATTCAATTACATTCATTCATTCATTCACTTTCATTCATTCGATTACATTCATTCATTCATCACTTTCATTCATTCAATTAATTTCATTCATTCATTCATCACTTTCATTCATTCAATTACATTCATTCATTCATCACTTTCATTCATTCAATTACATTCATTCATTCGATTACATTCATTCATTCATCACTTTCATTCATTCAATTACATTCATTCATTTAATTACAGTCATTCATTCACTATGCCAATTTTTTGTTGAGGAAAAATATTAAATCTTAACAATCTTTTTCAATTTTATAATGTCTTAAAACTCTATGAAATTTCTTTAATCTATCTTTTAAGTAAACTAGTTATTTTGAGAATCGATATCAAAAACGTCACTTTTTTACATCTGATACTCGATTATCAGTTTAGAAATCTGATATCGAGATTATCGATTATCAAGATATCAGGTATGAAATGTGATATAAAAATAATTGTAAACTTGATATTAATTACCGAGATCTCGAGATCTCAAACAGATTTATCTTTTTTTATAATTGGTATTCGTGATTTTATAATATTTAAAAACATATAATATAATGTATTGATGTTTATTTTAAGTTTAAAATCAAAAAATACATTCTTTTTTTATGAAATACTTGAGATTAAAATACGATCATATTTTTATCAAAAAGTTTAATTGAAAATTGAAAATCTTCTTTCAAATTTTTGATTCAACTCATTGAATTTCCTGTCAGATGTCTCAGAAAATCTATATGATTAAAATCTAAAATTCAGATCTTCAACTTCAAAAGATTCAAAAAAAAAAAAAAAATTAAATGACAGCAATATGTGGAAATCTAAGAATAAAACAGTTTTTATTTATTATAAAGACAGAAATAATATAATAAAGTATTTTGTTACAATGGAAAGACATTTTCATCTTCCCAATTGACACCAATCCAGGCATATTGTGTTGAACGCCTTTGATAGGGAATGATTTTTTCTTGGAAAGAATTTCCAAAAGATTTTAAATATTTTTTCAAACCGAATGATTTTGGTCTTCCTCCAATTTCATCTAATTTTGATACATCTCTCATTCCTTGATACAAGAAGCTAAATCCAAATATTGTCATCAAAAAAAAGAAGGTTGGGCCATAAATCATGAGTAACATTGATAAAACTTCATAAGTTCTCAATTCAATAAAATTGTATGCACCGGCTGGCGAAACCGAAAGCGAAAATAAAGCGCTGTAAAAGAAAGATAAAATAAATCCTTTCATATTTTTATCGGCAACACATTGTCCTGTGACTCCACAATGGTGATCTCTTCTCAAATGGCAATAACCACATGTTTTACAGTGCTCTGAAAGGGGAGGACGAGGCATAGAGCAAATTGGGCATATTTGAAGGTGTCTAAGGCAATTAGGAATATCTCCGTTTAAAACACGCTTTAATACGCCTCGATCTTTTAAATCGTCAATCGTTCTTCCTGGATCACCAGCTATTGCAATGAACCAACTCCATAACCACATTATATAAAAAAATGTACTGATCAGTAAATTAGTAAAAAATAAAAAGGGATACGACGACTTCATCATATTATCTGGTATAACATAAAAAACCGCGCATATAAAAAGAGCAGTGCCAAGACCTATTACAAAAAAATTTGGAAGGATCCTTGAACAAAGTCGAAATGAACAAGGAGGCATTATTATTGTTCTGAGAAAATTTAGCTGTACAAATAAGTTCAGAAATTTTCAATAATTGTAAACTTGAAATTGTTAGAATGAAATAAAAATTACTTTTTTTAATTAAATAAGATTATGTAAATGAAATGTTATACCCTATAACATTTTCTTTCTTATTTGAATTACGGACGTTAAAAAAATTATTGAAAATTATTCAATTTTTTTGAATTAAAAATATTTGGTTTATTAAGTTGCTAGTTAAGCAATTTGCATACAATATTGCTTTTATTGGATAATAAATATTATATGTTTCAATTTTTTTGAATTCCTCAAATCTTTTTCAAATATAAAATCATTTTTTGAGTACTTTAATTGAAAATTAATTGAAGTAGTTTCTTTTTTTGAGGAAATAAAACATTCAAAAAGTTTTCAAACCCGTTTCAGAAGAAAATCTTTAACACGCAAAAACAAAATCGTCGAATTTCAAATGACTTCAGAGCCAAATCCTTTTCAATTACTAAGTCAATATACATCTGATAATATTTACAACAAGGTCATGGCGGAAACAAACTGCAGCTACGATGAATTCAACGAAATACTTAATTTTCATAATTCACAAGAAGAGGTTGAATTCGACAGAGAATTAAATAATAGGAAACGACGAGTTAATATTGGTCTTAAGTCAAAAGAAATTTCAGCAGATCAGCTTTCAAGTGATTTCGAAACTGTAAATAATTGGGTTTTTCTTTTAAAGAATCAATCGCAATATCTTCATGAAACAGAACAAGTCGATAAAGCGGTTAAAGATCCAGAAACAAACGAAAATCAAGAAAATACAGTTGAAAGTAACGCTCTAAGTTTGTATGCATTTCAAACCAGTTTAATACGGCAACTTCGAAAAGTTATTGAAACGAAAGAAAGCCCAACAACATCGAGACTTGTTGAGCTTTATACGAATGCATCAAATAATTTAAAACTAAGAGAGGAAGTTCATTTTCGATTATCTAGAAATTTAGATGAAGCTAACCGAAAACTTATTCAAACCTCAAATGAGAATGTCAGCCTAACTGATACAATAAACGAATTAGAGAAAAAGTTAGAATTATTTAAAGAAAAAGAAAATTTTGAAGACATACAAAAGGCTAAAAAATATCACATTATGGAACAAGAATATAGTAAAAATAAAAAGGATTTACTAAAACAAATAGATCAAGCAGAAACAGAAATAAGTGGATACAAAATTAAAGAAAAAACTGAGCCAAAATTACTTATACAACTCCGTCATAATGAGGATGATGCGTCAAAGCTAATTATTTCATATGAAGAAAAAATTATTCAAATGGAATCAGATATTAAAAGTAGCACCGCAAGTTATAAGCAATTGCTATTAACACTTGAAAAAGAATTAAAGTCTCGAAGAACTGGTCAAATTGCAAGTGAGAAAAGGCAAACAGCTGATATGAAAAAGAAAATGACTGCAAATTCATCTAAAGAATTGGCAACATACAAAAAAAGTTATGCTACTTCAATCAAACAAGGTGAAAAAGACATTAAAAAATTTGATGCATCAAACGATAATTCTGTTGATGACGCCATCGAATATTTGACGAACTTTCAAGAATCCACAACCATCCAAACCAAAGAAATTTTTGATAATGAAATTGATCAACTTAAACAAATTCTCGACAACGAGCAAGCAGCGATTCAAATGGAATGCAATCAATTATATAATGAAAAAGTTTCCTCCGTAATGAAAGAAAAAGAAATGGAAGTTTCAAGGAAATATAGATTAATGAGCTTATTAAATGATCGTGATATTGAATTAAAATCGGTTACCCAACAATTATCAATATATGAAGGATTAATATTTGATATCAAAAGTGAATACAAAGCCGCTAAAAAGGCAAATAAAGAAAAGAAAGCCAATTTAACAGGCACAGAGAAAGAAAAATATGAAAAAAGAAAGCTATTTAAAGCATCAATTAAATCGATCGACACATTTATCGAGAAAGGCAACTTTATCATAGATTTATTCAAGAAGAAATTGAAAGAAAAAATGGAGAAATCATCATCTTCTGAATATCCATTTGAAACGGCCTCGAAAACCGATGGCAAAAGTAGATCTTTGAAAGAAAAAGTGAAAAGGTCAAATTCAATGCTTATCGGGAACGATAGGGATGTCAAATTAGGAATCGATCCAATGACGCGAATCAAGAACTACAAATATGAAAGGGAAGATTTGAGACAAACCGTCAGATTTATCTCAAAAATCCCGCCAAAAACATCGCCAAATTCGTCCCAGGACGGAGGCGTCTTCCCAAAGGTCGGACGGAAGATGTCGAAAGTCTTCGCTTCACCGGTTGCAGGCGCAAATAGGAGAATGTCAACGTTCGTCGGCGCAAGAGCTAAATTGGGGCAAAATAGCACAGACATCCAGAACAAGATAAAGAAGCAGCAGTCGGTCGACCTGGAGACCTTCCAGGCAATGAGCCAGCAGAAAGGCAGCAACGATATTCCGAGCATGCAGAATAGGATAAAGAAGCAGCAGTCGGTCGACCTGGAGATGTTTCAGAACAGAATGGAAAAGTCCGATTCTAAAGTGAAGTTCACTTTGCCCGAGAGTAAATCTCAGAAACAGGCAATGAAGCCAAGCACGGGAAGCAACGAAGGTGAGTCATTCCCATCGATGTCTATGAAGCCAAACGCAGGCAACAGTGATGAAGAGTCGTTCCCAAAAATGTCTATGAAGCCAAATACAAGCAGTAATAGTGATGAGTCATTCCCATCGATGTCTATGAAGCCAAGCACAAGCAGTAATAGTGGTGAGTCATTCCCATCGATGTCTATGAAGCCAAACGCAGGCAACAGTGATGAAGAGTCTTTCCTAAAAATGTCTATGAAGCCAAGCACAAGCAGTAATAGTGGTGAGTCATTCCCATCGATGTCTATGAAGCCAAGCACAAATAACAATTACAGTGAGTCATTCCCACCGATGTCTATGAAGCCAAGCACAAGCAGTAATAGTGGTGAGTCATTCCCAACAATGAAATCAAGCACAAATAATAACGGCAATGAATCATTCCCATCGATGTCTGTGAAGCCAAGCACGAGCAATGATAACAACGAATCTTTTCCCAAAATGTCCATGCAGCAAGGCGCAAGCAGTAATGGCGGAGAGTCGTTTCCAAGGATGGAAATGAAGCCAAGCATGACTAGCAACGGCAGTGAATCATTCCCAACACTGAAATCAAGCGCAAATAGCAACGGCAGTGAAGCATTCCCATCGATATCTATGAAGTCTAGCACAAGCAGCAACGGAGGAGAGTCATTCCCATCGATGACTACGAAGTCAAGCGCAAATGACAACAGCAGTGAGTCATTCCCATCGATGTCTATGAAGCCAAACACAAGCAGTAATAGTGGTGAGTCATTCCCAACAATGAAATCAAGCACAAATAATAACCGCAGTGAAGCATTTCCTTCGATGTCCATGAAGCCTATCGCGAGCGCCGGAAGCAATGAAACGTTCCCCAAAATGTCCATGCAGCCAAGCCCAATCAGCAATGCATCAGACGCCTTTCCAGAGCTCTTGCCAAATCAGAGCATCAGTGAGTCATTCCCGAAGTTCTCAATGCAGCCGAGTGCATCAGGCAGTGAAGGCAGCTCGTTTCCAAAGCTGTTGCAAAGTGGCAGCAGCAATGCAAAAGCGGAGTCATTTCCAAAGCTGTTGCAGAATGCTCCAGCAGGCAGTCGGGCACAAGAGGCAGCAAAAGAGGCATTTCCAAACTTAAACAAGATAAGGAACAATTTGGCTGAGATTGCAAGCAAGCTTGTCGCCGAAGTAATCGCCGATCCTATAGAATGCTGCAAGAACGAATCAGAAGAAAAAGCAGCAGCCAGCAATGATGATGATAAACAAGAAAATCTTATTCAGAACGCAGACAATCAGATGAACGCCAGCCAACTGAATGAAAAGCAAAATGATAATAAAGCAGGCATGAGTAGCAACAAAAGTGGCTCTTTTAATAGAGAAGAAGCTGAAAATAATAAAGAAGTTGTGAGCATTAAAGGCAGCACAGACACTCTTAATAAAGAAGAAGCTGAAAATAATAAAGAAGTTGTGAGCATTAAAGGCAGCACAGACACTCTTAATAGAGAAGAAGCTGAAAATAAAGAAGAAGCTTCAAGCATTAAAAGCCGTGCGGGCACTATTAGCCAAGAGATGGAAAAGCAAAATGATGCTAATGCAGGCATAAGTAACAGCCACAGTGGCACTCTTTATAAAGAAAGAGAGGTTAAAAATGATGAAGACGCGGCTAATCAAGAGGCCGAAAAGCAAAGTAATGCTAAATCAGACTTACGTAAAGTCGACAGTGACACTCTTAATAAAGAAGAAGAAGCAAGCATCAGCAAGGGCAGTAGTGGCACTCTTAGTCAGGAGCAAAAAATTAGGAATGAAGGAGCAGGCAGTGCTTTCAAATGTGATCAAACTCGCGACCAAGAAAAGCAATGTGAAAGCAGCTGCACCAAAGAAGCCAAAAGCCAGAACGAAGAGAAACTGGCCAGAGAAGAAGAAAAGCAAAGCAGCGCAAAATACGGCAGTTCACTTGATCAAGAGTTTGAAAAGCCAAAAGAAGAGCAAAAAGAATCGGTAGCAGCATACAAAGAAAAAGCTGATTCAACCACACTCAATAAAAGCGACGCATTAAACGACTCCGATGAAAGCTTGCAAGCAGAGGCAGCCGGAAACAATAAGAATTATCATGAAGCAAGCAAAGAGAATAATCAGGAAGTTTCCACTGCAAGCAACGACTCTCACGCGGAAAGCTTGAGGCAGGCTGATGGCTCTGGCCACGAAGCAAATGATGACTCAAGCAAAGAAAGCGAAAGCGATGTCGCTGCTCCAGCAATCAAGGCTTCTAGCAGAAATCTTGATGAGATTCCTCTGAACCACGCCAGCAAGCTCATGCAGCGCGCGGATCGCGCTCCAGGCCAGAGAGAAGCAACTGAATCGCAGCCAGCAAGCAGCAGGGCGCAGCTCCAGCAAAAGAAGTCAGATGCTCACGAAAGTGAAGAAGAGAGTCGTAGACAAGCTCAGAACGATGAGCAAAGTCTGGCTCAGAGCAAAGAAAAGCGGTTCTGCGAGAGGCAGGCAGCAAAAGAAGTCAAAAGGCCAGAGCTCTTTGAGAGGCATGAAGGGGAGGCAAGGCTGCATCAAAAAGACGATAGACACGAAGGCCAAAGAAAAGTGGGCATTACAATAAAACCTCCAGAACAGATTCAAATTTCAAAGCCAATAGAAAATTCACAAGAAAAGTCCGTCGGCACTCAAAACGAAGAAGCCGGCACTCAGCCGCAGCCGCCCGAAGAAGCGCAACCCCAAGTGCAAGCTTCAGAGCCGGCGGGCACACAAAATGAAGATGAAAGGCACTCTCATAGCGAAGACAAGCATGGCAGTGCCGCACAGCAGCCTGAAGAAGCGCAATCACGATTGCAGGTTCAAGAGGCAGCTGGCGCCCAGAAAGAAGGCGCAAGAGACTCTCAGAGCGAAGGCAGGCCTAACTCTCGGATACCAGAAAATTCTGATGCAGCCCAAACAGAAGGAAAATCTGACGAGCAAAGCCAGCTCCATCAGAATGCTGAGTCTAGAAAGCAGGTTTCAAAGCCAGCAGAGAATGCAGTCACCACTCAAACAGAAAATAAGCCTCACAAGCAAGTTGAACCTGAAAGGCAGGTTCCAGAGCCAGCAGAGATCGTAGACACCACTCAAACAGAAGGCAAGATAATTGAGCCTGGAAAACAGGTTTCAAAGCCAGCAGAGAATGCAGGCACCACTCAAACAGAAAATAAGCCTCACAAGCAAGTTGAACCTGAAAGGCAGGTTCCAAAGCCAGCAGAGATCGTAGACACCACTCAAACAGAAAATAAACTTTGCAAGCAAGTTGAACCTGAAAGGCATGCTTCAGAGCCAGCAGAAAAGGCAAACGCCACTCAAGCCAAAAACAAATCTGGTGGAGAAAGCCAGCTTCCTCAATATACTGAACCTGAAACGCAAGTTTCAGAGCCAGCAGCTGATGCTCAGAGAGACGAGAAAACTGGCAGAGAGCAGAAAGAAGGTCACATTTTGAATCAAGCCGAAAAAGAAGACCTGAAGGCGCCGGTAAGTAAGCAGCTCGATTCAGAAGGCGGCCTTGAGGTGAGGCAGCCCTCAGCAAAGAGCGAGAAGTCAGCCAGGCCGCAGTGCAAGCTAGATAAGAAGCCAAGCAGCGAAATCCGCGATCAGTCCTCCATAACTCCATCATCGAGCGCCTCCGCAGTGGATCGCGAGGAGCGAGGAATACAGCCAGACCCGCCTGCGAGTGAAGAGCCGATCATCATAAACGACGAAGACATCAAACTCGTGCGAGCGCCGATGATTCTCAAAGGCAACAACACGCGTCACAGAGTCTCCCTCACGACCAAGCCGAAGCAAAAAGAGAAAGAAAAAGTAAAAGAAGAAACACAAAAAGAGGAAGTAAAAGAGCCGCCAAAAGAGGAGCCAATTGAAGAGCCTAAATTGATTGAAGAGCCTAAATTGATTGAAGAGCCTAAATTGATTGAAGAGCCTAAATTGATTGAAGAGAAGAAGCCACAGAAACAGGAAGAAGGAGATGTGAAAGTTGCAAAGAAAGTTGAACCTAAGAAGGCAGTTACAATTAGAAAAAGCCAATCCAAAAAAGTGCCACCGAAAGAGATCTCTATAGTGATCACTCCCCCGCACGAGAGCCACGCGCGCGCACTCAAGCAGACACTCAGTGAGCACAGGAACCTTCTCGACACTAAGAAAATCATGTCGACGGCTGGCGCGCGTGTCTACAAGTCTCTTGGCGGCAAGTTTGACAGCAGCAACCTCTGCTACGATCCGGCGGAGGACTTCTTCGACCTCGACAGTGGGGAGCTCTGCCACAAGTACCGCCACTGGAACGGCTCTGAAGCCGCCTTTGATCCCCGGCAAGACTTCTACGACGACGCGGGCATTCTTCATCACGTTTACAAGGTGGAGCTGAGCAAGACAGACGGAAGAAGCGAAGAGAAGAAAGAAAGCGAAGACAATAGAGAAAAAATGCCAGAAATTGAATGTGACTTCACATGTGAAGTGAAGCGAATTCAGGCGAAACCGCGCGTCAAATCGCTCGAAAGAGTGGATGACAAGTCGTCTCCGACGCCGCTGATAAAGAAGCGAAGGAACGACGATAACATTCTCCCACCCCGCTTTTTGATGAGGGTACCAAATGCGCTCGGTATCACCCCGATTTCGTACCAGAAAAATCTGCCACGTACGCCGTCGCCGCGCGCTCCCCGTTACTCGTACTATTCGCGCGCAGAGAGCCACGCAAACATGGTTGACGACGAAATTTTACACGTCACTTCAATGAACGATAGAAAGGCCGATAGCCAAGAACGGTTCTCGTCAAAGTCGCTCCGTGTTTTTGCAAGCCAAAAGCCGCCTGAAACACGATCGCCAATGAGCGCAAGAACTTTGAGGAAGTCGCTCGATGATGATGATTCGTCGCTCCCTCCGCTTTCATCAGCCAAAGGCAAATCCGACGGACTGCTGACAATTACAACGCCTTCGCATGAGAGCTCGCTGCCGAGAGTCTCAACGGAGCCGGAGACTGACAATAGAGCTTTTGCGAGCGCTTTTCATAGATTGAACATCGCCGTGAGCGGAACAAGCTCGACTCCGAGAAGGAGAAATAACATCGACTTGAACTTGGTGCAGGGAACTTTTGACTTCTCATCAAGAAAAAACGGAAGAATAGTGGACGTGAGAACTTTGAATACTGCAATTCCAGACTCGCAGAATGCAGAATTTTCAACTGAAAATTCGTAATGAAAACAACAGCAAGTATTTTATATATGTTTTTTATTTTGTATATATATATTATATCAATTTATTAATAAAGAAAAATGCGATTTTTATACTGTCTTAAAATTGTCATCAATAGTATTTGGAGTGATGATTGTGCGCTTTTGTTGTCTTATATCAAAAAAAAAAAAAAAAAAAAATAGATCAATTGAATTGATTCAATTGTAAAGATGTTTTTTCTCAAGTTTATTTATGGCAAATCCTAAAACAAGCAAACAAAAATTAAAGGAAATTGTAAACAGAAGAATAGAGTTAAAATTAGAATAAAAAAAAAAGTTGTTGAATAATGGATGATATCATAAATGAGGCAGTTATGAATTATTGTTATTTATAAATATCTCAGTATATTATTATTGGTATTTATTAAAACAAGTCAAATTTTAAAAATACATTAAGAAAAAAAAAAATATATAAAATATATTATTTAATTATCAATGATAATCTTAATTTTATCCATGAATAAAACATAATTATAACTATATGTAGTCAAAAAAAATAAAAAAATAGTAATATTTTAATTATAATTAAAATTTATATAACATATAATATTACAATATGGGAAAAGCATTCAAATTTAAAACTAAACCCAAAAAAATATATATCTTTCTCTTGTCCTACGATGAATCCGCCATGAAAAATTACAATATGAGGATAATAGAATAAAATCCTATGATGCATGATGTAGAGCTAATTGAGCAGTAAGACTATTTATTGTATTTTGCTGATCATTATATTTTCTTTTAAGAACGTCAATAATTTTTTCATACTCAATTTCTGTTTGACTTTTCGAATTTTCTAATTTGTGAAGAAATTCCTTCTTTTGTCTATCAGAGCTAATTTGGGCCTCGTTATATTTTCGCTGGACGAACTTCAGCTGTGTCTGTAATTCAAGAATCTTTGATGATTTCTCATTATTATTATTAACAAGAGCTTCAATATGCCCTTTTAGATCGAATAATTGGTCTTTATATTTTTTCACTTTTCTTTCTAATTTTTCGGTTTCTTCTGATAAAGTAATAGCTTCTGTTTTTATGCATGGGAACTCATTGGCACTTTCACATTTTCTCCTTAGAATTGTTAAAGCTTTGCTTTGCATAATTGGATCATCAATGAAATTATTTACTGACGCGTGTCTATTCAAAACCAAGCCTGTAAACTTAGGAATAAAATCTGTAAAGCATGAAACATATTTGTTTAATGAATTTTGTAAATTTATTTTTTCTTGTCCTAAACTTTGAATTTGATCTTCATAATATGAGCATATAGTTTTTAAAATCATTTTTATCTTAGAAGAAGGTTGAAGAGATGCGTTGATGATAATGGACTTAATTTGAGGCTCAATATTTGAAGGGATTTCCGGGGTGCAGCAATCCATATATGATACATTATTTGAAAAATGGTGTATGCAGTTTGTTTGTTGTTGAATTATATTTTGGTGGCAAAGTGAGGTTGGGTCATAAGAATCAAAGTCATGATTAGAGACAGGGAATTTGTCTTCGCTCTTCATTCGAGATATTTGACCATTTAATTCATTTAATTTTGATTCTAAAGACGAAATTGTTTTGTTTAAAGTCCGAATACTTTCTGCTTGACTATTGATCAATTGTTTCTGCTGTTTAATTCTTTTTCTTAGTTCAATACGATCATCTTTATTATTTTCAAAAGTGTTTCGAATCGTTTGAAGTTGTTTTTCTGATTCTTCACGGAGTATAATTGCTGTTTTTAATTCATTATCAACTTTTTCTGTATCTTCTTTTTTTAACTTAATTTCACTTGTTAAAGATGAAACTGTTTTTTCGAGTCTTCGATTTTTTCGTTTTAAATCTTTCAAATATACATTTGTTATTTTTAATTTTTCTTGAAGAGATTCAATAATGGTGGGATTTGGTGGACTACGACCTGGGATACTAATTGATGGTTCTCGATAAAAAAAAAGTTTTGGCTTCCTTGTTGTAGCTATCTTTGTTTGAAGAGATATGATTGCGTTATTAGCTTCTTTGGCTGCTGAATCTAATTGGTTTTGCAATTCTTTAATAAAGTTTTGGAGATCAGTGATTTTTTGTTCATAATCTGATGATTGCTGATCATATTTTGATTGAATCTGTTTGATTTCTATTTCAAGATTATTTCGTTTTAATTTCTCTTTTTTTATTTTTTTTTGAAGCCGTGTTTGTATTTTCTCGTTCTTAATATTTTCTTCTTCGTAATATTTTGGCCTAGTAAGCATATAAGTTATAAGATCATCAATCGAAGCAAAAGATTTTTTAAAACATTTTAAAGATGTTTCAAGAATCTTTTGATCTTGAACTCTTTTCGAATTTTCAATAAATAATATTTTGCTGTTTAATGTTTCTATTGTTGAATTTGCAGTTTTAAGTTCAAGTTCGATTGAAGATTTTTCAGAACTTACAGAATTTAGTCGCTCTTCGAAATTTCTCACTTGTTGCGCACGAATAACTTGATCTTGTTCATTGGATTTTTGAAGCGTTTGTTGTAAATCATTCCGTATTTTTTCTGATATATTGAGGCGTTGTTGAAGGTCTAAATTTTTCCGTTTGAGTTTATCAATAAGTGTTTTATTCTGTTGATTTTCTGTCTGGGATAAATCAAATTCATCAGAAAGATTCATTTCCCCTTCAACAGATTAAAAAACCGTTTATTAAAAATTTCATATTAAACGGTCTCGTTTAACGGACAATTGTTTTGAATTGATTAAATAGTAACTCAATGAATGAAATAAAAGAAAGCTGGTTATTTTGAGAATAGATATCAAAAAAGTCATTTTTTTGCTTTAGATGCTCAATTATCAGTTTAAAAATCTGAAATCGAGATTGCGAATATGAAATGTAATTTAATAGCAAAGATCATGATTAGTATTTCCGATTTTGATGTGTTTAAAAATAATATAATTTGTTTTAATTATTATTAAAATCAATAAAAATATGTTTTTTTATGAAATGTTCTAGATTACATTGAGATCATAAACTTATCAAAAAGTTTGATTATAATTTCTGATTTCAAAAACTATGTTAATAAAATCAACCACTGATTTAAATTTCCTGTGTCAACGGATATATCATTTATCAATATCAGAAGGTGAATCAATAATTGATCTCCAAAATAGAGAAATGACAAGCCTAAATCAATGATAAAGTACTAGTGAAAAAAATATTTAAACTTTTATATAAATATCTTTGAGTAGTGGTAAGCTGAGCACTGCTGGGCCTATCATTAACTACTGTTAATACCAATATCTTCATCATTTAAATTCGACTACTCTTTTGTTCTTACTTATTTAAGTGCAATTAAATCTTACATTTTCAAAGAAAACAAATAGTTGTTCCATTAGTTAACTATAATACGAGATCTAAATTCAAAATTCATCACGCCCTTGCACTTAAGGAAATGCTTATCATCACATGGAATCTCTTCATTGTTTTCTTTGGTGTCAAACAGCCATGTATTGGGATTGCGGCTCTGTGATTTGTTAACTGTTTTATAATCTTTAGCTTTAACTAATCGAGAGAGTTCATATTTCAATTTATTCATATCATTCATCTCTAAGAGCTTAGTCAATTCTGTCATTTAATTTAAATTAAAAATGCTTTCCAAACAAATAATTATTTCATTTTCTTCATTAATTTATACAATCGACTCATCTTACCATTAGAATTAACATCTATCATCTTAATTTCCATTCTATCTGGAATCGATTTCACATCTATTCAATAATAATCATACAGTTCTCTCTTAGAAGAGAATTCCTATTTCGTATTAGGTTCATTGTTCTCGATGTTCGAATCATCATCATTGTCATCTTTATCTATCTTACCAAATATCATATTATCGAAAATACTTAATAGTTCATCCCTGTATGGTTTAGTCATCTCATTCAATGCAATATTGTTTAATTTATTCATATCTATTGCTAGGTATCTAATAAGTTCTCTTGTTAAGACCCATATTGGTCATAATTGTATACATCAGAGTTAATATTTTGGTTTCGACAAAGGAATTGTCTAACACTGGATATTGTATCGATATATAAGCATGCACGAATATAGATATGATGTTGTTACTGGATAATGCAACAACATCAACATTAGTATCGAACAAACCATCTTCAGTTAATTTACCTTCTATCATCAGCTGCATATAAAGCAACTTTATATCTATTTTTAGACAATTCATTAATAACTTACGCTGTTTCTTATCCTCTATATTAACTAAAACATTGTCATAATTCATTCTATTTCTGTCTATTAAATTAAATATCTCGGCAGACCGTTCATTAATATCTGGTATCAACTTATTATCATAGATATATCAATTATATTTATTATCAATAACAGGATTAATAATTTTATAATCCTTAAAACAAGAGAAATACTTAATATAATACATAGTTGTGCACTTATTAATGCAACTTTATCGAATTCCTTAGTTATCTCAATCAAACTAATATGGTTTAAAAATAAATGAGCTTCATCTACTACGAAGAAATTAAATAGTCGTTGTTTTCTATCATAATATTCTTCGATTAAATCACCTAAACGTTTGGATGCTGTACAGTATGTTGTAATAACTATATTAACTTTATCGTTGACTGCTTTACCGAATTTTTTAAATGCATCATCCTTAACTCATAATCTTATGGACTTGTTGTTGATTAATAGAGTCAACTTAGAATAGAATTCCTCAGCGATATTAACAGTTGGAACTATATTACAATAAACTTATTATCTTTGTGAGCCGAAATCCATCTCCTTATTGTAGTCGATTTATAAGAATCAATTGGAGCTTAACAAAAAAATTTCATAGTTCGAATTTGCTTAGTCAGCTTACATAAATCCTACTTGTTATAACTCATACAATAATAAGCATCATAGCGATCGATTAAATAACAATCTCCATTAAAGACTTTACTCGGTTCTACATTAGTTAAATTCTTATGTGTGACTTCATCATCTATATATTGACCATTCTTATCAATTTATCCTTAACGCTCTATGATAAAAACTGGCTCAGGAGCCTCATCAAACATCTGCCATTGTATGTAATTAGGATTTTGTGGTTCATTAGATTATTGTTTCTAGATCGTTTACATTTGTTATTGTAATTGGATAGCTTGCATTTAATTTACATGCAAATTAAGTTTTTATACAATAATATATTGCAGTCTCAAAGGATTTAATTAGAAAATATTTAGCTAATGTTATCTAAAATTTTAGCTTAGTTTCTCATAACAACAAGTTCTCGTTATTGGATTCCATATAATTATGTCTTGGATACAATTATACTTGAAATTATCTATTAATATAGTCTACTTTGACCAGTATTAGCAGGTAGCGAGACGTTGTCTCTTATATATGTGGTCCATCAGGCGAATATTAAGATTAAAATAATTAAAATTGTTTAGATATAAAGTAAAATTAAAAATAATTTGGACTAATTTTGATGAAAACCTCTGAGTTTAGCATGTGAGAATACCCAAAACAAGTGTAATAATAAGTATTTGGGGTTCTTTTCAGTTAGAATATGTAGAGATTTAGAAAACAATTTCAAACTCAGATATGGCATAGATGAAAATATATTTAATTGTTCATGCGAATCAATTTCCAAATTATTTTTTAACGATGGTGATAAAAGATGTGTTCTAGCAGTTTATGCCACTGCGATTAATGCAAAATCAGCCATCAACAAATATTGGTTTTGTTTATTTGATTACTAAAAAAACTAAAATTGATGAAGACCTTGTTGACTTAATCTCTTCAAATTTAGATGCATTTCATTCGTTTTACGAATTATATAGAGATGAAATTATAAAATATTTTATTGTTTTTTGCTTGTGTCCTGTAAATGAAGAGAATAAATCATTTCTGATTTTCTTAAGAAAGAAAAACAATGGAGCTGCTGACAGTAATATAATTCCCAGAGTTGGAAGAGTTGGCAATTCGTTGCCAAGCTATTGGACTTGATATTGTTTGAATATCATTTGATGGTGATTAATCATATTTAAAGTATGTTGATGAAATGTGTAATGAAGTTGATAAGATGGTAGAGCTTGATTTATCAATAAAACCTCTTTCCACATTATTCTCCAAATATAAAGGAGTTTTTATTATTGAAGATCCTCTTCATCTCGTAAAATGCGATAGATACAGACTTGCATGTGGATCTAATATATATATGCTCAAGCCCCACTGATGATTTTAAAAAATTTATGGTAAATAATTTGACAGTTTTAGGTATGAAAGACTATACACTTCATAATTTTAAAGCCAAAAAAATGGATGACAAGCTCCCTCGGCTTCTTTTCACTCAAGAAATCATCGAAAAAGCTTTCAATGCTCGCCGTTTTGATATGTTTCTTGCATTATTGCCATCATTTTTACTAATCAACACTATCTTTTCAACTGAACTTATACAAGAGAAAAGGATCGAATTATGACTATTTAAAATATGATTTTCAGGGAGGTTTACAAAGGAGAAATGAAAATGGTGGTAATAACAAACATATGACTCTATTTGATCCTATATGGATGAAGAAATACATGCCATTGACTATTTCATTAACAAAAATATTAATGATAGAAGACCTTTTCACTTAGGATTATTGAGTACACATTTTTTGGAGCTTTTTTATGGAATGATACATCGCTTCTATAGAGGGAATGACATCTAAGCCATAAAATAAATTAAACTAGAAAATCTAATTAAATTCAGTAAATACCATTTATTATTAACAATCAAAAGTATTAAAAAAAATAAACTATAAGCTTTTTTAAAGTAGACCATAAACTAGAATTAATGAGTCGCGAATACGATAAGCCCTTTTTAAATTGTTTATACTCTGAAAAAGTATCTATCGTACTTCAGGCTAATTAATTCTAGTTTAGGTATGTGCTTCCATTTTAATCATAATATTTGAATAGTTTTTTTTCAAGTATTCAATTTTTAAATCATTATAAAATTACCCCTATTGAACCGATTTAAATAATTATATATTAATTATACATTATTTAAGGCATACAAGCAAACATTAAAATTTGAAAGAATTTGGTTAAGTAAATGTAGTTCTCGCATTTCTCATTGAATTTTGGAAATTGAGAGAACGATAGATTCTCAATGAATGATCAAGATGTTACTCATCAAGCAATTGTCATTCTCATAGATAATTCTGACAGATCAATTGATGGCGACTTTTCACCAAATCGCCTCGATGCTCAAAAAAAAACATCAATCCATTTAATGATGTATTTCACAGAGTTATCTACCGAAACTCAGGTAAGCATTGGAACACTTGGAGAAAACAACATTGGAATTGCTGCATCATTAACAACAGATCGTGAAAAATTATCAAGAGCTATTGATAAAATACAGCCAAGTGGTCAAATTAAATTATATCAAGGAATTAAATCTGCTTTTCTTGCTCTTCACCATCGAGACGAAAAAATCAAAAATCAAAGAATTATTGTTTTTGTTGGTTCCAAACACGATCTGACTCCTCAAACATCAAAAGTTTTATCAGATACAGCAAACAAAGAAAAAGCAGCGATCGATATTATTGCTTTTGGTGATTCCGTCCAAGATATAGACATTTTATTAAGCCTAGTTCACAATATTACAACAAAATCAAATTTTTTAATAGTAGAGGTTGGGGATAATTTATCGGAAACAGTATTACAATCACCAATTGGCCATGGAAATACGGAAATGCCGTTTGGTTTTAATGACCCTGATCTATATTCTTATGCATTATCATATGAAGATAGTTTACAGAGAGCAATTGAGGCTTCAATTAGTGAATGTAAATATACTAATAGCAATAATAATAATAATGATGAAGATGATAAAAGAATGCAAGAAAATAAAATTGTTGAGCAACAACTTGAAAAATCTTATAAATATATGAAAGAACAAGAAAAGAAAAAAGCAGAAAAACAGAAAAAAATTGAAGAAGCAAACCGGATAATAGCAGACGAAAAAAAGAAAAAAGCAGAAGAGAAAAGAAAAAAAGAAGAAGAAAAAAGAGAAAAAGAAGGAGAAAATATGCAAGATGATGAAAATGAAATTTTTGAAGATGAAGAAGAAGAGGAAGAAGATTCTGAAGACGAATTTAGTGATCCTGATCTTCTCGAAGCCATCAAACTTTCCAAACAAGATATACAAGATCCGAATAATAAAAATAGTGATGATAGTTTCAATGATGAGAATAATAATTAATTTTATATATTAATAACATTATTTTTATATTTTTGTAAATAAATAAATTTTATTCTATATTGAATTTGATTTTAATTCTTATCTTTCTATTTTCTATTAAAAGTTAAAGCATATCTTTTTCCTTTTTTCTATTCATATAAACCAATATAATAAAGAGAAAAAACTTATACTATTTTATGTGCGATCTTTGAATTTGAAATAATAATAGGTGTTAAATAACTCATTCTAAGTATTTCTCCGAATATAATAACGATAAAAAAAGATGATATAAGAAAAATCATATATAATATTTAGGCTAAACACCCAAAAAGAAGCGAAAAAATGTTATTCGGTTATATAAAATTTTTATTCAATAAAAACGTTATATAAATTTTTGAAAAACTATGTATTTTTCTTTTTTGTGCTTATTTTCTCATTTAATATAAGAAAGAAATTACAAAAGAAAGAGTCTTTAGAACAGTGAACTTTTTGATAACTTATTCAATATACGTTTAAATATTACACGTTTTAATTTTCATGTCGAAAGGTGGAGATAAGAAAGGTCCAGATGAATATATTTTAATGCGTCAGATATACGATAATCTGCAATATCTTGATTATGAAACTGATTTCGATCCAGTAAAACGCCACTTTCCTTACCTGACCACCGTATATTTCGCAATTCCAGGACAATCATCAAAAGAACAATTTGATTATTTTGCAGCTTTATGCATTTGGCTTATGCAGACTTTTCTTGGCAGTACAATTGAAACCCCTTCAGATTATGATGAACCCGCACAAGTTGCTGATAACCTCATTCTTGCACTTCCACAAATCGGATTTAAGCTTAACTTTTCTTCATCAAAACTTGTTCCTGGACATGGCCTTCCAGTTTGCACAATTTTAGATGCTATTATTCGCCAAACTTTAAAGAAAAAACATTTTACGCCAAGATCGCTTAAAACTATTGGTGGTACTGGCGGCCGTGATAAAGTAGAAACCGTTGGCGATGATGATGATGACGATGATGGCATTATTGATGATGCTGTTGATATCGCATCTGACGATGAAATTGATGCTGGAGCCGACAACACATATGAAATTGGAAATGAAGGTGGTCAAAAAGTTATTGATTCACTTGAGCTCAAAGCAGAAGCTGAACGTGTTGCAGCAAGATTACAGATTCGTATTCCAGCAGCCAAAAGTGACTGGAGATCGCATTTTCAACAAATGTCTCAACACCAGTCAAGGATAAATGAAATTATGTCACAGTTAACGCCAATTCTCAACAAAGTGGGTGCTGATGTTAATCGTGCAATTCAAGCTATTCAAACGCGTGAAAAAACGCTCAATTCAAGGTTCGAAACAAGTGTTTCAGAATACGCCTCACGAGCATCTGAATTGGCTACTGTGGAAGCACGTCATAGAGCTCGTGTTACTGAGGTTAACGCCCTTCAGACAGAGCTTAATTCAGTTATTGAAAAATTGAGTTCAACAAAGGAGACTCTCGACGAAAAACAGAAAGAAGTAAGCGACAACTCGCCATTGATGAAGATGAAGCAGGCTATTTCAAAATTGAAAGAAGAAATTAAAGCTCTTGAACTTCGGTCTTCAATATTGCAGAGATCATTAACACAAACTTGGCTCGACGATAAAGAAATAGAATCTTAATTTCTCAAATTGGCGTTATTATTATTGTCATTATTCCAATAAATATAAATTTCATATTCCTTTCATATATATTCCATTAGGAACAAAATTTGAAATATTAAGTTTAATATATTCGATAATTATTATAGATTTTATAGGGATAGTATTCAGAAATTTTTGGTTTTTTTATATTCATAATAATTTAACCATTTTTTAGTTCAAAAAACTCTGGCTTGTCACGGCCTTGCATTGATGTATATGGATTTCTTGTTCATTTTTTTTCATGAATATCTTAATAAATGATATTCATTGATTATTTTTTTTTTTTTTTTTTTTTTTAAATAATAAATCCAACAAGCATCAAAGGCTTACTTCTTGTTTGATTGCCGTTGCCCGATGTTAAGAATAATAAGTAGTATTGAAATCGAATATGTGCCCATCAATATCCTCTTGCGCACAGCATATCTGTAATATCAATTCAACTTGATCACATGTAAAAAGTTCCAATCTCTGATATATAAAAAGTTTTTATTCAAAAATCATTAAAATAAAATAAAAAAAATTCAATATAAAATTTAATACTTATATTGAATTTCAATCAACAAAACCTAAAAATTGATCTTACAATTTATAAGATTTTCTACTATAAGACGATCCATTATTTTGGTTATACAAAACATTCGCGTTTGAATTCTGGTTTGCTCCACTTTGAGTTGGTGTGGCCGACTTTAAAATCGACTTCCTCGACTTGCCAGGAAGTCCGAAGGCAGTCGATGCGGCCGATGAGCCATTTCTGGATATTGTTGGCGTCTTTGAGGAACGAGAAGAGATACTTGCACTTGGATTTATGTTGGCCCTCATCTGAGCTGCTTTTAATGGAACTTTTGAGGAGATTGAGGAATCGTTAAGAAGTATTGGAGATTGCCTAATATCACGAGAAGCCATTGAAACTTTGGAGCTCGTCGATGAAGCAGGAGAACGAATGAAACTAGTGGAAGTGCTGTCATTAAATCTTTTAATTTTGGGTGTTTCTGTTTTTATTAGTTCGTTCATTTTCTCGCCTACTCTTTGAGCTTCACGTTGTACTCTGTCACTCTTTGTCTCATTCATTGTCCTACTGTCGAGATCTTCAATAATAGGCTGTAAATTTTCCATCTTCTCGTCTCTCATATTTGAGTAAAGACCTGCAATTAGGAAGCATTTTTGAGTGAAGTCAAGGGAATCAAAATAATCGTCTAGATCTATATCTGGTTCGTTTTTGATAAGCTCCCAAATACGTCTAACACCGTCATAAGAGGATTCCCAATTGCTGAGACAAGTAAATGCAAATTCGATGTCTTTTCTTGGGGTAAATTCGTTTTGAACAACAAGCGAAACAGGGAGATCCTTTGGTGTTAGAGTTTTTGAGGATGAGGTCTGTTTAAAATGTTGATAGCAACGTTCTAAAAAGTGTTTTGAAAAGCGACTATTGTCTCGATTTTTATGGTAAAGGTCTTTCATTTCATTTGGATCGCATACTGTATTAATATTCGTCATTAGTATATATAATTGCTTTTTTTCGTCGGTTGTGGTTTGACTGTGTCGGTACGTATTATTGACTAAGTTAAATAAAGGTTCGGCTGAACGTTTCTTTGAAAATTCTTTTAATCTTTCTAATTGAATTCGTAAATCCTCTAATAATTCTATTGGATGGGTTAAATATAAATTGGCATTGTTTTCGATTGTATCAAGGAGCTCTTCTAGGATCTCTGGACTGACTGACTTAGCGCTCGCAGCAGCATAAGATGATGCATTAGACACAATACTGTGTTTTGAGCTCTTTGAGCTGACGGATCGCGCTGGAGAAGGTTGATATTCAGGTGGCATTACGACATCACGTACTCGGCTCTTTGGAGCAACTGTAGGAGTCCTTGTCATTTTCAATGGTTTTCTGAGCTAATACTAAACGTTTTAACGTACGGAAATTTCTGAGAATAAAATTTTGTTTTGGTAATAAACCGTTTAAATTTGACGTTAAACGATCCATTTTTGAATGACTAAATTATCCAGAATTGGTTTGTAAATATGATACATATCTTTGATTTTTGTCTTATAATTAAGAAAATAAAAGTTCTTTTTAAGTATTACAATTTATAGTAAATAAAATTTGATTACTTATAACAATACATTACAAAAGTACACATCACTTTTGAAATATATTTATAACATTAAAAAATTATAATATATTAAAAAAGGAATCAATTAATGAACATTTCACTGGTATCTCCACCTGGTATTAATGCTTTTTTTTTTTGAAGATCAAAAATATAATCGGAAAAAGATTTTCTGATTAAATTCTTTCAAATTTATCTATCTAAAAAGTCGGATTTTACCAATAATTACTGGTATTTATGATGTATCGTAAATTTGGGTATCTGGTATTTGTGTAAATTGTACCAATCGTATGAGTTCTTTTGTATTTTACGATAAAAACATATATATTGATATCAAGATATATTTTTGTAAATTTATAATTTTTTAAAATTAATCAAATTATTTCTCACGCGAAGTTAAACATGTTTTTTTTTCTTATTAAATATTATGAAATTTTGAATCAAAAAAAAATTGTATTTAAAAAGTTACATCCGATTATAGAAATTTTAAATGATATAATATTGAGCGTATATTAAAATACAATGCCTCTGTATATTTTTAACCAGTAGTTATTAATTTTATTTAATGTTAATATTTATATTTTGATTTAGCACTAAAAATTTTTATATACTGATAACAATATCTTTCATAGTAGAATAAAAAACTTGATAAATTAAAAATTTAATACTTCTGAAAATAATTTATCAGTATTTATCCAGTAAAAAAGTTTACATGATTGGATTAGTTCAAAAGTGCCAAAAGTAACTGAACGATAGAGGACCAGTTTTAACCTAGAAGATAGGGGGGTCAACCGCCGAAAATGTGTCAAAAAATATATTTTTTAAAGATAATGATAAATAAATGATGGAAATATATTCCTTACTTTATATAGTTTATTTTAAAATATTTATTATTAAATTTCATCTATAGGTCCACAAAAGGCAACAACTTTTCGAAAATTAAAAAAAAATTAACCATAATTCATCATTTTATAAAAAAGTGGCTTTTATGATTATTTGAATCAAATTGATTAATAATTTAAGTTTTATTCAAGAAGGTTATTATGAAAATATTTATTTGCTTAGGTTATCAATTTAAAATTAATTTTTGAATCACAATTTAAATTATTTAAATATCATAATAATATAATCAATGATATATATTTCAATCTATCATAAAATTGATTTTTAATAGATTTTCTCTCTTATTTTTTAATATTTTTATTACATTTGCATCAATATCATATAATCATTTAGAATATAACTATCATATAACATTTTATGTAATTAAAGAGCAGAATTATAAAATTATCACATTTAAACCTGTTTTATAATCATTTCAATGGCAGAACAAAGTCTTTTATTAATTATCTTAATGATTTTAATGAAAATTTTTAAGAAATAACTCAATTTTCAAATCACAAGTCATTACAACTTTAATGCTTTGCCTTTTTTGGCCCTATAGATAAAATTAGGAAAAAATATTTTTAATAAATAGTATATTCAATGAACTATATAGTTCTATAATTATTATACAAAAATTCTCAGATTTTAAGTTTGCTTTAAAATTTTGACAAAAATTTTACGGTTGACCCCCCTATCCTAGAAGTTTTTTTCAGTCCAGTATCTGCCAGTACGAACATTCTCCTAAAAAAATAAAAAAGTAATACAACAACAAAATTTTTTTTTATTATCGTTATGCAATTCCAAATGAGTTACATTCATTAATAGAAAATATTAATTTCTTTTCAAGCTCAGTTTCATTTGAATAAGCAGGCAAATCAAGCGTATTTGTGCAAGTATGAGAAACAGGGAAACGACTACTATCGCCACCATAATCAATTGTAATTGGCTTTCCAATAGATGCCAATTCTTTAAAACCACCAAAAGGGACCTGGCTTGATCCCGTAATGAACAGGAGCAACTTAGCCATATCTTCGCCACTCCATCTAGAAATTACTCTAAAGAACATTTTAATTACATTATGATTCTTATTATAAACTGATCCAGAGAACTTTACATTTTGCTTGAAATCGTCAATGTCGATATCAGGTACACCACAAATGATCAAATTAAGCTCATCAGGCTTAAACATTCTAATTTCTTCGAAAGGAATCAAACTATAAAAACCATCTAAGAAAGCTTTCGTTTGCTGAGCAATTTGATGAACCAAACGATGATTAACTTGCAATCTCACGAATTCTTCTTTATTTTCATTAGTTACACGAATTTGGTCGCCATTTTCTTTAAGATTGATTAATTTATGATTTCCCATATCGTCGAAATCAGCAGTAAAATACATATCAAGAGGCTCAACGTCATTATTTAATATCCAAAGGAAAGATTGATGAAGGCTTTCGTCACAATCTTCAATATCAGTAAGCGACATTGATTCTTGCTGACCCAAAATTTGCTTTAAAAAGGCGCGTGTCATATGTGCTTCAACAGTTATGCCTTCTATTAATGCACGTGCTAATATTTTGCCTGCAAACGTGAAATACTCAATGTGCTCTGGATTAACATAACTACTTGGACTTGGCTGATAAGCACGTCCATTGCTGCTTGGTACAAATAGTGCGTAATTTGGATTAAACAAATTTTTAACTAATGATGAAAACCAATCTTTTCTCAATCCACCTGCATCGACACCGTCTTCGTCAATGTAATTAATACGAAACTTCTTTAACCAATCTTTGGTTTCTATGTTATGAAGCTTCCGATAAGAATCAGCTAAAATGTTACTTCGACGAACTTCAATGCGAAATGTATTGCCGCTTCCAAGAAGAAGCTGCAAGAATGAAAAACGTCTGTCTTCTTCGTTTGGATTGTCTAAAGCATGCATGATTGCATCATGAATGCTCGTGGGTGAATCAGAAGAGAGCTTCTTACTTTGATTCTTCTTGAAGAAATCAATTCTTGACTGGAATTGAATGATTTCCGGATAATTTGTTAAAAATTTTAATTCATTAAATAAATGATCTTCAATTAACGATTCGATGAGCTTGGAATGATCTTCAACAACTTGCCAAAATAAAGGAGCTTGATTGAACAAAATCCCTGGAACTTGAATGATTCGATTCTTTCTTCTTCCACTGCTGCTACTATTTCGATTGTCATCGTCATTGCTTCCTCTCTTGCTCTTTCGGCCTTTCTTGTTACGTGAGCTGCTGCTGCCTGAGTTTCCTTTGCTTGGCGACGAACTGTTCGAAAAATCGAAAAATGATGAGAACAATGAAAACTTAGATCGTTGATTCGAACTCGAATTTGAGTTGTTATTTGAATTCGAATTCACTTCTGAGTCTTGGTTCAAAGGGATGAATGGAGCAGGCTGCCTCTTCGGACACAGATTATCAAATAATACACAAATTGTTGCCAAGTTCTCAGCATGATATCTGGACAAGAGATCTCTCAGTATTTTGATCAATTCGTCGTAATTCGCAGTAATGAGAAATGGAAAGTTCGCAAGATATAGATTGAGCATGTCCGTGTGCTTCTTCTGCTGGAATTTGCTCAGGAATCGAGAGAACTTCTCCGATATGTATGGCGCAATGTCGTCCAGCTTGCTCTGTGGAAGATTCGAGCAAATTTTCAGTACTTCCTTGAATAGTGGACCTGGAAGCATCACTTTGTTCGGATTAGATCCTTCATAAAGAAGAAGAACCGAATATTGAATGGCTGAGTTTGGAATTTCATCGCCCAATTTCAAGAAAATATGAATGACAGATATGATCTGTTTGTATTGTCTCGTCTCGTAGAGAACTGAGAGCAAATTCATCAAGATCTCTTTGAAACTGGAAAAGACATTAACAAATTCGGAACTTTTTGATAGAACTTTTAGCAATCTGAGAAGCTTCATTTGATTAATATTTTTCTGAGTAGAGGTTTTGTGATTAAGAAGATCTGCAATGGCTAGGAATGAAGTTATGTTGTTAGAAAATGATATTATTAATTCAAAAGATAAAAATTGTTGCTGTTTCAAAAGGAAAAATGCTTTTTCTGCTTTGGAAGGTGAATAGTTTCGCCTTATTAACTCAAAATTGATCGGCTTCAGGTAAAAATCAAGCAAATATTGAATCAAATCTTGCTGGCAATAGTGCAAAAGTGTCAAATCTTCTTTGGATACATCTTCGACTTCACCAACTTCAAACATTTCGCCTTCATCGGCAGTTTGGATGATTTTGGATGATGAGAGTTCAATTAGATGCTCCAGAACAGGAATAAGCATTAAATAATGCTCGGGTGGAAGCATAACTCGAGTCAAATCAAAGGTTTGGCTATTTTCGATAACTTGAGAGATCCAGAGTGGCTGGTGTATTAAATATCGTTTTTGTAATGAATTCAAATATCTGGCATTTAATTTTAATGTCAAATGAGATACAATATTATACAAAAATGATGATTGCAAAATAGATGGAAGGTGCTTGAAATTGTTTTCAGAGATTCCTTCAGGTAGATTGAATTTAATTTGTTGATTTGAAGGAAGCGTTGTTTCCGACAAGTTTTCCAAAAGTTGATCAAAATTAATGGTCGAAATATTTTTCTTCTTTAATTTTGTGACACGTGAAAAAATAAAATTGTTTCCTTCATTTTTATTATTTTTGCCATTTTTCGAATTCTTTTTGTCTGTTTGGAAATAACTCTTAATAATATTGAGATTTATTAATGGAAAACAAATATTTCCACCTGCAGCTTCTTTAAACGGCTGTTCACAATTTTGAATTTCATCGAGCAAATCAGCTTCATCAAAATCGACTTTGTTTAACACATTTACAAATAAAAGAGTGATTTGAATGACATAGGATTTGATTTCTTCATTCATTAGTTTTGTTTCTTCATCATTTTGATCATTTTCACTTTGTTGGAGAAGTTGATATGCAATTGCGTTCCAATTGGCTTTCATCAACAGTGATGCCATTATAAATTGAAGGGCTGGCGTAAGCAATACAGATTCAATAAAGATCAGAGATAATAATTTATCATCTGACGTTAATGTATTGCTTTCATCTGATTCAGGATCAATTTTTTCAAGCATAAAAGGAATTGAAACATCGAGAAATTCTGGATTCATTGCGAGAAAGGCAGTGAACATAATTGCATTTTGTCTGTTTTTGGGACTTTGATTAATTTTGAAACCTTTGAAACAAATCTCATTTAATAAGAAAAGCTGGTCATATGAGTTGAATATAAAAGGAATCATGTTGGCGATTTCCTTCAATATTTCATAATCTTCTTTATTAATAAATTCATTTTGGATAAATTCTATTATTTTTGGAGAGGTTGGATGAAGAGGGATCTTTTGTGCCCTTTTCACTAAGATATCTTGTCCTTCAAGAGGACCGATATAAGATTCGTTTAAAGCTGTGCAAAGTTGCTGCGGATTTTTATTATAAGCATCAACAAAATAAGAAATAAGACTATTTGCTCTTATATAGATATCATTATCAATTTGATTTTCCAAAAGTAATCGATAATAATTAACGGTCACATCGAAATCCATAACAAGGTTCAAAACAAAATTAACAATACTAGATTTCAATCCTGATTGACGATTTGAAGATGCATTATTATTATCTAAATCTTCTGTTGATTCTTGATTAGAAACTTTTTGATAGATTATTTGGTCGATTGAAAAATCATCCATTGATAAAATAGCCTCTCTGTTTTTCTCAGCGAGATTAATATAGATAACTCTTCGAATACTTGAATCAAAAGAGAGTTTGGTAATATTACTTTTCTCCTCTTCAATCAATCTTAATAATATATTGTCGTTATTTGAAAAATGAATAAATTTTATCAAAACTTTAGCATCCTTATTTCTTTTCTCTTTCAAAGATTTCCTTAATTCAGGGACCAGGTTTGCTTCAACAACAGAACCAGAGAAAAGTGTCAATAAAACAACAAGTGGACAAATTTTGACAGCAAAAGTGGCATAATTCAAATCACAAGGCGGAAAATGATCGTTGAAATAATTTAAAACAGAATCCTTATTGAATTTAAGAAATTGACAATGTAACTTAAAAGGCTGCTCTAAATTTCGGTTAATATTTGAATTGTTTAGCTTGGATGCATTTTTAAGTAAAAGTGGAATAAAGACAGGCAAGCCACTTTCAATGCAGGCAAGAGCAACTTTATTTGCTGTCCTTTGTGGGAAAGTTAGTATCAATTCAAGTAAAGGAATTGTTATCATTTCATTGATTTTTTCATCATCATTTGTTAATAGGTCAATTTTTGACCATAAAGGTGAAAGTGTTTTTATTAAAAGCTCAGCCATTCCTTCAAATGTTAAAAATATTCTTGAATGTTTGAATATAAATAACAAGTAGGAGTTGATCAGGAATATTCGGAACTCGTTCAAAGGGAAAGAAATTTCCAAACTATTATTATCTAATGAATCAGTAAAGTAATGAGAATCAACGAGTGATTTAAACACAGACATTGTAATCCCATGTTTTAATTCGATAACTTTGAAAACAATTCTGAAAAAGGAAAATAGATTTTTTGGAATATTTTTATATTTTATATTTTGAAGATTTTCTATCATTGGTGATGTAGATTCAATTGAATATTTTAAATAACTCGCTGAAAACATAAATGCTGCAGATATCAATGATAATGCTTTTTGATTCTCTTTAATCGGATTTCCATCGAAATACTGGAGCATTTCATCAAAAGATTGAAAATTCGTCTCAATAAATGATTTAATAAGATTATTCGATTGTTCATTTTGATCAATAATTGTAATTGTTACTTCTCTTGGTACAGAGCATGTCACCTTTTCTTCAAATAAAACACATGACATTGCGAAAACAAAGTTTGGTTTAGATGAAAGATTCATCAAAGATCGAATATTTGGAAATATTTTCCAAAAATAATGTGGAAAATGAAAATCTAATTGAGAAACACTTTTGATTGATTTGTCTTCATTTAATAAATGTACCATTCGGACATCTTGAATGAATTGATTGGTTGGATTATCATCATCTTCCCATAAGCATTGAACAAATTTACATAATACAATCGATATTTCTGAATGATACAAAAGCTGAAACAAAACGTCTAAGAAATAGGTTGAGTTCTCTTGGAAATTGGCTGAATATGTTTGTGCTGCAAATGATATTGTGTTATCTTCAAATTTTTCAAGTTTGAAAAAATTAAGCCAAAGTTCAGGATTGTGTAATTCATCTATTTTTGGTTTGTTTTTGAAAAAAGATTTAAATATTTTATTCCAGTCAAGTAATGATATATTTGAAGTATTATTTTGATCTTTAATATACTTATTAAAGAAGGCAACAAATGTAGTTGGTGGTATTTGTGAACAAGGGTCTGGATGAAGTTTAAGGAAAGTAATAATGTCGGAATTAAAATCAGTTAAAACTGAACTGAAATTTGGCCCAATTTTGATTTTATCCGAATATTTCTTTAATATTTGAATGATACCATCTGAATTTGAAGGTAAAAATTGATAAGACGAATAAAATTCTAGAAGTGTAGAAATATCATCGACTTTATCATCAAGATCAAATTCATTTATTTTCTGAATCATAATTTTTGATACTTGTGAAACTTCTCTGAGGTTTACTTCTCGGCTTTTATTATATGAATCTTTTCGTGCATTATTATTATTATTGTTTTCATTATTATTATTACTACTATTTTTATCTTTATCCTTACTTTTATCTTGGTTCACCGGCGAGTTTTCCTTAATTTGATTAAAAATTCTGTCATAATTCGTTAAAAATATTTCTTTTGGAAATCTTGGAAGAATTCCCTCCAAAATTGATAGAATGTTTGAAAATTGGCAAATTGTATTGAAAATTGATTCAGGAATAAAATTCATGCAATTTTCCTTCTTTGCTTTATAAAGAAGAGCTGACGAGAAGGGATACTCGTTCTGAATTAAGTATTGAAAAGAAGTATTCACTATTTTGTTTGTTAATGACTTGCATAAAAGTGCATTGACACAGAGAAAAATAGCTGTTGCTTTAGAAATATCATAATTTAAATATGAATAAGTATGGCAACTAGTATTGATTAATTGTGGAAGTAACTGTTTATTGATATTTGATGCAAACCCGTCTCCCTTATGAATTGAAAATGCGAAAATAATCAAATTTGGATGATTGTGAGAAAATTTATTAAAGATTTTATAAACTTCAGGATAAGATTCATAAATTGTAACGAGAAGATCAATAATTTGATGAATTGTGGTATGTTTCAAAGGCGGTGATTGAATAAGCGCGTTTAAACCATTTTGAAAAACAATTTTTATTTGATCTAAAGGTGGATGGCGAGATAAAATTTCAATTTGTGATTGTCTAATGCAATCTTCTAATGAAGCATCTTTGGATATCTTACTGAATGAAAAAAGAAATGAGCTACTATTCATGATTTTGTGATTACAAACTTCAAAATTTTCGGCAAAGTATAAACAGAAATATTTCTGAGCAATCAATTATTGAAAAAGGATATTGAATTTTCTGAAAAAAATTAAATGCTTATTTGGCAAAATAAAGTTTTAGTATTTATGCTATTTATTGTCCAATCTTGAAATAAAAAAAATATTTTTTTGATAATTTTATTTCTTCTACAGTTTATATATTTCAAATATATAATTTGTAAACTATTATCATGATCATTTATTGCTTTATCATCAAAATTTTTAATTTGATTTGTTATATGTAGAAAATGCTTCTTTGATTGATAAAAAATTGTAGATAAAGATTTTTACCAGGAAGTTGACAGTACAATATACAATTTTGGCAGGTAATAATTTCAAAAAAAATTGGATATCAGATCAATCACATAAATATATATCTATATAATATTTCAAAACATATGTGGATATTTTGTACCAATTTTAGAGCTTTTTCTAGTTTATTCAAAATAGAATAATTAAGTGTTTCCAGCTGAACAATATAACTTCTTGTATTTTTATTTAATTCACATATATTTATTCATATCCTACTTTGGGGAAGATTATAATAATCATGCATTGAAATTGCTTAAGTTGGGAAAGACGTTAAAATTACTTCAGTTAACATTTTATTTTCAATACTTTACAAAATTTGACTAATGCTTTTTCAAAAATTCAAAACAATTGAAATTTCAAATCATTCTTTTTGCAATTAAAAAAAATAATTTATGCACAAATACCGAACTTATAATTTTTATTATCATATTTTTAACCATACAATATTAATAAATCTAAATATTTTCAAATTTTTAAAAAATATGAATGCTTTAATTTTTCAATTTCCTCTCAATTAACTCAATCATTTAACTTTTTGATTAGAGTACCTCCTTTTGGATAAACATCAAAAACTTTTTTTTTTTGGCTATTTTAACATTTATTTATCAATTTTTTTCTAAAAATAAGATCGATGAATTCAAAGCTCACAAACACAAAGAGCGTTGATTCAATGGGAAGCGTTGACCGCAAAAATCTCCTTCTTCTGCGCTTGAAGGGGAATGACTTGGGGACAGATAGCAACTCGATTTCACAAGTTTTAAAAGATCCATCATCGAGCATTGGCATTAACGACCACAAAATTTTTTCTGAATCCGCACCAGATTTAAATACTAGTTCCATGCACAAGTTTTCGCCTACAGATGATTCAATTCGAAGAGGGAATAATTATGAAGTTAAAATTCGTGAAGAAGTTGAAAAGGAAATCAAAGAAGAATACCAAGATAAACTTGAACGTATTAAAAAATTTAATCTTGATCTTGTTCGTGAATATTCATTTGTTCATCAAGAAATTAAAATGATTGGTATAAACAGAAAACAAGAGAGACTTGGAACAATTACAACCTACATATCAGGAAAAGCAAAGTGGAGTGGCGGAGTAGAAGTTATGCGAACCGAAAACGATATAGATGATTTAACGAGGAAACTTGAAGTTATTAAAAAGCCAGGCCATTCTAAATTTGACATGATTGCTCAAAAACGTAACACAATTCAAAATGCCTTAAAAGAAAAAAAGGGCAAGCAGAAACAGCTTGAAGAAGAAAGACAAGATTTTGCAATTGAACTACGCCATTGTAACGATGCCTTTCAATCATCCTTTAAAATTAACCAATTAGTTGGTGAAGGAAAATATTCATTAGTCGAATTTATTGGTATAGGTGGCTTTTCAGAGGTTTGGAGAGGATACGATATTGAAAAATGCAGGTCAGTTGCAATTAAAATACAACCCATGAATCCACAGTGGTCTGAACAAATTAAAGATAATTTTGTTAAACATTTAGCTCGTGAAATTCAAATTCTCAGTTCAACACAACATAAAAATGTAGTAGGCTTTTATGATAAATTTTATATTGGGAATAATACAATAGCTATTGTCATGGAATACTGTAATGGCGGTGATTTAGCAATGATGCTCCGTAGACGAGGAAGGATCTCAGAAAAAGAGGCAATATATATATTAGCTCAAGTTATCAATGGCCTTCTTTCACTCAGACTACAAGAAAACTATGTAATCCACTATGATTTGAAACCAGCAAATATACTTTTTGCAGAAGACGAAATTGTGAAAATTACTGATTTCGGCATTTCTAAAATAGTTGAGGGTGATGCATCCTCAATTGAACTTACATCACAAGGCCAAGGATCCTTTATATATGCTGCACCAGAAACTTTCCAGAGAGGAAAATCTGTTTATATTACTAGATCAGTTGATACATGGTCTCTTGGAATCATCTTTTATGAAATGCTTTATGGATCACCGCATCCTTTTAATGAAGATGGAAAAATTAACTTTATTTCAAATATCAAAGTATCTGAGGAAGGAAAAAATTTCATAATCAAATGCCTTGAAAAAGAGCCAACAAAAAGACCAGAACTTTCAGTATTAGCAGATGATGGATATATACATTCGATTTTAACAGAATTGAATTCATAATATCGTATTATTGTTTTTATCTTTTTTTTTTTTATCTTTTTTGAATAAATAATAGAGTTGTTTTTATTACTTGAATAATAACTTTTTTAATAAATATTTCAACTTTTGTCATTTTGATACAAACGATATGAATTATATATTATTTGGTTGATTAGATTTTATGCATAGATACTATTGCTAATCAATCAATAACATTAATAATTAACATTGATCAATCATATGAATAACAATAACAATAAAATAAAATATATATTTGATATGTAAAAACAAAAACATTATTTAATATAAAATATTCAAACAACTTTGAATTGGGAGGGAAATACATATGAATTCATACATAGTTTTCACAAAAAATGAGATGCTGCACATATGGGAAATATTTCATCTCTTCGTTATTTGAGAAAATATCTTTAAACATTTGATTTGCCTCATCATCCTTAATCTTATTTTCTTCAGAGGGTGAAGATATATCAAAAACAAATTTTTTAGCTTGATCGAAGTGATCTTGCCCAAGTCCTTGGGTAATAAACTGTATTAAACAATCGGCTCTTTCCAAAGCAGTACAGATATCTACACCAGGTATATCAATTGGCAATCCGTTAAAATAAAACAATCCAGTTTCATGCGAACTTTTTGAGTTCTTAATTGGCTGTTCTTCATCAGATGGAGGCAAATTGATTGCTGTCTTAGAAATTGCTGATATCAAAAGCAAGTCATTATTCTCTTTTAAAGGAATATCAACAAGAGGCTGGGCATTAATTCTTGAACGATTTGTACTTGCTCCACTGCTTTGCTTTTTTTGCGGATATTTTGGCTTATCGACAGCTACTTCGACATTACCAATCATTATAACATCATCGTCATCATGCTGTTGCATCATTCTCTTTTTCATAGTTTGAACCTCATCTCTTTTTTGATTAATCAATTCAGCAATCAAATTCGTTTCTCTTTCTCTATCTTTCGCAGAGAAAGAACGATGAATAACATGACCAACTGGCGGCGGTTTTGCCGTTTCAAGGGCAAAATATAGAAATTCTTCGCTAGATTCGGATTTTTTAGCCGCTTCTGATATTTCACGAATCTTTTTAAATGGTGCTTCCATTTGTCCTAGTTCTTTTTTCCTTTTCTTTGCTTCTTGTGCGAGTTCTTCCATTTTTTTTTGCCTTTCTAATTCTTTCTCTTTCTGCCTCTTTTTGATTTCCTTTCGACGCATATCGTAAAATTCTTCTTTAGATGCAATACTACTTAAAGTTGATGATGACGCAGATGATGGGACTGAGCCCATTGAAAGTTGTGAAGAAAAATCTTCGTAGCTTTGCATTGGTGAGATTTCTGAGGAATTCCTTGTTTGCATTACGTCGTATTTTGGTTTCTCTTTGTGTACGATAAACGATGATGGATCAATTGAAACAGCATTAATTGATAATGTTTCTACAGGAACACCAGCAGCACCAACAGCAGCAATTGATGGATTTGAAATAACTCCATTTTCGCCTTCATTTGGCCTCTTTTTAATTTTTTTCATATTAGCTTGTTTAGGTTGGGTGATTGGTGGCTTCTTTTTGTTAGAAAATCGCTGAGCAATCTCTTTTTTACTATTATCATTAACATTTCTTCCAAGGTTTGGCCTCTGTCGACCATTGCTGTTGCGACCATTGTGAGAAGATCTTCCTGACGATGGCGTAGAAAGTTCAAGCCGATTCAAAAAGGTTTTTAAGATACTTTCCATACGATCTCGCAAAAAATCAAGCTGTAAAATTTGATTAATTGAAGGTCTTAGTGATTGATCTTTATTGATCATTGACCTAATTAAGCATCGCAAATCATTACTATACATATCTGGGATATCAACCTCATCTTCTTCACCATTCATGCCAGAGATAATATTAGGACTGGAATTAAGGTTATCATTAGCTTCGGGACTTAATGCATTATTTTGTTCATCAGATACTTTTACAGGAACAACATCAATATCATTGCCATTCTTATTAGTTGCAACATCAATTTTATTGCTATTATCTGCAATGCCGTTGCCTTGTGTTTCTGTTATTTCTATATTGCTGATATTATTTGAATTGTCATCAGATTTGGAATTCTTAATGAGCAGTGATGATGATATTAGAGGATTGAAGCCTTTTGAACAGCGCAGAGTACATAATTGATATAAAAGAATCCCTAAAGACCATATATCACTTTTTGGTGTATATTGAAGACCAAGACAAGTTTCTGGACACATGTTGTAAGGAGTTCCATAATTTGCTGAAGGAAATTCAGAAGAGTGGTCAAGAATTTTGGCGAACATAAACCCATTTATTTTTACAGTGCCGTATCTAGTCAAAATAATATTTGATGGATGAATATTTCGGTGGAGGATGCGATGATCATGAATATATTTAATTGCATAACATATTTGAACAAACCAATTCAAAATGGTATCCTCATCAATAAGAGAATTACGCGCACTTTGTATTTTATCTGAAAGTGAAGTTCCTTCGACAAAATCGGAAACAATGCATAATGTATTTTTATCGAGAAAACAACTGCGGTATTGAACAATATTAGGATGAGATAGAGCTGAAATAAGAGTAAATTCATCTAAGATGTCTTCTTTTTCTGATTTTGCAAGATTGGATAAGGAGATTTCTTGCATGACCAAATCATCTTGAATTTTGGGATGCGTGCACTTAGATGATCGGCCATAGTTTCCATCTCCTAAAGATTCACAAATATCGTATTCATGTTTAAACATAGAGATGAAAATAATATTTTAATAACGTTTAAAATATTCAAAACATTTATAGTCTTAAAAAGTTGAATTTAAATACAAAATAATCGTTGTTTGATTGACCTATATGGTATTTTTTTTGGTCAAATATTTGACTATTTAGAGGGTATTCAAAATCTTTGCCGATCAGGTTTTGTGAATCTTCATAAAAATGATAATAAGTATTTTTCCAGTCAAATTATATTTAAAAAACATTTCTTTCACAATTCAATTGAATGAATTTCATTCTTATATACACAGAATTTTGTGAGTACTTATTGATTTTTTTATATCAATTTTTTGAGAGTCTCATTTTGTGGAATTTTTCAACATTATTTTTTTTTTCTATTCCTGAAACAACAATAAATGACTTTAAAAACTTTAAATCTCCTCATTCCATGAACAATTTCATTTCTATAGGAGAAAAAAACAATGATATTTCTGTTTAAATGAACAATATGCTCACATCTATAATTCTCCAACACAATTGCTTAATATTGATTAATTAAATGAAAAAATAACTCTAAGGAACTCTAGAGATAGAAAAATTTTATCGATTTTTCATTATTTTTTATATCACATTTCAACCTCGAAAAACGAGATCTCCCAAAATATAGTTGATCAACTTAATGAATCCATCAAAATATAATTTTATTACTAGTGGCGATATTGATTTCAGCCAAATGAACTCGAGTTCACAAGCAATAATAAATTTTGACATTTCCGAGAATAATTTTTCTACTTATTATCAGCATGCTGTAATATTTGATAGAATCAAAAATGCTTATTGGGTAGGACAAAATACTGGAAAACAAATTACTTCAGATTCCATCAACCAATCAGAAGATTGGATAAAAGTGAATTTTTCTAAATCAAATAAAAAATTCGATATTTTAAAAGCTGTTTGTGGATCATGCTATACCCTATATCTTACTCGACAAGACGACATAAAACGAGTTGTAAAATTACGCTGGCAAAATGCGAATTATGGAAAAGAATTTTCAATTGATGCCGATGCAAAAGATATATTTGGCGGTGACAAAACCGCAGCTATTACAACCCACGACTTAAAATTGATTATTATCAGCGAATTAATGACGATGTCCAATTATTATTATCATAAGCCATTTATCGTTAATTTAACATCTCATCCAAAAGAAGTAGCTTGTCTTGACGAAAGCATACTTGTTCTCTCCGTAGACAACACGCTAACAGAATTTGATCTTACAGAAATCGAAAAAGGAGTTCCTAAAAAAAAAAAAATCAAATTTGGCCGAACAATTGACCATATATCTGGCACTTTTCAGCATTGTTTTATATTAACCGAATCAGGCGAAGTGTTCGCACGTGGAAGCAACGAATTCGGAAAACTTGGCTTTGCAAAAAGATTTAAAGAACAAACACAATTTGTGAAGGTAACCGCTCTTTCTCATTCAAAAATTGTAAAAGTGTCAGCTGGTTACAATCATTCCCTTTTCATCGATGAGAATGGAGCCGTTTACGCTTGTGGCGAAAATATAGATGGGAATCTCTTTCTAGATGAAAGCGCAACTCAGGAGGACGTTTATTTGCCAGTTTTGACTACGATAGAAAGCGGTGCAACTTTTTGTCTGGCAGGACGAGACATGTCTGTCGTCATTACCGATGGTTCTGCAGCCAAAAAGGCATCCAAAAGCAAAAAGAGCAACAACAAAGAAAAAATAATCAGCGACAAAGATTTGAAATCGTCAAAAAAGAGGAAAATCATTGAAGATGATGACGATGACGATGACAATGATGATGAAGATGACAAACAATTAAGAAATAAAAAGGCAGCAAATGATAAAAAATCGTCAATAAAGAAGAAAATCATTGATGATGATGACAACGACAATGATGATGAAGAAAGACAATCAAGAAATAAAAAGGCAACAAATGAAAAATCATCAGAAAAGAAGATAGAAAGAAATGCAAAAGAAGAGCAATTATTGGACGATATAAGAAGTGAAGTAGAGCAAATCCGCCAAATGATCTACAGCCAGAACGAACAATTGGGCCAATTAGTCAACGGCTATTCAAACACATATCAACTTTTTGACAACCTTGTTGAAAATTTTGAATTTTTTGCAAACAAAGAAAATGACGAATAAGAAGAATGAAAAGCCAAAAAAGTGACACCAAAAAAATACAACAGAACAACATAAATATTATTATTATTATTATTAAAAAAAAAAAAAAAAAAAAAAAAAAAAAAAAAAAATACAAAGTTTAAAGGAGAAAATTAGCATCCACTGTACTTTGAATAAATCAAAACTCAAATTTAGATGCAAATTGGTCTACAAGATATAAACAATCCAATTTACTTTCTCTTTTACTTTATATTAAATAAATAAATGAATAATAATAGTAACTAAAACATATTTTATATTTATTTTAATGGATTTTTAAGTTTAATTATACAATTATAAAATTGATACTATGAGCATAAATCAATAAGTTTTGAATTGCTTGGTTGTTTTTATCAACAAGCTCAATTGGTGAATATTCCTTATGGCAATACACTTCTTGTGTTAATTTTTCGAGGCTTTCAACCAAAAATTCAAATTTTTTATATTTGTCTGAACCTTGCTCAAGCAAAAACAAAAGTGGATAGCTGTTAATTAAAACAGATCTTGCTGTATTTAGAGAATCTTTAACAAATATATTTAAGTCTTTATATTTTTCTTTCTCTTCTGCTTGAATTTGCAAATGTTTCTTATGCTTTGAATAGTAATTTAGCCACTGATTATACATCACTGTGTTCTTGGCATTCTTTGGTGGCATAATAAACTTATGCTCTTCAGTTTGGTCAGTGCTGCCAGGTGCTTGCTCTTTAATCATTATGTTTTCATTTGTTATTTTATCAGCCTCATTTAAAATTGAAAGTATAATGCTAGATTTACTGCTTTCATTACTATCTTTTTCATTGTCATTTTCTATGTTTTCATTGTTAATTACATTTTCATTGTTAATTGCATTTTCATTGTTAATTGCATTTTCATTGCTAATTGCATTTTCATTGTTAATTGCATTTTCATTGTTAATTGCATTTTCATTGTTAATTACATTTTCATTGTTAATTACATTTTCATTGTTAATTACATTTTCATTGTTAATTGCATTTTCATTGTTAGTTAAATTTTCATTGTTAATTGCATTTTCATTGTTAGTTAAATTTTCATTGTTAATTAAATTTTCATTGTAAATTGCATTTTCATTGCTTATTACATTATCTATTTTTATATTTTTATCCATTGCTTCATTACCTAATTCATCATTTTTCTTTTGATAATTGAACAAATACATTACATTTGTTTTAACATATCTGTAAAATCTTTTCAAAAAATTATCTTTTCTTTTGTCATCAGAAGCAATGTTATCATCATTGACATTGTTATCATTGTTATTGTTATCATTGTTATTGTTATCATTGACATTGTTATCATTGTTATTGTTATTGTTATTGTTATTGTTATTGTTATTGTTATTGTTATTGTTATTGTTATTGTTATTGTTATTGTTATCATTGTTATTGTTATTGTTATCATTGACACTGTTATTGCTATCATTGACATTGTTATTGCTATCATTGACATTGTTATTGTTATCATTGACACTGTTATTGCTATCATTGACATTGTTATTGCTATCATTGACACTGTTATTGCTATCATTGACATTGTTATTGCTATCATTGACACTGTTATTGCTATCATTGACACTGTTATTGCTATCATTGACACTGTTAACACTATTATTACTATTATTGTTATCATTGTTATTGTTATCATTGTTATTGTTATCATTGCTATTGTTATCATTGTTATTGTTATCATTGTTATTGTTATCATTGTTATTGTTATCATTGTTATTGTTATCATTGTTATTGTTATCATTGTTATTGTTATCATTGTTATTGCTATTGTTATTGTTATCATTGTTATTGCTATCATTGGCATTGTAAACACTATTAGTACTATTATTGCTATCATTGTTATTGTTATCATTAACATTATTATCACTATTATTGTTATTATTGACCTTGAACTGAACACTATTTGGGCATTTATAGAAATTTTTTTCATGTTCTTTCCAATTTTGAAGGCAAACCCAGCAAAATTCTCGACTACAATATTTGCATTTCATATGGTTACATCCTCCATTTTTAATAATGGCTGTTTGGCAAAATGGGCAGTTCTTTACAGTTTGCATTTCATATTTATCATTTCCATCTTCATCACTGCCAGTTTTCACTTCAACTTCATGTCTCAAATAAAACAGATTATCTTCTTCTATAGCTGAAATATAGCCTTTTGATTCACCAAGAAAAGCAATCATTTCTTTATTTCTCCTATTTTGATTGAATTCATGTATGCCCACCTTGTCTTTCAAAATCAAGTTCAAATTTCTAGAAACAATTTCGTTCTTTGATTTTTCAATTTCTTCTTGTAATTCAGTAATTTCATCAATTTCGTTTGTACTTTGCCTTTCATGTTCTTCTTTTAATTGCTTTCCATATTCATTATAGACTTGTTTCACTTCATCAATATGATTTTTTCTATAATTAAACAATTCAATTTCTTGATTTTCCCACTGTTTTTGTTCTTCATTCAAATTTTGCATATTTTGAACAATCTGTTTCCATTCTTCTACTTGGTCACATCGAAGTGGAGCATGCGCATCCTTTTGGCATTCCATACAAGTTCGATGTCCGCATGTGCATTTACATGTGTAACAATAATTGAATGATTTTTTGTTCATTGAGTTGCTACATTCAGGAGATGCACATTTAATGAGTTCGTCATTAAGAACCATTTGCTTTTCTATATACGAATGATGATATTTCTTTGATAATTCGCCCCCACAGAAATGCTCAATGTCATCGTGCATGACTTCAGCTCCGCAATAGTCAACTCTGCACAAAACAGGAAAAGATTGATCTTCAATTTGTGTCTCAATTTCTTTTTTGTAACAATTGAAACATAGAACATGACCACAATACAATTGAAAAAGTTCGCAATCATCATCTTCACAAATTTGACAAAAATCGTTTTTTCCAATGCTTTTACTGATTAATTTTTGATTTAACATTGATTCTGGTACTTTTATTATTACAGGCAAATTTTTAAGAATTTCATTTTTATTTTCATTCAATTCTTCAACGTTCCATTTGAACTTTTTCAATAGTAAATATGAACAGTCAAAAGATAAATTAAATTTTTTTGAAATCGTCTTTACATTTTCAATCTGATCATCTTGGAACATTTGAATATCAACAATTTTTTTCATAACTGGAGTTTTTGTCTCTTCCTCATTGTCGTCTTTTAATTGAGTATCGCATGATTCTTCTTCTTCTTCCTCTTCATTAATCAAAATTGCTCTCCATTCATCATCATCTTCTCCTTCTTCATTTTGTTCGATATTTTCCTCTTCTTCTTCGAATTCATTGAGATTAAAAATAATATCATATAATTTTGTTTTATCTTGGATTTTTTTTTCGAGGATTCCAAAATTTTCAAGCAAATATGAGTCTTCTTTTAGTGTGCTGCGAATATAATCATTTAAAAAATCTGGATATTGATCATTGTTTTCTCTATAAATTCCAACACTTTCAACCACGTCTGGTTGGACTTTAACAAGTTTTTCATGTATCTCTTGAATAATATCAAAGGTGCTCATCTTCAAATACGCTGTTTAAATTGAAATGGCATGAAAATTACATATGTCATACTATGAAAATTTTTTTCTTATCAAAAAGTTATGAAAATTTCCAATTTTCCATTGAAATAGGACATAATTATTATTTGAATTTTTGTAGCATCTGGCCATTTTACAAAGTTTATATCAATATAAAAAACAAAGATTTATATTGTTATAGTATACTAAGATTTTTCTCAAAAAATTCGTCAATTTTTTAACATTTATCAGCTTTTTTGACCTGATTTCTTTGATAGAAAAAAGCATTGATACACATCAAAGGATAATATTTCTTCCTACACAAATTCATCATTATTTTTACTAACTTTAAAAGTTATACAAAACCAGTAAAATCCCGTATGCTACTTGATTGGCTGATACACACTCTTGATATACCTGAATTAACATATTCATAATCAACTGAGTTTTCAGTTTTTTCAAAAACGATTCTACTAGCCTTTTAAAATATATTTAAGTTAAAAATATATAATATATTTTATTTTCTTTTTATCATTATGGAAAAATTAAATTTTAAATAATAATTGTTCAAGATAATTATAATCATTAATAAATAGTCACTTTTTGAATGACTATTCAAAAAGTGACTTTTTACAAATTTATAACAAAATAACAAAACTTCTATATCTTCAAAAAATATACATTTTATATATCGTTTTACACAACAAGCAAAGATAAAGTCAGTGCATATTAGCTTTATAAAACAAAACAAAAACAAAAATAAATTTTTTTTTAATAATCTTGTCCAATTTCATCTTCCCAGTTTGAAGATTGAGCCTCAACTTTAATTTGTCTAACATTTTCAGTTTCTTTTATTGTATAATTAGTAGCAGATCTCATAGTCACATCCAGATCAACAGTTTTCTGTTTATTATTTTTATCCAAATTATTTTTAAATTCCACAAATTTCTGGTCAATTAATTGAATTCCTTCTTCAACAATTTTATCAAAGTCGGGTTTAATTTTTTCAAAAGCATGAACACGATAAATTTCAGTGTAATAGACTTTAATCATTGTAAAGAATTCATTTTCCATGAAGTTTATATAATTCTTTTTGATCCAATCTTTTTCATCGTCAGTCCAATATTTTTCGTTATTTATCACTTGTCCCAAATACCTCAAATGCTCGTTAGAACTAGTTCTCAAGCTACGAGACATATAACCGTCATTTCTTGATATTATTTCATCAATAGATTCCTTGATGCAAGCGTTACAACTATTGTTATAACTATCATCAACCAATGGACAACTTTGAATTAATTCTTTCTTCAATTTTGAAAGAATTTCTAATTCATTCTGTTCTCCATTCGATTCCTTCAATAATTGGCCATATCTAATATTAATACATTTTTTCAATTCTTCTTGGTAATCTTTTTTACTCTTGATTTTCAAATACATCGAACTAACTAAAGAAGTTTTAGTACAAGAAGTTTTTTTAATTGCATCTTCACAATTTTCGTTACTATCATTTACATATTGAATAAAATTATCCAAGAAATCTCTGAAAGTTTTTGGCTCATTAATATTGATGTAATTAATTTTAAATGTTAAATTAACATTTCCTTCTTTTGATGAATGCTTATCTTGATAAATCATGTCATTGATATATCTGAATAATAGACTTTGTGAAGTTTCATTAAAATCATCATGAATGCTATTATCATTGACCAAAAAAATATATCTTCTAAGATCGCTGAATCTGCCGACAATTTTAGAGAAAACGTCACCTCCAAAAACAGCAGGCGTTGTAATATTTCTATTACATCTACGTTCTTCTTCTTCTTCTTCGTCTTCTTCTTTATTTTGGGCTACGAAGTCTTCATCACCATCAGAGCTGTTGTCATCAAATGGAATATCTGTTGAATATGACAAACTGGTATATGAATTATCTGTGCTTGTTTGATGGTGAGTTTTATAAGAATACTTTATGTTATTAATCATTCTAATTATTTTTAGTTGATCATTAAAATGTTCTTTATTTAAAATGACAATTTCAATATGATTGATGATTGACATAAAATAATAAAGCCTGAAAATAATCATTGGAAGATCTTTCCTATTTTTCTTACTTTCAGGAACATTTAAAAACAAAAAGACAGGTTTAATATCAGATGATTCAAGCTCAGTTATTTCATACTTGAAGATTGTGATCGCATTCTCACAGAATCCCAAGACAGAAATCGAATCATTCATAATTCTAGGATTAGAAAAAGTAATTAATTTCGATGTGAATGATTGAATGTCATTTGCATTAGAATTTGAAAAAAATACAAGTGATATTTTCATTTTAGATTGTTTAAATATTTGGTCTTTGGACATTGAATTAATTGAATTAAGATCCCTTTTCCATTCCCTTTTTATTTCATCATATATGAAAAATTTATACAACTTTGTCTGCTTTAATGGTAATTCGTATATTTTAGTTGTGTATTTCGTATATTTAACTCGGCTGACAAATGATTGATATCTATTAATTGTGCCATTCCAATCACCTTTTCTTGTTTCTGTGTCATTTTTACTTATTAAAATTCCTTCATCATAAATGAATGAATCATCAACTGGATCCCAGAAGTCTTTATACGATCGTGCTGAACCAATTTGTTGTTTCCTATTTCCAAATTTATCTGGTTTTGAATTTGGTTTTAAATGAGCTTCATAAAACGACACAAAATCTTTGGTAATTCTATTTTTCTTCCTTAATTCAAACGACATTACACTTTGAGCTTTATAAGGATCATTGATGAATTCTTGATAATCCAATCGCTGTCTTTCAATGACCATCGGATCAATAGGATTACTATTATTAAGATCTTTTAATTCTGAAAGTAAATTTTTGCTTTCAATTTCATCCAAAATTAGATGCATTTGAATATACAGAAGATTCATATCAATGTACTGCAAGTCATTATTATCAACGTTTCTGAGGATGCAAATGATATCATGCTTGAATTCAAGCTCAGCATTTTCTTTTTTGCAAAACTCTTGATCATTATATAAAAAAAGCATGTAGTAAGTGTTCCAGTCATACAGAATGGACTGTTCAAAATCAGAATAATTTTTTATTTCATCAATTTTTTCTGTATCTTTGCCATCATTGAAAAAGTTCATTATTTTGGCGGTTATTTCAAGTGCTGTTTGTCTTGTCCGTTTAACGTAGAAACAATTCAAAAAGGTCGTGTAGAATATATATAAATTAGACACAAATCCTTTTTCATTCTCTTCTAAATTAAAATTCAATAAAATTGCTTCAAAAATTGGCGACTTTTCTTTCAAAAATTCGAGAATATTACAATTCACCTCATCATTGTTGCTTCCATCATCAATGGCAATTCTAAGATCAGGATCTTTTCCAAAGAAAAAACTAACAAAAGTTGGAATGGAAACATCTTTCAAAGATTTAAAATCGTCACTATTTTTGTTGTCTCGAAAGATAGTTTTGATGACTTCGAGTAAGCAATTGTCATTTAACTCGCTTATTGGATCGTCATTCAAAATATCAATTTTTGAATAGCCTCTACTTTTCTTTTTTTTGGTCTTGCCATCTTTTTTATCAACTTTTTGAATACCATCACTTTTTGAATTTTTCAATGTTTTTGTGAGTTCATTCAAAATTTCGTTGATGTTGTCTTTCCCATTTAATTGGCCATTGTCACTTTTTGAATCTGTTGGTGAAAAATCATCTAAAACAGGAAGTGCGTCAAATCTTTCCAAAACTTCTTTTTGATCATCTTTTATGTTATCAATATCATGACCAACTTTTTCTGAGCTTTTTTGGCCTCTAGTGAAAATGCTTTTAGGCTGTTTTGTTGGCTTAGAAATCGGGGGAGGTGTGGCTTTGGAACTTTTAGGAGTATCTGACTTGCTGTTTTCATCTGCTTTTGGAGTTTTTGGTGTTAGACTTTTATTTGTATAATATTCAAGTAAATCATTTAATTCTGTATTTATTTGGTTAATTTGACTGTCTAAAATGTCCAAAATTATTTTTATTTGTATGAAAAATGAATAACTATTTTCACTCAATGAAGATTCGTTAATAACAAAAGGAACATTTAATTTTTTAAAAATAGGCTCAATATTAGCGAAATTAATTGTATTATGTTTGACTTGCTCTTTTGTAAGAGCTTGTAATAAATATCCAAGACATTCAAAATTTATCATATTATTGTAAGTATCGTATTTGATGCCTAATGGTATAAGAATTAGATTTACTTCATTTTTAATTTCGTTTTGATCGATTTTAAAGATATATTTGGTAAGAATTAACTTTAATATTCCTTCTTTCTCTTGCTTATTTTGATGCATGGGAAAATTTATTTTAATTTCATCACTATTTTTGTATAAAAATTTAAAAGCATTGGTATTATTGCTAGATCGTTGTAAATCAAATTTCGGCTTTTTAATAATGAATGGAACTTCGGAATTAAAAGCTATCTCAACAAGTTTTGGGAAAGAAAGGCCATTCTCAAAAAATGATTCATAAGTAATATCTTCGTTTTTAAAGCCATGCTTGTTAAAAATATAATTTATTATCTTATAAAGAGGATCCATTTAAAATTTTTGACCATGATTACAATTTTCAATTAAAAAATATTTTATTTTGCAATTTTTATTTGTTATTTTTTTGAATAAAAAAAAGAATATATATTTTAAAATATAACTATTTAAATAAAATTTTTAAGAAATAAAAAATAAAAGTAATAATTAATATTTCATTTTAAGTATAAAAGCATATATTTTAATTTATAATTTTTATTCAATTAAAATTGAATAATATCTTTGAAAAAATTATGTAAAATAAAAAATCACTGGTCTAAATTCACTACAAATTTGAAAAAGTTCAACTTTTTCTGGGCAAAAGTGAATAATAATTTATAAAAATCAAATAAATGCCAATTCTAGATCCATCTTTACAGAATTTTCTACTAAATGAGAAATTCTTTTCACAAGAAAGAAAGTCATGCAGTACTTTTTATCTCAGGTATCTCAGAATTGCTTCAAGAAATATGTTCACTAATTTTTCTACAATTGAGACATCAATTCGTTTTAAAAATGATTTAAAAAAAGCCTATGAAGCAATATTAAATAAATTTAAATGTGATCCTGATTATTTAGACGTTGATGATCCAGCAAGCACAAATTATTATAGTAAATTAATAAACGCAATCTATCAAAATGACCAATCAAGCAATGAACCTCCATCTGATAAGTCAAATAGAGTACGTGGTTTATATATTTTGGTAGATAAACTTAACATCAGATTTTTTCAACCAGACATATACTTTTCAAAATATCACTCGTGGTTTTTTTCAGATACTCCGATTGCAGTATTATGTATAGACGGAAATAATATAAATGATCAAGAATTATCGCATTTTATTGAATTTGTTCAATTAGAGATTGACTTAATGAAAGCTGCTGGATTTACGTTAGTTCTTTGTCTTAACTTTCACTATCAAATCAACAATTTTTTCTTTGAACTTATTTTGAATAATCAATTTGATGAGATGCATATCAATTTCCAATTAGATGGTTTAAAAACTTTTTTAATTGACTCAGAAGTTGAAAAGCATTCACGATTAACGCGATTCAAAGGTTACATCTATTTTTACTCGGAGTTCTTGAATCCAGGATCAGAAGTTCGATACATTTACAAAAAGCTCAAAAAGAAGCCCAGAATAAACTTCATTCAATTTTCAAACAGTATTGAAAAAGTTATAATTCCACTTAGTTTTCGATATACCAGGTCATTTTCTTACTGTAAATGTGGTTTTCCATATGACAAGTTACGAGTCATGCTTTCAAATGTGCCCGTTTATGACACCGATGATTTTTCAGAGGAAACCGTCACTTTTGTACCCTCACAAACCTCGGGTGTCTGTGTTGCATACATTTCAAAGAGTGACTTTTTGAGTAGTGACGATAAGAAAGTTGAAATCATCTACAATGACCAAAACGAAGTCGGTTATTTCAAACGGTACGTTAAATTTGAAGACGTTCACAAAATTTCAAAGGACATGTACGTTAACGATTCATTGTCACTTGCCAAAATTGATAAGAAAACGATTGAAAAAGTGAATAATATTGAAGAAGCAATTGTGAAGATAATTGGCCAGAGAATGGCCAAAAGAAGCAGCCTTATGAAATTTTACGAAATTATGACTGACTTTGTCAACAATTTTCGAGGCGGACAAATTGAATATGCCTTCTATTCGTATGCATTTGTGGCTGACCAACTGAACCAGAAGTTCTTTATTTATAGGCCACAAATATATTCTGTAATGGAAGCCTGCGAGATCCTAGAAAAAGACAGTCTTTCTTTTTTGTTCAGGAAGAAGAAACTTGCTGAAAATTTCATCCATTTTCAGCTGGATCAGTTTAAAGACTCGTTAAATCTTCTTTCAAAAAGTCAGAAAGAAATGGTCGATAGAATTGAGAACTCAAAAAGTGGAGCCGATATGTATGAGAAGAAAAAAAGCATTGATTCTTTATTCCAAATTCAACTCGAAGACATCAATGACAAGTTGAATTCGGCATTTCAAAACGGCTTCAATAAAGGTGTCATTTATCGAGTTGACACTGGAGAAGGTAAGTCACGCATCATAGCAATTATCGCTGCCATTCTTGCATCAAGAGGAAAGACAGTTCACATTGCATCATCAAGCATTGAGCTTGCAAATCGCGACTACATGAATTCGTACTATTACTTCAATTATTTCAAGATCAAAAACATTTCGGCTGTTCTTGCGCATGATAACGAACTTCCTTTTGATCCACACAACATTGACGAAAGCAACGAAAATTATGATAAATATTATAAGCTTTATTGCAATGATTATTATTGTGATAAAAGATTCCAGAATTCATCCAGAATGAATTTTAATGTATGCGGACTTGATGATCATGATCCAGCCAACAATTTTAGAAAGAATGCGAAAATTGTCTTTTCAACTTTTGTTAATTTTGAATGCTTTTATTTGAAATTGATGGAAACATATCCTGCTTTGATTGACGATTATTATGATAATTGCGTCTTGCTCATCGACGAGGCTGACTCAATTCTAATCGATGAAATAACAAATGGAACAATCATTTCACGTGAAATGAAATCCAATTTGAAAGAAGTGCTTCCTTTCGTTTACGATCAAAAAAAGAATAAAATTAAAGCCAAAGAAACACTTAAAATGATTAAGAGTAAATGGCCGAAATGCAAATTCCTCACTGTGAAAGACATCAGAAGAATGTACTCTGATATCTCATTGGTCAGGAAATCTAATTTCAAAAGCGGCGTCAAATACTCAATTGAAGAACGGACTTACAAAAATAAGAAAAAAATCCAGAGAATTGCAAAAGAGGCACTCAATCTGGCCAAAGACATATTTATCGACACAATAAGTGGAATTGTAGAAGTCATTGGAGATACAATGAAAAATCCTCCACAAGAAGATACAAAAATTGGAGCAAGCAGTTTTGAAGGAATCGTAGGTGGCAATGACGATAACGATGATGATGATGATGATGACGACGATGATGATGATGATGATGACGACGATGACAACGATGATGACAATGATGAAAGCAATGATGTAAAAAAAGATAGACTTAATGATAATGATGATGATGATGATAGCGATGATGATGAGGAAGAAGACGAAGATGATGACGATGACGAAGAAGATGGTGGAAAAGATAACAATTGTGATAATGAGGGAGAGGAGGATGATGAAGATAGTCCTGAAATAACATTCAGACACATTGTTCCTTATGATGCGGATCACAAAGGCGTTTTGGAGCCGAACAAAGAGTTTGGCGGTTTTATTCAGCAGTTCATTGCAATTAAAGAAGCGAAAGAAAACAATGTGAAGAACATGGTCATCAAAGACCTGTCCATGAGCTACCTTTACATATCACATCCCATTTTTGTCAAATTGTACAGCAAAGTTGTTGGATTCACGGGCACGACTGGCAACTCAGATGACAAAGCAATTTATAAGGATCAGTACAATCTGACGACATTGAAGATTCCAAGAAACTTTCCAAACCAGCGAGTTGAATTGCCAACTCTTTTGTGCCGAAGCATGATTGAACGAAATTACACGATTGTCACTGAAATCATTGAATTTCATAGACGTGGAAATCCGGTTTTAGTTATTTTCCAAGACATGAATGAGATAGAAGACGTTAAATACATTCTATATAAGAAAGGAATACAAAACGTCAATGTTTTCAATGGTAAGAATGACGATATAAATCCAGAAAAAGTTGCTGGAATTGAATCACAAATTTCTCTAGGAACGAACGTTTGTGGTCGTGGGAAAGACATTGAATGTAAAGGAAAACCATTGCATGTTATCATTTCTTATTACACATTGAATTCACGCGTCTTGCTCCAAGCTTACGGAAGAACAGCAAGACAAGGAAGAAGAGGAACAGCTCGTATTATTTGCCTAGCGAATCAATATCTGTATCCAACGATATTTGAGAACAGAGGAATACAAAATGTCATTCAAGAATATTCAATTAAAAATCAGGCACAAACTGAATACATTGAATATTTCAAAGAAACAAAACCTTGGATATTTGACACTGATTATAAAAAGTTTGATTTCAATGTTGATCAAGTTTTAAGTTTAAGAGAAACTAAAATTAACATGAATAGAATTGTTGCTTATAATTACGAGTTCCCTTTAATAATGACATATGATTTATTCTTGAAAATTCAAGTACAAAAAATCTTTTCTATTTACAATTGCCCCAATTCTAGATTCACTGCTCAACTGTTCCAACGATACATTAGAGAGATGATCTTTGAATCGTGGTCATTGATGCTCAATAAAGTTGATCAAGAATTCTTCGAACGACAAGAAAATAAAGAATTAAAGAAAAAACTTGAAGATTTAAAGAAAGAATCATCTTCTCTTCTTCCTGAAGAATATATTGAAAGAATGAAAAAACTTGATCAAGAATTCTCTGAGAATCTTTCACAATATCGTTCTGAACTAAATAAAGGGAAAATCAAATTATTGAAAGATCTTTCTATATACATTCAACCTCAGGATGAATCAATAACTGACACTTTTATGCATATATTTAATCTTGTTAATGAAAAGTATGAAAAAGTTATTTATAAGAACTTCAATACATTACCAAACATTAATTTAATGTTCAATAAAACATCGTATATGTATTGTTTGTTCGGAATTAGACCTTATTCATTATTGACCAAATCAGGTGCTCGAGTTACATACAAAAGTTTCAAAGAAATAAGTTACATTCATGATCCTGAATTGAAATACTTAAAAAAGATGCCAAACAATCATCTTTACACGTTAAGCATAACTGAAAAAATAGATGATTTGTTTGAATTAATTGCAAAGAGAATCAATGAAATTCTTGGCGAAAAATTGTTTTTGAAATTGTTTTTAAGAAGAACGCTTGTTGGTTGTGAATTTGGAATTTGTTTGAACTTTAAAGTTGAGAATACAATTGATGATCCTTTCTGTATCATTGATAAAGATTCATTAATTATGTTTACAATTAATGTAAAAAGTGTTGCACCGTTTCTTGCAGGAATTCTTATTTTTGGCATTGTTTATTTGAGTTTTATTATTGCAAAACTCATCAAGTTATTCACTCTTTTCCCTGAAACTTTGGTTGAAGAAGTTGGAAAGAAAGGTTTGTCGATTCTTCTTAATTCTGTTATTTCTAATTCAACTAAACTTGTCATGGAAAAAGTGATTGATTTCTTTAAAGATATTTTAGATAAACAACTTGACACACTTTCGAAGAGTGAAAATGAATCAGCTAAAATTGCTAACCAAATAATGAAATACATAATGATAATATTTAATTCAGCTACTGCTGAATGGGCCACTGACGATGCATCTAAAAAAGTCAAAGAAAGCATTAATTATAAATTTAAAAGCATTTTTAATAAGAACTTTAAATTTGCTACTAATTTAAAGAGCATGTTAAAGTCTTGTTTCAGTCTTGATACTTGTAAAAGCTTGATTCAACTGAGTGTTATTTTAATTCTTTGTTTTGCTACATTCATATTGAACTTTTGCACTCGTAAAGATGCTTTGTCAAATGACAAAAAAGATGTATTAGGAAAAGATGCACAAGAAAATGCTAAAGAATACACTGACTTCATTAAAAATAAAGAAAATAAGAAGGATTCAACAACATTGGATAAAAAAATTGAAAATTTAGAAGAGAAAAATAAAGTTGAAGTTGAAAAAGAAAGTCAAATTGAAGACAGAAAAATTGAATTTGATAAAGGTTTTGAAAAAGTTTTAGAAATTCCAAAATATACAAGAAAAAACTTTAAAGGACTCAAGAAAGTCTTCATTAATCAACTTCGTCTATTTGAAGAGAATCATTTTGCATCGATTCTTGGTTTCTTTGGTTTCATTATCAATGGGAGGAAGCAAACATTGTATTTAGAAGCGAAAGAAAAAGGAACATTAAAAAGCATTATTTTAAAGCAAGAGAGCTTGAGTAATACAATTAAATTAATCATTGCATATGGCATTGCACGTGCATTGCAATTTCTTCATAATAAGAGAATCATTCATCGAAATGTTAATACTGATAATATTTTGATTGATGCCAATTATTACCCGTATCTCTCTGGATTTTATTATGCAAAAAATGTTGATGAACAACTTTCTTATGAAGTCAAAAAAACTAAGAAAAAATTCATGGCTCCCGAGTTCATATCTGATTTTCACTCAAATCAGAATTCGTTCAAACTCGACGTCTACTCTTATGGAATTACATTGTACATGCTCGTATCATCGTCAGATTCTATCGGCGAATTGAATGCTAATGACATCGTTAATAAAAAGAGACCAGAGTTTCCTAATTACGTTGAAAAATGTTGGGTGGATTTGATTTCAGATTGCTGGAATGATGATCCTTCAAAAAGACCCAATTTCAATGAAATTTGTGATCAACTTGAATCAAGTGTCTCTGATTTGAATGCAAATCAAAATGAATTTGAAGCATTCAAAAACTTTTTGCTTTCAAAATAATGAATTGAATGTTGGATCATTTGAATGAATTTGGCATGCGAAGAGTCGACTCGTCTTGAATTCTTCGCCATTAACGATAAATGAAAATCATCATTGTAAATTTGAAGAAGAACATTTTTAATACTCATAATTTTGAGTTGAACATTTTTATCACTCATACTTTTACTATTTCCTTAAAATTATTATATCTTAATATTTTAGTTATAAATAGACATGTTATTCTCCGATTCTCGAGATCGATAATTGATTGACTTTTTGATATCGATACATAAATATACACAGATTCTCGAGATCGATTTCAGAGATCGAGAATTTTGTTTCTCAGCTTTTGATATCAGAATTTTCAAATAAACTTTTTGATAAATATATGATCGTATTTTAATCCCAAATATTTCATAAAAAAGAATGTATTTTTTGATTTTAATCTTAAAATAAACATCAATACATTCTATTATTTATTTTTAGATATAATAAAATCACAAATACCAATTATAAAAAAAGATAAACCTGCTTGAGATCTCGAGATCTCGGTAATTGATATCAAGTTTACAATTATTTTTATATCACATTTCATATCTGATATCTTGATAATCGATAATCTCGATATCAGATTTTTAAACTGATAATCGAGTATCAGATGCAAAAAAGTGACGTTTTTGATATCGATTCTCAAAATAACAAGTCTAGTTATAAATTATGTTTTTTAAAAATAAGTTAATATTATAATAATTAATAAATATGCAATAAGTGAATAATGATGAAATTTAAAAGTTTTTTAGAAAAGATAAAATGATTTTAAACTTTGCAAAGTTTTTGAAATAGGTTTATTATAAACTTATTAAAAAGTTTATATCGTATTGAATTTTCTATAATTCAAAACTTAATTAATTTTTTAAAAAGCATGAAATCGATGATACTTTCATCAGCAGGCTTAAGAAATTTAGTTCATAATCAAAATAGTGAAGAAGAGTTTACATTTTTGATTGGAAACAAAGAAATCAAAATGAAAAATATTTTTGCAGAATTTATTTCTCCTTATGTTTCACAAATTCATCAGATCGATCCAACGATTAATTATGTTCAATTTCCGAATAAAAATAGCACAATAAACCAAGCGAAATCGAACATTTTAACAAAAATCACTGATGAAGTTATTTCACAATTTAAATCAATATCAGAAGGTTCAAAAATAGAAATAACAGAAACGCAAAGTTATGAACTTCAAATCATCTCCATTCTTATTCAAAACAAAGAATTATTCTCAAAACTCGATGAACTTTTCCAAAAAAATGTAGAAGAAGAAGAATACTCTGAAAACAAAATCAAAGAAAATATTGAATTTCTATCATTTGTTGACGAAAACATTGAAAACACAGAAATATTTGATGGAATGAAATCCATTGAGTACATCGCCTCAAATTTTTACCGAATTGAAGAAAACAAAATCAACGAGCTTCCGAAATCAATTTTTTATTCAATCATTAAAAACGACAAATTAAAAATTTCTAATGAAGATCAACTTCTTGACATGATTAACAAATATTTCTGTTCCGAAGAAAAAGCGAACGAAAACGACATGAACATCAATGATTTCTATGAAGAAATCAACTTCAATTTTTTAAGTGAATCTAAATTCAAAGAATTTATTGAAAAATTTGATGCAAATGAAATGACAAAATCTCTTTGGAACAAATTTAAACAATGTTTCTACGTTTACAAAAATATAACAAAATGCGATGAAAAGAATAATCATCGATGCAAACAAAATAATAATAATATTAATATTAAAATCGAATATGATGGAAATTCATCAAATGCACTCAACGGAATCATCAATCATTTAACTAAAGAAGCAGGCGGGAATCTGAATGACAAAGGAATCGTAATTGCAACTTCTTCATCTATTTGTGGTGATTCACATCTCCCAAAGTTCGCCATGGATTTCGATATCAACTCGAATTATTTTCACACCAACAATGAAGAACACTCATGGCTCCAATACGATTTCAAGGAAAGAAAAATTTGTCCAACACAATACTCAATCAGATCAAGACGGAGTGGGTCTCATGCACCTAAAAATTGGATTATTGAAGGATCAAACGACGCTAAAAACTGGAAAACACTTGATTCAAGACAAGGAATCAATGGTCTTCATAATGGAAACACAGTTCTCACATTCGATATCAAATCACAACCAAACAACAACGAATCATTTCAATATTTGCGGATTCAACAAACAAGCACAAACACATCAGGATACCATTATTTTCTTTTTTCAGCTCTTGAATTCTTTGGAACATTAATTGAATAATAAATATTATAAATCTAAATCATAAGCAATCGAAATTACATACAATTTAATCTAGTCTACATATAAATAAAAAATACTTTAAATTGTGAATTTTAAGTAAGGCAAACTTATTCTGTATTTTTTTTTTTTTTTTTTTTTTTTAACACTTTAATCAAAAATAAAAAAAATCTGAATTTGATTGAAATTGATTTTTCATATATTATATAACTTAAATTCAAATGCCAATGAGTTATTTTCCCTCTCAATTTTCTTTACATTTTAAACTTTTTTTTTTTTTTTTTTTTTATAATTTTTGTGTGTAAACTTACGGTTTCTAAGAATTTATTTCAAATATTGAATGATTTATTTTTTACATCCGATAATTAAAAAACAAAGTTTATATGCATATTTTCATTTCTAATTTTTTTTTTATTTTAAATTTTATATGCTATTTATTAAGATATAATCGTTTATAATATTCTGATTTTATTTGGTCAAGAAACATTAAAAAAATAAATAACATCAGAATTTTTTTTAATCGTAATGGACAATTATTTTATTGATAACCGGCAATTTATAAAATTGTTTGTTTTCTTAAATTATTATATATTTTATTTATACATTTTATTAAATATATGATAAAAAACACTGTTTTTGTGAATTTCTCTATTTATTTTCATAAATATTCAAATTGTGAATAATAAATATTTAGAAATTTACACTTGATATCAAGGGTAAAAAGGATATATTTTGTATATTAATAAATATTAAATTTATTTTTAGAATGAAAATGAAGCAAATTTCTTTTAATGATCTTTTACATTCAAATATTTATCTTAAATAAATATGATTTGGCCATTGATTCCAAGACTATCTTTTAAATTTAAATTAGTTTCTTAAGAGTAAAATATTTTTATTTATTGAATTACAAATATATAACTAAGATTTTATCTTAAATCTTTATTATTTAAAGATATATAAACAATTTTTTTCATTATCACTTTTTTGAATTATTGAGTTAAAAAACTCGTCTTTGAAATATTAAAGGAAAATATTTATAAAGTTTGATTATTGAATATCATTAATAAAAATGTTAAATATTATTAAAGCTCTAATAATAGCACAAAACAATCATTCTCTTTTAAAAAATTTCAATTTTAAAGGAAATCATATGAATTTTATAACTTTATTTTTCAAATAAAAAATTATCTACAATATAAAGTGAGATAAAAATGATGTATATTAATTACATTCTTATAATAATTGATATATATTTTTTTAGTGAATATTCATCGAATCATTACTTTGAAAATGCCGATTTTTTTTTAAAAAAAATAATTCAACGATTTTTCTAAAAAGGATTGATGGAATGTAATACAAATGAATTTTATTAATAAATCATACAATTAACATTATTTTTTATTCAACAAATTAACATAAAACATTATTCATTGAATTAAATTCTGATTATTAAATATTTGATCAAAAAATAAAACCTCCTTTTCTCCAAAAGATTCTTCATAAAATTAATGCTGTATCAAACAAGGTTACTCATTCATATATTTAAAAAACGAAATATAATACCATTTTTGAGAAAAAGTGATTTTTCTAAAAAAGACGTTAACATCACTTAACTTTACTACTTCTGACCTACGCCCTTAAGCTTAAGTATAATTTGTTCAATTGATATAATTTCCCATAATATTTTCAAATTATTTATAATATTATATTACTAATATTAATAATTTATATTTAAATGTAATAAGCTAGTACAAATTAAAATATTCAATAATATTTAAAATAGATTTTTATATATTTTACAAATTATATTTTCAATTAAAAATCGGTTATTAAAAAACCTACTACAAAATATGATAAATTACGATTAATAATAATTAAAATTGTGATCGAAATATATGATTTTTAAATTCAAAAGAATCGGATATTCCGAAGAACTTTTTTTAAATTTTCACAAAAAAAATCCACTTTTTTAACATTAAAAAGTTACATTTTTTAGAGGAATTCTTTATAGCACATACAACTTTTTCAGAAGAAAATAATCGTCCATTTTTTCGAGCTTTATTTTACATAGAAAAGATTAAAAGTTCCTTGTATTTTTTATTGATTTCTTAATTTATGCCATTTAGAGAATATGTTAAAGGCGAAATAATCGAAAATTTTCAAAAATGAGATTATTATTTGATTAATAATTCTTCTTAAAAATGGTTGATTTAGAGAATCAAATGGCTTGTTGGGCTTCCTAAATTGATAAAATTTAGGATTTAATGGTTAAAATCAATATTAAATAAGAAAACAAATATTTTTAAATTATTTTAAAGGAATAAAAAAAGCATGAATAGGGGGTCATGCTATTTTGTTTAAAAAATATTAATTTTAATTTCTCAAAAAGTTTATCTGGACCATATATACATACAAAAAGTTCTCTGTGCTGCAGCACTGTGCTAAAAAATTACACCCCATTTTTTAAAAATAATCATTTTGCTGAAATAATACCTTTAAGCAAGAACTCATTTGAAAAGTCTGTTTCCTTTAAAATGAAGCTGTAGTATAAAACAAACAAATTTAATCCATATAGAAAACCAAGATCAAAAAATTTAAAATACAAAATTCTTAAAAAAAGTAAAGAAAAAGTTATCTATTGAATTTAAAAAGTTGTTAAATTTTCAAAATCTTAAATTACAGCCTTAACATTCTGAAAGAATAAAATTACATGTTAAATAAAAAAAGATTATTTCCATCCATTTCATATAGTATGTCATATAATTTGTATAAATAGTAAAATAAGAGTCAAAAACAAACATAGTTAATTTAAACTTTTTCAGAGACATGCAACTATTCAAATGAAAAACAATAAATTGCTTTTAAATTATATAATTGTTATCTATGAAAATATAACCAAAATACTCAAAAAATTTACTGAAATATATAAAATTATTTTGTGATAACTCATAGAATTTTATTCTCTAAAAAAAAAAAAAAAAAAAAAAAAAATGTCTGTTGTCCCTTAAGTTATTTGAGAGAACTCTTAAATTATTATAATTATCTCTACAAAATTTGATAAATGTATGTGGTATGTCATATAAAAAAACAAAGATTGGTTTCCATCGATTTCTAAAAAAAAAAAAAAAAAAAAAAAAAAAAAAAAAAAAAAAAAAAAACGAAGCATTTTTGTATCAATCCCGTAAAATACTGATACAAAAAATTCATGTTTCTACCGAATATCGGTTTTTTTAGGGATCCGGTATTTTTTTTTTTTTTTTTTTGGATCAGTATACATCCTTGCCATGAAGATTTTAGATCATTTGTTAATTTATTACTATTATTCATAAATAATATGAAGAAAGATTAATTAATTTATTTATTAATTGCTATTTTAAAATGAATAGAAAATCATTTTGAAAGTAATTGCTTAATTTCATAATTTTCAGAATAGTCAATTGGTTTTTTTCCGTGACTATCTTCAATATTAACGTCAATATCTTTCTTTTCGAGCAAAAGTTTTATTATTTCAAGATTTCCTATTTCAACAGCAAGATGCAATGATGCCTTCTCTTCCATTTGATTATTACCTGAGCGATGGAATGATTTTTCATTAATATTAATATCAGGCCTAGCCAACAATAACTTGATTGCATTAATATTTTGTTTCTCAATAGACATGTATAATGCTGTTTGCTCAAAAATCTCGATTTCATCGCCTAATACTGTTGTTTTCTTTGATCTGCTATATATATCAATTTTGCCTGATATTTTGATAAATTCATTTGAAAGCAATAATTGAATAATCTCAATTTGGTTATGGTCAATTGCAAATAGTAATGGAGACAACTCAATTATTTCTTTCTTCTTTTGATTTCTTTCATATTTTTCTGATTTACATAACACATTAATACTAATCTTTTCATTCGTTAATAAAAGTTTCACAATTTCAATGTTTTCTTTTTCAACGGCCAAATATAATGCTGTCTTATAAATATATATTACTTTAAAATTTCATTCAAAGATATGATTTTGAATTTCATTGAAAGATATGATTTTGAATTCCATTGAAAGATATGATTTTGAATAGTATTGAAAGATATGATTTTGAATTATATTCAAAGATAGGATTTTGAATTCTATTCAAAGATATGATTTGGAATATCATTGAAAGATATGATTTTGAATTATATTGAAAGATATGATTTTGAATAGTATTGAAAGATATGATTTAGAATGTTATTGAAAGATATGATTTTAAATTCTATTGAAAGATATGATTTTGAATTATATTGAAAGATATGATTTTGAATTCCATTGAAAGATATGATTTTGAATAGTATTGAAAGATATGATTTTGAATAGTATTGAAAGATATAATTTTGAATTTTATTGAAAGATATGATTTTGAATTTCATTGAAAGATATGATTTTGAATAGTATTGAAAGATATGATTTAGAATGTTATTGAAAGATATGATTTTAAATTCTATTGAAAGATATGATTTTGAATTATATTGAAAGATATGATTTTGAATTATATTGAAAGATATGATTTTGAATTCCATTGAAAGATATGATTTTGAATAGTATTGAAAGATATGATTTTGAATAGTATTGAAAGATATAATTTTGAATTTCATTGAAAGATATGATTTTGAATTTCATTGAAAGATATGATTTTGAATTCTATTCAAAGATATGATTTTGAATAGTATTGAAAGATATGATTTAGAATGTTATTGAAAGATATGATTTTAAATTCTATTGAAAGATATGATTTTGAATTATATTGAAAGATATGATTTTGAATTCCATTGAAAGATATGATTTTGAATAGTATTGAAAGATATGATTTTGAATTTCATTGAAAGATATGATTTTGAATTTCATTGAAAGATATGATTTTGAATAGTATTGAAAGATATAATTTTGAATAGTATTGAAAGATATGATTTTGAATTTTATAAAAAATTAAACAAAATATTAATAACATTGATGTCAAGTTTGTCATTCGTTAATAAAAGTTTCACAATTTCAATGTTTTCTTTTTCAACGGCCAAATATAATGCTGTTTTATAAATTGTTATTATATTAAAATTTCATTCAAAGATATGATTTTGAATTTCATTGAAAGATATGATTTTGAATTCTATTCAAAGATATGATTTTGAATAGTATTGAAAGATATGATTTTGAATTCTATTCAAAGATATGATTTTGAATTCTATTCAAAGATATGATTTTGAATATCATTGAAAGATATGATTTTGAATTATATTGAAAGACATGATTTTGAATTCTATTGAAAGATATGATTTTGAATTTCATTGAAAGATATGATTTAGAATGTTATTGAAAGATATGATTTTGAATTATATTGAAAGATATGATTTTGAATTCTATTGAAAGATATGATTTTGAATTCCATTGAAAGATATGATTTTGAATAGTATTGAAAGATATAATTTTGAATTTCATTGAAAGATATGATTTTGAATTTCATTGAAAGATATGATTTTGAATGTAATTGAAAGATATGATTTTGAATTCTATTCAAAGATATGATTTTGAATTTTATAAAAAATTAAACAAAATATATTCAAGATTGATATCAAGTTTGTCATTCGTTAATAAAAGTTTCACAATTTCAATGTTTTCTTTTTCAACGGCCAAATATAATGCTGTTTTATAAATTGTTATTATATTAAAATTTCATTCAAAGATATGATTTTGAATTCTATTCAAAGATATGATTTTGAATTCTATTGAATGATATGATTTTGAATTCTATTGAAAGATATGATTTTGAATTTTATTGAAAGATATGATTTTGAATTCTATTCAAAGATATGATTTTGAATATCATTGAAAGATATGATTTTGAATCCAATTGAAAGATATGATTTTGAATTCCATTGAAAGATATGATTTTGAATTTCATTGAAAGATATGATTTTGAATTTCATTGAAAGATATGATTTTGAATATCATTGAAAGATATGATTTTGAATTTCATTGAAAGATATGATTTTGAATTCTATTCAAAGATATGATTTTGAATTCTATAAAAAATTAAACAAAATATATCCAAGATTGATGTCAAGTTTGTCATTCGTTAATAAAAGTTTCACAATTTCAATGTTTTCTTTTTCAACGGCCAAATATAATGCTGTTTTATAAATATATATTATTTTAAAATTTCATTCAAAAATATGATTTTGAATTTTATTGAAAGATATGATTTTGAATTCTATTGAATGATATGATTTTGAATCCAATTGAAAGATATGATTTTGAATTTCATTGAATGATATGATTTTGAATAGTATTGAAAGATATGATTTTGAATGGGATTGAAAGATATGATTTTGAATGTAATTGAAAGATATGATTTTGAATGATATTGAAAGATATGATTTTGAATATCATTGAAAGATATGATTTTAAATTTTATAAAAAATTAAACAAAATATTAATAACATTGATGTCAAGTTTGTCATTCGTTAATAAAAGTTTCACAATTTCAATGTTTTCTTTTTCAACGGCCAAATATAATGCTGTCTTATAAATATATATTATATTAAAATTTCATTCAAAGATATGAATTTGAATTTCATTGAAAGATATGATTTTGAATTCTATTGAAAGATATGATTTTGAATCCAATTGAAAGATATGATTTTGAATTCCATTGAAAGATATGATTTTGAATGTAATTGAAAGATATGATTTTGAATTTTATATAAAATTAAACAAAATATATCCAAAATTGATATCAAGTTTGTCATTCGTTAATAAAAGTTTCACAATTTCAATGTTTTCTTTTTCAACGGCCAAATATAATGCTGTTTTATAAATATATATTATATTAAAATTTCATTCAAAGATATGAATTTGAATTTCATTGAAAGATATGATTTTGAATTCTATTGAAAGATATGATTTTGAATTCCATTGAAAGATATGATTTTGAATGTAATTGAAAGATATGATTTTGAATTTTATATAAAATTAAACAAAATATATCCAAAATTGATATCAAGTTTGTCATTCGTTAATAAAAGTTTCACAATTTCAATGTTTTCTTTTTCAACGGCCAAATATAATGCTGTTTTATAAATTGTTATTATATTAAAATTTCATTCAAAGATATGATTTTGAATTTCATTGAAAGATATGATTTTGAATTTCATTGAAAGATATGATTTTGAATATCATTGAAAAATATGATTTTGAATATCATTGAAAAATATGATTTTGAATGTAATTGAAAGATATGATTTTGAATATCATTGAAAGATATGATTTTGAATTATATAAAAAATTAAACAAAATATTAATAACATTGATGTCAAGTTTGTCATTCGTTAATAAAAGTTTCACAATTTCAATGTTTTCTTTTTCAACGGCCAAATATAATGCTGTTTTATAAATTGTTATTATATTAAAATTTCATTCAAAGATATGATTTTGAATTTCATTGAAAGATATGATTTTGAATGTAATTGAAAGATATGATTTTGAATGTAATTGAAAGATATGATTTTAACAGAATTAAATGAATATCAATTAAAATTGTATTAACAGAATATTGAAAATTTCTTTTATGTTTATATCTAAAACTTTGTCTTTCAAAAGTTTATCAACAAATTCACAATAATCGTACTTGCACAAGTTGCAAAATGAAGGTTCACTAATAGAATCATTTTTTAAAAAAGCGAAATTATGATATTTGAGACATTGGTTGATTGTATCCTGTGAGTTTTCTTCATCATTATGCAAGAAGTTGTTTATGAAGTAATTTGCGATGTCGTTGTGGTGGCATTTGATTGATTCATAAAAGACTTGTTTGTATGACTTATCTTTTAATTCAACATGATATTCTTCCAGAAAGTGAATCATTTCTGAATTTTTACCATGAATGGCCAAAGGCCACAACGTTGATGTTAATTTAACACCTTCAAGTCGCAAGTAGTTAAATATTTGAATTGAGCCAAAAAATACAGCATATTCAATCAAAGAAAATCCTTCATCTTTTTGGTCATTTCGCGAAAAAAATTGAATTTGGTTTGATTTTTTTGGCTTCTTAAGTAAAAAAGAATTTGTTTCATAAATTGATGGTTGAATTTTTGAGTTAAGTGAAATATCATTTCTAGTAACGTGCGCAGCAAATTCTGTAATCATGTCTTTTCGAATTAATTCACAGATTTGGCTGTCATTTTCACCTTCTTTTCGTTTTTCATAGAAATTTTCCGGTAATTCGCTCTTTATTTCTTCAACCCATGCATTTTTGTTATATTCTTCATCATCGTCATTTTCGTAATCTTTTTCTTCTTTTTTGCTGCTCTTTTTATATTTTGGGAACCACTTTTCACTGATGAATGGTTGAATTTCTGGCTGAAAATACTGGGGATATTTGGCCTTTATGTATTTACCTGTATTTGTAATAATTTTAGCTATATATTCATCAAAAATTATTATTTGTTGTTCAATGAGAAATAAAAGAATCCTTTTGCTGCTCTTAAAAATATTGAATATTTCTGAATTTGAAAAGTATTTTTTGATATCTTCTTTGAAAATGAGTAAAATTCTTTCGATTTTGCTGAAAAAGTTGGGGAAACGGTGGTGGTTATTTCCTATTTTGGAAATTAAATGTAGTAGAGACAAAAGTTCATACGAATGATCTTTTATTTTGTTACCTTCAAATTTATTTTCAAGAATTATAAAATTTTCTTCTGAATTTTCCTTTTCTTCAAGGAAATTCAGTATATTTTCTTGGATATCCTTCATTGTGTCCAAGTACTCCTGAGAACTCATTATTTTCTTCAATAAAAATTTTGAATAGCTTTATCTTTTATATTCATTTTTTGAAATTAACTAATTCTCCACGATTTGCTAATTTTTGCTGGGTTCTTTTTTGAATATTTATTATTTTACATTATATTTCATTAATTTTACGATTGTATTTGTGTTTTTACAATAATTTATTGAGAAATATCTAAATTTTAAAATAAATATTTCGAATTTTTTTACCTAAAATTGAATGGAATTTGAAATTAAATATAATTAAATATGTGTGGTGAAACTAGAACTTTTTATATAAAAAATCATATTTGAATCTTTATATCATATATTAATATTTATTTTATCATTACTAAAAAATTTGTTAGAGGAGTAAAAAATATTATCTTACCAATTTCGAGATAAAATTATTTTTAAAATGTATAGGAAAAAAAATATATAAAAAATCGTTATTATTTTAAAAAAGATCAATCTTCAGAAAATTTGAATTGATAAAAAACTTTAGGAAAAGTTTAACACAACATCGAAAAATTTAAAACAAAATTTACATTTTTTATATAGCTTTTCTTTAATTTTAGATTTTTAATAAATTAAAAAATTATATTTATTCATATATAAATTAAACAAGCAAAGTAAATACAGTAGTAATTTTATGTTTATTAAGATATTTTTATTTTTAATATTTTGCATATAATCATATAAAAAAATACCATTAAACATAGACCCTATGAATGAAACTATGCAATATCTTTTTTTAGTTTAATATACTATTAATGATATTACAAATTTTTATTTTAGAATTTTATCAATGCCTTGATATAAGCCAAACAAAATAGGTTCTGTATTTTCTCAAAATCAACAAGACGAAATTTATAGCAGTACTTTTATCTAATATAACTCAATCTATAAACATTAATATTATGATATTATTGGAGAAAATGAGGGTAATTTTCAAGAAAATTAAATATTTATTTTTTTTTACTGAATTTGCATAAATATCTTATATTTATTAAAAGTTATCTTAAATTTTGCTAGTAAAAAATATCGCTTGAAATAAAATATATTTATATTTATAACAATTAAATTTAGAATGAAATAATAATCGAAATATTTGAGATATTGAGTTTGGCAAAAGTATTGATATTTTTAAAATATATTTTGCTATTTTATATTAAACATAATTTATATCAAATATATATAGTAAATATATGAATTACTAAACTCAATAAAAAGATATTTGCAAAATTATCACTTCATTTTTTTTAGTTTCACCACACATAATTAAATAATCAATTGATTCAATTGAATTGAATTTAAAATTATAAGATTAAGCCGGTTTCACATCACTTTCATTAAATCTATTATAGAATATGACAATTTCTTTTTGAAAATTAGTAATAACATTTGATAAAAATTACAATTCTACCATTGAAATATCAATTCATTTTCAAAGATGACAAATAATTTAATTGATGAAAATAGCGATGAACCTGTATTTCAATTATTTGTAAGATATGATATCATAAAATTCCTATATCATCAAATATCAAATATCAAAATCATTTTAGCGAAATATATTTAATAGATCTATAAATTTGGCTAAATGAATTTAGATTAGCTAATCAAATTAAAAACATAATACAATATTTGATTAAATAATTGTCTTTTACATCTGCCACTTCAAAATATTTTACCATTATAGATATCCAAAAAGAACAAATCTTCTTTATTTCCTATTTTGGCAGTTCTTCTCGTATACATTTGTAAAGATGCTGAATTTAAGTAAGCTTAAGATCTGTACTGCTAAATTTCAAAACCCAAAAAATTTAAAAACATTGGCTTGACAGGCCCATTACATATGAATCTTCTTAAAATACGATCGTTCCACAAAGTCTCATTAAAACATCATATTCAGCAAACATAGAATTTTCACAAATTTTGATTGAAATCAACAAATATTTTTCACATAATTCTTAAACCATTTTTGGAATATCGAAGTATTTTAGAAAAAATCATGAAACTTATTTTTGGGAGATGATTTAAGGTTGTCCAATCGGTTTTAAAATATATTTTACTTTTTTGGATTTTTATTTTTATTTTTATAAATATAAAAATCTTAATGCTTGCATATGTAATTTTTTGTTTTTATCGAAGATATAGGATAAAAAAATATGAATATTTTTTATGCTTAATAATGAATTATTGAACCAATTTTGATATTATAAAAATAAGGATAATTCGTTATATTTAACAATTAGCAAAGATATTAGAAATATAAAAAAAAACCAAGGGTCGGAGAGCAGAAAAACGTATTTTTTAATTGAAATAAAATAAAATTATCTTTAAAATTAATTATTATTTGTAGTATTTTTAAGCAATATTATATTATATAAATAGTTATTTAAATTTTTATTATATTTATTTATCATAAACTTTCTTAGGGGCTTGGTTATTAAAGCCTTCAAAATTCCATTAAAATAGCAAATAAGTAATTATATAAATCTTATTAAACAATTATGATAGTATCTTTGTTTTTTATATACTTATTAATATATTATATATTCATAATATTCTAATTATACTTATAATATTCTAAGATATTTTCATATTTTTGCCAAATTTCCTTTATTTTTTAATTTTCTTAAAATGCTTTATTTAATTTGACAAAGAAACTGGTTGAATCATTTTATTAAAAGGTATTATGTATTATTTGCCATAAATTTTTAAATAAACTTCGCCATTAGACATTTTGATTATTTTTAATTCAAAAAAGATGTACTACAGCTAAAATAACGTTTTTTTTATATTTTGTTTTAACTTTTTCTCATGATTAAAAGATTAATTGAGAAAATTATTTGTATATTTATAAATAGCAACAATTATAATTTTAATTTAATTTACTTTTCAAAGTAAAATCTCTAAAGATAAAATGTTTTTTAATAGTGAAAATTATTTAAAAAAAAAGAGCTTTTTCACAGCTTTTGAATAGAAATATCTATGAAATAACCTAGCATATAGCAAAAATATGAATAAGTATGTACTTATGAATTTATAGAGTTTTTATTAATCATGCAAAGTAACTAAAAAGTCATAATATATTAAAAGGATTACAAGCATTTCAACTCAAAAAACTTATTTATAGGTATTGATATTTTAAACATATAATATTATATTTTTTTGAATATTTTTCAAAATTAAATAAAAAAATCACCGGCCAACACCAAACTATGATGAATTTAAGTTTTCTGATAATATTTGAACAAATAATAACTGAAATCATTATATTTTTGAATATCAATTCAAATTATATATAAAACCTTTCAAAATTTACACATAAAAAAATACTCTTTTTCTATATAAATTCAATATTTATTATTATTTTAAATTTAAAAATAGATTTTAAATTGAATTTAAATATTTTATATATGGTTTTTATTCATAAATAATAATAATATTGTGAAATATGCATAGTTTTTAAATTTTAAAAAATAAAACCATTATATTTTGGTGTTGGCCGGTCCAATCTTTATTATATTCTGTAATTTTATTTATTGTCTATATTATAACTATATATTAAATTTTGGAGTAAATCTGTGAAATATACTTTGTTGTTGTACTTCTCTCCCACCCCTTTTTAAAAAAGGTAAAATTTCAATACCATTCAAAAAGTTCATTTGCGAAAATCAAAAATTTTTCATTTGCGAAAATGCAAAGTCATTTGCGAAATGACATGCTTATCATTAGTAATTGTTCATCCATTCAAAAAAAAAAAAAAAAAAAAAAAAAATCAGGGAAAGCTTTTTACATTACCAGTCATTGTCAATTCTTTTTCCATCAAAATTACTAAATATTAATATATCAATTTCTATAATGAATGTATTATTTATTATTATTATTTTATTATTATATTACTCAAAAAAAAAAAAAAAAAAAAAAAAAAAAAGGAAAGATCACCAATTCAATTTCACATCACCATTCAATTTTAATTCAATAAAGTTAGGTGAAAAGTGTAATTTTTTAGCAATGCACTTTTCACCTAAATTTTTGAATAAATTTATTTCAAATTTTGATTTTTTTGATTGCAACTCTCACCTAACTTTTGGTATAATTGAAATTTTTTTTTTTGCATTATAACTCCATCCTTCTTTCGATTCTATTTAATTTGATGGAATATAAATTTTTGTGATATTTGCACATTCAGTTTGTTGGGATTTCAACTTCCGAAAGCTGACTGCAATCTTTAAATGCACCTTTACAAATGGTTGAAATACTTGATGAAAGATAAATTTATGTGATATCTAAATATTAAAATGCATTTTTCCTAATTACTGCCAAATTCGAAAGTTTTTTTTTTTTTTTAAAAAAAAAAAAAAAAAATACATCTTTACATATAGTTGAAACACTTGATTGAATGGAAATTTGGGTGATTAAAAATATGAAATATTGATTCAGTAACATTGATCCATACATATACATTACAGGAAGAAAATTCTTTTCAGCTCCCATTTTGAAATATTTCAATGATAATGTTTTATCATATTGCATGCCTATGCCTTTTTCAAGTTTAACTGCATAATTGTACATTGATTTTACGCATCCATCATCTGGAGATATTTTACAATATTTTGCTCCTTTTTTTTGAGATTAATATTAAACACTTTCGTTTATGTTATTAATTCATATAATATCGATTTTATACGTGGAATTTTCACTAGAAAAAATTTCTGGTACCATATGTGCTTGTGTTCCTTCTTCGGAATTCAATAACAAATCAAATATATCATCTTTTGAAATGCATGAGCATCCAAAATCACTAATTTTTGGATGCAAATGTTCATCGAGCAAATCACGATGAACAATATTTTTGTAATGAAGATATTTCATGGCAATTGCAATTCCCAATAGAATTATGTATTTTTTTGTCAATGTAAAATCGTGATCGGCAAGACCATGTCGCTCCTTTTTGAGCATATCTCCAAGAGATCCTTTTGGTATGTAATCAGTTGTCATTATTGGAAATGGATTGCCATTATAAATTTGCAGAACTGTAGCCAAAAAAGTGTCAGGATGGTTGGATTGTAAATTTTTGAATATGCGTTTATTTCTTTGAAAAAGGTAGCTGCTGGACTCTCATCGTTCATAATTTCATTTGATTCTTTCGCTGCCTATTTCTTGGATTCTTCTGAATGCTCAATTATATAAACCTTACCAAAACCTCCTTTTCCATTTTTTTTGATAAATTTGTAATTAGAAAGAGGTATTTCTGGAAATACATTCATTTTTTAATGAAACTTTTATTTGATGATAAATTGAATATAAAATTTTGTGGAATTGTGAGAAAAAAAAAATGTCAAAGCTTAAAACTTTGACATTTTTTTGTTTAAATATTTATCGCAAATATAAAAATGACATAAAAAAAAAGGGAGATATTTTTTGCCACCAACGGTTAAGGTCAATATTGACCCTAGTAGTTATGGGATGACGAATTATTCCCCCAGATACTTTGGCCTTGATTTTCGGGTCCGATTTTCAATACGAGGGTAGACCTGTCTTCTAGCATTCATTTTCAGAGTTATGTTTCAATACTTGGAGCCCAAACTTGGGAACAGTGTATTTTAAGAAAAAGTGCCCAAAAATGGATGTTTTGAAGGGGTTTGTAGGCAAAAATAATGACCAAATTCAGGCCCATTTTGACGACTCGAGAGAATGCAAAAGAGATGTTTTTCATGAAAAATGGTGTACCCCAAGATATCAATCTTTTTGTAAGGGATAATTTTTTTAATGCGGAGGTAAAGAAAAGATGAGCCAACCAACGATCGATAACCGCCAAGAAATAGATGAGCGACCAGTTGATGATGTATGGAATTTAGCATTAATGCTTGGCATTTCTGAAGAAACACTTGAAGCAATTATTGATGAATTTCCATATAATTCTGAATTTGAAGATAATGTAATTGATAGAATCCTTGACTTTATTATACCCAAACTTGATGAAATGGGTTATGATGGTGATGCTACTTATGGTAGTGTATATTGGTTTGCAAAGGGATATAATGCTAAGAAAGAAGATGAAGCTATCGAAGCTGAAGCTATTGAAGAATTAATGAATCTTCCATTCCAACCAGAAATCAAATATTTGGGAATCCCACATGCTCCAAAGCATCCAAAAGCACCAAAAAGATATATTGAAAGCAACGATTCAGCATATCTCAATTACATTAAACGTAAGCATTTCAACGTTAAAGATAAGGTTAATGATAAGGTTAGGGATATTCTTCGTAAACGTTTTAACGAGAAAATTGAAAAAGAAAATACTCAAATCCATGTATCCAAATCTAATTATAAGAGAATGCTTGATGATTTACGTAAGCAAACAGTTCTACTTAGACCGTTAGCGCCAAAAGAAATGCTTGAACTTAAGCCATATTCACAGAAAATGTTTGAGAACCAAAACCAAGAATTGTTAGAATATTTTGATAAGTATGGTCATGAATTCAAGAGCATTGATGAAGAGAATCTTAAAGTTAACGAGCCATATGATGAACAGAAAGCATTAGCACGTTTGGAAGAAGCTAGACGTAAGTATCCAAAAGACTCGGAAGTTGTTGAGAAGAATCAAAATAAAGATCCAATTGTAGTGTATTACCTTAACAAGATTCATAAGCTTGAAGACATTTTCGAATATCTTGATAATGTTGTATATAAGCGTGAACGTAAACCATTCAAGTTAACATTTGAGATGGGTGGTGTATTTGAGGTTCCTGAGAAGATTTATATTCAAGAATCAGATCCAAAGTTCAATTATGAAGCACGTGAAATCATTGCTACCAAAGTCAAACTTGATGATACCATTCCAATTGTAATCCAATTTTCAACAGATTTAGATAGAGTCAAGTACTATATTGAAACAAATCTTCATAATCATTCAACCACATCTTCCAATGTCAAACTCATTTATGTCTCAAATGTTGCATTTACTGTTTCAAGATTAGTTAAGGTTTCTGGTAAGATTAAGAACCTTCCACTTGCTTTCATGAAATCTCAATTTATAATCACAGACAATGAAGATGATGGATTATGTTGGTATAGATTCTTAGCAATATGTTTGGAACCAAAGTTATCAGAAACTAAGAAATATGATTTAACTAAACGTACTAGTGCTGCTCGTAAACTCTTTTGTAAAGATTATGGTGCTGAATATACTACTAGACCTACCAAAGCCGCCCAAGAATTACTTAAATCATTCAAGGGAATGACGTTAGATGAAATGAAAGAGTCTGCTAAGAAGCATGAAATTAATGTTAACATATATACTTATGATGGTACACATTATGACATTGATCAGCAATGGTATGATGAAAAATTTGAGAATACATTCAGTGCTTTACTTTTCAGTCAAGAGAATGTCATCCATATTATGTATATCTCTGATGCTGAGAAGTTGACAAAGCTTCTTGTCTGCCCGAAATGCAAATCATATGTTGTCCGTAATGATAATGGTCATGGTAAGAGACGTATGGAAATCCATAAAGCACATTGTGATGGAAAGTTTCATAAGAATTACATTCCTGAAAGAGTTAGTATGCCATATTGTCCACATATTTTGAATCATCCAGTTTACGAATATTGTGTAGCACATGATCTTAAATGGCAACCTCAGAGATATTACATGACATATGATTTTGAAACCATGGAGCAATCTGTTGATGAAAAATCTGGTAAATCAACTGTAATCAATAGTCGTTTAATTCCATTGTCAGTGAGCTGTTGCATCAAGTCTTCAAAAGGTTTGTTAACGAGACATTTCGATGCTAGATCCAAAGATTTCATTCCAGAATGGCTTACATTTATGTTCGAGAGAGCTTATGAAATGGTTGATGATAAGGTTCAATTAATGAAAGATATGCTCAAAATCTCTGATGTCGAAGTCATTAAAAAGCTTGATAAAGGTCTCCTTGATGTACCAGTTTTGGGATTTAATTCTGCAAAATTTGATAGCAATCTCTTTAAAGAATATTTCAATTATACTCATCATAGTATGCAATGGAAGGTTGATAACAGTTCTTTAATTGGTACTACATCATCTTTGAAGCAATTCATTCTCAAAACATCAACTGATAAAGGTATGATTGGATTACGTTTCATTGATGCTCAAGCATTCATCAGTGGAGGTACTCTTAAACAATTTGGTGTTGACTTTGGTGGTGCAGAGAATTCTGTTAAAGGTACATTCCCATATGAAGCTGTAAATAGTGAGAACTTTGATGATGTCCTAAGTATGTCAGAGCCATTCAAACATAAAGATTTCCATAGCTATCTCAATCAAAAGAATGCATTATCAAATAAAGAATATGAAGAATATCTTGAAGATTCCAAAAGATTCATTGACAGATGGGAATATCTGTTAGCTTATAATGATAATGATGTTGAGATGATGATTAAACCTATTGATAACCTCATTGAAATGAATGCTAAATATGGTGTCGACATGCTCTCTAATCTTTCTTTATCACGTAATGCTTCTGAAATCAAGTATGCAATGGCTTATAAGAACTTTGATATTGATTGTGATTATGGTGTTTTGAATTCAAAGAATACATTCAAGCCAACCAAAGAATGGTGGACATATAAGGTCAATTCATATTACAGTCAAGATGAGAAATGGAATTTGAAGCAAGAGAAAAGTAAGCAGCCCAAACCTTTTTGCAAAGCAAATTTCCCAAAGGGAATAAGAGACCTTTCTAAATGTGTTTCTGAAGCTGATTTCGATGCATTCATGAAGATATATGAAGATCAAGAATTAGGTAAATGCCATCTTTGTGGCGAACACTTCTCATGGACTAATAAGCCAACATTAGATCGAATCAATAATGAAATAGGTCATGAATTATCCAATTGCAAACTTGCTTGTGAAGTATGTAATAGCCTTCGTGCAGATGATGATGACAAGGTTACTCGTTTAAGAATCCAGCTCAAGAAGTTCTGTAAAGTGAATCATTTGCCAATGACTATTACCAATGAAGCTGAATATTATCGTTTACGTGCTGGTATAACTGGTGGTCTTTCAAATGTTATGCATCGAGTCAATCTTAGAGGTGAGACTTGCATTACACGTTTATATTTTGATGAAGAAGCTAATAAAGTTGTTGTCAGATATACTGATAATGTTGTTTCACATGTAGTTGGAGTTGATTTCAATTCATTGTATCCTTCAGCATGTTCTGGTAATTGGCATTCATTCAACAAATATCATGGAGGTATCATGTACATGCCAGGTTCAATGTTAAATTCATATGATTGCTATGATGAGAATGGTAAACAGAAATCAAATGTATATCATACTTGTATGAGTATAATCAATTCCAAACATAGGTTTGATAAGAATCCCAAATTCATCTTTCATGCAACTGTTAAGTTAGAATGTCCCAAAGAACTTGTTAATACATTCATTAATTTCCCACCTGTATTTCGCAATTTTGAGATCAAAAATGATGAAGATATAATTGGATCATACATGTACAAATATGGTAAAGACAATAAGATCCATACTGTTGACAAATCTGATACCAAGCTAACGATGACTCTTGATACAAGAGGTGAATTCAAGACATTTGGTTGCTATTATTTGTGGTTTCTCATTGACCATGGTTTGGAAATTGTTGATATCCAGAATGTTACAATATATGATTGCCATAGAGGTTTCAATGCATTCGTTAATGAGTTTATGGGAGAGCGTCAGAAGATATTAAGTGGAGAGAAACCTGGAAATGAGAAGTTCTATAAAATTAGTATGAATGGATCTTATGGATATGATGGTCTCAATACAGAACATTATGATAAAGTCAAGATTGTAGATCGTGATAGAGCCTTCATTGACATTGCAAGTGAGACTTATGTAAACGGATATCCAATTGCAAATGATTCATATATAATTCAACGTAAACCCAAGAATTTCCGATGCAAGACATGTGTTCAAGAGTCATTCTTCACTCTTGATAATGCAAAGTATTGGTATTTGGTTTTCATTTATGACTTCCTTTTCAAATGTTTAGATGTTGAAAGAATGCATTTCACATCATGTGATACAGATAGTGTTTACTTTGCAATTGCTGGAGATATGAATAGACATGGTGAGCAAGTCTTCGATGCAATCGTTAAAGATAAAGAATTCTATGATAAATATGTTTATCAATTCATGCCAAATCCATCTATTGGAACCGTTGCTGATGAGAAGAAAATATTGGGTGCAGCTGTTGAAAAATATGGAGATAATCAAGTTGCATTATGTCCTAAATGTTATACAATTTGGAATAATAAAGAAGATGGTTCCATGGAAACTAAATCATTGAAAGTCAAAGGTGTATCATTGAAGCAAAATTGTAAAATCCATCCATCAAGTTATCTTAGTGTAATCAATGATAACAAAGTCTTTAAGGGTAAGAATATTAATCTCCAAATGAATCGTAAACATAATTCTGATGGAAAGATTTCAATACAAATGTCTAAGGTAACTATTAAGAAGAATGCGTTGGCTGGATTTCATAACAAAATGATAGTATTGGAAGATCAAACTTGCGTTCCATTCATTAAAGGTTTGACTGCTAATGATGTTATTATCAAATCATGTGAAGAGTATGCAAAAGAATGTGAAAATGAATTCAAAAATGTATTGAACAATAAAGATTTAGATGCTGAATTACTTGAACTTGGAAAGAGTATTCCTGAAAATGAAAGTGAGGTCTCTGCAAATAGAGATTCAAATGATATCCCAACTTATATAAATGATTTTGATGAAAGTCATTGGGATTTACCATTGAGAACTAGATTTGATGAGAACTTCAAGATTACATTCAATAAGTCCAAACATGGATCCTGTGATGGTAAACATATTGGTGATCTTAAATGTAGAAATCAGACTGGAATGGTTTTGAGTGTAAATGAAACTCCTGGATTTGCAGTGATTGACATTGATATTAATAAGAAGTTGCCTCAAAAGAAAAGATTTGAAATCAAGCAATCAATAATTAGTAAACTCTCTGAAGATGATATCATTATTGAGACTGGAAGTGGTAGTCTTCATATTTATGCAAATCATAATATTCCAGGTTTATATAAGAATGCATATGTCAAGTGTTTTGAATGTGATGAGTTTGATATAGATTATTTTGCTTCTGTTGATTGCAATTCATATCATGGCCTAATGCTTCCTGATTCTGAAAATGAGAATGGAAGATATGAATTCTATCAAGGTAATTGGGATTCAGTTATCAAGAGAACGGCAACTGATGTAATCAAATCTTTAGGTGTTGAGTTGGATCTTTCAGGTAAAAATAGTAAAGAATATGATGATGATGATGATGAAGAACCTTTAACATATCTTGATAATGATGAAGAGATGAAGTTGATTAATGGATTAGTTGGTATGGAAGTTCACAATTATGCTTCAAAAATAGATGATAGACTTACTTTGTTACCATTGTTTGGAGCAATTAAGTGTCTATCTCCAGATAATAGAGATAAAGCATTTTATAATGTTGAGTTCAAATGTAATTTGACATGCAAAGCTTCAATGAATTTCGAAACAGTCAAGAAAGATGCAAAACATTCAAATATTGGTGTATTGTATAAGATCATCAGAATGTATAATCCAGAGTATTACAAGAAAGTATTACATTAAATGTCAATTGCAAGCTTAAATCTTGAAATGAATTGTCTATTTTTGTTCTCATCTTCGACTTCATAATATCCTCCATGGTAGTCAACAATGTGATACTTTCCTGGTTGAATGATAGATCTTCTTTTAGCCATTGAATCCTTTTCATTATAAAGCTTCACTGGTGTGCCATTCTCTAGTTTAAATCCAGCTCTACTTGTAACCTTTTCATTCTCTTTCATGATTTGTCTAATGATATAGTTCTCTATTTCTTCATCATCTTGGACCATTTGTGGTGTAACATCAAAGCCAACATATTTGGATAACGTTGCATGAGGTACATTGTTATATTGATTGACAAGCTCTTTCATGATATTTGGTGTAATGATTCCAACTTCAATGTGGTATGCCATGTCTCGAAGTGTGCGAATCACTCTATCAAGAATCCCTAAAGAACCATGCATTGGATCTGTTTTCGATTGCTTTTGTTCCTTTTTCATGAAGTCTGGATATACACCCATTTTCATTCTTGGGACTGGTTTGAATTCAATGTTATGCTTATCATAATAAGCCCATGTTTCATGTGCATCGAAAGCTTTCTCTCCATCACCTTGAAGGTATCGAACATCCATTCCTGATTTGATTAATGAGTCCAAAGCATTGATGTATGTGTCTGCATTTTTAGAATATCTCATGTAATGCTGTTCTTGATTGTCGTGATTAGTTGTGGTGGATACAGGTTTATTCATTGGGGCTGCATATAAGAATCTAGTGTTGACATTGATTGCAATGAGATATGCATACTTATCACAAAACATTATGTCAATGATGTAAGTCTTTTTTGGACAAACCTTGTGAAGTTGATATAGCTTCTTATTCTGCTTTAATGGAAAGTATGATGTTGTAGGTGAATCAGGAGACTTAATATTTGGATATTTAGATTTCAATGCTTTAACTTTCTTTGGTGATTTGAAACCAATAGAATTAACTTGAATCTTCTCTGGAGCAATGTTGGATGGATGCTTTTCAATGTAGGTTTGATACCAATCTTCAATTGATGTAAACGAATCAGGCCAACCTTTAGTTAGCTTTTGAAAGTCAGCAAATGACATTGGATGTCTCTCGTCTGAATGTGTTTTAAGGTATTTGATAAGCTTGTCTTCAAATGTGTCATCGTAAGCTATCGTTGGTCTAGGTCTTTGAGGTTGTGGTTTGCCTCTTTGGGTTGGTGGTATCCATCTTTCATTATATTCTCTCCATAATTTAGTCATATCTTCGGGATGGATATTCCAATCTCTGAATACATTATTTGCATAGAATTTAGTCTTACCCTTTTGTATTTTGAGATTAAGGAGCCTATTTAATTCCTCATGAGCTGCTTGCAATCCTTGTTCACGTCTTTCAATCCTCTCACGTTTTCTACGTTCTTGTTTCTCAATAGCTTGACGTTTCTTGTATTCTTGATATTCAATGATCTGTTTCTTTGTATATTCCATATATTCAATGACTTCTTTGTTAATTGTTGTGACATTTACTTTAATGAAATTGCTCAATACATTCTCATCTAAATTAAATCTAGGCTTGTCATAAAGATGTTTACGTTGATACCATTTAATGATTCTGTCACGAATAAATCTTGAAAATGTTGAATGGCTGTTGAGAAGATTATTTATTAATTCCAATGTTCTCGGTTGCTTATAATAGTAATAGACACCTTCATAGTCATCATCATCTTGATGATTAAAACCAGTGAAAGGATCAATATTAGATGGGTTATCTATATCAAAATAATCTGAATGGTCTACACTGCTTGGACCCCAAAGTATTGAATTCTTGATGTATTGAATGATGTGATCCACGTTATTGTTGAGTTCGTAAGTTTGATTCATTTGGTTTTTGTTAAAGAGATGTTTATATGTTTGCTGTTGATATTTTAATGAGAGCCAAAGAATGGAATCAAATACAAATGAAAATGAAACATTAGCATTACCACCATTAAAGAAAAGACATGAACGTAAATCTTTTGCAACGCAGACATTAAAAATGATTGCATCGAGATTGCAATATTATCGAAAAATATTAGGTGAACCAGAATCCGACAATCCCAAGAAAATGAAACAACGTGAACGAATCCAAAAGAAATATGATCATTGCATTAAAGTCCGCAAACTACTCAATAGAGCTGCTGCTAATAGGTATATCTGAAAGATAATATGTCCAAAGGACTATCTCTAATAACTTTTTAACGAAGACACAAATGAATATGAATGAGAGGTTCGTTCCATTGGTTGGTTTCGAGAATGATTACGAAATTATGATTGAAAGTCCAAATATCATTAAGCGAAAAGGTGTCAAATCATTCAAGGGAATTGTTGGAGAATATTATAACAGAGATGGAATCGTTGCTGTTGAATTGAATGGCAAGATGTATCTCAAAAATGATTTGATTGAAAGACAATTTAAAAAAATTAGATGCTAAATCTATTTTTGTATTAATGAAAATGACTTTGAGGCAAGCACGTATACTATCCAGTGAGACAGATAATACGATAAAGCAAGAGCAACAGACTAATGTAAACATTAATATCAAACCAACTCAAAAGCATCCAAGAGCAAATTCCATTCCCCTTTATCCAAATGTTCAACCTCTGAATCCAAATGTAAATTTTATTCAAGCTCCCCAACCGGAAGTTGCTCAAGGGAATGGTCCAATTACAAATACTCAGATGACGAATCCGGAATATCAATCAGTATCTCCACAACCAACAAACAATCCTTTCCATTTAGCACAAGACAGGGGTATCGCAGATTTGGGAAATGAATTAGATGAGCTTGACAAGAAAAACAGATTTCTTGAAATGCTAGTTGAAATGTATGAGAACAATCCATTAAAAGTGAATTCATATGTTGTCTGTGAAAGCAAGTTGTTGATGGAAATGATCAAATTATTAACTGGATGTGAGAAAGTTGAATTAGTCTTGAATGAAGATATTGGATGCAGCGGATGTGGAGGAAAATCAGATAAGATCATCTATGTTTCAAAAATATTGGTAACCAAAGAAGGTAAAACCGAAGACCTAAAATATGCTTATAATAACATTTACAGTCAATTCATCAAGTATGGAATATCATTGAAAATGACCTGTTAGGTCACTTCGCTTTGCGAATGGTATGCTAAATTACATTGTTAATCAAAAATGTAAATATAAATGCTCAAATACATATACTTCTGGTTCATCAAATTTACTTCTAAAATGATATTTAGATTCTACTTTATCTACGCTTTCTTTTGATATGTGATTCGTCAAAATCGGTTGAGTATTCATTGAGATATGGTCTTCAGAAAATTGGAAGCAAAATCTTATATTTTTCCATATATGGGAAAGGTGAAATAATTTGACCTTGGCGGTTAAGGTGAATTAAATTGACCTTATAACCGTCGAAAACGATATCCCAAATCTATCGTCAAAACCGCTCTATCTGCTTCCTACACTGAGTTACTTCGTACTCCGCAAAGCGGATAGCGTTTCCAAGCCAAAAAGTGACACCCTCTTATAAATAAATCTCTATATGGATCCAAATTTATGTCTGGCCAGACACGGCTCAGTGGTAAGTCGTTTCCATGGTAATCCGGAGTACCTGGTTCGATTCTGCTATGGACCGTTTTTATTTGTAAAATTCTTCATATTCTTCTGAGAGGTTCCGTATATGATCTCGTCCCTAGATGATGTTCGCTAATGCGTTCCGGTCGTGCTAGGTTGAAAGAAGAGCCATTATAATTCCACATCTAGATGATGTTCGCTAATGCGTTCCGGTCGTGCTAGGTTGAAAGAAGAGTTATAATGGTTCCACATCTAGACGATGTTCGCTAATGCGTTCCGGTCGTGCTAGGGTGAAAGAAAGGTCATATACGGAATTCTTTCTTCTTCTTCTGTTCTCAGGTGGAGATACATATATGTTTCCTCCAAGGACCGGTCCGTTACTGATTTTGAATGCACTACATCTCCACCTGGGAACGGTTTTTGCATTTTTAAATTTAAGAATCGATGCAAATATATTTATTAAACATAATTTTTTACTGCAGACAAAAGATAAAATGCAAAACACCATGCTACGCAACACCAAAGCTGACGATTACAAGCCATATTTGTATCTTACACCAACATCATTCGTTGAAAAATTTCTTAATATAGCAGATATTGAAGATATTATTCTGGCAGAAGAAAATGAACCTCTCATTGATCTCAATGAATCATTATGGATATCATATGATAGCAATTTTGTCAAAAATGATCAATTCAATGAAAACATATATGTCATCAGTCCAATGTATGTGAGTTTTAATAAGCATTGCATATTTGATAGAAATGATATAAGAAAAATATTCAAAGCTAAAAATGTTTTCATCAAGGTTGGAGAATCAAAAATAATAAAAGATTACGGACCAAATAGCAATCGTTCAATACTATCCATTGACCTGAAACCAGCTTCTTTTGTCAACAAAGATGGTAAAGAAATTGAATACTATCCATGTAAAGCATTTGCTGATGGATTCTTTGTTGGATGCCCTGAAATGATTCGTGAAAGAATTGCAAAAAGATCTATTAAAATCTAAGATCTAAATATTGCAAGAGTGGTTTCATTTATTTTTGCTGTGACCACACCAACTATTGATCTTTGTATTTTACACGATAAACCAAAGTCTTCATCCAAGATCTTTCCGTTATAGAGAATTACGTCACCAATTTGATAGAGATTTGCATCATCAACTGTGAATAACATGTCTCCATGAGAAGCAAATTTGATACATCCATTTTCAGCATCCACTTCTGTAATCACTCCAACGAACTCTTTATAGGATCCATTGATTACTACACTACAAATGCAATCAGTTGAATCGTTAGCTGTGGAACTAATGAAGGATCCGTTAACATATTTATATACATGTCCACTCATGAATACAGGCTTTCCTGCAACGAAATCAGATATGTTTTGACCTGCTTCGATTGGACAGTAATGAGTGATGGTTGTGTTGGATGTACCATACATTACACTCTTAAATTTCGCTAAATACTTTCGGGACATGATTTGTCTTGAATATAGTTGTCTAGCATCTAATAATTCCTGAGTAGTTGTCCAGGGATATCCACCTATTGGGAAGTTATATGTAAGTGGACTTGATATTATATCATCAGTGTCTTCATAATATAGTGGGAATTTGAAATTGTCAAAATACACAGTCCTCTGATGTAATACTATTACTATGTTATGGGGATTTCCATCTGTATCACGGAATAACACCCTTATTTCACAACATAGTGCATATTCACTTACTATGAATTCCAGTTGAATCACCTTATCTACAAGTTTTAGATAACGAATTGATATATCCGAGGACCCCTCCGTAATTGAACTGCAATCAATGGCACATCTTTTTATTAGCTGCTCATCTGTAACAGCATTCGACTTCAATGCATACTTCTCATCAGCCTGGGTACTAGTATAATATGGTGTCAAGTCAACTGGTGCTGGGATATCTTCAGTGAGTGCATACTTGGTCATATCTGGTAAGTCGTTGGTTTTAGCATAGGCATTACCGTCTATATCACATGCATTCATAACACAAACTTTTGATCGAGTAATCTCCAATACAGTTATTTCATTGTATTTGATGGTCGCTGTATCACTGTTTGCATCAATATCAAAATCTAACCATCTCTCCTTCGAACTATCCAGTTGATTGCCAATGCTAAATATTCTTCTATTTCGAGAATGATTTGGTTTCATGACCATGAGAGGTGCATCACTACATGTCTGATTTGCTCCACCCAATGTCAGGATTTTGTTTGGGTCTTTGATATAAACCTCTCCACTGATATCAGTGAAATACTCTTTTGGTATATCTGTTGAGAGTGCATACTTGGTCATATCTGGTAAGTCTTGGGTCTTCGCATATGGTTCCAACGCAGTACTCAGTGCAGATTCATTAACCAAATCTGTTGGGATCTCAGGGATATCTGCTTTCAATGCATACTTTCCATCAGCCACATCCTTGGTCTCATACTTATCTAATTCATAAGCCAATTCATCTTCATCAACGAACTTCTCATCAGCCTGGGCACTAGTGTAATATGGTGTCAAGTCAACTGGTTCAGGAATATCTGTTTTCAAAGCAAAATTAGTTTTTACGAAATTCATATTTGGAATACAATATTCATCATAAACTTCAAGCTTGTATGAATAACATACTGATTCTAGATCGACAGCATAGTTATCATTATATCTGAATGTTCCACGATAATAGAAATAATATATAGAAAAAGTATTTTCACCTTTCTTGTAATGATAATATTCCGAGTCTTCACTATCATACAAATATTCTCCTGAAATATCTTCATTATTACAAGAGCCTTTCACTATTAATGATGATTTCTTTAGTATTTTGCATAAATCTCCATCCAAATTTGTAATATTCGTTCTTTTATCCTCATCATTTGTTGTTCCATTTACGAAGTGGGTAGTGATTGACAATTCTTGAGTTATATTTTCGGTTGATAATATGTCTTCTTTCTTTACATATGATTCTAAAGCAGTACTCAAAGCAGATTCATTAACCAAATTCTCTGGCATTTTTGGGATCTCATTCAACCAATTTGTTTTATGGTTTTCAATGAGTTTCTTGATAGCAGCTGCAGACATCAATTGCTTATTCGTTAACGTTTCACCTAAACCTAATTCAGAATTCTCAACTTTGGTTGTATACTTGATTCTAACTGATAATGGTTCATGACTTCCCATGGTGATAATCATTAAATATGGATCTTCGAAAGTAATTTCATAAAGTGACCCATTTGTTGACTCATTTGATACTTGCTTCGCATCACCTGAGGTGTCGTACTTGCTTTGCAATGTGAAACTCTTATCTTCATTGATGGAATATGTGTTTAACTTGATTACTTCACCCTCATTGTCCACTTTGGTTTCAACTTCTAATGTACCTTTCAATGTATCAGTATAATATCTGTGACAATATTTCTCATTTGGGATCTCAATAATGGTATCGACATATGTCAATTCTTTAATGATTTCTCTTGATTGATTCACAGATTTGTCTCTAACGACTTCATCAATATCTTCTAATTCTATTCCATCATCTTTATCAGCATCTTTGGCAAATGATAGTTTAGAAAGACCTTTAATTCCATCAATAGAGATTTGCAATAGATCTCCAGCACCAACTTTCCCAAATGTAAATACAGATGATCCAATGTTAACGAACTTGCCGGCAATGTAATCAAACCAGCTGAATTTAGGTTGCATGTCATCAAATTCTTTCTGCAAACGATTACAATATTTCTCCAAAGATGATATGTCGTTAACAGCTATATCAACAACATTCCCTAACGAATTCAATTCAAAGATATGTGATTCAATATTCTCTCCAATGACTATTCCAGATGTTTGAATATTGAAATTTGTCATCAATGTTGTGCAAGATTCCGGTCTAGGTGATACAGAATAGTAACCCGTTGAAGCTAGAAACTCGAATGTATTGCCACCTGGGTATTCAATATTTTCATCAATTGGGATGTTGAATTCTGGATCAGCCTTCATGTAAACTCTCAAATTATCAGAATCTGTTTCAATAAATGATTCATAACGGTAAGGGATATATTCAAAATAGTTGTCGGTTTTGATCTCATATGTATGCTCATGCTTCCATGAATATTTGAATCCAATGACGAATTCATAAGTATGTCCATCAAGGGTTAATGTAGCAGAATAGTCTCCACTCTTATCTTCATTGCATCCAAACCATACACGCCAGACATCATTGGTTTCATCTGGATCACCCATTCTAGTATTGGAACTATATGTTATCATACCTTTGTCAAGCATCATCTTTAATGGATTCCCGGATTCATAATTGATTAGACCTTTCAAAGCAAATATGTTTGCAGCATTCTTCTTGATTGAAATGTATGGAATGTCTCTATTCAAGGATCCATATGAATTCTCTTTACGCATCTTCAGTGGAATGTTAACACAATAATTGGTACCAATCCATTTACCTCCAGATTTAGTAAGCTTGTAATGAGTCCCAAATACGTTATCATGAAGCTCGAATGTCTGTCCTTCAATGAGTGAATTGAATGAATCGGAATCAGGATTATATCCCCAGTCAGCATAATATAAACCATTTGCAGTATCCAAATTGTAATCCCCGATTGACTTGATTGTATAGAAGTCAGGTAATGGAGACCTATAGAGTTTGAAGCAATTGTCAGCATCAATGAGATTACACTTGAGATTCATTAATGTACCTTCAGCACAATCTTTAATAACTGAGATTTGATGCATTTTCCCAACGAATTTGATCTTCATGAATCCATCAGTATATAGTTCAAATGGGTCATAGATTGCAGATTTCGACATGTATATTCGAGGTTTTGATTCATTGCTGATGTACTTCAATTGATATTTCTCATCAATGTATTCAATAATAGGATTCGTGAATGATTCATTCTCAAATGAAATATAAGCATTATCAATTCCAAGATTCTTTGGAAAGATGATCTCAAAGACTTGTCCACTTACAGATCCAGAGTAATCAATCTCAAGAATGTTGTATGTAGAATGGCCCTGAGGATCCGAATGTACTTCTCCCTGAGGATCTCTTAGATCCGAATCACTTAATTTATGGATATTATTTGCATCAATTATGAATTCATCACAACCTTCTTCATAAGTCATTACCTTCTCGATTGCAGATGGAGGAGCATTCTCTAAAGTTGATATTCTATCTTCATGGTCAGCAAGTTTGGTTCCATGTGTATCGATAACGGTTCGATGTGATTGAATGTCGCTAGTTATATCCGTTAATGCTTTCCCAAATGTTTCGAAACATTCTTTGACACTTTGAGGTTCACCATATTCTTCACCAAAGAAGATTTTACAACTACCATCTATTGTGGCATCACCTTTAACATGAATTGAATCAAATATTCCATCACCACCTTTGCCAGAACCTCCTACCAAGGCTCCATCTAATGCATTTTGTTTGGTTAATATTGCAGTCATTTATCTCAAAGTTAAACAATTTTTGGTGCCAATCAAAGTATAAAATGGTTGACATATTTGATTCATCTAGTAATTCTCGAGCTCAAAGTCCAGTTCTTCCTAATGCTCAACATGCTAATCCTGATCTAGCATATCATCAATATCAAAGGCAACAACAACCACCAAATCAGCGACAATATCAAAGGCAGCAACCACCACCACCACCACCACCACCACGACAGCAACAACAACCACGACAACAACAATATCAACTGCAACCAAGACAGCAATATCAACTGCAACCAAGACAGCAACAATATCAACAACAATATCAACAACCATATCAACAACAATATCAACAACCATATCAACAACAATATCAACAACAATATCAACAACCATATCAACAACCATATCAGCAGCAATATCAACAACAATATCAACAACCATATCAACAACCATATCAACAACCATATCAACAACCATATCAACAACCATATCAACAACCATATCAGCAGCAATATCAGCAGCAATATCAGCAATATGAGCAACCACATCAGCAACCACATCAGCAACATCAGCAACATCACCAACGTCAACCATATAGACAAGAAGCTGTCCATAGAAATCCTTATCAACCACGAGCTGCATCGTCATCAAGTCCATCACGATCACCAACTCCAAATCGAATACAACAACAACGGGGTGGCTTCATAAGTCGACTCTTTGATTTGAGCCACATTAATTTAAATAATAAACGAACAATGGATTTAAATGGTTCACATGGTTCAGTATCAGAGCCTAATCAAAATGCATTGAATGTCATTACTCATACTGATGATAATAATACAGCTATAGCCATGAGGTCAATTGAGGCAGACATTAGACTTCGAGAATTAGAAAACGAAGATCGTGAAAATAGTCGTAATCATCGAGACAAACGAAAAAATAATCAATTTGATAACAATTTGATTCCAAATACTGTTCCAGAAACACCTCGAGATACAACAATTAGTAATTACATTCAACATGTGTGTCATTATTTTGACATTGATACTCAAAATATAAATATAAATGATGTAGGTTTCACGCGTGAATTCGTAGAGCAAATTGCTAAACCAAACTATGTGAATTCAATTTTATTCTATGGAGTTGAAGCATGCCATGCCCAAGATAAGTCTTATCTTCTTATAGATTACCATAACCGAAAACGTAAATCAACATTAATAAAAATGGGTAACGGATGGTCCTATGAAGTAGTGAGATCATTGAGACCAAGAGATATAGTTCTTGTTAGATTCATGCTAAATGATTCAATTAGAAATACTGGATCTTTGAAAATAACAGAAGATAACTGTCCTCGTTGTCGTGGTTGCCCATGCTGGCCATTCTGTTAAATTAATCATATCAAAAGATGCTTGATAATATTTTTGCGTCAAGGCAAATGTCAGATATACCAGCACTTCCAGCACCAGCACCAGCACCAGAAGAGCAAGCACCAGAAGAGCAAGCAATACCTGAAGTTGGAGAAGTCATTCAAATTCGTCAACCAAATAGAAATAGACAACTCGTTTATAATCAACATTTTCCAGCAGAAGAATTACCTGCAGAGGTTCATGAACGTAGACATACAGCAAGAATTCCAATTGGTTTCAATTATAATCCAGAAGATGCTGAAGACATCAAGCAACATACACTAAAGAATCTCGTTAGCAGTAGACAAGCACGTGATATTGTCAGATCCGCAAACTTCATGCCAGGTCAATTCGGTATATGGAATGCCAAACCAACTGGTGGAAATAATAGATATACAGGTGGTTCTGAAGACCTTGATGGAGATGGAATTGATGAATATGTTGTCAGACGTGATGGCAAGATTGTAGCAGTTAATGGATACACAACCAAAGCATCAGATTTTCCATTCAAAGGTGAATATTATCGAACACATCCAACACCACAACAACGTAAAGAAACGTCATATCGCAAATTCTTAAATGATGAATTTTATGCACCTGAATATAACGATGATATGTCAGAGATCACTGCATGGGGTGGAGAAGATCCAACTACTGAAGAATTCAGACGTAAATATAAGAAACATACAACTCATGCACCTACCAAATTCTCTCCATATAGGGCATTCGCACAATTGATTGTCGCTCCAGCTTGTAGAGCAGCATTCAGTCAGGTAGCAGGTAATAACGCTGAGAAAGCTAAATTAGCACGTAGTATTGCAATAGATCTCAGTGGAAAGAAAGCTTATGAAGCATCAATGGCTTCTAAATTCTATGATACTAATGTTAAGATTCCATTCCTTAATTCAATTCGTAACCAGTTGCCAGCATTGCGTCAAGATTTCGCTTCAATGAAGCGTAGATCAAATTCTGAATATGTAGTTGACTGGACTGATGGAAGCTTATGTACTAAACAATTCGAACAATGGTTATTCAATAAAGCAGCTGTTAAAGAACGTATCAAAGCATATGTTCATGACATGTTATCAACACAAAGAGAACAGTTCATTGCTGATGTCAAGAACAAGATTGTTGCATCATTAAATAGAAATGAAAATTTCAGAAATTCATTAACAAATGCATGGGCCATGAAACAACGACAAATGCAAGCAATCTATGAATAAAAATAATACTTTGTGAATCGTTTCAGAACATATTCTATATTACATTTCCATTATTGCAATCGATTATGATCTTATGATGTTTATTCATATTTTTGTATCGCTCATACAATTCATCAAATGATATGCTCATAGTAATCTGATGAGTAATGTATCTCAACTGCTCTTTTGAATATGTCCCAAATACGAATACTGTTGAGACATTTGATTTAATGGTTGTTGATAGCGATTTCCAGAACTGGACATTCAAGAAGAATGATATATGGTTATGTCGACATGTAGTCATCAGATTGTTGAAATATGATTTCTCATTTGCAAGCAATTTGTTATTAGCAATATCATCAAATAGTATCAAGGTATGCAACATTGGTGCACGAAAATCATTAACTTTCAATGCTCTGAATATCTCGATTCGTTGCTCATCAATGATTTGATTCTCTAAATGTTCCTTCCTTATTGTGTAATATAGTTGCTTATAATTCAATAATGCATTAACATATTCTTCTGCATTCTCTTGGGAAACATATGCTATTGGTATTTCAATGAGTTCCCTCAACGACTCAAATGTAACATCTTTCTGTTCACCTGTTTTGGATACATATATGAGAAGATGTGCTGCATTTGGAATTGAAGCTATTTTAATGATTTCTTCAATTGCTGATAACGTCTTTCCAGAACCTTGTTTGCCAACGAATATATTCACAGAATTATAGTAAATATTGATGTCTTTGTGAATCTTTCTGATCAATGCATTCGTGACTTGCCCTTTATTTCTTCTCAAGCAATCTCTGACCATATCATGAACGTAGCTGAATGAGTCTTGATTCCCAAACGAAGTCGTAAAGCTTTGATTATACATTTACAGTTAATTAAAATGGATACAAACATAGGCTTGCAAAAGTCTCAAAATATGTCCAAAAACATGAGTGCGTGAAATCACGCGGTCGCAAAATCCTAATGAAAATGGATTCAAAAATATTTGCAAAAAGGTTTTAAGAATATCATTCACCATTAATTGCTTTAACAATGTCGTTGATAGCTGTCTTGATTGCAAGAATATCACTTTTGAGTTGCTCTATTTCATTCTGTATATCCAAGATTGCAGACTCATTTTCACGATCAATTTGTGGATCATTTTGTGAATCATCTACCTGTTTCTTGACAGATTTCTTTAAACAAAGTACACCTTTGATTTTGGTAATACGATATCCCTCAATGTAATACATCTTATTAAGTTTATGAGTCGTAATCTTATCAATCTCGTCTTTATTTTTAGCATACCACAGATTGAATTCATCTGGAGTATTAAATGTTTTCAAATATTCTTTAATAGGTCCAATCACTTTTACTTCCATTTGATGTCACATAAAAATAAACAATCACATTAAATCATCAATGGACTCATTTAAATCACTTCAAGATTGGAGTTAGTCTACCTTTATTTCCACCAAGAATTGGTCTTTGAATCATTTCCACCTTATTGTTTGAATCATCTTTAATTATTGAATCGAAATTTGTGAAATCTATTGGTAAAGGTTTTGGTCTGATTGGGTTTGTTTTAGGTGGAATTGGAGCAACTTTATTGAGTAAGTAATCAGCTCCATTAGCAATACTATTAACGATGCCGCCAACTGTATCACCAAACATAGGTCCAACTTTTCGTGCTATTTCAATTCCCTTACGAATGTATGGAGATGCTTTCTTTATGAAATTCTTTCCTTTCACCAGCAAGTTCTTAAACCAGGTCCCGAATGCCATTTTCTTTGGGTTTGAATTAAAATCTCAAAAATGTAACTTCACACGAATCTTTTTTAATGCAAGCTCAAAGAATGACATATCAGAACGCCCAACTCAAGAACACAGGTAATGACGAAGGTGATGTCCTAAAATTCTTCCAATCAAAACTTCGAAATCTCATTGCATACAATGGTGGTGATCATACATTTGGATGGTTTACAGAAGATGTTGATGATAAAGATGCTCCCATGCCAATTGGAACCAAAACGAAAATCAAATGGACTCATCAAGGTCATACCATCTCACAAATGGAAAAGAATTTCGTTACAGCAAAGCTTGATCTTGTAGTCCAACTTAATAAAGAATTGCATTTAGATGATGATACAGCAAACTTAAATCGTATATTCATTGGTTTCAAACATGCTGTAGAACTCTTTTCAGATGCTCGCTTATGGATTGATAACGTTATGCTTAAAGAATATCAGCAAGATGAACTCATTCGTGAATCATTTGCATACAACTCAATCAAACCAATTGATGCCAAAGAGCCTGCCAAACACAGGTATTCGTTGTGGGAGAATACATCTCGCATGAGCCCTTCAGTATGTGGTGTTTACGTTCCACTTACATTACTTGCAGACGGTAAACCTCATAAAGTCACATTTGAAGCATCCATTTACTTTACAGATCAGCTTGCATTCCAAGCTTGGCAACTCTATCCAAACTCCATTTGTGGAGAGATTGAAGAAGAAATTAAATCATCAACAGAAGCATTAGTTTGGCATCAAGTCCAACCATCTGTTGTTAAAGAAATTGAAGAACTCCTTAACTGTTCTACCATAGAGCAAGACGTTCCAACCAACATGACAATCTCAAACAAGTTCTCTCAAATTGGTTCTCCATCAACAATTGTAACTGAATACAAGCTTGCAGATGCTCCTCAAGATGGTTCAAATGATTTGCAAAATGATGGTTTCCAAACACTTCCAGTCCTTGGTGATTCCACTAAAGTCATTGCATACAAGACTGAAGAAGTAATTCTTAACTGTCGTGGTGGAACCATTGTAACCATGAAATCAGATCTTGCCGGCTTTGGAATCAAACCTGACTGTCTCAATGGACTCATTCGTGAACTCAACACACCTCTTCTAATTCCATCTCAGCAACTTGTACGTGAAGGTTTCCAAGGTCTTGCAACAGATGCAGGTCTAGATGTTTCTAAATCAATTACTCTTTCAAATGCTACCAACATCACAGTCATGTTCCCAAAAAGAACTAATGAAATAACATGTTTCGATAACATCATGTACCAGAATGTACAGCTCACCATCAACAATGTTAAGTATCCAGATACAGAATTTGATTCAACTATTGGTCCACGTTTCTATCAATATCAATTAATAAGTAATGAATTAGATGGCTCTCTCAGACCATCCCATGAACTTGAAGATTCTTGGACAATGTCTTTGAATGCACCTGACGGAACACGTTATAAGAATACTATCTCCGATGCCACCAGCTTTTGTATCAACTTCCAGCTTGAACGTACTAATTCTGGTTATGTATTCGATGGTGTTGATACTGGTGGAAACACGGTTACAATCAAATTCAAAGGTCAACCTTTGTATAGAGGTGCTAACGATACATATTATAACTTTGATGTTAACAATCCAAACGTACACCCTCCAGCGCCCGAAATGTGGGTTTGCACTGATACATACTTCACATGGGCAAGAGGTTCCGTTAAATACTTTGCAAATGGTGTTCCAGATGGATACTACTAAATGAAAGAATATGTAGATGGCTTTATTTTTGCATGAAATCAAATGAAAGATATTAAGACATATTACATTACAAGCACTTATGAGAATCAATTTCCCATCGATTTTGTCTACTCAAAGAATCCTAAATATATCGTTTTCCAATACTGTAGAGCAACTTGCAATGGATATCTAGATGGAGAAACCGAATGCCACAGCGATTTCATTCAACGTGACAAATATGAAGATAGTCTTGTATGGTATGCTAACGTAATGCCGCCAGATGATAACAGAAAATATGAGTATGTTGGCACGAAAAGGGATTTCAAAATTTGGTTTACAGATCCCCTTGGAAACGAAATTAAACCAGATAATTTCAAGGTTTTTCTAAAACTAATTTATTAAATTATCCCTTACAAAAAGATTGATATCTTGGGGTACACCATTTTTCATGAAAAACATCTCTTTTGCATTCTCTCGAGTCGTCAAAATGGGCCTGAATTTGGTCATTATTTTTGCCTACAAACCCCTTCAAAACATCCATTTTTGGGCACTTTTTCTTAAAATACACTGTTCCCAAGTTTGGGCTCCAAGTATTGAAACATAACTCTGAAAATGAATGCTAGAAGACAGGTCTACCCTCGTATTGAAAATCGGACCCGAAAATCAAGGCCAAAGTATCTGGGGGAATAATTCGTCATCCCATAACTACTACCCTGTATCGTACCTCAGAAAAAATCGGCGAGAACTTTTTTGCACTTTTGTAAATAATACTCACGCTTTTTTTGCGAAAATTTCAAAAAAATCTTTTTTATTAAAAATCAGTTCTATATGGTATTTCTTCCATCCCGAGTAAATTATTCGTAATTAGTATCTCATGGTGTTTTTTACAAAAGTGCAAAAAAGTTCTCGCCGATTTTTTCTGAGGTACGATATAGGGTCAATATTGACCTTAACCGTCGGGGGCAAAAGAGATTGGGGCAAAAATATCTCCAAAAAAAAAAAAAAAAAAAAAAAAAAAAAATTAAGATAATATGTTATATTAAGAAATATGAATTAAAACATATTCATTTCTGTTTAACTGTTTTGAAAGATGACCAGAAAAAATAGGCAGAAATTTTAAAACATCATCACCTTTATTTTTGACATATTATCTTGAAGTATTGGATTAACTTTTTAAATAATTTTTTTTTATAATTTCAATTTGCACTTGAATTTCGTTAATCATCCAAAATAAAGCATTTTGAATGTTCTAATACAAATGAAATAAACTTGAATATATCTATGTTTAGTTTTAATCACTATTTATAAATTTACATATGCTACAGCTGTTTCAGAAATAGATTAGAATTATTTGGGAAAAAAAAGTAGTATAGTAGTGTCGATAAGTGGCCACGCTCTCAATTAAGTGGCCACGGTGATTTGACAATCAACTCCACTAAAATTATTAGGGAATAGAATGGTATGCTCTCAATTTATAAAAAAATTCAAAGGATATAAATTTTTATTCCCGTGGCCATCTTTAAGGTGTCAGAAAATAAGAAATTCATTTCAATAATGTAGGTGTAAAATGGCACACTCTCAATTTCTCACTTTTTCTTAAGAAAAATGTGGATGCAAAAATTCGTTTTTAAGGTGTCAAAAAAATCAAAATCCACTCAAATAATTGTGGTATAAAACGGCATTATGGTGCCGTTTATTTGAATAAAAAGATCAATAAAATTCAATTAGTAACCACTATTTTCTTCTCAAAAATTATCTACATTTATGAAGTCATAACTCAGCATCATCTAGTCCCTGTCTTCTTACGTTCGCTATATCAACATACCAAAAATAAATTGCTGATGCTTTTCTCAGCATCAACTTGATACCTACATTTATTTACTGAAAAGCAGCATCTTTATTCTCTAATATCGCTTATAAACTTATTCAGGATCTTATTTTTTACTAGCGCTATCAAGAAAATCAACAAAACAAATCATTAAATCTAACAAATGCTTTCATTTGGATAGTCTTATCCTGATTCAAAGAAACATTACCCTCTATAAATAACTAAATATCGATCTAAAAGATTAGAAAGAAATAATGATAAGTTAGATCAAACTTTTGTTTTGCTGATTTTGTTTTGATTGTATTAGAAAAAATTAAGATATTGATTCTTGATTATACAATTTAAAAGATAAAAAAATAAGTTAATTGATCTCTAATGATTATTAGTTAATCACTAATATTGATAAAAATTGTATATTTTTGCTATTATTTTTCATTTTTAAATCTTTTTGAATTAAAATCTTATATAAACTTTTTGAATTAATCTGACACCGTGGCCACTTAATTGAGAGCGTGGCCACTTATAGACACTACTATAATCTTTTTTTTTAAAAAAAAAAAAAAAATAAAAAAGGAACGATCATTTTCTATTCAATTTAATCATACTTAAAAACAGAATTAAAATATTGGTAAAACAGATATTATGCAAGGCGTGGAATATCATTTATAAAATATCTTTTTAATAGCATCTGTCTAAATATATTAAATTGGTAAAAGATTGTGAAGATTTAAGTAATATTTGGTTTTGATTTAAATATTTTTTCATCAACAAAAAAATGGAAAATTGAATGCAAAAATATCGTTCACTATTTTAAAGTAAGAATCAGAAGGCTTGAGACAAACTTTTTCAATACATAAAGGTCAAAATTACTCATTTTAAAGGTCAATAAGTCCCAAGTAGAATGCAAGATTTTCAGAGAAACATTGAAAAAAATTGAATGTTTTCCCAAGCATTTTGAATCCAACTTTATTTCCAAAAAAATTTTAGCGGTTTCATAAACCATTCAAATCATGCTATTTTATTTCCATACAGTATTAATTTATTTCCCAAACAGCTGTAAAATAATAATAATAATAAATGATTTAATTAGGTGTATAAACATTCGACTGAGAGAAGAAATTGATTTCTACCAAACCACTCTTTTATGCTTCAATCAAATTTTAAAGTTAGAAAGAAGTAAATGATGAAAGGTGCAAAGACTTTTGGCGTTTTTTTGTAGTTAATATTATTTGTATATATCTTAGTATATAATTATTATTTTTTAATTGTTTTTTATTTTATTAATATTATACAGTTAATTATTTATTATTATATTAAATATGTTTAATAAAATGTGCTATTCAATGAATTAAAAGCAATTTTTCATAAGAGTGTTTTTTTAAATAAATCCGTCATTTGATATTCTTTTGATTTGTTTAAAATAAAATAAATCATATATCTATATAAGAAGATATTATATAATATGTAGGATATTTGATTAGTTTCATATTACATTTCTATAATGAGATAAAATTGGTTTTCATTCTATTTTTTGCATTTCTTAATATACAAATTGTTATTTAATAATGTAAATATTAATAATAAAAGTTATATATATATTTAAATATTTTAAATTAATTTAATTTGAAAATGGCTCGAACAAAGACTCTATTTTTCTATTTTCATTTTATAATTCTATTAAAACTAGCATTTTGGAAAAAAAAGATATATTTTTTAAAAATATAGTTATTATACATATTATAAAAAACATGTTCCTATATATATCAAATATTATATTATTTAAATATTAAATAATAAACAAGATATCTTATTTGTAAAATATTGAATTGAATATATTTTGTTATTATAGATAACTTTTTAAAACGAAATAATTGGCTTTTTTATTGGTTTATATTTTACTTTGAACAAATAAATTAGTAAAAAGTGAATGCTTTTTCATATATTTATTTTATTTTCTGAAAAACCGTATTTTGGCTTAATATAAACTATAGAATTTAACTATTCAAATTTCGCATTGAAAAATTCTATTAAACCTTTTTTTTATTTTATTATTCTATCAATTTTATACTAAATTAATTTATGATTATCTATATTCAAATGTAAAATATATTTATAATATAGCATTATATATAGTATGTTAAATGAAATTATAAATTATGTCATATTATAATAAAATAATATATTAAATTCATATATATATATTGATTTTAATAATTGAATGATTATATGGAGTATAATTCAATGATCTTATCCTCTTTAAAAATTTATATTTATGCAAATAAACTTATTTTACCATATAAATAATATATATCAAAGATAAAAAATGAAAAATAATACAAAATAAAAATTTATATTATAAAAATTTCATATTTATATAAATTCTCAAAATTGTTAAAAAAAAAAAATTATCGTAAAATTTATTTTATACAAAAAATTCAATTATTATTTAAAAAATAAAATAAATATATACCATCCATTATCGAAAAATATCTTATAAACATATAATAAATAATATTTAGAATAATATTAAAAATATTGTTATGCATATAAAATAGATTTCTAACAAAAATCCTACTCCTCCCACCTCTAAATGATGATATTTTTTTGTCTACAATAATAAATTATTTTATATATAAGAAACAAAATGAATATCTTGCTATTTTTTGTCGAGATACAAACGATTCAAAAAAGAAACTCTTTTTTCAGAGCTAATGTGCGAATATTAACAAAATTTATATTTATGTCTATTCTTTTTTTGCTTTGTTTTGTTTTAGTGTTAATATTGTTCATATAATTTGAAATTATATTATAATAAATTGAATATTAGAAAAACAGCGAAATTATTAATCACTTTATCCAATTTTTTGAAAAACAATGAAAATGATTTTAAAATCTACATACCAAAATCATTCAAAATTATTTATGAAATAAGCAATAAATATTTTTTAAATTAATAAAAATATCCATATTACAATTCCAACGCAAATAATAATATCAAAAGTCAAAGTTGGCACCCCAACATTATAGCATAGGTATCCATTATATTGATGATCATCATTTTGAGCATGTTTATTGAGATCATTGATCCATTTTGTGAATTCTGCAACCTTCCCATTTTTTAAAGCCCAGCTAGAGGCTCCATTTATTCCACGGAAAATGTATTTCAAGCATTTATTTTTATCAGAATCATCATTAATTTTTGGATTTTTTAATGCGTACTCACAAGTAATTGAACTTGTTATTACGCTTCCGAGCATAGCTAAAAAATAAATTACGTATATGAAAAAAAGAAATTTGTATCTGCTTTCCAGCCAGTTCCAAATGCGTTTTATAATTACATACGAAATAAAGAGAAAAAGGGCAATTGCTGTTCCAACTAGTGAGAAAATAAAGCATGCTAATAAACACTGATATACTTTTTTCCCATCTTTTTCCCCGTGCGAAAACCATGGGTGAATTCGAGTCCACCATATAATTGATATAATAAGTTCCCCTAATAATCCAACAAAATTAAAAACCACTCCTATAATAAAAATAATATGATTTGCTTTGGAAACTTCTTTGTTACCTGGCATAAATACTTTGATTTTTTCAAGTTTGACAAATGAAAAATTATTTTTTTTTTTTATTTTTTTTGAGAAGAAATTCAATTTATTGAATTTGATTATTTTTGATTTCTCACAAAAATAAAAGTTATATTCAATTTTATATTATTACGTTTTTCTTTTTTCAATGTATAAATTCAAAAAATTAAGATTTATCGGCTAAAGACTTATATTCTTCTCAATTAATTTTATCTTAGTAGAAAAAAGAAATATGTATATTGAGTAATTTAGTGTGATAAATGAGTAAGTGAATTATATAAATAATTATAAAAAAGAAAACGAGACATTTTATGAGAGATATCAAAATAAAAATCAAGAGAAAAAAAGAGTTATGCTAGAATGTTGAAGATCAATCAAATTTTTAATGAGACTCAAGCCTATAAAATTAATTATCTTACAGTAAGACCAAGTATTCAAATCTTCAAAGATCCAGAAAGCTAACTTTTTTGAAGTTGAAACATGTTATTGAGTCTTTCTATATAACAAAATTACTCTAAATATTAATCAATCAATCAATTAATTAATTTAAAAAAAAATTATCAAAGTTTTTTTTAACTAAAACATAGGCCAGTTACCTTACAATATCAATAAAGAAGCTAATTTCCAATTTATTTTTTTATCAACAAGGTGAACATATTGAAAAATATATCAAAAAAGATGTTTCAATATTATAAAAGGAAAATCTTCTTTTAACAACAAATATGCAAAGAACAATCTTGGAATTATTTGCAAAAATGGAATTAGAAACCAAATCCAGCCCAAAATTGTATTTACAGGATGGTCTATTTTAAAGATACAATTCAACGATTTGGTGATAAAGAAAGCATAATTTTTTCATATAATTCAGTGAAAGAGATAAATTGTTATTGATATTGCTGATTAACCTAATTTACGTTTAATTTATTAAATAAAAATTATTGATCTCTGAAATCAATCTCGAGCTTCAGTGTATATTTCATTTATTAATATCATAAAGTGAATCAGTTATCGATATCGAGATTTAATTCTTAATTAAATAATAAATATTAGATCTCATTCTCTATTATCAAAATAAACAAGGATAGTCTTATAAAAGAATAATGAAATGATTGTTACATTATAAATTTAATTTAGTATGCTTTTTATAGTGTTTTATCAAAATTTTAATGAAATTTCAAATTCAATATAACATTCAAAATTCAATTCTCTTAAATTTGTATCAAAGATCATTTTTTGATCGATTTGAATTCAAAAATTAATAACATAGTATTTTAACAGATTTTAAGAATGGATAAAATTCTCGAGCCAACTGGGGATAAAATGGTATACTTTGAAAAATTTCTAGAATCATTTATTCGAAATGATTCTCGCTTAGTATTTCTTCGCACGCCAGTAACTAAATTATCTCAGATTGAGTCTGCAAGTGCATCTTACGTCATTTATGTCCCACCTAAACGAATTTTACAAATACAAACAAAGCAAGAATCACAACCTATTCAAATCCCAGTTGATAACTTTGATAAAATAGAATGGTTAGAATTAACATCAGGTAAAAAAGCTGCCAAAGTTATTCAGATTACATTAAAAGATGATAGAACGCCAGTTATTTTAGGTGCTGGCCATTCAACTCAAGAAGTTTTAGATTTTTGGTATGATGGTCTACGAATGCTTTTAGGTCAGCAACCATCAACAGAATCATCTAATAAAAAAATAGCAGTCTTTGAACGTGCTGTAAACTATGCTCGAATTGCATTAGATGTCGAAGAACCTACCATTCCTCCCCCGCCTCAATCTCTTGATTACCCTCCCCCTCAAAAAATGCCTGTCATCCTTGCAAAGAAGCAACAATAATATTATTTCCATCAATAAAATATTTTATTTGCTTATTATTAAAAAGGAAACAAATTATATATTAAAAATTTTATATGAAATAAAAAATATATTTTCTTTTTTAAAAAAATTATTATTATAAAACACATAAAATATTTTTCACTCTTCTTCTTCTTCTTCGTTAACATCATCAGGCTCCAGATAATCAAAAGTGCACGTAAGATCCTCAGCAACTCTCATCATTGCACCAGCATTCATAAATTCCCCACAATAATTTGGAGCTGTGAAAACCGTTACACATGATTGACGTCCTTTAAATGGAAATTCAAAGCCATCGTTAGCCATTTGATGAGCTCTGCATAGTAAATCGAACTTATGACGTTGCAAAAAAGATTCAACGACATCTGGACCATAAGTAACAGATGTTCCTCTATCATTTTCTTGCCAGCCATTTCCTTCTTCAGCAGGATCAGACCATACAAGGTCGCAAACGATACCAGAACTTGTAACATCAATTGGCCTTTTCATTATTTCAATTTGTTCAACTGATTTTAAATCAGGAGAAATACCACCATGAACGCAAAAAATCCTATGTCCAACTATTGCAGCAAGCGGAAGATAACGGAAAGTTTCTGTAAATGAGAACCACGTATCATTTATATTTCTATTATAAAATTCTTCAAAAAATCCATCATCACGCGAGATTTCCTCTGTTTCGTGATTTCCACGCAAAAGATAAATGTTTTTTGGATATTTTACTTTGAGTGCAAAAAGATAAGAAACAGTTTCAATACTGTTTGAGCCACGACCCACATAATCACCTAGAAAGAGGTAATTAGATTGTGGTGGCATTCCTCCAAGTTCAAAAATTCGAAGGAGATCATGATATTGTCCATGAACATCACCACATATGGTAATTGGAGGCTGGAGTTTGAGAACAGTCTGCTCTTCACGAAATACTTTTGTGGCTGCAGTACAAAGCCAAATCAAGTCGTCATTCGATACGCTGCTCATGTAAAATTGGCCATTATATGAAATTTGCTGTAGTTTCTGTAAAATTTTGTCAACTCGAGTATTCATATTATAAATTTAATTAACGTAAAGTAAAAAACTAAATTTGACCATGATCTCACAAATATAACGTTTTTTTAGATAAAGAAAAAAACTCATAGAGTATATGGAAAAAAAAAAATTATGAGACAAAATAATATTAATCACAATTTCACATAAATAGAAAAGATTTAGAAATCTGAGATTTTGCAGTTTTATTTATCATTATAATTGATGTAGTATCATCGTATTTTTGCTTATTTTTATGAAGGTAAATTCTCAATATAATTAATCTACATTTTTTTAAATAATGATTAATTTTGAATTTTTTAATGGTATTTTATTTTCAAACACATAATATATTATTTCCTTATAGAAAAATTTAATATATAAGGAGTATTACATGATATATTTTAATATATGATATCATATCGAACTTATCAAAAAGTTGATAAAAAAAAGAATTAACAAAAAACTGTCATTTCTTAATAATATTTGAAATTATTTGGGTATTTGATATTAAATAGATATTTTTATTTCATATATATCAAAAATTAATAAAAATATTATTTTTTCACAAAATATCAATATGATTATTTGATTTTCATTTTTCGGTTTTTACCCTGTTATTATAATGTTAAAGATGTCCACAATGGAATTCCAGAGTTTCAGTTTTGTAACTTTATGGTACATGATTTTTTTCTTACAGAAAAGAGAAAAAAATTTTTTTTGGTAAAAAAATATAATAATGCACATTAAACCTCAAGCTAAAAAAAATTACTTCCGCAAATTAATTAAGTGCATCTTATACATTTATTATTTATAATTGATGAATTGAAATATTTCATATATAATGAATTGAAAATGATTCAATTTTTTTTCAAAAAATACCAATTATTTTCAGAATGCAATGAACTTATTTCAATTTATCAATATATTCATAATATATGATTGTATATAAATTCGTTTTCCATATCATATTCTTTTGTAATCATTTTTTTCTTGTGAAAACCTAGATATAAAATATTTTTAATTTTTAATTTTTTCAATTCATCAAACATAATAAATTGACAAAACCAATTAGAAATCAATAAACACATAATATATATTTTAATGAGAAATGACGTTCATTTGAAATTGTTTGTCTAATAGAGTTTTTTGCATTTTATTTAAGAAGAATATGATATTCATAATTCAACAAATATATTTGATTCAAAACATTATCTTAGATATTTACAACGCATATATGATATATATTATTTTCCCCAAAATTGGTAAGAATCTATTAAGGATATGTTAGGATGACCCCAAAAGTGAAGTGAAAATTATGTACAAATTAAACTTAAAACCAAAAGGCAGACCACCATTTTTCCTTTCAAATTTCTCTGACATATTTTTTTCCTTTCATTTTTTAAAATTTTGAACTTTTTATCTCAAATTAATTTTTTCTGTTTTATTTTGGCTGTGTTTGATAATTTATTTTCTTACTTTTTTTATCTCAAATCTTTTTTTTTCAAAATAATTATATCCTATAATTTATAAGATAATTAAAGTGTTTATATTATTATTTAATTTTATTGATATATTTATAAATATAAAAATAGATAATATTTAATTTATTTATTATTTTAAATAATATATTTTATAAATTTGTTTCTGTAAGAATTTAATTGAATGCTAAAAAATGAATATCTTATATATAAAAAGCTTTTTGCATATATTAGCTATAAATAAATATTATATAATTAATTATATTAATTTTAAATCCTAAATCCTATTTTAATAATTGATATATATATGTATGTATTCGTTTTTTATTTTAAAAAAATTGAATAAATGAGTTTTATTTTGAATTTGGAATAATTAAAACTTCTTGTTTGAAAATGTCGCTTAACTAAATGCATCTGCTGTAGAGTTTGATGATCTAATACAACAACACAGCCAACAATATTTGATTATATGATAAATTTTCTTTCCAAAATACCGCAACTACCGCAAGATGATTGAAAAAAAAAAAATTATTATAATATATTGCCTAAAATGCAATAAATCTCAAAATACACAAAAGATACATCTCAAAAAACGCATTTTTTCAAAATTAGGAGAAAATAAATATTGGCGAAATTCTCTTTAAATATCACGATTTCTATTTCCAAATTGTTCATTTATTCCATAAAATTATCAATATTTTCTATTTTTAACCATTTTGCACCAAAATATTACATAATTTTGAAAATTTCTCAAAAAATTTTAATTCAATCGGAAAGGCGCAAATATAAATTTTAATTTCTCTGATATTTTGGAACACTTTTTAGCAAATTCTTACTTGGATTAAATGATGGAAGACATTTCTTTTCATCTTTTTTATTTTTCATTCAATAAAAAAATCTTTTTATTCAATTTTTTTATTTTTTTTGCATTGAAAAATGCAAAATTGAGACGAATCAAAACTCAGACCATTAATTGAATGGAAAAGTGTTCTAAATTGAGAAGACGAAAAATAAAATAACCGCTCAAAAGGCCAATATAAGGTTGAAAGTGGTCCGACTTTTGACTCCCAGTTTATTTGTAATTTTTTTTCTGTTTGTAGTAGGCTTTAGGAATTGATAATAATAAGAAACAATTAAAATCATATTACATTAATAATTATTACTTATAATACAAAAGATAATTATTAAATTTCAGAAAATATGCTTAAATTATTTTTTTTTTAAACTGAGGCCAAAAACTCAGTAACACCATTGAAAAATATATAAAGTTCTGAAAAAGCAAAAAAAGTGACAAATAAAATTTTATATAAAGAATTATTTTATACAATGGATCAACAATTGGTTATACAAATATGCAATTCAAGCTTAACAACAAATGAGAAAATAGCAGCATTAATAGAAAATGGCTATTCAAGTCGTTTTATTCAACAAACAATTGGATGCGGTCCAAATATTATTTCAACAGTTCGTAAAAGTTTAAATGATTCAGGAGAGCCTCCGGATCAAGCTAAGATCGGACGCCCAACAAAAAAAACTCCTGAAGTCAAATCATTCGTTATCCAGCAAACAATTTCAAATCCATACGTATCTGGACGTGATTTAAGTCAACAAATTCAACTTTCTAATGATTTTGACGTAAAAAGTGTCTGCAAATCAACCATTAACTCTATCAGACATGACAATCATTTCCAATTTCTCCCATCTGTCAAAGAGCCTCGCCTTACAGAAGAACAGATTCAAAAAAGGATCAATTTTTGTTATAGTTACTTGCTTCAGAGAGATAATTTCCCAGTAATTGGATTTTCTGACGAATCTCGTTTTTCATTATGTTCTGATAAAAATTGGTTATGGAGACAAAGAGGGCAGCATAATGAAAAAGCAATTTAATATAAGAATAAATATGAAGGATCAATTATGGTCTGGGGAATGATCGCGCCAAATTATAAACCTGAAATTTTCATTTTTTCAGAATATGAAAATTCAAAGGTATATCAAGACATGTTAAATGAAAAAAATTATTTAAATGATGCATTAACCTTTTTTACTGGAAATTTTATATTTCAACAGGATGGAGCACGGACACACACAACACCAGATTCTATAGATTCGATAAGTAACGTTTGTGATCTTATTATCAACTGGCCACCAAATTCGCCAGATCTTAATCCAATCGAAATGATTTGGTCGTTAATGGATAAAACAATTGGTTTTTTCAATCCACAAAACGAAACAGAATTGATCGATGCTATAAAATATGCTTGGAATGCAATTAAGCTTGACACTATTAATAATTTATGCAACTCATTCACAAGAAGATGCTTTTTATGCTTAAAGAATAGAGGAAAATGTATTCAGCATGAACTTAGAAAGAAAATTGACTATGATGTTTCACAAGAAGAAATTGATTCTTTATTAGAAGAGTTACAAGAAGATGGAATTAAATTTGAAGAAATTGAAATAATTTTACCAAAAATTGAATAAAAAAATTTTTTTTAAACTTTTTGAGGCGGCCAAAATCTCAGTAACATTTAGCACACCTTTTTCATAAGAATAAAAAATAATTTCTTTTCAATTGTAAAAAAATACTTTTAAAAAGTTTAGCAAGTGTTACTGAGTTTTTGACTTCAGTTTACAATATTTTTTTAGTTTATTATTTGTTTCACATCTAACTGAGAAAATGCATTTTCATTTTGATATAAAATTAGAAATTATATGAAAAACATTTATTACTAATTATTATTAGAAAAGCTCTAATATTTTGAGAAAATTTATTTATTTTTTTATCCGACCAAATATAAATTGACCATTAATTTTTTTTGTCCATTAATTTTTTTTTTTCCATATACTCTAGTATTTTAATGAAATCGTGTATTTAATTTCATCTTCTATTTTTTATTAATTAAATATAATTATAATAAAAGCAAAATAAAAGACCAAAAATAATATTATTTCTAGAAATTTTTATTTTTTTGTTCAACTTTTTGATTTATTATTTTTTTCTATTAAATTGAATTGATTATTTATTGTTATATCAAAATCTTACTTTTTGTTAAGATACAATACATTTATGGCGATATGATGCCTCTCAAAAAAAGATCGTTCTATCAAAAATTGTGGGGATTTCTGAGTTTTATTTTATTTTTTTTTCGTTTTCCCACCTCACCACCAAAAAAGTTCCTTTTCAGGCGTTTATAACTCTTTAAATAAAGGTAGGTCAACTCACCTATATAGATGAAAAATGATTTCTAGTGGATTTTACTGCTTGGTTTTTATAACATATATTCTATATAAAAAATCATTAATTTTCCACCGACAACGAAAAAATAATTTTAATCATATAAAGAAAAATTTAAAATATTTATTTCGGAGCGCATTAATTTCCTAAAAATTGAATAGGTAAAAATTGAATAGAATAAAAAAAAAACATTTACACTTATCTCTGAATTAACAAAATATAAATCTTATAAATAAGCAATATTATATTATATAAAATATGTAGAAAATAATAATCAATTTGTTAAAAAAATTAATGAAAAACAATTTCATCATATATATCTAAATATTTTATTATATTTTCAGGAAATATGCTCAATATTAAAGATTTCTTTGATTTATTACTTAAAAGGCTGCAGATTATGATCATTTACGTGACTGTTTCGATTTTTTATCAATTTAATTTTACCGGACTTGCCCGGATTTTCAATTTACCTGACTTTATTGCTCAATTCAAAATACATAATTTTATAATAAGTTTATTTTTTATTTAGCATTATTTCATCGTCATATAATCAGAATAGAATGTAGGTGATAGCTTGTTATTAGGTGGAATAATACTTAAAAATTTTCTACGTAAATTCAAGGTTTTTTTCGATTTTATTAATTTTGACAGAAGAAATATCAATTCAATTTTTAAATCAAGCCAATTATCAATATGAAGACGATGAATATCAATTCAATTTTATGAATTAAAAAAACCTTAAATATTTTTATATCCAGCGTTGGAATCGAAATAATATAAAATAAATTTTGTAATAGTTTTCCTTATAAAGATAATAGTAAAATATTTTCCATTTTTAATCTGTGAATTTAGAGAAAAAGAATGATTAAAAAATAAAACATCAATAAAACTATAATAAAATCTTTTTTTAATTTTTAAATTATTCAAAATGCTATTTTTATTTATTTAAAAGATAATAAATATTATATTTAAAAATATACTCTAATTCTTATAAAGATATTCATAGATTATTTTTTTTTAAAATTGAATAGAATATTTTATGTTGACCTACCTTTCTTTAAATACAAGTTTTCAAAAAATCTTTTTTTAGCAAATAGCATTTCAATCTAATCAATCTCGCGATCTAGGGAACCAAATTTACATTTTAATTCAAAATGGAAAAATAAAAATTTTATAAAATTAGGCTCCGATAAAGTCTTAGTTTTTTGTCAAAGTTAATAGATTATTTGCTAGTTTTTTTCCATATTTTTAACTCAAAATATTTTGGGGTAATGAAAATATTATTTCAATCTATACGCAAGTTAAAACCATTGCATTTGTATAATGTTTAATAAAACTATATACCATGCTGAAAAAAGAGAAAAGAATTTTTCATTACTTGATCAGTAAAATAATATTTAAAATTATTTCTCTTTATAATTATTTATGATGAGTTGACTAATTTCTCATTCCATATTGTATTTATTGAACAATTCCATATCGAAATTTGAATAGAAAGGTTAAAAATTCTTCATGAATTCTTTAGTTTGATTATTTATTTATTATGCCATTGTATAATTATGTATTTTAATTTTTAATTTTAAAAATTGAGTATTTGTTAAGATATTCAAAAAACAAAAACTGATAAAACCCCCTTAATCCTTTTCATAAATATTTTTTTAAAAAATAAGATATATTTATCTGAATTTGATCATAGTACTAAAATATTAATTTTAAAATCATAAGTTAATAATATGTGAATAAAATAATTTTATTCAAATATTTCATCTCAATATATTCTCTCAATTTAGAAATAAAGATATCGTCATGGTCATATATTTGATATTTCAGCAAATAAAAAGTTTTCAAACCAATAATTGAATTGAATTCAAGCTGAATTAAGTGAAGAAAAGATAATGAAAAATAATCAGTCAACAAAAATAGGACAAAGTAATCAAGAAGAAGATGATATGAACTTTTCTGACCCTGAATCTGAAGATGAGGATCAAGATTCGTCAGATGATGATTTAATATCAAATAATAATTCTTTCCTTCTTCAAAATATGCAATCATCATCTCTCTTAACGACAATGCGAGAAGCACCAAAATATATCATACCATCTTCTGACTTCCTTAAAATGCAAAAAGATATAACATCTCAAACCAGACTTGCTGTTGTTGATTGGATTTTTCGTGTTATTGATAGAGTTCGTTACAGCCGCGAAGCTTTTTTCAATTCAGTTGCAATTCTAGATCACATGCTTGCAAGTACAACTCTAACAAAACAAAACATTCAACTTTACGCAGCCACTTGCTTATGGATGACTGCGAAGCTATATGAAACAAAAAACAGAGAGCTTACTATTTTTACTGCAGTTTGCCGTGACCAATTTAAGCAGGAAGATTTTATATCAACCGAAATGAATATAATTAGCGCATTAAATGGCCGCATCGAATATCCAACACCACAAACCTTTATTCGTGCATTGCTAATTGATACCGATCTTATAGATTGCGAAGAAATGTGCAATTTTTTTCTCGATGTTTCAGTAACGGTTAATGATTTCGAAGAATTACCAGCGCACTTTGTGTCTGCTGCCGCAATTATAATCGGATCTGCAGCATGCGATAAATTTTGCCCAATATCGAAATTGATGGCCTTAATTAATTGTTCATGTCAAACATCGCTATTAAAAGCTGCGCAAGCTTTGCTAAATATTGCAAGTAGTGTCGTTGAAAAAAATCTTGGCGGAATTTTTGCATTTTATGCAAAAGATTCTCCAGATCGATTGTCAGTTGCTATAACAAAAGCTACAGATTATATTCATAAAGCGGGAATATAAATGAAATTTAATTTTACCTTAAAGTTGCCTGCGATTCTTATGAAATTTTGATTTGCTTAAATGATTTATCAAAAATAAACGGTATATTTTGTAAACTACAGAAAAGAAAAAAAATCAAATACTTTTGAATTAAATTTTTACAAAAACGATTTTGCAATTATTAACATTTAAAACAAATAATTCTAGATGTGGATGGCAAAAGGCTAAAACTAAAAATATTTTTCTTCTTTCTCTTTTTTTTTTTTTTTTTTTTTTTTGCAATTATATTTATTCGTTATCATTATTTTCTGGGTCTTCTTGGGTTTCTGGATTTTCTTGATCTTCTTGTGTTTCTGGATTTTCTTGTACTTCTTGTGTTTCTGGATCTTCTTGATCTTCTTGTGTTTCTGGATCTTCTTGTACTTCTTGTGTTTCTGGATCTTCTTGTGTTTCTTGATCTTCTTGCGTTTCTGGATCTTCTTGTACTTCTTGTGTTTCTGGATTTTCTTGATCTTCTTGTGTTTCTGGATCTTCCTGCATTTCTTGATCTTCTTGTGTTTCTTGATCTTCTTGCGTTTCTGGATCTTCTTGTACTTCTTGTGTTTCTGGATTTTCTTGATCTTCTTGTGTTTCTGGATCTTCCTGCATTTCTTGATCTTCTTGTGTTTCTTGATCTTCTTGCGTTTCTGGATCTTCTTGTACTTCTTGCGTTTCTGGATCTTCTTGTACTTCTTGTGTTTCTGGATTTTCTTGATCTTCTTGTGTTTCTGGATCTTCTTGTGTTTCTGGATCTTCCTGCATTTCTTGATCTTCTCGTACTTCTTGATCTTCTTGCGTTTCTGGATCTTCTTGTACTTCTTGTGTTTCTGGATTTTCTTGATCTTCTTGTGTTTCTGGATCTTCCTGCATTTCTTGATCTTCTCGTACTTCTTGATCTTCTTGTGTTTCTTGATTTTCTTGCATTTCTTGATCTTCTCGTACTTCTTGATCTTCTTGTGTTTCTGGATCTTCTTGTACTTCTTGATCTTCTTGTGTTTCTTGATTTCCGTTTTCTTCGATATTTCCTGCTTGCCCATGCACCTCAATTACTTCTTTATTTTCAGTTTCTATATTGCTTACTATTTCATTATTATCATCATTCTTTATTCCAAGTTCATCTTGAATCTTTTTATTTTCTTCTACATATTGATCGCATTGCATTTTAATATCTTCTACTTTTTTGTGCAATTCCTCTTTTTCTTTTTCTATTTCAATGCAATCATTTTGCATCTTTTCAACTTCTATTTTTTCTTCTTCAAGTTTCTTCTTTTTCTCTTCAATTTCTTTCTCCAATTCATCATATTCTTGTTTTTTCTTTTCAATGTCTTCTTGAATAGTTTTATTTATATTTTGTTTTTCTGATATCCTTTCTTGATCCTTTTGAATATTTAATGTAGTGCGATTAGATCCAGCCAGTTTAAAATGCATTTCACTTTCTTCTTTCTTGAGCTCATCTCTTTCAGTTTCTACTCGCTCAATATCTATTTTAATTTGGTCAATCTGGCTTAGCTCGTCAGTAAGCTCCTCAACTCTGGTCATCTTTTTATTCCACTCATCAATTATTGGTTTTTGTGATTTTCGGTGCTCTTCTGTCATTTCTTTTACATTTTGATTAATTTGTTCAACATCTTTTTCTTTTTGACTTATTTTTGCAAAAATATCCCTAACTATTTCTATCGCAAGTTTATGCTGACGATTAACTCTAGAATTTCTGGCTGTGACAATTGTTGTTTTATATCTTGTGGTTGAAGATGAAGCTGCCTTTGACGCTGCAACAAACTTTAAATTAGCTTGAACTAAATCTTCTTTTCTTTGAATCAGAATTTGCTTCCTTTCTTCATTTTCTTTTTGAAGAATTTCTAATTGTTCTTGTGCTTGATTTACATCATCAGATGTTTCGGTTAATTTGAATTGATTTAGTTTACGTGACCATTCCTCAGCTTCTCTTTCAGTTTTTTCAATATATGAATCTTCGTTTGCCAATGGATCATATTTTGTTGATAAAACATCAATAACTTTTTCGTATGGAGCATACAATACTTCACGTTCCATTTTAAGATTTTGATGCTCTTCTTCTAATTGAGCATATTGATTATTTAAATCTTGGATATCTTTCAAGCATTTGGCATTAAGTTCCTTTAAACCTTGCACTCTATTTCTCTTAAATTCAACTGTTGCTCTAAAATCACTAACTTCAAAATCTAAAAGTTGAAATTGCTGCCTCATTTCAGGATCTTCTGGCTTCATTTTTAAATACATCTCTTTAAGCTCTTTTTGCATATTTTCAATTGCTTGTCGAAGTGCTTGAATCTCATCATTAATTTCTTTCTTTGTCTCATTTATCTGATTTAAACGAGAAATTGCATCATTATACTCATCTTGCTGTAAAAGAGCTTGCGATTTTCTATCATCTAAAGCTTTTTTGGCTGTCAAATATTCCATCCTTGCTATTCTATTTTGGTTTTTTAAAATTGAAATCTCGCTTAATTTATTACTAACAACACGCGCAAGAGCTATGTTTTGATCGTTGAGATCATAAATTGACATTTCTTTTTGTCTAAGAAGTGTTACATCTTCATCAATCAATTCTTCAAATTGGTTATCAAATATACGCGAAACTGGAGCTTTCCCACTTTTAAAAGGGGAAACAAATTTGCCTGGCGTTTGATTCGTTCGTGGTGTTATTTGATTGGTTGATTGCTTATTACGGATTGATGGCGTTTTATCCATTTCGATTTTTTAATACGTTTAAAATTTTGAAAATATTTTCTCATACTGATAAAAGAGATGAAATAAAAAAAGGATTAACCAAATACCAGCTTATTTTTTTAAAAGTGAACCAAGGAAAATCATCAATGATAATTAAATAACTAAATAATTATTTTTTAGTTAAGTTGTCATTCAAATAAATTACATTTATAAGTGATAAAGATATATATGGCCATGCGAGTCTGTTCCACCCTCATTCTTCAAATCAGCTCTGATGAAAATTTTAACACCTTCAGTTACATCAGTTTGCTGATTGAAAGAGTAAATGTTATCATGTGATTCATATTTACCAGCTGAGCCTTCGTGATTATCTGAAGCAACTTCAACTTGGTCAAAGACCAATCGAACATTCTTTATTTTCAAAGTAGATTCACCGCCATTATGAACGAATATTAATTGATAATTTCCTTTTCTATCGATTGTATAAGGTACGCACCATTCGACGGTAACATAATCATTTTCAGGTACTTGGCCTTTAAGCCATTCAGAATTTTGCATCATTGCAAATGGAGCTGCGTTAAATCCAATAGCATGAAGTCGAGGAAGTTGACTTTCTGTAAGAATCTTAACAAATCTAAACCAATCCTTTTTGTCAACTGGAAGCCAACCTATTTCAGCTGTTGCACAAGAGCGTGGGAATGTTTTATATTGCAGATCATCAATTGAAAAAACGTATTCCGCCCATTGTGAAGTTTGAACGCCAAGAATGTGTTTTTGAGCTTCTTCATCGAGTCCATTTCGTGGATCATATGTCCAAATTGTATGTGTTGTGCATAAGTAATTGTTGTATTCATATGGATCCATTGGTGATGGGAATTGCCATCTATCAAGATAAAGATATCCCCAATCAGCCATAACAACATCATGGCCCTGTCGTGCTGCTTCTTGACCAGCTTGTGTGCCTCGCCACGACATAACAACAGCATTGTTTGGTATTCCACCTTCCATCATTTCATCCCATCCAATAAGTTGGTGTCCTTTTGATGTAATCCATTGAGACATCTGTTCGAGGAACCATGTTTCAAGTTGATTCCAATCGGTTAATTTAAGTGAATCATAGCGTGCTTTGCATTTTTCACAATTTTGCCAACGACCCTTTGGACACTCGTCACCACCACAATGAATATAAATTGTTTGATCGAAAATGTCAAAAACTTCTTCTAAAATGTCTTTCAGAAAATCAAAAACTTTGTCGTTTCCTGCACAAAATACATCCTGAGAAACTCCCCAATAGCACCATGGTTCAAATGGTCCTCCTGTGCATGAATATTCTGGATATGCTGCAAGTCCTGCTAGTGTATGCCCTGGCATTTCAATTTCTGGAACAACATAAACACTCTTCTTCTTGGCATATGCAACTAAATCCCTCATTTGATCTTGAGTGAAGAAATAAGGACCATATTGAACATTATCGAGATTATCACGATGCCATTTAATGGGAGAAGCCTTACGAACAGATCCAACTTGTGTTAACTTGGGATACTTTTTAATCTCAAGTCTCCATCCTTGGTCATCATTTAAATGGAGGTGGAGAACATTTAACTTGTTTAATGACATTGCATCGACCATTGATTTAAGGGCTTCAACAGTATTAAAATGCCTTGATGTATCAACCATAACACCACGCCATGAAAACCTAGGATAATCTACGATTTCAACATTCTGAGCAAGCCATCTAACATGCTGAACTGTTTCAGAGAAAATTGCGAGTGGAAGAAGTTGAAGGAGTGACTGATAGCCATAATACCAACCATTTCTATCATTAGCGGAAATTATTACCCTTTCTGATGTTACTGAAAGTTTGTAGCCTTCTTTTTCAAGTCCTGTAGCAGTATTAAATGTAATTCCATTTGAAATTGATGATGTAGTGAGAGGCAATTCAAATCCAGTAACTTTTCTGAGAAATTCAGCGCAAACTGTTGCAACATCTTTCATTCCTTCTGATTTTTCATCATAATAAATTTTATCTGTTGATTTGAGTTCCCATTCGCCTTCATTGATTTTAACATCTACTGGGTATGGCAAAATATTAACATAAGTTGGGACTCTTGAGAATGCAAGAGCTAGTAATAATGCAAGCATATAGATTTTGTGAAATGAGCAGTTAAAAGATAAATTCAATTTTTTAAATCTTTCATACAAAAATTGTATTGTTATTTAATTTAAAAAATTCAATATAAACTCAAAAAAAATTTTTTATATCAAAAGTCGTTTTTTTAAATGATTTTCGCTTTCGTTTTTTCTTTTTGTATTAAATGGACAATTGATACTAAAAACAATAATATTAAAAGAGGTATTTTTACAGTACCTCTTAGATATAACGAATATTCCCCTATAAATTTATCTTTGCCTGTTGTTTTGGCTAATTTTAATGCATCTAAAACCCCAATACTGTTTTTTGGTCCAGGAAATGGAAATGGAAACATTCCCGACACGTTCGAATTTGTTAATTCTAATTTCCCCGATAATCCATTATTGTTTATTGGATATAGAGGGATTGATTCTGATCCATCACCAAAAGATCATGAATTTAAATCATTAACGCGTATTGAATTAAAAAATGTTAACGATCGATTTCTGTCAAAAGTAATCAACAAGACTTTCCAAAATGAAAAGTTTCAATTAAGTGATTTTTGGATAACTCAGAGAGCTCTTGATGTTCTTCATTTTCTTTCACTAGAACCATTGTTATCCAATTATTATCATATTATAGCTATAGGAGAAGATGGGTCTAGAATAGCTCATCAAGTGGCCGCCACAATTGGGAATGAAAACAATCCCAATTCCAAAAAAATTGTTCGAATAGCAATGGTTGGGGCTTCGGTTTTGTCATGGCCTATTCAACACAATGATACTACAACTCGTTTATTGGCAGTAATTCGAAGTAGATGCAGGCGCAATCAAACTTGTCCATATAAAAACGTGAAATGGATTCCACCTTTAGACAAAATGCCTAAGCATTCTTATGGGATTTTTAACGTACAACGCGATCGAATTGAATTCTCAATTTCTTATCAATTACGAATTCCATCGATGATCCCCAATGCTCTTGATTTTCTTCAAACAATCACAGATGGTTCAACTCTAGGATATATTGCGCTTACCAGTTTTTCAGGACCAGAAACAATGTCAATTAAATGGTCTGATGTTGCCTTACATGTTTGCGCCCAGCCTTTCGATAAATCACTTTTTTATCTTCCTTCTTTCAAACTTATTTGCCCATATCTTCCTCCAATAGAATATTTTGGATTTCATAACGAATCTTCTTCCAACTTCAGTTCACAAATACAAGAAAATACAAAAATTACGCAGCCAATTCTCATTGTGGCCGGGGAGTTTGATTTGCCAAGACCAAAAACAGTTATCGATTTTTATAAAAATATGAGTTCAATACCTTCTTTGGTCGATCATATTATATTAAATCTTACATCATCCAGATTTGAACTTCTTCGTCCAGACGTTTTGAAGGCAATATTAAATTATTTAAATGATGGAAATACTACGTTTGTAATTGATCCTCCGCAACTTCCTTTCAAAGCCTGGAAAACAAAATTATCATCAACAAGAATGATGAAATTCACGATTTTCTCTGGAATTGCTATATCAGTCATCGCAGTTGTTTTTGCTTATTATAAGTCAAATAAGGACGAACTAAATTCTGATTATAAGCCAGATAAGGCAAAAGAAGCTGCAAGGCAGAAATGGTATCAAGAGCAAGAAAGGCAAAACAAAAAACAAAAGACTAATTAATTTATTATTCTTTATATGTTCTATAATATTATAAAAATTAAAATTTAAAATACATATCAATTTATAAACGAGAAGCTCTTCTTTTCATTATGATATCGATAGTTCCTATTTTTTCAATTAATCTTATGATAAGTTTTATATTATTATTGTTGCTGTTGATAATCGCGAAGTATTGTGATTTTATAAAATACATTGCTTATTCCATCTTCAGTTGCACCTCCAAGAGCCCAGATTGCATCATTGGCAACACATGCTGCACTAAATGAGACGAACATTGGAAATTTTCCTTCATTTCTAATTAAATTAAAATATCTATTCGGATTTAAAACATAAGGTGCGCTGCTCCCAATCCCTCCTAGAATGAAAATGTATGATTTCAAAGATAACATTAAATTTCCGTATCGAGGTGTTGGAAACTGACCAATCAAAGATATTGAATTTTTAATCCATGAATTCTTCTCTTCATCAAGGATATATAAGTCTTTGACAGGTTCATTTTCAGGTATTGACATTCCTCCAAACAAAAGAACTGTTTCTGATTGTTGGCAAAAAGCAACGTTATGATATTTCATAGGTATAATGGCTTCTTCATTAGAACAAATTTCACTCCATTGGCATTCATTTATATTATATATTAATGTTTGTATTTTTTTATCACCACCGACAAATAATATTCTATTGTTTGTATATTTTGTCGCTGAATAATATCCGCCATCAGCTAAACTTACATTATTTTCAGCTAGCGACCAATTTACGCCATCAAATATCCACAGATCGTTTAAAGGTTCCATATTATCTGAATATCCGCCAAACAAATAAATTTTATCTTTAACTGATATCATTACAGTGTCTTTTCTTGGCTGAATTGATGCTGTAAGTTGTTTCCATTCATTATTTTCAATACTATAACTAATAAAAGACGAAGAAAAAAGTCCCTTCTCATCAATTCCGCCAAAAACGTATATATTTCCGTTTAATTCGGACATTGTATGATGTTGAAGATGAATTGGACAAGCTGCAACTTTTTGATCCCAATACAATCCAACAGAAAATTTTGCATTTTTAAGCTGAGTCATAAAAGAAGCTTCTTTAACGTTTTGAATAAAAGATTTCAATTCGAATTTTGAATTGAATTTCAGTGTATGATGACAACTAAAAACAAAAATGACGCATTCAAAAGATGGATTTTCTATGATTTCTTCATCTGAGTTTAGAAATCGTAGATTTGGATAATCAATTACTTTTGTTGATACTGTTGAAATGTTTAAAATTCTCATGTAATCACTATATAAAACAGCAATTGATTGCTCATTATTAAAAAGAACTTTGTAGTTGCAAATATATCCTTGACCATTTTCAAGTGGTAAATAATATAAATATTCATTCAGTTCTGATGGATACTTGTCTAAAGTAGATTGTTCAAATAAACATTCACCATTATTTTTAATTCTTTCATTGTTAAATTTCTCAATTACAGACATTAAAAGAACTTTGTCTGGATGGCCCCAAGGGGTTGAATCAAAGGCTCTCTGAATAAGCATCCGATATCGTGGAAGTCTTTGATCAGGTTCGTGCAAATATTGTTCTAGTGAAAGCATATCGAAATAGGGTTCACTTTGATATTTATCGACGATGTTTTTAAAGAGTGGATTCTCCATATTTTTACGGAATTTTGCCATAGCTTCTTGTAAGAGATCTGCATAACGAACATAAACTGGTATTAAAGAAGTATATTTAAGGAAAATTTGTCCTAATGGAACCATGTAATATGATGTATAAGAAGATAACTTGATCTTAATGTCGTTACTCATTGCATATAGAGAGTCAATGAGAGATTGAAATAGCATTTGATTTTCATTATCGAGTATTGCGTGCTCATCAAAAAAATTGCAAATATCTTTTAATTTGAGTAAGCGCAAATTATATGAAACTTCTGACTCCAGAACTTCTTTGATTGTATTGATTCGTTCTTTAATGTTTTTCACTTTTTTCTTGGTTAATTTGACGACAATAAACAGCTTATCATTAATTATTTCTTTTAAAAAATTTGAGTAATCGGATTCATAAAGTTCACTTTTAGAATTAGCAAAAAAAGCATTATCATTTTCTATATCAAGAGTTTGTGTAAATAACTGCAATGCCATTTTTGTAGAAAAAGGTGATTGGAAATGAAAATCATAGTTTAATAGAAAATTACCTTCATATTCGCACACTGGAATTTTGAAATTTATTCCATGGCGATTGTTTGAAAATTCAAGCCATACGGTTGGATATATATATGAACTACTTGATTTTGGAATTGAACAAACAAGATTTAAAATTTCGGATAACGGTATTGCTTCATTTAATTGTTCAAAAGAAATAGAAAAAGTATTCGAACAAACATATAAAACTGAAATTGTTCCGCCATATAAATTTAATAATTCGTCATTTGCTTCAAGATGTTTTGTGAATTCATCTTTTGATACATAAATTTGATTATTTTTTGTAGTAATAACTTTTATTTTTGGAAAATAAACCCATTTCGCTTCTGTCACGCTCATATGTTATTTTATAAAGTGGATCTTAAAAAAAGCAAATTTCAAAAAAAAAAAAATCTAAAATTCATTATTGAATTGCTAGAAAATTTTAAAATTTTATAAATTGAATGCTCAGTAAAAATAAACGTTCTGATTTTTGAATAAATGTAAGGAAAGAAAAAACTGTATCTCAAAAGAAATATCTTTTCGTTTAATAAAATTTCGCCAAAAATCGACGTATAAATGAAAATTATTATAATTATTTAAAAAGATTATAAATTTTCGTGTTTTCTTTCAAAAACGTTACATGTCAAAGAACTTATACATAAAAAATAAATAAACAAATCAGCGGTTAAAACTTATAATGTCTGATGTTGATCAATGGATTGAGCAGCTTCGCAGTGGGAAGCGGCTCGAAGAAGAACAAATTACATCTCTTTTTACACGATTGATGGACGTTCTTTATCAAGAAGGTACCATTCATCCATTAGCGCTACCTATTACAATATGCGGAGATATTCATGGCCAACTTTACGATCTTTTTGAACTCTTTCGCGTTTCAGGCGGTGTCGAAAATAACAAATATCTTTTCCTTGGCGATTACGTTGATCGTGGTTATTATTCACTTGAAACTTTTTGTTACTTAGCAGCACTCAAACTTCGTTACCCAGACAGAATTTATTTACTTAGAGGCAATCACGAATGCAGACAAGTGAATCAATTATACGGTTTTTATGATGAATGCGTTAATTTTTATGGTCATGCTGGCCTTTGGAGAATGTGCAATGAAGTTTTTGATCTTCTTCCTATTGGAGCTGTTATTGCAAATAAGATATTCTGTATTCACGGAGGTTTATCACCAGAGATAAAATTAATTGAACAAGTTCCACTCCTTGAAAGGCAAGATGAATTGCCAAGTAGTGGAGCTCTTGCTGATTTAACATGGAGTGACCCTGAAGAAATTGAGGGTTGGGCAGTTAATCAGAGAGGAGCAGGATGGTTATTTGGAACTAAGCCAACACATGAATTTTGCCAGAATAATAAAATAGACTTAATTTGTAGGGCACATCAGCTTGCCATGTCGGGTTATCAATATCATTTTGGTGAGAAACAACTTGTTACAGTTTGGTCTGCACCAAACTATATGTATCGTTCCGGAAATGATGCCTCTGTTTTAAAAATTGATGAAAACTTTAATCGTGATTTTGTTATATTTAAAGCAGTACCAGATGACCAAAGAGTTATTCCTGATGAAGCGACACCTCATTACTTTGCATAAATTAATAAACTTTTATCTTATTAAACTTGATTTAATATACTTAATTTGGTGCTATTTGTATAAACTCTTGTATTTGATCTAATTTCCCTTCCATTTTTTTTTTTTTTTTTTTTTTTTTTTTTCGTTTTGTTTTGTTTTTTAATTAATGAGATTATAAATTTATATCTATTAAAGCAAAAATTCAATAACAAGGAAGATTCTGGTCATGAATATATTTACAAATTAAGATATAAACAATATTTAAGAAATTAATATACAGTTGATTAAAATTATTCGTTATCTTCTAGAAGGTAAGCAAGAGTGCAGGTACCAGCAGCATTATCAAATGCTGCTAAACTTTCACCATCTGATCTCCATTCAACCATATGCATTTGAATTGCTGCTTCTTGTGCATGTGAAATTCTAAATCCTGTAGGTTTCCAATTTAAAAGTTTATCTGTTCCAATACAAACTGCTAAATTATCATCGGTGGGTGACCACTGAAAATCTGCAACATTTGTCAAGAAAGTAAAAACATGAATCAAAGAAAGTGTTTCAAGATCCCAAATAAAAATGGTTCTTTTCATTGTTACTGTTGTTGATGCAATGAATTTTCCGCTACGTGACCAAGCAATTCTATTTATGCCTGAATAAGATCCATCGTAATTTTTGATTGGGAACTTAGCTGGAATCATTCTCCCTGGGGTTTCTTCTTCATAGTGGTCTGCATTCGAAACTCTTGTTAAATTAATGTGGTCTAACTCTGTAAGCAAACGCCATTCAGGAGTAAATAGAATTTGAATTGCGTCATTACCTGAACCAGCTGCTAAAAGATGAGAATTCATGCACCAGCATAATGTAATAACACCTTTTTGTCCTTTATATGCTTCATAGGTTGAGGCTTGCCCTGTTTCTGAATTTACAACAACAACCCTATGCTCAATTTGGCAATCAGCAATTGCAACATTAACCCCATCTGGAGACCACTTTAAATCGTTTGCATCAAGTGTATCAAGCTCAATTAAATTGGTAAATTGCCAATCTTCTGTTGAATGAAGTGCTAAACAGTCTTTTCCATTCCGGCGTGTCAAATAAGCAAAAACACGCTTATTTGGGGAAAAACCTACTCCATTACGTCCATCTTTGATGCCTGGAATTCCAACTAAATGACAAGTTTTTAGATCCCAAACATCAACGCGTACCCCATTTTTACCAAACACAAGTAAAAATTGACTATTTGGCGACCACATTACATTTTCGATTCCAAGTTCACCACCATCTATTCTTGCGCTAGCTTGGGTTGGATGAGTAGGTGGTGTAAAAACATGAACAGCGTTTCTATCATACATTGCGGTAAATATATGACGGCCATTTGGAGACCAGCCGATTTGATCTATTTTATCAATGCATCGAAGTGTAGATAATAAATTGCCATTTGAAGATTCGCGAATTTCAACTTTAAAATCGTTTAAGACTGTTGCTAATGATTTTCCATTAGGTGTATATGCTTGATGTTGTCTTGTCCAGCAGTCGCACGTAAAAGGAGATTGAAATAGCATTTGATATTTTAATTTTAAACGCTCAATAAAATTTTAAAAATTTTGTTTTTTTTCACAAAATTCAAAAGTTACTTATTTGGAACTGTAATTTCTAAAAAAATAAAAATATATTAATGATCAAAAAGACATTGAAAAAAATATCTGTTATGGTCAAAAAAAAACGTTGACCGTTAGTGACATCATCTTCATCTTTAAAAAAAATCGTTTACTACCTTTTCTATACTAATATAAAATTTTTTTCAATGAAAATAAATATATGTTTTTCACAAGTAAATAAATAAATCTATTTATAATATATATTTTTCTTTTTTCACTTTTTTTTATTTCAAATTATATTATTTTTTGAAATAATAAAGCATTTGAATAGTTTACAACGCTTTTTTTTAAGTAATTGAATCTCAATTTCGTCAATATATATATGAGTGAGAATCAAGGAATTCGAGTTCTCCCCCTGATCAGAATTCCTCGCCCGCAGTTGCTCATTCCTGGACAAGCATGCAAAACGAAAACTCCTACTACGAAAAAACTTCCACCGATTATTTATTCTTCGCCTTCACCAATGAGAAAAGCATTTCAATCTCTCCCGCCAGACCGTCGTAACGTTAATCCTCCATCAAGCCAATTAGATTTGAAGCACACAGTCCATGAGCCGTTAACCCCAATGACAGAAAAAGATAATATATACCGAATATTGCGCAATTCTCTTTCGCGACTCTCTTTTAAATATCTTAATGTTCAGTCGATTGCAGATATTCCCAAAAATTATCCCGATGAAGTTAGACAAATTGATAGTTTATATCAGCTCTATTGTTGTAGAGCTTCGCCAGAAGAGAAAACGATGATAGCGAAGTACGTTATGTCAAATTTAATTCGAAACACTGTTCCTTATACTCAGCAAAATCCTTTTTCTGAGTCTTCTCCAATTTATACAATTTCTAATTCTCAGCAACTCGAAAAATTGCACTTTCTTTTTCAAAAAATACTTAATGATGATTTAAAAATTATAACAAGGAAGTTTTTATATAGCCTTGTTGGAATGTTACATTCTAACGTAGATTTTGAAAGAAAAGAAATCGAAAAAGAAATTGTTTTTATTATGTCTAATAATCATAATACTATTCCATTTCTATTACAAAAATTATTATCTGAGCTCATTAAGTTTATTGATATTCCAAATCAATATCCGCCGTATGCGATTGCATCAATTCTCCGGATATTTGTAGTTTATTTCAATACAATCTTTAATGGACCAATTTCAAGCAAAGTTATATTTACTTTTCAGAATGTTTTTTATCCTCTTCACCTATCTGAAAATTTTGTTTCATATGAAAAGCCATTGAGGGATATATCTGTATTCTTTATGAAAAAGAACCCTGAAATAGCTCAATGGTGTATAAATTATTTATGCCAGCATTGGCCGGTTTCTTCTCCAAGAAAAGAACTTGCCTTCCTTCAACAACTTGAAAACTCACTTCAGTACACAGATCCTGATACGATTGATAAACTTGCACCCAAAGTTTCAAAAATTCTTGCTCGTTGTATCTCATCAGAAACAATAAATGTTTCTGTATCGGCGATACTTGACTTAAGCAGTAACATGACTTTATCCTACTTCGATCAATCCAATAAACTTCCATTCCTCAAAGTTATTGTTCCAGCTCTTGATTCAGCTTCAAAGAACTGGAAACCTCAAGTTAGTGAAATGGCAGATAACCTTCTCTCACATCTCAAAGAAGCGGAAAAGTCAGTCAATATCAATGATTTTACAAATTTAAAGAATGATAAGAAGAACGAAGAGAAAAGAGAGTCAACATGGACCACGATCAGGACTATTGCAAGAGCCAAGAGAACAGTTAATTCCCAAAAAACTACTTTTTACTCGTCTCTTGATGATTAAGATTATTTATTATTATTATTATTATTATTATTATTATATTTATTTATATAGATACGGTTTTATTTTTTGCGAAAGTTTGTTGTCTCTTCTCTTCTTTATTTTTTTTACAGTTGTTTTGATTTATTATTATTATTATTATTAAAGCAAATAAAATAAAATGTTTATAAATCTATTTTTGATGAGCCAAGCAGTTATTGTTGAATGAATTCGAAAAAGAAAAGGTAATGTTTTGATTATTTTATTTAGTAGCTTAAAACGAAAAATATCACATAAAAATATTCAAAGAAATTCAACTTCATTTGTGTTAAATATGAACTTCTTGTTTATTGATACTGATTTTCGTAAAAAATCCTATATTTATTGAGTAATAAAATTTCAAAATTGTATTATAAAAAAACATTATATAGAAATGGCACCAACATCAAATATTTTTTTTTTTTTGAACAATATCATCCATTAATGATAATGTATCGCTCATGATATGATTACTTATGAAAATTGGAACAAAAAATAGCCCAAGCATGATAAGTAGAAAATATGAATGAATTACAATAAAATTAATTATTAGCATGAAATTCATATAGTAAAGCACTATGTAATTATTGGATAATTTTTTTTCTTTGTTATTGGTTCTTGCTGCGATTTGGTAATATCCTCATCAAAATTAGTATTATCATTTTTATTTTCATCAACATGCTGGAGCTGACTAGGCTTTGAAATATTTGATGGCAAATGGCATGAATTTATTTGCAATCTTCGTATGCATGCTAAAACGAGCAGAATACTATTCAGAGAAAGCTTTTTGTTTTTATTTTTAATATATATTTTTCCTTTTTTCAGCAAAATTTTTTCATTTCTTAATATATTAATTTTCTTAATTAAACTTCTCTGGCTTATACCAGCCATTACAGCCTCTTCGATAGCGTATTGAATATATTTAGATGATTGAACTGGGGCCAAGTTATCTGAAATCATCAGAATCAACTTTTTCGCCCATTGTTCCCATTCTAGAGCGGTTTGATCGTTCTGTGATGCAATTTTTACTTTCTCTACAAATTCGATTGGTTTATCATTTAATTTTTTCACCATTTTTGAGATGATAGGTAGGATAGGCTCGGAATCATTAATTCCCAAAATTGATCGAACAGAGTTCATCTCATTTGAGAACAATTCATATATTGCTAAACGGTCTTTTTCACTTTTCAATTCAGTATCCACTCTATTCAAAAGATTTTGAACCGAAGACTCAGAAATAGGCTGATTAAAATCGAAGAAATCTTTAAACCGTTCACAAACCGATACAAGAAACTCGTGAAAATTTTTTTCATATTCAGCTTTCACTTTTTCAATGCTCGTCTCAAATTTTGTTTCAGCATTCAATTTTTCCATTCTGAAATGTGTCTCCAACAAGCTCTTCTCACGCTGCATTTTCTCATCAGATGTTGAAATCTTCAACTTCAACATTTTATTCTCAACTCGAGTTGTATTTAATTCAGAGTTTATTTGGCTCAACTTTAAATTAGCGTTTTTCAGCTCTTCTGTTGACTTTGACAACGAGTCAAGAGAAACTTTCAATCTCGATTGCAGCTCATTCAACAATTTTTCATAATTATTTTTCAATTTATCGTTCTGTGCATTCAATTCATCTTTTTCTTTTTGAATTTTTGACAAATTTTTTGAAAATTCTTTTTTCAATGAACTTTTTGTGTTGCTTTTCTCAATTTCGAGAGCTTTACATTTCATTTTCAAACTGTCAATTTCTTCGTTCAGTCTTCCAACTAACTCAGAGTTGTCCGACTGAACCTGATAAGGTTCCTTCTTTGTTTTTTGCTCTTCAATAATTTGCTGCAGTTGGCTCAATTTGACTTGATAGTCATTCTCATTTTTCTTCATGTCGAGATTTTCTTTCAAAATCAACTTAATTTGAGAATTTGTCTCTAAATTCTCTTGCTTAAGTTGTGCTATCTCATTCCTCAGTTTATCGTTCTCATGGGATAAAGACTTAACTTCTCTCTTTTTATCGTCTATATTCAAAATTTCAATGATTTTCTTGATCGTTTCACTCTCATTTGAATCGTTTTCAATGGCATTCAAAACTTCAACAAATTTGGGATTCATCAGGCCTTCAGTCTGCGAACAGATCGACTCGTGCGACTTCTGAACATTCACTTCATCAAACGAAAAGTGACACTCGTTTGAAACCTGTTGTAACTCATGGCGAATTTCAGCGACATTATCGAGCAGCGCGCGGTTCTCCTCCTTCAGGTTCAACGCGTATCGACGCAATGAATCGTTAACCGTTGAGCATAGGTGAAACATAAGGTCAAGTTCGCGCGGTTGCGGTTGATGACCGTTACTCAGAATTGCCTCAATTCGTGCCGGAAAGTCAAAGAAATCTTCATCGTTGAAATTCAATTCTGATCGGTATTGCTTCAAAAAGGATTCAATCTTGCTGCACTGAAAAAGTAGAAGAGGTCGAAAAGTGTCATCTTGGGGGGACCCAATTATCCATTGTTGAAGTTCGCCGCTATCGGCAAGCTTCTCAAAAAATTGAAGTAAACTGCAACAGTAATCAAATAAACGGTCGTTTTCCTCTTCTAAGTTTTTGTTGGTTTCGGCCGTTTTTTCTTGATTTAATAGAAAATTAAGTAAATTAAGAACTTTTTGAATAGGAGTCGTGGGCGAGTCAATTATCTGAACAATCTCATTATTGAGTTCAGTAGATATTGATTTAGTGGATAAAAATTGCTTGATTTCATCTATGATCTGTCCTTTCTCTGTATCAGGTGTTGCATTTTTCTCGGATTTAGCTTGTTGATTTTTCATATTATTAATTAATGTTTGGCTTTCGTTAAGTAAAACTTGGGTTTTTTCGGCTTCTTTATCTTTTTCTCTAAGTATATAGTCGTATTTATCTAGAGCCATGATTAACTTTTGACTTAGTTCATACAAGATATTTGAACGATTTGATTCAAGACTAATTTCAGAACTTAATGACTTCAAATGAGTAGAAATTTCGACCAATGCTGAATTTAATTTTTCATTTTCGCTTGCTTTGATTTTGATTTCTGTATTACTACTATCATAAATTCGTTTAATGTCGTGAGAATTATTTAATTGTTCGTTTTCGATTTGTAGCTGTGTTAATGCGTGCTTAAGTTCAATAATATCCGAATCTTTCCGCTTTTCGCTTTCGATTAATTTTTGATTTTCATCTTTTAATTTTTGATTTTCTAAAGCTATTTTGTGTTTCTTGTCTTTTAATTCGTCATATTGCGTTTTGATTGATTCGATATCTTTTTCTAAAAGATTAAGCCGAGCGCGATTTATGCTATCATCTTTATCTTGAAAAGATGACTTAGAGATATTTAGCGCCTCAGTAATCGCCATATTAACTTGTGATTGAAGTGACTGATTTTGCTTTTTGAGTTTTGCAATTTCTCTCTTTTGAACTTCATTTATTTTAATTAGTGCTTCGGTTTTTTCTTTGAATGAATCTTCACTTTCTTTTTGACAATTTTGAAGGTTTTCAATTTGAATTTTTAATGCTTTGATTTCGCTATTAAAATCTTTTTTAGGGCTGAAAGACAAAGAGTTTTCGCTTTTTTTGTGCTCTTTAATCGTGCTGATGATTTCTTTTTCTGTAAGATTTCGGGGTAAATCATATTCGTCAGCAAGAAAACTCAATAATTCTGATGAATTTTCAAGGAATGAACTATTCTTTTTTAATTGTATATTAGGTTCTTCTTTTGAGTTTGTATGAAATTCGATATTATGATTTTTAAGTAATATATACAGTGTGTATGCTAAAGTTTTGTACGATTCATTAACAGGTGAATGCGGTCCGACTTCTGGCGTAGGAATTTTTTCGAGTTCGTTGAGATCATGATAAACATTTGTTAAAAAATGTAAAACCTGGTGAACATCTGATTCTTGTAATGAATTATTTGATTTTAAAGTTTGCAAAAAATTGGATAATTGAACAACGTGAAAATACAATTTATCATTTAAAGATGATTCTGAACCTTTTTCTCCTTGATCATTTTTAGCATCAAATGTTTGATTTAAAATGGATTCTCCCAGTTGAACTAATTTATTCCCTTCAGAATCATTCTCGGAGAGCATAATAAATACATAACGTAAACGTACAGATAATTTATTTGAGTAAAAGGAAAAATCCATTAGGAAATATCATTGTTACTTTTCAAATCAGAATCACTGCTTTATTCCTTATGGATGTTAATTTAACTGATTCAATTAATTATATCGCATTCCAGCAATCATTTTATTACATCAAACAATTTGATTTTTAGCCATGCAATGAGATATGCTTTCAAATATATTTATTTCAATTATTTCTAGCACCTAGAAGATAAATATTAAAATAAGAAAAAGATACGAATAATACTTTGATTTATATATATATACAAAACAAAATAAATACAATAAACAAATTGAGCAATTAATAAATCAACCTAATTGTCCAAGAGCTTCAAGCAAATCATAAATTTTCGACATTTCTTTTTCATGTGCTGGATCAATTTTTAAAGCAATATATTTTTTAAATTTCCCCCTATAAGATATTTCATTCATTAATAGACATTTCAGAGCCAAATAAAGCTGTGGATGAATATTTTCAACCTTGCATAATTTTAATTCAGGATGAGATAGTAAGTCATCATTTTGGGAAACGATTTTATTTTTTTCCTTGTTTAATTCAGTAACCAATTCATTCCATTTCTCATGATCTGCTGCTGGAATTTTGCCATTTTTAACGCATTTCAAAAATTTAGAGAAAATTCTGCCTTCAGCATGCGATCTTACTCCATTTTCAATCCAAAGCTGGGTCTTTTTAATTGATTCAAAATAACCTATTTGTTTATGAAGACAAGTAGTAAATTGTTGCATATTTGGTTGACCGTAATAAGGCGCAAGCGATATAATTTTAGCATCAACAGCTCTTTCTGCTGCTGTTACGCCGCCAAGTATTCTTGGATCATCTTTTTCGCCGCGAGTTGCTGATTTTACTTCTTTATTTTGAATATCCCAATCTTCAATAACTTTTGTTCTAAATCTTCTTTCAGCTAATTGGTCATTATAGCACATTAATAATAATACTTTATCTTTAAAGGTTTGAAATGTTTCTTCTTCGATTTTAAATTCGATTTTAGAAACGAGAGCTTCTGCATCATTATTCCATTCAATTTCAAATTCATGACGATAAGGCATGTATCCGCTATATTCGGCTGGCGTTGTTTTTTCTTTTTTGTTTTTTTCGTTCATGTGTTTTTCATGAGCAACTGATGGACATGATTCAACAGGACGAGTATCATAAGAAGGTAGAGGAGGAAGTTTAATTGGAGGGAGTATTTCTGGTTGTGGAAGAGGAGCATTGTATGAATTGATGTAAACGCTAACATAATGAGTTTCACAATCAAGGGCTGATTTTGTTTTAACAAAACTTGAAATTTCGTTCCAATTTCCAATACCAAGAGATTTTATTCCAAATAAAAGTAAGATTTCGTCATGCGCGTCCCAATCTTCACTATATAACGGAAATGGTCTTGGCTCCACAACAAAGAAATCATGTGTTTGTAAGTGATTATCTGATTCAAATCCAACTGATAAACAATTGAGACACTGAAAAAAATTTGGGCACCTCGTGCATCGAATATATCGTTCATTTAATAAAACTTTGCCGCAAGTTGAACATGTTATACTATCTTTTTTTTGCTTTTTGTTTTGCGACATTATATACGACTTAACGTCTTCAATTGAATGCCTCAAACTTTTTGAGTAAATTATTTTTGTTATTGTTGTTGTAATTGGAATTTTGATGAATTAATAAAAAATGTGAAATAATATAATTAAATACGCCTCATATTAATATTTTTATAAAAAAAAAATTCGGATTCATAATCTGTAATTAGATAACATTGTTTTTATATTCATAGTACAATTAATTTGACCAAAAGAATTGATGCATGTAATTAGATAAGTTAAATATTAATCACTTTTTATTTGGCTTAAAAAACTGAATGAAGAATTTCGAAAATTTTGTAAAACTTTTTCATGAAGATTTATAAAAAATATACATTCAAAAAGTTTGAGATTTTATTTCAAAAGGCTAAACGCTAAAATATAATTTTCAAAGATGGAAACAAATAGTTTGAGAATAAGTCATGCACACTTTCATTTCATTATTAGTTTGTTGTTCAAATGCAAGGATTAAACATTCATTTGCAATCAATTGAACTTGGTAACTTACTCCAAAAAAATGATAAACTCAGAGTTAGTATTACCACACTTCCAGAAGGCAATAAGCAAGCGTTCATTATTGATGCTAAGAAATTGAGCAACATCCATCATTTTTTCACAGTTAACATTACTGACAAGACTCGTAAAATTATTTTTGTTTTCAGAAAGAAGAGCTTTATTCAAAATGATCCAATAATTGCTTCAACAATTGTACATGCAAATCTATTTCCAAACTTGCAAGATGATAAATTAAATACTGAAATGAAAGCAATTAATATTTTGGAGCCACTTCACGGTGCACGTGATGCAGATAATTTTAATCCTCAGCAAAGAAAAGTAATTGGTCATATGTACATTCAGATGTCTTTGACGAATGAATTCCCAGATCAAAATTATAATACTAGATATCAATATAGCCAGACAAAGAACAAGAATTCATATGCCAAAATGGATTCATATTCCAATGTTGATGAAAACCAAAATAATATTCTATTTATTGATAATTATTAAGATGACCTCTACTTTCCTCAATTAGTTTTATAAAAAGGATAAGTGTTTTTAATTGATAAATATATGTTTTTCGAGCTTTTAATTTTTTTTATATATATATTATTATTATTTCAAAAAAATAATATTTACTATTTGTCCCTAATATGAAATTTTAGATTAAATGTTGGTAAATGATGATATCTTTATAAGATCAAAATATTTTTTTTTTTTTAGTTACTTGTTTGATGCATTTACTTTATTAAAGTTAATTCAAAAAGATAATTCACCTTATTTAAAAAGTTCAACTTTTTAATAGAATTTATATAAAAACACGTTGGAAAGTAACGTATCGTTTTTAAATAGCTTTAAATAATCAAAATCACATCAAACAAAAGTGACAATTTTGATTTATTTTTTTTTTACTTGACGATCCAAAACTTGATCTAATGATTACCACAAGAGATGTTTTACAAAAGCATGATGAAATACATTCAGTTTGGGAGCTTGGGATGCATGAAAACGCAATGACAAAAAATGAAATCATCAAAGCCAATATTCAAGAAATAGCAAATAACATTCTTTCCAAAAGAGAAGGATTTGTTTTCAGGTTATCAGGGGTATTGTTATGTGGTATTGCAAGATTATATTCTAAAAAATCTCATATCTTTCTAATTGATTGCGAAGAAGCAATTGCCCGTATTTCTTTAAGATTTGAACCAATTGATAAGAAGAAAAAGAGAAATGGAAAAGAAAAAGACAAAAACAATTTAGAAATTGATGATGAGACAATAAAACTTTGGCAAGGTGAAAAAAACCTAGAATCAATTATTGAATTAGAGCAAAAAGATGAAATTAATAGCATTCAAGCTGAAATAATTCTAAATTCACCAGAAACAAATACAAGTCCAGATGCAAATACTAGAATGATAGCCGATAATGACTTTGGAAATGTTCCGTTTGAAATATCAGCATGCTCTTTTGAAGATCCACTTAATAATTTAAGCATCCAAACTGATATTGGTAATAATGTTGATGATAATATTCCTTTGCCATCTGAAAACGAAAACGATGAAATTGATTTTAACACATTAGATACTGAAGAAAAAGATGGAACTCGCTCAAAGAACTCAAAAAAAAATTGGTATGTTATTGACCCAGCTCCAATTATTCCATTGACGCAATTAAGTGTTATTTTGGAAGATGCATCAAAAACTTTATGCCAGAGACCTGTCAATAAAACTAGAATTATGGAAATTCCACAAAAAAGAATTGTTGATCGTGACGAATTAATAAATGAGGTCAAAAGAATCGTTGAAAAAGTTCCTGTTTTTAATGGGGAGAGTGTTTTTAATGATGATCCAATAGTTGATCTTCCCCATTTTAGTAGTGAAGATCAAAATCTAAATGAAAATGATTATTTCGGAAATGCAGATGACAACGATGATTTTCAGTATCAAAGCCAAATTGGAAAAGAAGAATTTTCTGATCAAGAGCAATCGATAAATCAAAAATTGTATTCTATTGATATAATTTCAAATTTAAAGCATTCTTTGGAAGGTAAAAATGAAGAAATGCTTTTAAATATTGTTCCAAATCATTCAAGGAGATCGTTGGCATTATCTTTTTTCACAGCACTATCTCTAAAAAACCGTGGAATTGTAGAAATTAGCCAATCATCAGCTGAAAGTATATCCATATCAAAAGGGCCAAACTTCAATTCCCTTTATGGTAAGATCAAATAAAGAAAAAATTCATTATTAAGATTTTAATTAAAAAAAAAAAAATTACTTCAATTTCATTATATATTTTGACAAGTATACTTACTGTTGATTAAAAAGAGTGTAGGTAATTTGGTCAACAAAATTCTTAGTTTTCGAAAATATTTTAAGGAAGCAATTATGAAACAACTTTTTTTATAAATATTATACAATCAAATTCATTATATCATAGCGTTTTTCATTCATAAATTGGTTATCACAGCAATTTATGGAAAATTTTCTAAAATAAAATGAAATATAAATTTCTATTTCAAAGATACTAGTCCATTCAAACGCTTGTATATATCATCTTCTCTTCTTGGAATTGACCGTACAGAACTCGTTCTATGATGAACAGCTGTGCTCGGTCTTTTGGTCTGGATTGGTATTCTGGCTGCGGTAAAGCATCCTATAATATTTCCTGACTCTCCAAAATATTTCATCGTAAGACCATGATTTCCTTCTTTATCTGATGCATTTTTATAGTGGTAATTGACAAAGTTTACTGCGGTTGATGGTCTATGTTGAATTTTTTTTGATGCACATGATCGCGTTTTTGCTGGTAATTCTGGTATTTTACTGTTGCATAGTTGTATAAATGGAACAGGCTGAGGATCACCAAATTGAATACATGTCACTGTATTTGATTCATTATCAAAATATGTTGATCGGTTTTTGATTCTAGAATATTCTTCATAATCTTTTGTAAATCCAGAAAAGTATTGTGGAGTTCTGATAGTCGAACACTGAATTTGATCAGGTAGGGCGATGCCAATTTTTGAAGGAAGTCGTCCACTTGAATTTTTATGAGCATGTTTGATATCGCCTCGCTGGGCTGCTCCCTTGAGGGGAGGGGTATGAAGAGATTTAATCTTAATTTGAAAATATATAACAAAAAACGAACTTTTTTCAGAAATTCGATAAAAATCTATTTTTATATTTATATAGAACTGTCTAAACACTAATATTTTATTTAAATATAAATACATATAAAAAAAAAAAAATGGCAGGATTCTTAATAATAAAGCAATATTATTGGTTATCAAGTTCAGATGTCAGTTCATCAATACGTTTCTGTAGTTCATTAAGTCTTTTTTCAGCAATATCTTTCATCTGAGTTTCATATTTTTCAAAATCTTTCATTATTTGCTTTGGATCACTTGACACATAAGAAATTGGAAAATCATATCTACTAATCACTGGCTGTTCAATAAATTCTGATAAAGGATCAGGAATTGGAGGATGAAAAACTTTTTTCCTATCAATAAATCGAGTGTAATATGGTTGGCCATGAAATTGTAAAAGGATGAGGCGAAGTGGCTTTAAAAATGTCGATGAAATAAAAGAGAGAATTGATTTGATCTCTTGAACAGTAAATTGTGGCTGAGATATTTTAAATAAAAATTGAAATTTGTGTGCTAACTGATCTCTGAGGCTATCATAATCAAGATCTGGATTATCATTTGAAGCAACAACTGCATCATCAAGTAGAGTTGAAAGAGACTTGCAAACAAAGAAAGTTTGTTGAGCATTAAAGTTAGAATCTGCACAAAAAACTGCATTTCCTAGATGAAAATCGATTAAAAATGTAGAAATATGATTGTAATTATAATCATTTTCTTGGACATGAAAAATATTTTGAATAAATTTGATTTTTTCATCAGTGGTGGAAAGTGATAAAAATTTTGTAGCATATTGTAATGTCCAATCAAGAATCTCATTTTTTGAAGGAGATTCTAGTGGATTTTCTAATGGCGGAAGGGTCAAATTCATATTTTAATATTGGATTTTTTAGCAAGAATATGGTTATATTAATTAAAAAAAGGAATTTGAAATATGCAAAACAAAAAATCAAACAAATATTTACTATTAAAAGAAACAAAAATATTAATCAACTAATGATTCTTAATTAAAGGAGGTGCATCAAGAACAGAATTTAAGTGATCAGTGATTTTTCGTAAATTTAGAATCCAATCTTCGTTAGGGCTTTTTGGCATTTTTGATATTTTTCTTCTGAACCATAATTGCATGTCTAATGCCATAAGATATATAAAACTCTGTTCATCATTATATAGAAGCGCATTATGCCAAATAAGTTCAACATCTGAAACCCAACTTGATATTTTTTGATAATGATTGATTTCTAATCGATGCATAACTGTTTGTAAATCCATTGGGTGCTTAATTACTTGCAAATAATCTGAACAACGATCTTCAATTGGATCAATAGGATTTAAAAATGGTTCGCATAAAGGCATATTTTGCATTTTTTTTGTTAATTTAATACATTCTTCACGATCAACACCAAACATTTCATTTATTTTTTTGAGGCAGAAATGGTCGATATTTTCGCCTTGTTGTAAAATATGATTTGTTAGGTAAAAAATAGAAAAGATAAGAGGCTGAATTTACATGAAGCGGCTGGAATGGATTCAAGAATTTCTAAGCCAGCCATCTTCATTCGTTTTTGTCGATATTGATCCAGATTTTTTGATTAAATCATTAAATGACGCGAATATACAATCAAAAGTCGAGAACTACGAAGAAGCAAAAAAATTAATTATTTCAAATATTAAAACGGATGAAAATGTGCAGCAACAAGCTGAAATATTATACGGATTAATTCACGCCAAATATCTCAATACAATAGAAGGAATGGAGAAAATGGTTATCAAACAAAAAAATAACATATTTCCTCATTGCCCTCGAATTTTTTGCCGTAAAACGATATGCGTTCCTTATGGAATTACAGATGAATTTAGGGATAAAACGATCAAAATGTTTTGTCCCAACTGCCACGAATTTTATAACGTTACAGATGATCGGATTTCAAAGATTGATGGGGCCTATTTTGGTCCTACCTGGGTTGATCTTATGTGTCAGAATCATAAAGAGCTTGAACTCCAGGAAAAGCCAGAATATGTTCCTCGAATATTTGGTTTTCGGATTTATCATCCTCCTGAAGAACCAAATGAAGAGAAACCTGCCACGGATTAGTATTTACTTATTGTTTGTTTTTTACTTAAAAAAAACCAGTTTTTTATTTATTTGAGTGTTATTTTATCAATTCTTTTTTTTTTGCATATAAATATCTGATTGCATTTTGCTATATTCTCATTTTAATTTTGAGAATTATTTCTGTTGGTTATCAATTATTTGAGTATCCTTATTCAAAAAATTTAATAAAACTCCTATGAATCCTAATATTACTAGCATTCTATCAAAGATTAATTTCAATGATATATCAAGAATGCAGCCAAAAGAAATATCATCAACTTCTTTGACTAATCTCAAGAAAATAATTGAAAAACTAGATATTAATCAAATTACTTTTCTTTTTGACCAATCAATTACAAAAGCAAAACTTATCAAAATTTGCAGCTACATGTATGAAAATGATCGCAAAACTTTTGATTACTTAAATTTATTAATATCAAATTTACCAAAAACTATTTCAAAGATAATTCCTCAACAAGTAATTCAAAACCAGCCTAATATAAATTCAGATGCGACTGAATCATCATTTGATCTTGTTCGAATACCATCTTTATTCCGAACCTCACAATTCCAATTTGAACCTCGCCGATTATCATCATCAGTTAGTAGATTTTCTCAAAAATTTCCCAAAATAGAATCAGATTATTATGTGATTTTAAATTCGCCAAACTGTGATAAATTTTTTATGAATTTAACGATCGATTCAAATAATGTTGTCAATTCAAAATACCCTGTTACTTCTTTTCCAATCAATATAACCGATTCAATTTGTGAAGGATATTGTCATTTTCGTGTTTCTTTCCATAATTTAAACGGATTTGTTGTTTTTGCCATTTTTACTCTTGAAATGCTTAATCCTCAAGAAATTGAATCAGCTATCGTAAACGGGAAGCCGCATGTCAAAGGTGGTCAGTGGGGATTCTGTCCAATAAGTCATTCGCTCATAAAAGTTCCTGTGCGTGGGATAAATTGTAGCCACACTGACGTTTTCGACCTTCAATCTTACGTTGATTCTTCACTGAGAACAGCAATGTGGGAATGCCCGATTTGTGGGAAACCTCTTCCTTTTGATGAACTTTCTGTTGATGATGATGCTTATAAAGAAATGAGAAATATTGCTCTCGAAAATCCTGATTTTTTTATGAAATCATTCAGTTAATTTTTTTTTTTTTTTTTTTTGATGTGCGGAAATGTTAGATAAAAAAAATCGTTATATTCGGTCAACAAAAAAAAATTGTTATCTTTATAAATGATTGATCAAGCAATGTCTTGTCAATTCTCACATAATTTTATTTGTATTCCACATTTGCAAGAGACAATTCTGATCTTTATTTAAGATTCTGAAGATAAATGGCCGCTTAAAATTTATATTCAAGATTATTCATTTGGTATATTTTTATCGATTTAAATCATAAATTCATAAATTTGAATGTGTTCTTTATAATTCAAATGAAATAAGACAGATAAATGGCCGCTTAATATGAGTATAATATTCGCATGTTTACTTTTAACTGTATAACAAAAACCAACTAATACAATGATTATCAAAGTTTCATTCACTGCTGCAAGGGCATAAAGCTCTTCAGATTCAATTTAAATGCCCACATTAAAAGTTTGATCAAATAAGCTTATTTTGTATAATAGAAACGTTTTTTTTATTTGATCGCAATATTGAAAATTGAGAAGATTTATTTACGATATAAGTGAATTTTAAGAGGGTTATGAAATTTATTCAATTTGGTAAAATCAGAATATCTTAATTAATTTTGCTTATTTAATATATATTATATATTATATATTAATATTGATATTGGTTATATAAGATTACAAATAAATATAATATAACATAAAGAATTTCTGTATGAAAATGTTGGATTCCTTTTTTAAATTTTTAATTTTCTCAATAATATAGAAATGTTAAATATACAAAGCTGAAATATAATTACATATATCATAAAAATATCAAAATTTTAAAACATTAAATGAATTTTGAAAATTTTAAATTTGAGAGATAAAATCTACGGTTCTTAATGAAGTGATGGATAAATTTTTGAATAATGATGTCATTTTTTATGAAGAGAAATCAGAGAAGCAGAAATCAGCTCTCTTATGCAAAAGTCAGAGAAAGATGTGATGAATCGCCAAAGATTAAAGAATTGTTGAAGAATTATATGCCAATCAGAGGTTTAGGACTCATTTTCGATATCAAACAATTCCTTTGTAAGCCGGCTCTTAGCCATTTGGTTTCTTCATTATTAAAAATGGCAGGAAATCAGGATTTTACGAGTCATCAAATTGACAGATTTTCAGAAGCGAAAAAAGATAAGATTTTAACCAAGACTTTCATTGATAAATGCGATTTAATTTCGGAAGAGTTTATAATTTCTGCAATCGATAATATGAAATCTGATGATGCAATTAAAGAAAGATTGAAAAAATTAAGAGTGCAAGGAAAAACCTTTATTGAAAAAGTTTTAGAAAAAATGAAAGCAATTCGAAATAAAAAAGATGTTGACGAGAAAAATAGTTCGATAGAAATTGAAGATGAATCAAATAATGAGAAAGAATTTTTACAAAATGATCTGATAGAATTCAACTTTTTTGAAGATGAAAAAAATGGTCAGGAGGAATTCAACTTTTTTGAAGATGGACAAAATAATCTGATAGAAACTAATCATTTTGAAGATGGGCAAAATAGACAGGAGGAATTCAAATCAGTTGAAGATGAACAAAATAGTCAGGTGGAATTCATGTATTTTGAAGATGAACAAAATAATCAGAATGAAATATACTTTTTTGAAGATGGACAAAATAGTCAGAATGAATTCATATATGTTGATGATAAACAAGATAGTTCGATAGAATTCAGTTTTGAAAATGAACAAAATGGGTTTGATAGTAATGAAAATAAATAGAGTTAAATGATACATTAAACAATTTTACGATGTTTAAATGTATTAAATGGACGTCGTAAGACTTCTAATGATACAAAAAGCATAATTTCTAAAACTTAGATCTAAGTGAATAAAAATCACTAAAAAAAAAAATTTATGTGCTTTATTTCGAAAATTTAAATGAATTTTCACAAAAAGTTGTATAGCTTATTCACAAAAAGTGAAAGAATTGAACTTTTTGAAAAGCATAGGTTATTAAGCCCAGAGCATTTGAATTTCAAGTCTAAAGTCGTAATTTTATAAAATAAAAATAATAAATGACTAATACAAACAATTTATATAATTAAAAGTTATCTTTCATCTATTATATTTCTTAAAAGTTCAAATTTTTTATCGATTTCATCAACAGTTGCTTCAAAGTTGCAAATAATGTCGTAGACGCCTCTGTCATATATTTGCTGTATCAATCTTTCTCTAAAATCTTCTTGTGAAAGAACCAGGATCAGAGTATCAATAATTGAAGGGAGTTTAAACTGAGAATTCTCATTCGAATAGAAAAAGTGGACATCAGACGTTATTGTTTCAGTAGCACAGATGACGAGTCCATTTTCAACCAAATGATTAATTGTATCATGAGGACCACGAGCAACGGTTCCCATTACAATACAGCTAGCTGCACTTTTTAATTCAAAAGAAGAGTTTTTAAAGATCCAAAGAAGACCTCCAAAAGGAGATGCAAATATTCCATTAAATACTAATGATGGAATAAATCGAGGATGGTATAGTATTATTGTAGAAACAACATTTAAAGAAGCTTTTTGAATATCATTATTTTGATCTACTATAAAACTGGCTAGATTTTTAATGGAAATATTTTTATGCATATTCAATAAACGGTCGCCAGTTAGTATTCTATATAATATGTTAATTAATACTAATGCGTTGTATTCAATGATTTCTGAACCTATATAAAATCCTCTGACTGCCCTTTCCGCTCTGTTTGTTGTGTCATTTAAAATAATTTCACGTCCGATTTGTGATTCTGCTATATAATACATTCCAACTAAGGCATCAGCATATACTGAGACCATTTCATGATTAAACACTTGAAAAAATATTTCGTAAAGAGTCTCTTCTCTTTTAATGTTATTTATTGTATCATTCATTCTAGAAATAATTGATAAGATACGAACTACTTTAATTTCAATATCACAGTCATCTGACTTAAAAAGTTCGTAATTACATATTTCTATCAATTGGTCTATATCTATATCAATCTGTTGAGTATTAAGTTTTGAAATAAAATTGGATATTATTTCTAAAATAATGCATCTGATTTGAGGTTTTTCGCAGAATAATCGAAGGCTATTAAATAAAATGGGTAATGTTTGAAGATTCAAAAAGTTTATCATAATATCATAGGAATAATAAGAAAATATTAGAATGGAGGTAAGAATAGCTTCAATTAAATCACAACTCAAGAGAATAATTTTAGGATGAGCTTCTCTTTGAAATAATGTTAAACAAAATAATGGCATTCTTTTGTCAATAAAAATTGATGAAAAATCTGGATCTGATGTGTTTACTGCTGTGCTATTTAAATCTAGAATATTTGACGTTAAAACAATATCATTTTGAAAATCATTCAGTATTAAATCGCAGATTTTTGTAAAACTGCTAATTATATTACAAACAAGATGATTTGAAAATCGAGTGGTGATTGTATCTTGTGGTTCAAGAGAAAAAAGATATTGTTCTTTTATAAATGATTGCTGTGAATTATCTTGTTCACTGATGCAATGCTTGTAATCCATAAAAAACTTAAATAACTTTGAAATGAAAATCTCACATTGAAAATTTGGCTTGAAAAAATTTTACAATATTGAATTTTTTTGAATCATTTTCTCCTTTTTATTTCATCCTAATTATAATATCATTAATATAATATTATTGATAATATGATTTTTTCATTATTTTAAAGTAAAATTTTGTTTTATTTTTAAGTGATATTGTGTTTATTATAAGATAAATGGATATAGCAATTTTTAAATTTCAAAATCTGAACTTTTTCTATTATTTGTAAAAAAATTGTAATTATGCGGCCGAACTTTTTAAAACAAAAATATACCAAAAATTACATTAGTATATCAAAGAACAGCTGATTGAATTTATGCCATAAATGTATATTGCATATAATTTATTCTTAATTCATAAGTTATTCATTTTTTTCTACAAAAAAAATATTTATAATTCTCTTTCATGAACTTATATACACTACTTATTTTATCATTTTACTGTTTTCTTGTTACACCATTCCAGGAAGAGTCAAAATTGCCCAATAATAATAAAGTAAGCAATTTAAAAAACGATCGAAAAATAAAACAAAAAATGGATATTTTAACTAAAAATGATGTACAAAAAAATAACCACTACAAAAAAAAGAATTTTAATTTGCTCTCTTTTAGTAACCTGCATTCAAATGTTAATAAAACAGCAAATCAAATATTATCAGTTTTACCGAAAGAAGCTATATCAAAAAAGCCTAGCGATAATACTTTCAAAAATCTTGATGATGCATTTTCTACTGCAAAAAGTAAAGGAATTTTCAAGCAAGTTCGCGTTGAAAACGAAGAAGAAAAAGAGGTGAAAATAAAAGGTGAAAACAAAAATGATAGCAAAAAGAAATATATTGATGATGAAAAGAAAGATGTTGATGTAAAGAAGCATGATGATGAAAAGGAAAAGAAAGATGACGAAAAGGAAAGTAAAGACGATGAAAAGGAAAAGAAAGACGATGAAAAGGAAAAGAAAGATGATGAAAAGGAAAAGAAAGACGATGAAAAGGAAAAGAAAGATGATGAAAAGGAAAAGAAAGACGATGAAAAGGAAAAGAAAGACGATGAAAAGGAAAAGAAAGACGATGAAAAGGAAAAGAAAGACGATGAAAAGGAAAAGAAAGACGATGAAAAGGAAAAGAAAGACGATGAAAAGGAAAAGAAAGACGATGAAAAGGAAAAGAAAGACGATGAAAAGGAAAAGAAAGATGATGAAAAGGAAAAGAAAGATGATGAAAAGGAAAAGAAAGACGATGAAAAGGAAAAGAAAGACGATGAAAAGGAAAAGAAAGACGATGAAAAGGAAAAGAAAGACGATGAAAAGGAAAAGAAAGATGATGAAAAGGAAAAGAAAGACGATGAAAAGGAAAAGAAAGACGATGAAAAGGAAAAGAAAGATGATGAAAAGGAAAAGAAAGACGATGAAAAGGAAAAGAAAGATGATGAAAAGGAAAAGAAAGACGATGAAAAGGAAAAGAAAGACGATGAAAAGGAAAAGAAAGACGATGAAAAGGAAAAGAAAGATGATGAAAAGGAAAAGAAAGACGATGAAAAGAAAGATGATGAAAAGAAAGATGATGAAAAGAAAGATGATGAAAAGAAAGATGATGAAAAGGAAAAGAAAGATGATGAAAAGGAAAAGAAAGATGATGAAAAGAAAGATGATGAAAGGAAAGATGATGAAAAGAAAGATGATGAAAAGAAAGATGATGAAAAGAAAGATGATGAAAAGAAAGATGATGAAAAGGAAAAGAAAGATGATGAAAAGGAAAAGAAAGATGATGAAAAGAAAGATGATGAAAAGAAAGATGATGAAAAGAAAGATGATGAAAAGGAAAAGAAAGATGATGAAAAGGAAAAGAAAGATGATGAAAAGGAAAAGAAAGATGATGAAAAGGAAAAGAAAGATGATGAAAAGAAAGATGATGAAAAGAAAGATGATGAAAGGAAAGATGATGAAAGGAAAGATGATGAAAAGAAAGATGATGAAAAGAAAGATGATGAAAAGAAAGATGATGAAAAGGAAAAGAAAGATGATGAAAAGGAAAAGAAAGATGATGAAAAGGAAAAGAAAGATGATGAAAAGAAAGATGATGAAAAGAAAGATGATGAAAAGAAAGATGATGAAAAGGAAAAGAAAGATGATGAAAAGAAAGATGATGAAAAGGAAAAGAAAGATGATGAAAAGGAAAAGAAAGATGATGAAAAGAAAGATGATGAAAAGGAAAAGAAAGATGATGAAAAGGAAAAGAAAGATGATGAAAAGAAAGATGATGAAAAGGAAAAGAAAGATGATGAAAAGGAAAAGAAAGATGATGAAAAGAAAGATGATGAAAAGAAAGATGATGAAAAGAAAGATGATGAAAAGAAAGATGATGAAAAGAAAGATGATGAAAAGAAAGATGATGAAAAGAAAGATGATGAAAAGGAAAAGAAAGATGATGAAAAGAAAGATGATGAAAAGAAGGATGATGAAAAGAAGGATGATGAAAAGAAAGATCAGAGGAAAAAAGATGATGAGCAAATCAAAAACAAAAAGCACGAAGCTCGAGGTGTTGATAAAGTGATAAAGCAAGAGCAGCGCGTTGCAAGTGATACGATGGAGCGAAATGAAAAGAATCCTCAGCATCAGGAAGTCGAGATCTCAAAGCTGAGAGAAGAGTTATTGCATGAGAAGCCGAATCTTCCCAAAGGAGACCTGGAACGCGAGCTTCAAAAGCGAATTCAGCAGCTGAAGCTAAAGCGCGAGCATGACTCGCTGAAGAAGCAGAGGGAGCGAGATGACATTGCCAAAATAAAGGAGCAAATAAAACAGGAGAAGCCGAACCTGTCAAATGAAGACTTTGAACGAGAGCTTCAAACGCGGTACCAGCACCTGATCGAAGAGCGACAGCAGGGACAAGCCAAAAGGAAAGAAGAACGTGAAAACATGGGAATGCAGCGCGAAAAAGAAGAATTCAATCAAATTAAAGAGAAAATTCTAAAAGAGAATCCAAGCATTTCAAAAGAAGACCTAGAACAAAAGATTCGTGAAGAAGTCCAACAGCTAAGAAATCAAAGTCAGGTTGCAGCAAGCCGAAGAGACGAAGAAATCAATCAAATTAAAGAGAAAATTCTAAAAGAGAATCCAAGCATTTCAAAAGAAGACCTAGACAAAAAGATTCGTGAAGAAGTCCAACAATTGAGAAATCAAAGTCAGGTTGCAGCAAGCCGAAGAGACAAAGAGCATGAAGAAATTGAGAGAATGATAGAAAAAGTTAAGCGCGAAAATCCGAGCATTTCGAAAGAAAATCTTGATCGAAAAATCCGCGAACTAATTCATCATAAAAAGGAAGAAATGCAGCGAAGAGCGAGGATCATCCAACAAGCAAACCAAGCAGAGCAAATAAAGAGGAAGAAGGAGCAAGAACACTATGAAAGACTCAGAAAAGAAAAAAATCCTTCTGGCTGTTCGAAGAACAAAATTCGAAATAAAGAAGGCCAGTGCGTTTGTCCTCTTGGCTATTTGGAAGATTCGCATGGATGCTTTATTTGTGATCTCAATTGCCATAGTTATGCTCAATGTGTCTTTCCGGGTCGCTGTTCGTGCATTCCGCCATATGTTGGAGATGGAGTCGATTTTTGTGTCGATGCAACTCCAAAAGTATTCAAAATAAGCCCAAATAATGGGAAAACTACAGGGGGAACAATTGTAAATGTTACTTTTGTTCAGTTGGACTTGAAAAAATTGATCAAAAAAAGTGATTCAAAAAGTGGACAAAATAATAATTTTGATGATGAAGTAAAAATTGGATTTTGTAGATTTGGATCTTCAATTGTTAAGGCAAAATCAATCGATGGAAGAAAATCAGCTATCTGTGTTGCCCCTCAGCATATCAGTCAAGAAGTTCTGTTTTCATTTTCTTATAATCAAATTCATTGGTCAAAAGAAACAGTATTTTTCACATTCAAAGAGAGAAGTAGTTTACTTGATTTGATTCTTGATAATTATTTGTTAATTGTTCCATTTGTCACAATTGCATTTTTCATCTTTTACTTAAGAACTGGTAAAAATGAATTAAATTCAAAAAATGCTTTTGAAAATGAAGAAAAATCTTTGCCTGAAGATACCGTTGGTGTTGGAATCGCTCCTCCTCCTCCAAGTGATGATCAAGCGCAATCTGATGATGAGCAAAATGATGAGAATCAGCCATTTATTTTAAAGAAAAGAAAATCTGTTTGAATTAGTTGATAATTTTATATTTAATAAAATTTTTTTAATATCGAATTATTAATAATGTTAATATCGCAAAAAGAATTTATTGAATCCAAAGTCCAAAAATAAGCTATGAGAATTCTAATTAATATAAAAATAAAAATGAAATAAAATTATTTTCCGCCAAATTAAAAATATAACCACATTTTGATCCACTCAAAAAAACGAGTTTTTAATACAATTCCCATGTATAGACGGAACTTTATCCAAGGTTTCCAGAAAGAACTTGATACATTAAAAAAGCAGAATGAAGATTTCTCAAATGATTTCCGACCTGTTAGTGGAATGGTTGGTCAAAAATGCTTATGTTTTTACACAGACATGTATGGAAAAACAATTCGTGTTATTCCTGAAGAACATGGGGAAGAATTTGTCGGTCCTGGATCTTATTCGCCTAACGATCCATCAAAAACATCAAAATCTCTCAAAATCTCTTCAAATTCAAAGCGTACAGAAATTATTAATCATTCCTTTCCAGTTGGGCCAACTGATCATTATCAGCCATTAAAAATGTCAAAATTTCCACACAAAATCTCTGGAACGCCAGTTTCTGCATTGAAAAATTCACTGTTTAGTGGAAATCAGTTTTTATCTGGAAATATGGAACATTCAACTTGGAGTACTCCATATAATTGCATTCTTCCCAAAAGACGATTTCCGCAAGTTCATTTTAAAGATAACAATAATACGCCATCATTTGCTTCAAACGAAGCCCGAGTTTTATTTCCAACAAGTAGTGATGCTATTTCAAAAGATTCTGAGTCAAATGTTCGCAAAGACACAACTATCAATGTCTCAGTTCATGAATCACCTGTTTTTCAAGATAGTGTAAATAGATTTCCAGACGTTTCATCAGCCACTCCATCGCCATGTCATTATAATCCATCTAGTTTAAGTCAAGGAAGAAAGACAGGACTTGAACCATCATGGACAATTGTTGACATTGATCCACCAGAAATTACACCAGGTCCTGGTGCATATGAAACAGATACTTTAAGTCCAGTAATGGCTAAAATGAAAAATCGTCAATCTCTTAATCCACCACGGAGCCGAGTTATTCCTCGCAATCTATTGCCAAAAAGAAATCATCCAATTTATAAGTCAAGTCAAGAGTCACCATCGCCATGCTCATATGATGTCCATTTTGAAGATACAAAAATACCTATATTAATTCGTGCAAAAGATAAATTTAAATCAAACGATTGGTCAGCAACTCCGGAATTACTAACAAATACACCCAAAGTTGGCGCATATGATTTGTCCGCAAATGATATATCATCATGCTGTATAAATGGCCGTGTTAAAGGTGGTGTTATGTCAATTGTTGGCCATCGACCACCTTTTGAAGGCCGAAATTCCAAAGAAAATAATCATCAATTTGAATTTTCAACTCAGCACTCAAGTTTGCTAAAGAAAAGTTATAATGCAAGACTGTATCAAACACAATGAAAGAGAAATAGGAAATGATGTTTACTACTTTGTATTTGTTTGTTTGCTTATTTGTTTTTGTTTGTAATAAAATTCAATATAACGATCATTTATCTCTTAATTTTGATATACCCTTCTCTCAAAAATAAAAAAAAAATTGAGAAAAAAAAATCGAAAAAGTTTGATTACAAAAAATTTTAATGAAAGAGAAATCATTTAACTTTATGATATATGATGAATAATAAAAAAATTAGTCTTCGTCTTCTGATTCTGATATAACTTTGGCTCTAACTGGCTTATTGCTATCTTGAGCCTTTGATGAATCATCTGATTTCGCTTCTTGGCCTGCAACAAGTTTCTGGTAATCTTCAACATTTGTATCAAATGGTCTAAATGCCATATTCAGGAATATTCCTATAAGAGTAACAAAGAATCCAGCACAATTCAAACCAAGAAAGATTGTGTTAATTTCATAAAATGCATTGTATGAGGTAACGGAAGCGTAAGCTCTATTCTTTTCTGCTGAATACTTCCATAAGTCTTCTGCACTCTTTTGTCTCACAGTTTTGTTGAAATTCCTTGAATGGCGATATTCGTAGCACCAGTAATTCTTAAAATTGCCAACACTCCAGCCACCAATACAGCGTCCATTACTATCGTCAATAACATAATTGCATGGATCAATTCCTGGAAAATTACCTGAAAGAACTCCAAAAGGTTCTGCTGCTAGTCTGCATGATGGTACATGAACAAGTTTTCCTGAACTATAATAAGGAATCATGAAAGCTTCGAAAGGATAGTAAATGGACGTACTAAATAACTCGTCTGTATCTGATGTTGCATTGTGAAATCCTTTACTTAAAATTTCAGAGCATTTATAATCACGGCCAGCTTCATATCCAGCTTCATTCAAATATTTTGTGAATTTTGATTTTGATAAATAATCATATTCTGAAGGAAGGATTGCATCACCATACTTTGATTCGGTAAGCGAAAGTATTTGGCTAATAATAGTTCCCAAAAAGCAAAGGAAAGTAAGAATCCAACCAGTTAAAATTATAGCGCCTGGAAGAAGTTTAACGGAAGCTAGTAATGTAAGCAAGAGGAAACAAGCGCAAATGAATGCTAAAGATACATTTGCTATTGTAAGCTGCCCAATCTTTTGATCACGCCCAAATCTATATTTTAAAAATTTGTTATTATCACCGAACTTTCCATTATATGCAACTGTTCCAATAAGTGAGGCTAAAAGGATGCAAGATCCAGCTCCAAAAGAAAAAACAATGAGATGTTTCCAAGGACAAATAGGCATTGGGAATGTTTGAGTATTTTAATTTTTTTTTTAAATTCAATTTTTCTATATCCGATCACCACCATCATTATTCAAAAAATTTTCACATTTATTCCCAAAATTAAGCATATAATAAAGCAATTTGCACTGAACAAATTATATTTTTAGTTTATTATATATTTCTAAGTAAAATTTGTTTTTTTATTTATGGTAAACAAATTAGGTAATAAGATATTAATGAATTTACTAAAATCATCGGAAAAATATGGGATTTGAAGTTAAGAAAAAGTTTTGATTTTCAGAAGTTATATTGAATTTTGAATTGAAATATTTGTTAGTTGGTTCTTAGACCTTGAAAGCGGTACCTACCCAACCCCTTTTGATAGGTCCTTCTTGGGTAGGGTCATTTTTTACCTGGGTAGGAAAATACCATATTACCTAAAGGTAAAATTTTACCCGGCCATTTATAAAGATGGTAATTTTTTACCAGACCATTTCTTTAATGATATTATTATTATTCTTGTCAGATATTCTATTGATAATATTTGAGATGCAATTTGCTACGATATCTATGTTTGGATGATATCAATTTAAGTGATTCCAAAAAAAATCATTTTTTTTTTATGGAATAATAATCATAATAGGAAAATTTAATATTAATTATGTTATTTGTTGGGTTTAGAATAAAGTAATAAATGTAATATTATAATATCAAAAAAAATTGAAATTGAATTTATATCAGCTTTTTCAGAGGAAAATTTTCCTTAAAGTTTGAATCAGATATTGAAAATGAATCAAGAAATCAAAATTTTAAGGTACAAATCTAGTACGTTATAGATTGAGAGAAAGCACGTTATATATTTGAGACCCCTTGCCCTATTGAAAAAGTTTTATTTTGAATGCGTGTCAGATTTGAAATTCTGAACTTTATTTTTTTTTTATAAAATTTGATGGTTACCATTCCATCATCTTCGGTATTTCCATTTGATATAAAATTATTGTTGATGATGAATGCGAATTCAGTGTTTGATAAACTCTTCCTACCATGTCCATCTAATTTATAAAATAACATATCATATAACGAACAGTATATGTCTTTCCCGACTTTATTTTTGTCTCCATCATATTTCTTTAGGGATTTTGATAATTAAATTGCCATGGTTTACATACCCATTTTTTATCTTCTCTCTCTCCATCATCATTCCAAATTTGTTCGTACTGACGATTTATTGCTTCATACTGTCTTGCCAAAGCCTCACATTTATGTTTTGCTTGATCTATTTTTTGTAGAACTCCAACGATAACTGTTTTTGAATTTGTTGTTGCTTTACTATCAGGAGGGAAAAATGGATTCAAATCTATATAGTTATAATATTTTAAATATTCATCTTTGTATTTCTTCAATTCATTTAAAAAAGTGATTAATTCTTGATCACCTCCTAATTGTTGCCTCATTATTGCAACATTATCGAATTTCAAATAACTGGTTTTATTATTGTCTCTCCAATCAATAAAAGCTTTTTCAACTTCTTTTGAAATCTTCATATTTAAATTCTTTCTTTTGGATTCATTTACTAACCATTTAACACCCTCTTCCATTTCTCATCCTTTGAGATAAAAGGTTTTTATTGCCTGTTCTTGATTCCGTATTTTCTCCTCAGACACTGAATTATATTTTTCTATTGCTTTCTCCAAAGTATACTCCATCTCCCATATCAACTATTATTGTATGCGCTTCCTCTTCCATTTTTTGTAAATTTTCAATATCACTTGCATATTTTATTGACATTTTACCGACATTATCTAAAAATCGTGCCTCATCTGATGAATAACCTTTATTTTTATATTTTTTTAATATATACTGCTCTAATGTTTCGCAATCTTCTGCGTCGTTCAAATATTTTCTCAAAAAGGAATTATAATTATTCTCAATAAAAATATAGAGATTTTGATGTGATTTATTTTTAATCTTTAAGTAATATTTCACTTCATCATCAATTTCTGGTAAGAGTTCATCTTCCTCATCTGTGTTTTGCATTCCCTGATCTGAGAGATATTGATTCAACTTATTTAAATCTTTTTCACATTGATAATAATTCTGATAAAAGTCAAAAATGAAATTTATATCGTTTGTATTGGAATATCTTTTATGATTCATCCATCCTTTTTTCATTTGAATCCAGAGTTTAACATCTTTTTCATTTTGACAAAGACCTGCGATATCTTCCCATGTTGCAATATCTTGATTTCTTCCCATTAGAGTTATTATTTTTTTTTTTCTTGAATTCATCTCTTCTATTAGTCGATATTGATATCTCCTGAGTCAAATTGGTTTCAAATGTTTCTAATGCATCCGGATTATCGATGTCTTCCCGATACCATTGGTAAAAATAAGGATCAAATTCCAATATTTGAATCGATAAAGGATAAATTTTTGTGAGATATTTTTCCATTTTCTCCTTGTGAAAGCCAATCGTGCGCATAATTCTTTTCCAATGCAAGGTCTAAGTTTAGTTAATCTTTGATCATCTTTTATCAAAGCTAGTAAAGCAGGAAATTTCTCATCCCACTCTTTATCTATTTGTGCTTTTACCGATTGTGGATTCCCTTTATGTTGATTAAGTAATTGAGTCTTTTTCTTTTAAAACATTTCCGTTTGCTTACCAGGTTTCCAAAAATCATCTCTCCAAGACTTAAATTCTGGAATATTATTCTCTATTTTTTGTGTCAAATAGTCTTTTAAAAAATTCCATTTCTTACATAATCTTTCCGCTTAATTTATTTCTTCTCTTGTTGCTTCATATTCTGATTTGCTCTTGTATGAGTCTAATTTTGCCTGAAATTCTTCTTCTGTTCGTCCTGAATAAAACAATTTAAAATATTCATTAACGTTCTGATATATTTTATTACTTGTTTCCATCCCCCTAATATGCTTTTGTTTCTTTTCATTCGCTTCTTGTAACAATTGAAGGATTTCTGTTTCTTTTGCTTGCTGACTTTGTGTTGCGGTCGCAATTCTTTGATTCTTTGTAGCAATTAATTCATCTATTTCTTGATTTATGATATTTTTTAATTCATTCGCAATATCTTTCAAAATTTGAAGTAGATTATCTGATAAATAAGGTTTGAACTTTAATTGACCTGCTTGAAACATAAATTGAGTCATTTTTATATTTTATTTACGATAAAGTATTATTGAATTGATTATTTAGAAATTCTTACTTTATCTTAGTATCTGTAACTTTTTCTATCTAAAATCTTACTTTAACACCAACATCCTCTCAATTGTACTTATCATACCAAATCATCATTTCATCACCTCATTTCGATGTAATGTCTACGCCTACTACAGAGAATACGCTTACGAATACTACGGAGAATGCTGCGCGACAAATACCGAGAAGATCGCCATTTGATAAAAACGTCAATTACGAATTTATACAGCAGCAACAACAAATACAGCAACAATTACAGCAATCAAATACGCAAAACTATACGGAGAATGTTGCACCAATTTTCCAACCAATAAGAATGCAGCGTGTACATACAAATTTCATAAATCCAGCTTCGAAAAATACAGAAAATACAGAAGGGCGCAGAATTAGTTGTCCACCGCCACCAGGATATACTGAAAGACCATTACTGCCAATTTCCAGGAAAGCGCCGCAGAATACAAATAATACTACGGAGAATGCTGCACAGAATTCTCAAGAAGTCGATTACTCATCGCAGCAATCACAAGTTACGGATACAGGCTCTGTTATTTCTTATGAAACAGGGAAAAAAGTGTATGCATCGGAACTTTATGAAAAGTATTCCAAATATTACGTCGTGCCTGATGATGAACAAATTCCCACTATCGATTTAGATGAAAATTCCTGGTTAGTATGGGATTATTTGATGAGACTTTATCCAGGATTGTTGACAATGCCCTATGCTTTATGCAATAAACGCCTCGAATTATTTAAAGACGGAAAAGAGAAGGATTTAAATATACATCTCGAAAGCGAAAAAGGAAGGTGGGAGAAATTCTAGGCATATTTGTTCATCATCCATTACTCCCTGATTAATCAGCAAAACGTTTTACAGAAAGCTCAAACAATGGATCCATGTAATAGAATGTTAATATTGCATGCTGCAAATTTAATGCTCCTGTTGACCGAACTAATGTTATTGATGTTGGGTCTGGTTGACCTCCGTTGTCTTGAAAAGTTAAAAATGGATCATTTTCGATTTCCCATTTTGCTGCCAACATTATTTGACCTAATCGATTTTCTTCTTGTGGACCACCATTCCAATGCATATCCTAAAGAGATAAATTGACTTCTCTCTCTTTTCTGATTGATTTATTTTGTCGAATAAAGGTTTCATATATTTTCCAGCTCTCTCTGTTTCTTTCAACATCCGTCCAATTACCATATTCTGTCCATGGTGTTCCCGAGAATTGATTTAAAAAATGATTTGTCATATGAAAATAGCAACAATTTAATGCACCATCCGATGATATAATCATATTCGCTTTCGTATAATACGGCAAAACTGCTTCTTCCCAAAATTCTTTATACTGATGCTTCTTTTTAGCAATTTTATATATAAATTTTGATTCATCTTTCGTGAAACCTACTTCTTGCCAAATGGTATGAGGTTGTATATCCCAATCCCAACACAAAATATTGTATCTTTTTTGTTGTAAAGCCATAACTTCTGCTTTTATATCAACCTCTCCTACAAAATGGTTCTTTGTTGGTATTATTTTGTTATCAGGTTGTCCTCCAATTGCTAAATATGTATCATATTCTATGAGATATCTTAAGAAAAGTACTTCCCCTGATGCTGAAAACTGAGCATTATTTTCTTTCATTGTCTTATATCCATTTTCCATATCTTGTACTCTATTTATGCAATTTGTTCCAATAAATGTTTTCAACCCAACGACTATCGCAGATGTCATTTTCAATAATTTTAAAATTCTATGAGTTCATTCAAAAAGCTCATTCGTTTAAACCATTCAAAAAAGTTCACAAAATGACCTTCACAAATGGCCATCACAAAAACTTTTGACTCACAAAATGACCTTCACAAAATGAAAATCAGAGATGATTAATCATCTTTGTTAACCGCTATAATGAGCTCTCAAAAAATGACTACTCAGCGGCCAAATGGCGTGGGTTGTTAACTGACCGATAGGGACGTTAAGAAATCACGCCATTTATATACTACCAATTATACATTTTCCAATTAATTAATCGATTATAGGCCGCTTTCCTTTTATTGGCAGCAGCGGCTGAATTTAAAGATATTGTTGGTAAAATTTTGACTATATTTGGACGCGATATGCCAGCCATTTTTTTATTGATAACATAACATTTCTTTTAATTTTTCATGAATCTTTTATTTCAATCAAAGCAGCATTCTTCTTCATCAAATTACATCGCCTGTTGTGCTGGTTTAATTTCAAATTGATTTTATCTTGTTTGACTGATTATTCAGTTTAAAATTGCACTTCTATTAATAAATTTTTTGAATGGAATATCAATAAGTTTTGAGAAAATTTGTATAATTTGTCTTCTGTTCTTTATAAAATGAGTCTGGTGTATGATCGAAACTTTTTCAGAATATAAACTATTTAAAAAGGTCAGAAGAAAAAGCATCAATTTTTTTTTTAAATATAACTCTAGTAATTTATATTTAGAAAAGCAGTTTATTAAAGTAAATGCTAAATTAAAACAAAATAATAATTTACGCGCATCCTTGTAAGTAAGGAGCCAAAGGCAATTCTTCGTTTTCAGGAAGATGAGGAATTGGATTAATTGCTTGAACCATATTACGGAATGCTCTTTGCAATTGCGCACTTTTTTCATTTTCGCCGATCATATTCAAGATATCAATTATTTGCCTATATTCATTTGTTTTATTTTGGTCAGGCAATATGCTATTTAATTGTACAACAATAGCTGGCAGACCTCTTTTTTCCTTATTTTTACCATGTCTTTTCATTGAATCTTTATGAATTTTCTGTTTTTCTTTTATATCTTCGAATTTTGCCTTCAATTTTGAAGCACTTTCTGTATTTTTAGTAGCTTCATCCATTAAGACGTCAAAAGCAAAAAGTGCTATTTCAGTTTCATCAGCACCGTTTTGAATTGCAGAATACCATTCATGACATTCTTTGAAAAGTCTTGCTGCTTCTTGTTTGGCTAAAGGAATATATTGAGTAGTGAAAAGTGCTGCTTCTTTGATACATCTGGCATCTTCTAAAGTTTTTTTGACGATTTGATATGCTTCCTCATCTTGAGCTAGATATGGAATTGCTAGTTGCCATTTCTTACATTTTACGATTTCTTGGATATGTTGAAGAATAATTCCTAGATTATGAGAATGAATGGCAGTTTGAGCAATTTCATCATCTTTCTTTTCTTTCTCTTTCTTGTCCAGTCCAGTTAAATACTTGAGTTTCATTTGGATGATTTTCAGCCAAGTTTCACTGTCTCTTGGATAACAACTTAAGCCTTTGTCAAAGAGTAAATCTCTTTCAATAATGTAAAGAGCTTTTTCATCATATTCTGGACCAGCTAATGAATAATGCTCAATTGCACTTGATGGATCAGAGGCAGCTTCATCAATTTTGGCTTTCCTTAAATTATCATCTTCAACTTGATTGAGCTCTTCGATGAAAGGAACATATAAAGATGGCTCTTTCATTGTGATCAATCCAACAGAAGCAATGCAATTCGTATCATATGTCTTTAATGAAATATCATATAATGAGTTGTTATCATATAAAGTAAGAAGAAATGTAATGCAACGCTTAACTAAATCACTCGTTTTGAAACAGCATGCTAAACGAACAGCTTCTACTGCCGAATCTAGTAATACAAAACAAATACAGCATGTCGTTGGAAACTTGGCTAATTCTGGTCGTTCACAATCATATGGAGGAACAATTACTTTTTTGTCATCAAATATTACTTTCACACCTAGTATATATGATAAGAAATTAAGTACGAATTCTAATTGGTTTAATGAAATATTTATTTCGGTATTTGAATCTTTATTGTCTTTATTTTCTTTTATTACTGGTCTTAAAACTGACATACATGAGCGAAGTTGAGTATCTGGAATTTGTTCACATAAAACATTGAGCTGTATAGGGCCAAGCATGATATATTTAGAAAATGGAACTTGGTATTTTTTAGAGAGACGCCAAGCTTCTGCATATTGTTGATCTTTGATGAGATTTCGAAGAGCTGACTCAACGATGACATGTGGCGCATTTGATTCAATATTTCCTCGATTCATAAGGGTAATAATTGAATAAATATGCTTCGAAAAGAAGAGGAGTTGTGCAAATGGCTCAATTTGCCTTGATGTTGATTCAGATCCGTATTGGATATGGCATAAATATCCAGAAGTGCAAAGCTTCAAATCTTCTGGTAATGTAGAAGTATAAACATAAGCAAGAAGTTTCTCGTCATAAAGGAATGATTTAACTTTGTCAGCAATTTTGTCGCCGTTCTTGAAAAGAGTTCCTTCACGGGAGCAAAATGAAACATAATCATTTGAAATAATTTGTTCATTTTCGCTGCAACCTTGAACAAATTCGGTGATTAAAGATGGAGATTTTGCTGTTTGCGTTCCAGGACTATCAAGAGGTGAAATTTGGGTTCTTGATGTAACAACGAATGAAGGTGATAAAAATGAGACGAATTTGGATTCATCTTCAAATCGATAATCAACTGAAATCGAAAAAGTAGATAGCGCCAACGATATTGAGTAAATAACATTTTTAGAAGCAAATGCAAGAACATCTTTGTTATTTTTAGTAAAGGTTGCACATTGAACTGGTGATGCATTTTGGAGGGGAATTTCAACTTCTCGCATGAGTAAATGAATTGAGCTAAGGGTAAATACTGCTATTTCTTCATTATTGGAAGCAATTGCCGTAATTTGATTTGTAGGTTCGCCAAAACTAACTTTTCTGTGGCTTAACGGTGGTGGAATAATGCTTTTTGACCAATCAGAAATGTTTAGGGTGTTACCATTGATAACAAAAATAGAATTTTCATTTTTATCAACTGAGTGATTAAACTCATAAATATAGGCATTGCCTGTGTTTCTATCAATAACTGCTAGCGAAAGATCATCAGAGTTTCTTGACCAAAAAATTTGAGGAATCAATGATATGCTTTTATCTAAACAATCAATAACATATTTTCTGTAGATTACTCTGTTTTTCATTGAAAGAATTGTGATTCTTTGATGATCGTCAATAAATGCTAGAATATCAGGATGAGGTGACCATGATAGAGCAATAGGCGTAGCTTCTTTGTCGTCTAATTCATACATTTGTCGTAATCGACAATTTTTTTCGGTAAAAATAATTTTGTTTTTATTTCCAAATGCAAGCCACGAACCTTGCGGATTCCAGGTAACTCCGCATGGATCACAAACTTCATGATCATATATTCCTTGTTGATCAAATAGTCCTTGCTGATCAGATAGTGCTTGTTGATCGATTCGTTCTTTTTTACTTGAAATTTTAGAATAGATTGTGTGAATGTAACTTTTTGTTGCAATTGCTGCAAATTCATTATCATTGCGAAAAGATGCATGAGTAACATCTTCATTATTTAATGGAGGATTCGGCTGCAAAGCTGATTTTGGCTGATTACATGTGCAATTGCAGCTGTTTCCACTGCATTGATGGTTTTTACTGATTTCGCCTTCAGAATCATCTGTATCGTTATTAGTCATATATATATTTGCCTCATTAGTATTAGTATTAATAATGGCTTCGAAGTTATTAGTTTCGTTATTATAATCCAATTTGGTATATTCTTTTTTGTAAACATCAAAAATGTAAACATCATTTGGAAATGAACCTGAAACAAGAATAGCAATATCGCCACTTTGTGATAGGCAAGCGAAATTGATGAGGAAAGGAAATGAAAAAAATGGTTCGGTTTCATTATCTACAAAAATTTCATCTTCAAAGAAGATTAAGTAGCGTTCAAGAAATTGTGAATAAAAGATAGAAATTGGCTCACCTTTAATATCGGGAAATAATAATTTGCAATCTGGTCCATAAAGAGATGTTATAGAAGGTAAATGTTCTGGCTGATCCAAAAACTCATTAAGAGGTTTAGTGAAAGAATTGATTAAATGAATGTTTTGCATTGTTTGTTAATAAATATAAAATCTAAACAAAGCTGGTCAAATATATTATCATATAACTTTTTCAACAAATAAATCTTGTTAATATAAAAAATGTCTTTATCTGAATACCAAAAGGAGCGCTGCTTAAAAGTAATGGATACGATCCAAAGTCGCCAAATTTCGCGTATGTTTTTGAATCCTGTTAATCCGGTAGCTGATAGCTGCCCTGATTATTTTATAAAAATCAAGCACCCAATGGATCTTACTACTTGTCGTCAAAAACTTGAAAATGGACAATATGAAAATGTTGAGCAATGGAAAAATGACATGGAACTTATTTGGAATAACGCTCTCACCTATAACGGACCATCTGCACTTATATCTCTTCTTGCAAAAGAGCTTCAAATTTTTTTTAAAGAATTAACTTCAAATATATCCTCAGACCTAACGTCAGATTGGAATTCTCAATTTGAAAAACTTAAACTCGAACTCAATCAAGCTATTAAATCTATTCCCAAAGTACCTCAGCCAAAGCCGAAAAGATCTGTTCGATCTGGTTCTTCGATTACGCCAAATAATATTACCAATCAAGAAGCTCAATCGATACAAAGACCTTCTTCTTTGGGTGCTTCAAAAGCATCATCAAAAACTATTCCATTGCAGACAGAAAACGAAAAGGATGAAAGCTTTTCTAATAATTTAACAACAAGCACAGCAGTTACTCCATTATCTCCGGAAGAGATCAAATTATTATCGAGTGAATTAGCAATGATTGACAATCCTGTTATCACAAAGCAGATAATTGATCTTGTCAAAAGGCTTGAGCCCCAAACAGCAAGTAAAAGTGATGATGGCGACTTTATTTTAGAAGTAAATAAAATGAAAGATAGTACACTTGTTGAGCTTAGAAATATGGTCTCGCAGATTCTTGGACATTAATCAAAGTCATGAATAATTGTTAATTCTTTTTTGTAAAATATATAATATGTGATTTAAAAAATAAATAATACTGTTAAAAATAATAATTTTGTTATTTTTTTTAATAATTGCATTAATGAATTCCAAGATTTAATTCTAAAGTGAATCTTTATCGATTTTGGAACGTATGGTTGTGCTTTGAAGTAATAGTTTTGCAGGGTTATAGAGGTATATTATTAATTCATTGTTTGGAAATTTGATGTTGTTAAACTTTTCTGACCTATCAGTGTAATTACTTAAACCAAAGATTTCAATTAGCTCTGTGTCAATTCCCTCTTCAAACTTTATTTTTTTTTGCTTTTTTTGAGTCTTTTTAGGACGTTGAGATTGTTCTTCGCCAAATTTTTCATTAATTAAATGAATTGCTTCGCTAACAGTTGTATCATTATCAATAATAATTTTTTGATCATTATGTCCATCGCATATTAATGTATATTCAACACCTGATTGATTCGACATATTTAAAATTTCAAGGGAAAAAATTCATTGAAGGGGAAAATAAAATTTATGGAGAATTCGCCAGATTTTAACAAATTTTTGTCAATTCAGCTTAAGATTCAAAAGGCACGTGATGGATTTGAAGTCAAGCTTCTTACGCCAATTGAATTTGAAGCAATTCTTTATCTCACCTACGATCTACGCCAATTTATTGTTAAGCCAACAGGTGCATATCCTGCATTTGATGCAATTGTTATTCCTATACTTTCTATTACATCGATGAACACAACAGAGCCTTCAACGATAACAGACTCAAATCCAATTGTTCATCTTCGTTTAACTTTACCACCGTTTGCTGTTTCAATTTCTTTTCCATCAGATTGTCGATCATTTTCTAGCTTCATCGAGTCACTAGAATTTTTAAGAACAACAATGACTCCATCTCATATGACCCAAGCACAGCGTGAAGTTCACGAATTGAGGAAAACAAATGAAGAACTTGCGAACACCATACAAAGTTTGCATACCACAAAGCTGCAACAGGATCAATTAATTCAAGAATTATCACGTTTGCTTAAAGCAATGACAACTCAAAATGAATAACTTTTCATGATATTTTGTAAATCTGTATGTAAACATTCAAGTCATCTTTTTAAATATTGATAATACTTTTTTGATTCTTCTATTTTTTTTTTTTTGTTAAAAATAGTAAGAATTAATTTCGTTTTTTTAAATATAATCCTAAGATTCGAAATAGTAATAATGTTTTAAAATCGTAAAACATAAAATTTTGAATTTCAATATTTGACAATATATTGACCTTACTTTATTTTAATATTATAGATGTCTCGATTTGAGGGGTTAATGGATGATGACGATGATTCGGAAGGTTTTAATAGCGCATCTGATGATGCATCTCCTCCTGGATCAAAATTTGCTGGCTTAATGAGCGATAGCGATGATGAGGAAGAAGCTCCTGCTATTGTTCAGCCAGTAATCTCAGCTCCTCCACCCCCACCTCCTTCTTCAAAGAAAAACTTAAAAAAAAATAGCAAAAATAAAGGTGACACTGAAGAAGACGAATTGGCTTTTTTAGAACAACTTGCAGCTCAAAAACAAAAAAGCAAAGAGCCAATATCGCCTTCAGCACCAAAAAAATTGGAATTAAATATTGCTAAAGAATTAAATGAACGCTTTTATGAGACCAGTTTTGATGACTCGTTCAAATTACCAAAAAATTCATCAAATATTAAATTTATCACTAAGCGTAAAAATTGGCCTAATTTAATACCGCTATCTTTTACTGTTAAAGAAATTAATGCAAGCAAAAAGAATAAAAACAAAAATAAGAATTCAGGAAATGCTGGTTTAAATTTGAATCCAAGTTCACAACAGCTATATACGATATCGTTATCTGATTATGGGAAGACTTGTAAACAAAATTTTGCAATTTTACAAAGAAATCTCAATATAGATATAATGCTTTATAAACTTCAAAGCGATCCTTTCGACTTTATGCTTCTCATGGGAATAGCACGGTATCATCTTTTCCGAAAAGAGTTTCAGGAAGCAACTGATCTTGTATTAAGATTAACATTTATAGTGCAGCAAACAATTCCAAATAAATTTATTTTCAATTCAACAAAGTTCCAAAGTAATACAGATTTTTATGATGTTGTTGCGTTTATTGCAAGATTTGCTTTTCGAAGAGGCTGCAATTATACATCAACTGAAATATGGAAATTTGCAATATCTGTTGTTGAAAAAGATGATCCAAATTGCTTTTATCTTTGTGCAGCAGTTCCCGCACTTTTTTCAAGCGATTTGGAATTTATTGAAAGTATTTTATCCAAATCCACAATACAAACAGAATCAAGTGAAAGCGGCAAAGAGGATTATATAATTTCATTCAGAGGAATACCAATAAGTTTTATTCCAGATTGGACTGTTTGCCAAGCTCTTCTATATTTAACAGAAAAAAATGATAATTCTAAAATGGCCAGAGTTTGTGCAATTTGGCCCGATATATTTACAGAAATGAAAGAAGACGAAACAGTTGAAATAACAATAGATAATGAAATGCCTCCTCAACTTCAAAGGGTATGTATAGCCCTTAAGAGAAGATTAAAGCCAATTATTATGAAAGACAATGTACAAGATACAATTCACCAGCTTGAGGATCAAATTAAAGCAGAAGATGTTAAAGCAGAGAAAGAAAGAATTTTCGAAAAATGGTCAAATTTGGAAGGCGATATTGATGTTTCAATGATCGTTGAAGAAGATGCATTACCTGTAAATCCTTTTAACAATTAATTTAATAATTTTTTTTGATTTTATGTATTGTTTAAATATTAAATGTATTAAAAATTTTCTATATTTTTAACTTTAAAAAATAAAACCAAATTTAGTTAACAATCTACTATAAAAATAGCTAATTACACAAATTTTTATTGTGTCTCATCTTTACTATAAAATGGAGAATCGAAATTATATTTTGAGTATTTTTCAGAAGCTTTATCAAAAATCATATCAATATTTTTCCCATTTTTGGCTGATACTTCTAAATACTCTGCATTAATGGATAAAGCAAAATTTTTGGCTGCGTTTGCAAAATTATCAGAGGAATTTAATAAATCAGACTTATTTAGACAAACAACTGATGGAACATAAGTGGTATTTCGTAATTTAAGAATTTTTTTGTAATATTCTCTAATATAATCAACTGAATTTTCAACGTCGGGTGAACAAACTAGCATAAAGAAATGAGTTCGGGGTATATATGTATCACGAATATTATCAAAAGAATAAAATCCATCAATATCAATAATATCTATATTACTAGATTTGGATATATAATTAAAATGGTTATTTGGAACTTCTTGAGGAATCTTATTTTCACTGAACTTTTGAACAAAGAATCTATAAATTAAAGATGTTTTCCCAACATCCTCTTGCCCTATAAATAAAAGGCTAAAATTAATCTTTTCTGGGTCAATTTTTGTAACAGCTTGAACTTCACTGTTATCATGTAATGTTTTAACCGTTTTGAATTCAACGGATGATTTAGCATTTTTATGTGATAAATAATAAACTTTATCTGACATTATTTCATTTTCATTTGTTTTAAGATCTAAAAAATCTTTGTGCAATTTTAATTCATAAAGAAATTGTATATGAATATTGTTCTTTTCGGCTTCAAATTGGAGTTTGTATAAATCTTCAAGAGGAATTACAGTTAAATTAAAAACGCTAATCACTCCAGATGGGTTGTCTTTTCGATTTTGAATTATACCATTAACAAAATTATAAATTTCGTTTGGATCAAACTGAGATAAATCTGATTTGCTTAATACACGAATAAGTTGAGATGAATCTATAACATGAACCTTATCCCAATTTTCAACAATTTGCTTAATTTGAGAAGCTATTTTGACTATTAAAAATTCAGTTGGTAGACCTTCATCTTCATATTGCCTTAAAAAATTAAATTGCATATCTAGTGATGGAGCATTGATCGCCAAATAATCTCTAAATAAAGGGGCCTTACAAAATTCATAAACTTCTAATAATTTATCAAACGTAGTTTTATTAAAATCTATATTTCGAGAGTTAACAAAATTAATAAATTCTCCAAAAGCATCAGTATCAAGATCGTTTTCGATTGTAAATTGATTTTCTTGTGTATCTCCAAATAATTCTTCGAGTATTTGAGAATGAGATATTATCATTGGACGACTTGTAGTAAATTGGTGATCTCTAAGGTTAATATTGATTATATTATTTTGTGAATATAAATTGTCAAGTAAATTTTGAAAATATATCGAAACTGAATTATTCTCTATCATGCCGCTATTTTGCCAATAACAATAATTAATTAAATAAAAAAAGTTAAATGAAAAAAGACGTTTAATAAAAATTGGATTTATGTCGAATCCTTTTTCTTTAACAATTAAACCAATAGGCAGGCAACCATATCGTTCAAAGGTCATAAATGAAACCACTCTTCATGAAATTTTATCGCAACTTCACGATCCAAATCTTCAACTTTATCATAATTGTGAAGAATTGAAAAAAGTTGATGAAAAAAAGCTTATCGAATTCCCAATAACAGTAAACTCGCCTTTTTATTTTATTCCTGAAGTAGTTGATTATAATCGTACACCAACAATTCAGCGTTTGGTATTTCACAATGGAAATAAGCAAAAGGAGGTTAAACAAGATGGTCGAGTTATTTCTGCATGCCTTTCATCTTTTTTTAAAGGACCATGGAGATTAATTTGCCAAGGGCATCTTGTTTCATTTAGAGACCTTCCCTCTACTGGAGATATTTATGTTGAGCAAAAAACAGAAAATTTTATTGATATAGAAATTTATGGCCCAAATTTAGTTGGAAATATTATTTTTGAATTACCAAAAACGTCAACAATTGCGGATATCTATCAGCGACTTGAAATTAGATATGGTATTACTGATAAGTATCTTTTCCAAGATGGGCTTGCTGTTGATGGTCCGATTATGAATTATGTTGATGATAGAGGATTTTTAATATTACAACTTCTGACATATAATGGTGTTGCTGTTAATCACAGAGGGCATGGGATCCAAAGATATGGATTTTTATATCGTAATTCAACTATTTTAGATTTAAAAAAGTTGATTCGTTCTAAAAACAAAGTTCCGCTTCCATGGATAGATTTATACTTTAATGGATCTTTTTGTGAAGATTCAGAAAATGTTTTTGACATTATTCACGGAGAAAATGATATTCTTGAGTTATCATTGAATAGAGGAGAAACATTTTTACTGAGTATCAATGATAAAGCATATGATGTTCAATGGGATTTTACAATCACAGATTTGCGCCAAATCATAGGAATACCAAAAGGAAAAAAGTTTCGAACTTTCCTTGGAGTTTATCATTATGATCCATCAATTACTGTTGGTGCAGCATTCTTCAAAAGTGATCAAACAATTGATGCGTGGGTTGAATCAGAATTTCCAATTTTTGTTTATGATACTAATTCTCATGAAAAGCAAGAAATCACTGTTCAGCCTGGGGAGACATTTCAAAATTTAAGAGTGAGAGTCAGTGCTTGGAAAAAAATAGATATAAACTCTTGTAAACTTATATATATGGGAGCTCAAATGAATGATAATCAAACTTTTGCAAGTTGTAGAATCGGTAAAAATGCAACAATTAACTTGATGATTAGAAAATAGCCTTTCATTTTTCTTAATTCCATAAATGTTTTATATTTACGTACAATTAGACCAAAAGTACTTTTTTTCTTTTAGTTTCTTTATTCTTTTGCTATAATAATTTGATTTCTAGTTTCAATTACTATTTGTGAAGTGCGAGCAAAAATAAATTCAAAATTTTTATTTGTTTCACATTTTCAAAAATGAAAAATCTAACACCATCAGAGCAACTTAAAGCTATTATAGAATTTCGGAAAAAAAATACTGCGCCTGTGGATACAATGGGTGCAAGTAAAGTCGGTGATAAAAAAGATGAAAAAATTTATCGTTTCCAAACTTTAATTGGGCTAATGCTTAGTTCACAAACAAAGGATGAAGTCACATCAGAGGCTGTTAAAAATTTGCGAAATGGTATTGAAGGAGGTTTAACTCCTGAAAATCTTAGTCAAGCTAATGTAGATACGGTTGATCAGCTGATAAAGAAAGTAGGTTTCCATAAAAAGAAAGCAGAAAATATCATCGAAGCTGCAAAAATATGCCAGAAAGATTATGACAACGATATTCCACATTCGATAGATGAACTTACTGCACTCAAAGGTGTTGGTATGAAAATGGCAACTCTATGCATGGCCCATGCGTGGCATGAACAAGTTGGAATTGGTGTCGATGTTCATGTTCATCGTATTGCAAACTTATTGAATTGGGTTAAAACAAATCATCCAGATAAAACAGAAATTGAATTGGAAAAGATATTTCCTAAAGAACTTTGGGAGCCTCTGAATGAAGCTATTGTAGGTTTCGGACAAACAATTTGTGGTTCTAAAAAGCAAAAATGCGAATTATGCCCAATTTCAGATTCTTGCTCACGATATAACGGAATTGAATCAGATACTGAAAGTGAAGATGAAGCTAATACTACAAAGAAGTCAACATCAAAAAGATCTTCTAAAGCAACAGCTAAAAATCAAAGCAAAAAGAAAGGCCAAAATAAATCATCACCGTCAAAGAATAAAAAATCACCAAAAAAGAAAAAGTCTAAAAGGAAGAGTGATGAATTTGAAGAATCTGATTCAGATATTGAAGATTTTGTGGTTGATGATGAATCGGAAAAAGAAGCTTCTGAATCTGATTTTTCTGAATCTGAATGAAGCAAAACCAAGCAGTTATATAGCTTAGTCATTGGACTAGATGTTTTTTTATAATCAATATTAACGAAACTTTCACATATAATTCCAAAATCAGCATAATTTAAATTATAAAGACACACAGAAACAAAAAAAATGCACGTTACCAGTATTTCAAAATTGTTCATTTCCTATGAACGCTTATCTAAGAGATATTTCTAGGCAGAGGGAATGTTAGCTCATCAATGATAAAAATATATTTACAATGATTGTGTAAAGCAGATGCTGATTGAATATTCAACATGGACGAAATGCTCATCATGCATCATTGTGATCTTAATAAAATACAATTCACTTCTTAATATAAAAATGTTATCTCATAATACAATTCACTTTTTTTTACATAGAATTATTTTTTCTAAAAATATTTAGAACTTATACTTTATTTAATTGAGAATTTCAAGATTGAAAAAAATGTAGAAAATTTATTACTTTTCAATTTTTTCTATAATCATTCAATTTTATGATAAATAAAATATAACCATATTTTTATGAAAGTTCGTTTTTTTTTCAATGATAGAAAAGGCCGTTACATTTTTTAAAATCAAAAATTTAATCAATGTCACTTGAAAGTATTTCTCGGTCGCTCAGAAATTTTTTAAATGATTCAACACGTTCTGATGTTGATCATCGCGCATCATGGCAGAAATTACGATCAGAATTTCTTGATATAGGAAATAGAAAAATAGTTCTTGAACCAACTCCCGAGATCATAAAAATGATTAAACAAATTCACAATACAAGTGGCTTTGGTGAAATTCTTACAGACGCACAAATTAATCGAGTTTTTCCTTCGCTAAAATATAAATATCATCTTGTTAAAGCGCCAAATGAACCAAAACAAGCAATTAAAATTCGAGCTCCTACTACAGCAGCGCCGAAATCAGCACGTACACGATCAAAATTAAATACATCAACTAATCTTGGATATCAAACTGAAATCCCACCTTTGACATTGAAACCTATTGATAAAGGCCCAAAAACAGCACGATTTAAAACAACGCGAATTGATCCAGATAACCAAGATCCAATGAAACCTTTTCCAGATGAACTTCCTCCTGGACCTCCAAAGATTACAGATTTAATTCCTAATTTATCAGTTGATGAAAAAACTCAAAAATTAATTGATGATGCATCAACACCACGAAAACGATGGGTTAATGGCTTCACACTTGAAAATGAACGTGATGCCATTAAGTATGTTGCAGCTGTTGATCCAAAACATGATTTCTTACAATTTCAATTTGGAACAAATGATATAAAAGAACCTTTTTCATTTCGTGTTAAAAGACAAATTAAAGGCAGAAATAACGAAGATTTTAATACAGTAACGAAACGTGGAGTCCTTGCTGCAGAACATAGAGGACACAGTGAATTCACCTCTCTTCATCAATACGTAGAAAACAAAACTCAGTATGAAATGATTCAAAATATTGCGATTTTTGCACAATTCAGATTATACAAACATTTTCAATTTTGGCGCCTTAATACAGTACGAAAATTATTTTCAAAACGAGTTCATCGCTTTGCAGATGATTGCTGGAAAGCTAAACCACAATACCCTAGCGTTATATTTGATTTTCGCCAACATTTACTTTCCTTGAGACAAATGAATCTTTTCCCAATTAAAACAGTTGATGGAGAACTTGAATTCAAGACTCTTCAAAAAATTTTAGCAGAAGCTCGAGAGGATACTTATCATTTAATATCTACAGTATCAAGTGAAATACGAGTTGTTTTGAATAATCTATCGAAAGAACTAAATGAATATTACGAATTTATTACCTCAGAACGAGCAACAGATTATCTTGAAATGAAGAAGATTCCAGCAGAATTATTTTCTGCTGCTAAAATGCCATTTAAACATGGTCAAAGCATTGTTGAAGCCGAAATACTTAAGAAAAAGCACGAAAAAACGATAGAAGTAGCCAAGCAAGATCTTGATTCTTTACAACCATTTTTACAAATGTGCGACAAAATGGTTATTCAATTATTCTTAGATATCGTTACAAAACAATTCAAGGACTTTGTTAAAGTTTTTACTAACCCAAATCATGATGTATTAATGCGAACATTTATAGTTTATGAATCAGAAACTTTAATGTTTGAACCAAGCTATAGAGAGCTATCAATGATGCTTAATGAACATCTTGATTCATTATTCGATCTTTTCAAATCATTTATTCGACCTTGCATGATAGATCACAAAGGAAGTGGCAAATTCCTCGATTTTAAGATGCTCAAAATACGTCTTGATGACATCATTAAAAGAGATCCAATCTTCTCAGCAGATCTCCAATCACTCAAAGATATGGTAGAACTTGCATATAAAGAAGCTCGAGAAACGTACGATACCTATTATGATCCATCAATGACAGTTTACAAGTTCAGAGATAATTGGCCAGAGATGAAAGTGAGAGAAACGGATCCAACCGTCTATATTAATAATCTTAATGATCTTACCAAACTTAAAGAGCTCATTGCTACCTTCAAAATGAACACCACTCATCAATTTCTAGTTTGTGACACCAAGCAACTTCGAACCAACCTCCTTGATACATTAACATCCACGATTGAAGAAAACAATACCATTTTGTTCAGAAACTTTGAACAACTTTGCACAGACAATGGCACAGAAATCAAGCAATTAATGCTCACACTACAAGATCCCGATGATTCGCTCGAATCACAAGCAGAATTCAATTTGTCAATAAACAAAGCAAACGCAGCACTTCCACATATTGATGGCAAAGTCCAAATCATCGACAACATCTTCGAAAGGGCCAAAGAATGTGCCAAACTTCTTGTTCCAATTCTAGAAGCCTCATTGAATGAGATACATGACAATTACAACAATTTCAAACAGACACTCGAGTCAGCCCAACAAAAGATGGATGCAATGAGGAAAGACACGATAGACAAGTTGATTGAAAAGCAACGAGAATTAGAGAAACAAATGGACGCACTTGACAAAAGGACAAAATCTGAATTTTCAACAGTTGAAGTTACAGTTTCTCCTGAAAGTGCAATTGCTGACTTAACGGTCGCCTTAGAAAAGACAGAAGAATTGTCATTGGAAGTCAAAGCATTTGAAAGCATGGCTACAAAGCTAAACTACAAAGATTTCGACTTTTCTCAGCTTAGTCGGACTAAAAATGAACTCGAAATGAACTTGAATAATTGGAAGACTTATCAAAAATTCATGGAAGACATTTCTGAATATTCTGATGCTGATGTTATGAATGTAAATTATAGTGAATTGATCACATTTTTGAATTCACATAATGAAAGAGAGATGCGAAGTGCAAATCACCCGTTATTTGATAAAATGGCCAATTCATTGGCCAATTTATATCAATACATAAACTTCTTTACATTGCTAACTAAGGTTGATCTAAATGAAGAAAGATGGACAGAAATTGGAAAGTTAGTAGAGATCTCTTTTGACAAGTTACAAGAAATGAAATTAAAAAGATTTTTAAGCCAAAAAATTTTAACAAACATGGAAAAAATTAAAAGTTACATTCTTAGTCTTCAGCAACAAGCGGACATGTCGCAATCATTTGATAACATGATTCTTGACATGAGGGCACTTGTACTTAGGTTGATTTATTCACCTGTTACTAAGATGAAAATTGTCACTTTTCCTTCTTTACACGAAGCTATGCAAAAATGCGAACATTACGTCTTATATTTGCATTCATTAGAAAGTTCTCCTTTTTACACAACAATTCAACAACAAGTTGAGTTTTGGATGTCGAAATTGAAAATGTCAATGAACATTTTACATGCAATTAATTCATTCCAAACAAAATTTGTTTACTTTTCAACAGCAACGGTTGCTTCTTTTTATGAAACTCATTTTCCAGTTGAATTTCATCATTTGAAATTCATAACCGATTTTTATAAGAATTTCACTGATCAGCTTGAAATTGATGCACACGTTTTATCGCTCATATCAAAGACAGACGAACAGCTTGAAGACCAAGAGAAACAAAAGAAGAAATTTAGTAATAAAGTTAAAATTCCGAATGAAGAAATTGATAGAGTTATCGATCAAGTCTTCTTGGAGAGGAAATATTCAACCACGAATCCAAAGAATTCGACTTATCGATATAAAATGATGGCAAAGAACTACAAAGTTCCAAGTCCTTCAGCCGCCGCCGCCAAACTTGTAGTTAACAAAGAATTGAATAAACCGATAACTCTCGGTGAAGTTGTTTTATATCAAGGAAATCTTCTTATTCAATGTTTGAATGAAGGCCAAATGAGATGTGAAATTTTACTTGAAAATGTTTCGCATTTGTTAGATTTACATCGTCAAAAATTCCCTCGTTTCTTCTTCTGCACAGATAAACAAATCCTTGAAATTTTGCTCGCTTGCAGCAATGTGAAATATTTGACAGACGACCTTCAACCGGTCTTTCCTGCATTGTCGAGATTTCATGTGTCTATCGTTGACACAGCCAGAGTTATGGGAATCATTAATTCTAGTGGCGAAACTTATCAATTTTCAAGCGATTTTGATTATGAAAACTTGTCTGTTGTTGAATTGTTGGCAAGAACTGAAAGAGAAATGAAAAATTCAGTCCGTTCAACAATCCTTGATGCTCTCAGATCACGTGAATATACAGAACCAAGCAAATGGCTGATTAGATTTCCTGTCCAAACAGTTGTCATTGCAGAAAATGCGCATTTTACACAAGACATCACTGACACAATTCACAAAGTGACAACCAAGCCTGATTTCACGAACAAGTTCAATGAAATTGGCGAATTTATAAATAGTTGCAATGAGTTTATTCGTGAATTTCCAGCCAAGATTGAGCAAGTATCAACATTGATTGGGTTGAAGATTCGTCATCGTGACATGCTTCAAGGATTGAATGATTTAGATGCTGTTTCTGTTGACACGTTTGAATGGAAGAGGCACATTTCGCATGTGATCAAATTAGAAAAAGGAATTGAACAAATATACACACAAATTGGAACATTCACAATTCCGTATGGTTATGAAATGTTATCTAAAATGGATATCGGAATAATGACTGATCAAGAAGCAGCAGCAGCTCTTGCTTTAGCATCATGCATGAATCAGCCTGAATTTGCTCTCTGCAAGCAAATGAACGGACAACGAAATGTCGTTAAGGCATTTGCGGAAAGTTGTGGTCTTCCCGTGTTTGACGTGTATTCAAATTGCCTTCGAAATGTCTTCGCAGGAGCATCAGCTGTTCATTCAATAGTTCGTCTTCATGAGGTCAAAGAATTACCGGCACTTTTCCCTAACTTTTACGGTTTAATTGAAGCTCGCATGAAGATAATGAAGTGCGAAACTCATTTCAGAGACTTTGATCGTTCTAATTGGTGCAGCTTGATACACATTGATGAAGAGGAAGTTCCTTCATGGCTCAAACAAAGACTTCGACCAATTAATCTCATCAGTGAGCCACCTTCAGAGATATTAATGAGATTGACACAAATCAGAAAAGACTTCCATTTCACTGAAGACACACCTATTGAATTCGCTGTTCGTGCAATTCAAAAACCGAAAGGAGAAGAACTTCTCGATAATCCAGTAATTTCATCACCTCGAACAAAACTCTTAGATGATTCAGTAGAATCCAAAGAACTCAAATTTTACTTTAATTTGCCCGAATTTATATTGACCGGCAAGTTTGTAACAATGGAAGAACCGTTAATTTTGAACGTGCCTCTATTTTTTGAAGGGAAAATTAATGAACTTTATGACATCGTTGAAGAATTTGACGCCATTTCACCTCATTCTCAATCTCAAGATTTTCCGATTCGTCCTTTCCCTGTTCACATTGTTTGTTATTCAACTGATCGGTTATCGACTGTTCTTACCATTTTAGCCTCATTTAAAGAGTCGATAAAATCTGTCCGTCCACATCTTTCGATGATTTCAACCACGGCCAACAAAATTGAATTAGGAATAATCGGTTATAGGCCAATTATATTTGACATAATTGAGGAGAAAACCGCCGATCCATTATTTTTAGTTAAGATGCCAGTTTTCACACCAAGAATGATTCTTGATTTAATTGTCCAACATCCTGATTTTGTCAATTTTAAAGACGACATTATGAGCTTTGCATTGCCTTTCTTAGAGACCAATTTAAAGACGAAGTCTAATGAAGAAGTCTTGAATTTAATTAAGACAAAGATGTGCTTAATTCATCAAGTTTACGGAAGTGAAAATTCAATCCAAATGATTCATCTTTCAGAGTCAGTTTTTAACGATGCTCTTCATTTGGCATCAATCACAGACGAAGATGTATTAAAGCTTCCTCTTAAATATCAATTGAACATCATCATTCCAGGTCCAATTTCATCAGGCAAACGTTCTTATGCCAAGAAGTATGTAGCCAAGCGTGCAGCGCCACAAGATTTGATCTTTTATTCATCACCATTCAACGAGACACTGGCAATGACAATCATGGACAACGTCAAGTTAATTGCAAGAGGGATTTATGGACCACCTGAAACAAAAAGGATCTTTTTGTGCATCTTTGATTATCAGCTAGCCACTCCATACATCAAAGATTTCGTCACATCTTTTTTACTTCATCAATCTGTCTATTCAAAAGTTGAAGGGAAATATGTCACTATCGAAAGAATGCAACTTATCATCACAACAACTGATATTCAATCTATTTATAAATTAAATTGCCCATGTTTCGTGATTGATCAATTTGAATCCAGCCAACTTGACTTCACTCAATTCCAGTCGAATAATAACATCGTTACTCCTGATTTGGCCGACATTCTTAAGAAGTTGACAATTGATGAAAGAAGGTTTTCGTTGGCTTCTCGTTTCATGTCGATTTTAAAGACACCTTTGGACTCGAGTTTTATTGGAGAAGCGGATCGTTTCTTAGTACTTTTTTCATTGTTTTATTCAGACAAAGACTTAGAAACCGTTATGCCAATTTTCAATGCAAATATGGCCCAAGTTAAAAAGATGCAATGCCATAATCAAAATCTTGCTTATTCAATGAGTGATACACATTTGTGTTCACGTTTAATTGACGTTATTAATCTTGGAATGAGTTGCATTTTAATTTATCAAGATGCAACAATTTATCAATACATTAAAAATTGTGAATTTGTGGTATTGAATTCTCATTTCAGAACGCAATTATTCTCAGCAATGGTGAAAGTTTCCCAAGACAAGAAAAAGACAACATTTTTGTTAAATATGAAAATTTTGTCAATTTCAGAAGTTTTTAATATTCTCGACTTTTTCTTGTTCAATTCAGAGAATCCAGATTCATCGTTAATTTTTGAAGCAGCTGATCTTCAAATCTTTAAACATTACATGGATCCAAGGAGTGAAGAACGCGATGTTATCTCAAAGCTATTGAATTTAGTGTCATTTATAATAATTTGTGATGAAGATGACTATAAAAATTTGCCGGAACTTTTTAAGGCGAAAATGATCACCATTCGAAGACAAGATTGCGAAGACATCACATTAAAACAATCAGAAAGAGCGCCATTTGTAGACTCCTTACTTCAATATGTCTCATTAGATGCACGGACATTCGACGGACTAGTTGTTAAAGAGGCCAAAAAATACAGGGAAAGATATCAAGAATTCATTGATGAAACGCAAGTCATTATTGATTTCTTTTCTACGCTGACTTCAATGAAGAATAAAATGGAGAATCAATCAGGCGCTGTTATGAGTGAAAGTGAGTCAGAACTACAAAATAAATTAGATTCGCTTGATTCAAAGATGAATGAAGCCAAGAAAAAGAAAGAAGAATTCGAAGAACAAATGAAAACTAAAACGAATGAACTTTCTCTTTTACAAGCTAAAATTGCAGTTCAAGCACCGAATGAAGTATCAGTTGCTGTTGCTGCTTTATGTGCTTTTTCTCTAGAAGATCAAGTGGATCAAATTAATCAATGGCTTTCAAAGAAGGATGATTTTTACATCTTCGTTAACGTATTTAAAGAGCTCTTTCATTTCATCACTCCAGCGAACTTTACTGATACTTCACCCAACTCCACCTATTGCAAGCTTGTATCATCAATTCGGCAATATAATCTAGCTGACAACAATGCGATGTTCTCACAAAAATTGCCAAAACTTGGCCTTAAAGGTGAATCGCCAGCAGCGGCCATTTTGAATCAAATGGAATTGAAAGAAGGAAATCAAATTCCGACAATTTCACCGATACCCATTGTCAATTCAATGCTTATTTGGCTGTCAGTTGCTGTCAAATATTGCTCATGGCAAGATGATATGAATGAAGTAACAGCATCACTGACACAACTCAAAAACAGAAACAACACAAACGATGAAAAATTGAGAGAGTTACAACAAGAATATGACGAACTCAATAAGAATTCACTCCTGAAAAATAACGGAATGGAAATTCCTAGCTGGCTTCTTTCTGCGTGGAACAAAGATGAGAATGATGTTAGAAAGCTGATTACTTTACTTGACGATAACAGCAGATATCTAACTAAAATGGTGTCAACTTCGGTCCATTCAGAGAAACTCATCAATTCTTATGCAGCTTTGTCAGTTGCTTATAAGAACGGTTTTTGTCAATTATCGCCACAAGAGCGAAAAGAATTCTTAAAGTTTTGTAAGATGGAACACATGTTTGATCCTCTTTGCTTTGTAGAGAAAGGAATTGAAGTTGAACTTTTCTTCCCTGTTGAAAAATTGTTAAGTTTATTTTCGCCTGACTTTCAAAGTTCAACGATGCAAATGTTGAACACTTTGCCTGTCTTTGATCAGATTGTTTTCAGTGGAATTGTTCCTTCTTATTCAAGGTTCTTCCACACGCAAGTGAAAGAGAATGAAAGTGAACCGTTACTTGCCAGACCGATACAAGTTTTCTATGATCCAAATGACGTGACTAATCAAATGTTGGTCTCCAATCATCCAGCAGCACGAGTTGCTTTCACATCGTCAAACATCGCTGATAATTTGTACAATGCTATCGTTGATGGTGAGACGTTAATTGTTCATATTGATTCCGTCAAATCTGGCAAGAAATTCTTTGCAACCGTTCTTCACTTCATATTGCACATTAATGCAACAAAAACAATCCAGTTCGATGAGACAAGCAAGCCCATTAATCACAACTTCCAAATGTTTGTTCTCACCAAAATTCATCCGTCTTTGTTCTTTAATGAAAGCGAAGACAAAAGGAAGATTGACAAGTGTCACTTTTCAGTGAATCAAAATGATGTCATTTTCGCAGATATGAGCGTATTGAAGCCTCAGAATACTCAATGGTTCGAATTGACATCGGTGTTCGCTGTCAACTGTCAAATTGAGCAATTCTTCGTCGACTTGCTGGAGACGATCACAAACAAATTGAATGACATCTTCACAGGCCTTCATCGTCTCTCTGAATTTTCACACGGTACTTGGCCGGAGTACTTTGAAAATCCCGCAAAGCAACTATCGTTAAGAAACTTGCTCGAAACGACTTTGAACAGCCATGAAACGTTGGAAAATTCAATTGTCACTTTTAAGTCAATTATTAAGCAAAATGGCGACCATCCTCAGTCAGTATCAAAGTATTCATTATTCGTGTCTCTTCTTCGTGATCTTTGTAGCGATTTGTCGGTATATTATACACTTAATAGAAATGGTAGTGGCGATATTAATAATATGAATTTGGAACAGCTCATCATGCAACAGGAAAGTAGAGGAAATAAAGATAGCGCAAGTTGTAGTGTCGCTGTAGATTTGGATGAATCAAATTCTGCTTCCGATGGATCTTATCGTTGTAAATCACAATTTTTGTTACAGAATTCAAACGATCAGGTGGTTTATCAAGTCCTTTCTGCCGTTCGTTATTATGCAAGAAGTGATGATCGTGGCCCAATGGCTCCTTTATCTGCAATTAATAATCTTCAAGAAATTATATTTGATATTATTCAATGCCTTCCAAATAAACAACGTGTCTTTTTCCAGGCAAAATATGAAACAAATAGATTAAAGGGAATTGCTTCAAATACTCATTTGTTGTTTGATGCTTCTTTCCCTAATTTATCAGAGAGACCGTTAAATACGTTACTTCCTCAACTAATTGGTTACGTATCTCAAAGATTCCCGAATATCCAAAGACAATATTTCACTTTTGCTACACCAGATTCAATTCCTTTCCCAAGCGGTAGACCAGTGATCGTCGTGGTCGATGATTTAATTCCAACCGACTTTTACGCTAGGGTTATTTCTCAACATCTTCCACAGAAAAAGATGATGCTCCTTACAATAGGTTCATTCTCAAATCCTGGATTATCATCACCTGAGAGTTTTGCAAATATTATTCGTGGTTGTAAAAATCGTAAAGCCGTTTTCTTGGTTAATTATGACGAATTAATGCCAGATTATACTATCGATTCAATTGTTTATTATTCTCATCAAAATCAATTTAATAATTATTTTATTGTTATCAACGAATTACTCTTTTATAAAACTAAGCTACTTCCATTAATTCCAAATGCAACAGTAGTTAAGATCGCTAAGCCTTATACAGCAAGCGGCGCTTCTCGTTTAATTAGTTTATTCCCATCATTTAGAGCAGAATCTCTTCGTTATGAAATTCCATTAATTTACCTCTTAATGCTTCTTGGACACCGTAACGATTTCATTTTCAAGTTCCACCAGATTCTTCCTTATGCTTTAATAACAAGAGAATTATGGGTATCAGGCCAATTTTCAAATCAAATTGCAAGAGAGTTCTGGATGAATATGATGTCATTGTTAGCCACAACATTGACAAATGATGACGTTGTAAGAACTAGCTACCAAAGTATTTTGAAATACTTTTTCAGCCATAACACACCATCAATTCCTGGTGAGCAAAGAGTTGAATTTGAGAATGATACAATCTTATCTTCTGAATTTCCACCAAATCCACCCGATATTGGTAGAGTTATCGAGGAAGACGAATCTTCATTTGCAAGACCAAACTACAATTGGAAGAATAGAAAAGAGATTTCTCATCTCATTGCTAATAATGAAATTGAATTTAAAGTTGGACAACCACCTCCACCTGCTGTTAGAAACGTTAGATTCGCTGATACTTCAAATACAGATAAAGAAGAGGATGAGTCCAATACAGATAAGGAAGAATCACCAAATTCATCTCTTCAATTCTCACCAATCGTCTTGCGTGAAAATTCTATTTTAATAATAAAACATTGCGAGATTGTAAATGCAAGAATGAGCTTCCAAACAGGCGAAGTTTCAGTTACTGGTTCTCGTTTCGTTGATCTTTATGTTTATGAAAAGAAGAGTCAACAATCATTATTAGTTAATGATCAAAATAATCAAAATGACGGTGATAGTACCAACAATAGCCATATAGAAGATACCTCTGAAGAAAAATCTATTTTCGATAGTAAAGATATTGATGATATCCCAATTGTTGATGGTGAGGAAGAAATAGGTACAGTTAAAATCAAGAGACCAGGAAATAAATTAACATGGTCAATGGTTGGAGTTAAAATCGTTTTACCTGATTTCACAACAGCAGCTGAATATGAAACTGTTGTATAAGATTTTTTTTTTTTTTTGCTTTTTAAAAATGATTTTAATTAACTTAATGATTTATAATCATGCTAGTTAATGATTAATCATTTTATTTTCTTGTTTTCTAAAAATACACAAATTTCATTCATAAGATTTTTTTATTCTGTTCTTTTTTTTTTCAAAAAAGATTTTTTTTCTATTTGTCTTGAAGATAATCAAACTAAAGAAAATATAAATTATCCTGATTTAAATCTTTTTTTTAATAAAAAAAATTATTGATTGTAATTATTAACAAAATTACATAGTCTTGCTAATTTTGTTTAATAGTACTTGTGTAGCATCATGAATCATCTCATCTTCATCATTCAACAAATCATCAAAATTAAAATTCTCCAAAACTTCAAGATTAAATTTGGACATAGTATTTTCCAAAACTGCATAGTCATAAATGACATTCAAGGCATTAATAATATTAAGAGTAACTGCTTTATTCTCATTTATGTTACTTGAAAAAACAATGATGATATAAGATAAATCCGTTATTTTAATTTTTGTTTCAATAATTGAAATGGCAATACAATTTGCTGCATCATTTCTAATGAAAAAGTTTCCATCTTCAGCTAATTTCACAATACTAGAGAACAAAGTATTTGGAACACAACTTTTTGTCAACCTTGAATATTCACATACATATAATATAATCGATTGCCTTATTATATTTGGTATTAATTTAATTTGCGTTTCAGCCATTCGAAGAGCATTTGCAGCATTTTTAATACACTCAATTCTATTTTTCAAACAGCACATTGTTATTGTTAATGCACGATATCCAGCTGCATTTTTTTTTACTTCACTATAATATAGAAGCGACTCGTAAAGAAGTTGAGATTTTTCAAAACTTTTCATCAAAGTGATATCTTTGCAATCAATTGCCAATGATAAAATTTTAACTCCAATCAAAATAACATCCAGGTCATTACAAATTATAATTTGACTAATCAAAGATGATACTTTTTTATAATCTTCACTATTTTGAATATAATGCTGAGCTATGGGAATTATATTGTAAACAAATCGAGCGATATCTATATTAATTTTTTTTGTGAACAAAATATTAACAAATTCAATCATTGATTCTGGATGACGTGCTGATATTGTTGAAATAATCGAAAGCATGTTACTAGATACATCATCGTTGCTACTTTCTGAAATCGTGCTTATTAAAAAAGGTTTCATTTTAATAAAGAAATCATCAAATACTGTTGAAATAGTTGGTATCTTCTTAAATATTCTCGAAATAACAACAGGAGAATAGGGAAAATAATTGATGAGACATGAACAAACTTGTAGATTAATTAAACTTGTAATTTCAACTTCCCCATTAATCGATTCACACAAAATATCTAATAGATTTGAAATTTTATCAATGTCGAGGTTGTCACTTTCTAAACTTATTCGTAAATCATACATTAATGAATCATTAAAAAAGGATATTCTATCAACATTATCATGGTTCAATCCATCATTCAAATTGCTGTCAACAAGCATCTGATTTGTCTTTGTGATTTCAATGTCATCATTATCTTTATAAGTGAAACTCATTTTATTTAATTTTCCAATTTTATTTTATTTTTTGATGTTGAATTTGATGCATTCATGCATTTTTTTTTTGGATAAAAATATTAACAATCGATTACTACCTATTAAAAAAAAAAAGAGATTAATTTTAAAACAAAAACAAAAAATAACTGATACAGATGCTTAATTTATATAAAGTTACCATCTTTAATTAATGATTCATTATCTTTAAACTTCGATTCCTTTTCTTTTTGGGAATCAATCATAAATTCAAAAAGCAAACAACAAACAATAACTAATACACCAAACCAGGTCATAATTTTCATATTAACAGTGTATTTATCCATTTCATTTAAGAAAAAGACACCTGCAATAGTTCCAATAACAATTTGGCCAAAGTTAGTCAAATTAGCTTTGACAGCTCCAAGAGTTCTAACAACATACATAAAGAGAAATGTTGGAATGCAACTGTATATTATACCGAGTAAAATAATACAAAAAACGTATTTTCCATCAATTTTTGAGATTTGTTGGAATAAGGTACCTAAACCAACACGAATAATTGAAGAAACAATTGTATAAAGAGTTGCTCCAGATGATGAGAAACAGCAAGAGAGAGTAAGTTCAGCTTCACCTAAAAATACTTTCAAGTAAATTGAACCTGCACCAAAGCAGAGAATAGAAATGAACAGTAATAAATAATCTAAAATAATAGTTGAGCTAGATGAGCTTGAAGAATTTGATTGCGAACTTGAAAAAGTTGGAATCATTGTTAAAACAGCACCAAAAAGATCACCTAGGCTTAAAAGTAGTTTTTGACTTGATATTTTTTCGTCACGTAATGTGAAGTGCGCAATAACCATAGTAACAAGAGGAATAATTGGTTGTGATAATGTTACAACTGTTGATGGAACGCTTCTTTGGGAAATAGTAATACAAGTAACTGGAATACCAAGTGAAAATATACCACAGAAAAATGCTTTTCCGATTGGAGTTGCTTTTGTCCTAATTGATTCACGAACTGTATGCTTGTATCCTGGTTCAAACAAATAGCGAAATAGGAAATAACCCCAAGTTGACATACATGCTACAATCATTCTAATTACGCTAAGTGCAGCTTCATCAGCATTTCCAAGAATACACGAAACAAAAGCGTAGGAAGTGCCATAAATGACACAAAGAGCAATAAAAGCAGTTATAGGTAAAGCATTCATTTAATCCTGAAAGTAACTGAAAAATTGTCTATTTTAATTATCAAATTCAGAGTTATCATGAAATTGAATAGCACTTTTCAATTTATCTTTTCAAAAAATATTGATGGTTTACTTTTGAATTTGAAATTTCTAAATGTGAAATCCGCAGTATTGAAACATTTAAATAATAAATAATTTATAAAAATATATTTAATTTTCATTTATTTAATAAATAAAATAAAAATAAAAATAATTAAATCATTCAAACCCAAATTATTAAACATTTTTTTCACCATAACTATAAACGTTTGCTACTTGTATAATTAATCTAAAAGGAGAATTTTTGACCAAATTTGTTCTCGAATTTTTTTCGTTTACTTTACTTGTTGTTTGCATTAATATCATTTTTTCAAATTTTCTTTTATTAACAATAGCTTCTTTACAAGAAGATTCAACATCTCTTTCTTCTATAATTTTATACACCATCATGTTATATAGATTTTAGCATTCAAGAATAAAATTCAAATGGTATAAACACCTCAAATAATCGATTATTATGAACACATTTGGGAATATAAAAAACATAAAACAAATCTAGAAATGGTAAAATCTTTGATTTGAATAGAAATACAAATCCGACTTTTTGAATAATATATTGATTTAAAATGAGCGCTAATGCAATTGGTGACAGTTTTCTCCATAAGTGCTACAGTGAACCTATTTTTTTCCAGTCAATTAATGACGTTTATACAGCACTTTTTTATTGGACAGAGCCATATCCTCTATTTCTTCTTCTCCTAATTGTTTTAATTATATTACCAGCAATATTCAAATTCTGCTCTCAAGGATCTTTTTTAAAAATTTATCGATTATACAACATCATTCGTCTTGGACTTCTTTCTCTTCTTCATCAGGTTACATACTCTTACACAATTCAAACACCTTTAAGCGTATTTGTTCACCAGACTGGCCCATGTATTTATGGTGATTCATTAGAAACAAGCATAAGCGATTTTCGATATCCATTCAGCGCTGCTATATCAGCTTGCGTTTTTCTTTTTACCGTTGCAAGATTTTCAGGTATAGCTAGATGGAAATCAGCTATTTTTATCACTATTTTTTTAGTTATACTTGTTATCACAGTTATTGCTTCAGGATTAGCATCAGTTTTTCAGACTGTTTCAACAATCTTTATAGCATACATTCTACATTTCATTCATCTTTATATACATTTTAAATGGATTCACGTTGAAAATGCAATTGTTCTTGTACTAAACATTGCAGCTACAATATTTTGCGTTTATTCACTTGAAGCATCAGGCAGTTCAATTACTTATTTAATGCTTTTTCCTTTTTCAGTTCTTTTAATTGATGAATTCATGATTACAAGACACCAACTTTCGCGTGATAGATTCACTGTTGAACGACCTGCTGATTTGACATGGTCCATAGAATCACAACACACAGAAAGTATACGACTTCTCAATAATGAAGAAGAAGAAAACTTCGATAAAAATTTAAATACAGATATTTTGACAGCTATTCTTGCTTTTGCTATGTTTTTCGTAATAGTTTTGGTTCGAGGTGTAATAACTTCTACTAACTTTTTCACTAGCCCAGGATAATTTTCATACGTAATACGCGCAACTTTATATTATTTCATTTTATTTAAAATGTTTGTTTGATTCATATTTTTTATTTATTGATTTATTGATTTGACTATAACAGATAAGAATATTTTTATGAAAATACTATTGAAGATATTTTGTAATGACTTCAATCATCAACACTTGGTATACAATAGGCATTTATAAAATAAATAAAAATTGTTTTTATTTTAACTTTTGACAGAATATAATTGAACAAATGAGAGCTTTATTCAATAATTGAAAATTACTCTAATAAATTTATTGAATGTAAAAACGGTCTGGTAATATTGAATTTTCTTTTTGATATTAATTTTAATTCAATAGAATTATATTTTTTTTCCATTGAATTATAATTATTGAAAAACTTTACAAAATTTCATCGTTTTATTTATGAATCAAATTAGCCCACGCGTTATCTTCATTGGAGACTCAGGAGTTGGCAAAACCTCGCTTATTACTCGTGGAACAAATGATACTTTTAATGAACTAACTTCTCCAACAATCGGGGCTGGCGTAACACCTATTACAATGACAGTAAATGGAGTCGAAGTTAATTTTCAAGTATGGGATACAGCTGGTCAAGAAATTTACCGAAGTATTGTACCTTTATACTTTAAATATGCCAAATGCGCAATTGTTGTTTTTTCTTTTGAGGATGTCAAATCTTTCCAATCGCTTAACTCGTGGCTCGATATGCTACATTCAAATACAGATCATGAAGTTCCTGTAGTTATTGCTGGAAACAAATGGGACGTTGAAAAAAAAAATGTTGAGCTGGCTGAAGCAAAAACGTGGGCCAATTCCAGAAATTACCAATTATTCTTCACATCGGCAAAAACTGGTGAACAGGTTAATCAATTATTTCAATTTGTTGCTGAAAATTTTGTTGCAGAATCAAAGAAAACAGCAACTCTAAATTTAGTTGAAAACAAAGATAAAAAGAAAGGATGTTGCTAATGATTTAATATCAAATAATTTTAATGTTATGAAGTTATAAATATATTTTTTTTTATTTTATAATAATATACTAATTACTTTGATCCGAATAGCAGACGAAGCAATATATCTTCTACCTCTGTAAAAAGGCTATGTGCTTTTTTATTTAATGTTATAAATTTTGATAAATATTCAGTTTTAGAATTTTAATTATTGCTTTTTTTTTTTTTCAATATTTAAAATTTCTTTTTATATCTTTAGGATATTTAGATGAATTCGAAAAGAAAATAATATAACCTGATATTTATTCCGCAAACAGATATTTTACTAAAAATACAAAACTTCATTAACATAAAAAACAGCAAAAACGCGAAATTTGATGATAGAAAACACATCGGTTTTTCTTTTTTTTTTTTTTTTCCTTGAAAGAAGCATTTGAAATAAAAAAACAATAGTAGAGAAAAAGTAAGAAAAAACGATTCTTTTCTCTCATTCAAACTGTATATCAAATTTCGCGTGTAGATAAAGATTTTTTTTGTTTGAGTATTTAAAGACGAAAAAATAAATAAAATAAAATAGATAAAAAAATCGAAATCATTAATAAAAAAAAAAAAATAAATCCGAGAGGAGCGAAATCAGTCGTCCCTGAATCGTTTCCTCGTAGGCGATTCGTCAAGATATTTTGGTAGCGCAGAAGTGGTTGATGGTTGTTGTGGCGGTGAATCGTCTCTGATTCGTCTTATCGGCGGCGAATCTTCGCGGGCGTAATCGTCTCTGACTCGTCGAAGCGGAGGCGGAGAATCGTCAAACTGAGTAATTCTACGAGTTGGATGCGGTGGCGATGGTGGCGGCGAGTCGTCTATTATTCTTCTCGGAATAGGAGGTGGTGAATCGTCCAAAATTCTCCTGATAGGAGGTGGCGAATCATCGTTGCGTTCTGAATAATTTCTGTAAAATCTCGGCGGATAATCTCGATCAAGTCTATCTCTATCAGCTCTGTCATATCGGTCAATCCTGTCTATTCTGTCTCTGTCGTCGCGGTATCGTTCTCTGTCTATTCTGTCATAACGGTCGTACCTATCAAGATCACGGTCTGTAGGAATACGTCGATACGGTGGAGAATCGTCTCTGTCGCGCTTGGATTGGTAAGAAATAACAGGATCGTCGCGATATCTTGGTGAAAAATCATCTCTATAACGTCTAGATAATGGAGACTCATCTCTGTATCTAACAGAAGATGATAAGGGAACAGGTGCACCGGACGAAGCCGGCGCAGATGGATCAATTGCATAAGCTTCAGGTCGATATCTACGCATTTCAGGTGAATCATCTCTATATCGCCTATGCTGATCTCTATCCCTATCTCTGTTCGAATAACGGTATTCATTTATTCGGAGGGGTCCCAAACGTTTAGATCGTGGAGGATCACCAAGCTGATGTCTAGATTTTTCGACTTTGATTGCATTTCCGCGAAATTCAGCATCGTTTGCTTCGATGATAGCGCGATTCATTTCCTCGTCAGTAGCATAATCGAGAAACGCATATCCACGACATTGGTTAGAATCATTCATTAAAAGCCTGACTGATTTCACCTTGCCGTATTTATTAAACATTTCAGCGACTTGCTCCTGAGTTGTATCGGGGGGTAAATTGTTGATGTAAATTGTCGATACTTTCTCCATCCAATACTGTCACTTTTACTTGATTTATAAATCATTCAAAATTGACATAATTATTCTAATTGAAAATTTTCAAATAAAATTCCATATTTGACAAAAATTTTAAACGTTTCAAAATTATAAACATAAAGGATTTTTTCACATAATATTCATATAATTTTATTTGAATAATAAAAAAAAAATTATTTTTTACAAAAAAATTAATCCTCTGAATTTTTAATTCCTCCTTTTGAAATTCTAAATATAATTATATCCTTCTATATATTAAATTTAAATGTTATTTTATTATTTTCTTTATTTATAAATTATATATAATATATATAAATATAATAATAATTTTGAAATATTTATTATTCATCAGTGAATTGATGGAAAAAATTTAATAATATTTAAGAAAAATTGAAGATCAAATTTCCTTTTTATTTTTATTTTATTATATTATAAAAACTTATATAACAACAAAAGTTGACTTAAAAATGAAAAAGAAGAAGAAAATCTACGGATGTTCAAAATACACTTTTCCCTTGGAAAAGTTCGACTTTTTCTGTGCAAAAGTGAAAATCTTAAAGGAAATTATCCCAAACTTTTTCAAAAGGAATTGAATTTTGGAATTTTTAAAAATGCATTTTTCATGTTAAATAAAATAAAAATTTATTTATTAATGATTATTCTAAATTTAATACAATATTATAGATATTGTTAAATATAAATAATTATCTTTTTATATGATAATTATAGGATATATTAATATTATTTATTATAAAGAAAATACATAAATTTCACAAAACTCAACTCAAGAAATTGGATGAAACTTGGCTAACAGAATATGTAGATATCATATAATATTATATATCAAATAGAAGATATTCCTACGTTTTTTTATTTTTTTTTTGACAAAACTCGTTATTCTGGCAGACCTACAAAATAATATTCAAAATCCTATTGAGTGTGAAATATAAGAAAATAAAAATTGTATATAAATTTTAAATTTAGCATGAATGATTTAAAAATAATAAAAATATTTTTTATTCATGATCAAATTTTATTAACAAATAATTTATTAAAAGAAAATATACAAAATAAAATTCTGTATTTTTTCTTTTTCTTTAAAATAACTATCTTGCTTTTTTTTTTTTCATTCATCGTCAAAATCATCGTCACTAAATTCATTGAAATTTTCACTTTTCTCATCACTCTGCTTTTTCTCTTCATTATCATTATCAAAATCATCACTTATCTCACCAAAATCTTTTACTCTGTCTTTCCCATTTTCACTGCTTCGATTTTCATCATCATCAAAATCATCATCAATTTCTTTATTTTCTTCTTCTTTTCGATTCTCAGATTCATTACTTTTATCTTCGTTTTCTTCCTCTTCAAAAAACTGATCAGAATCATCATCATCTGTCTTTTCATGCTCATCTTTTTGTTCTTTTTTAATGAAATCATCATTTTTACTTGCTTCTTCTTTATTTCCTGTTTCTTCTTCTTTACTTTTCGTGTTTTCACTTTCAAATTTGTCTTCAAATCCCATTTCTTTCTGCTCTTCCTCGCTTTCTGACTTTTCATTCAATTCCGACTTTTTATTGCCTTCTTCGTCACTCTCTTTATCATTGTCAAATTCATTTTTATTTTCTTCGCTTTCTATTTTTTCATTCAATTCTAACTTTTTATTGCCTTCTTCGTCACTCTCTTTATCATTGTCAAATTCATTTTTATTTTCTTCACTTTCTGACTTTTCATTCAATTCCAACTTTTTATTGCCTTCTTCGTCACTCTCTTTATCATTGTCAAATTCATTTTTATTTTCTTCACTTTCTGACTTTTCATTCAATTCTAACTTTTTATTGCCTTCTTCATCACTCTCATTTTTATTTTCCTCTTCTTTTAATTCTCTTTTATCATCTTCGTTTTCTGATTTCTCATCCAATTCTAGCTGCTTGTTGCCCTCTTCGTCACTCTTAATTTCAGTTTCAGATTCTTTTTTTCTTTTGTTTTCAGTTTCGCCTGATTTTCTTTCTTTTTCCTTCACTTCTTTATCTTCATTTTCAGCTTTATTTTCATTTTCACTTTCTGATTTCTCTTTCAATTCTGAAGCCTTTTTGTAGCCACTGCTATCGTCATCACTTTCATATTCATCTTTTACTTCAAATCCACTTATGTGTTCTTCTTCTTCAATTTCAATTTCATTGCTTGACTTTTCTTTATTTCTTTCCGTTTTATCATTCGACTTCTTCTCTGGTTCATGCTCACTTTCACTTTTTTCACCCAATTCCAGCCTTTTTACATTTCCATCACTGATATCACTGGCAATCTTAGATTTGTCATCTTTTTCACCTTCTGACTTTTCATTCAGTTCTAATATTTTATGATCAGAACTATTTTCACTATCAATCGCTGATTGATTTCTTTCTCTTTCTTTCTTTTCTGCTTTGTCTTTTTGTTCTGCATCCTTTTGTGCTTCTGGCGTTTTATCTACTTTTGCTGACTTTTCTTTCAATTCTATTTTTTTATTTTGTTCATCTTTGCTTTCAATCTCGCTCTCTGGATTTCCTTCATCTTCACTTTCTGTCTTCTCTTTCAATTCAAGCATTTTATTGCGGTTGCACAGTTCTTCATTTGAGTCTAATTCATCATTCAATTCCAGTTTTTTCTGGCCATCATCATCATCGTCACTTTCCCAGTTTTCTTCCAAATCTGAATTCAAATTACTTCCTGATTCTGTTGGTCTTTTATCATCATCTTTTTCACGTTCTGGTTTCTCTTTCAATTCAAGCTTTTTCTTGTCAACTTTACTATTGGCTTCACTTTTATTTTCTGGATTTTCTTTTGCTTCAGCATTCTCTTTCTCATCAAATTCACTGTCAAACTCATCTTTTATCTCAAATTCAGTTTCACTTTCATCTTCATCATTTTCATTCAATTCTGATTTTTCTTTTTCACTTTCTAGTTCTCTCTTGCATTCATTCTCTTCTTCGCTCTTCTCTTCTGCTGCCTTTTCCTTAAGACCTTCTTTTTTGGATTTATGATTAATTTCTTTTCTGATTTCATCATTTTCTTTGTCTGCATTATTTTCAGGCCGTGTTTCTGTAGATTCATCACTAAAATCAAATTCATCTTTAAATTCGTCTTTGCTTTCTGAGTTCTCTTTCAACTCTAATTTTTCATCTAAAACATCGCTGTTCTCTTTCGCTTTTTGGCTTTTTTCTCCGTTTTCATGATCTTCATCTATTCCATCACTTTCAAATGTTTCTTTCGTTTCATCTTTTTTCTCATTCTCTGAATTTGCATTCAATTTTGATTCTCTATTTTCACTTGCATCGCTGTCGCTCTCAGGTTTTTCATTTAGCTCCAGTAATTTATCATTTGATTCATTATTTGAAAATGCACTTAAACTTCCAGACTTTTCATTCAAATCCAAGTTTTCTTTTTCACTTTTTGAATCTCTATTTTCCTCTTCATCTGATTTCTTTTTCATCTCTAGATTTACATCATTCTCTGGCTTTTCAATTAATTCAATGCTAGAATTTTCATTTACAGCTTTATCTTTTATTTCTTGTTCGTTTCTGCTTTCATCATTTTCAGATTTTTCTCCCAATTCTAATTTTTTGTTGTTCTCATCTTCATTCTCACTTTCAAAATTATTTTCAAAATCAGATTCATCTTTGGATGACTCAGTCTCATTTTCAGCTATCGATTTTGCATTTTCTTCATCGCTGGTGTCACTTTTCTTTTCAGATTTATCATTCGCTATGTTATCTTTTTCACTTTCTGGTTGAGATTGTTCTTCTGTTTCATCTTCTTTGCCACTGCGGTTTTCAGATTTAGGTTTTGAATCTGATTCTTTTTGGACTTCATTTAATGAGTCAGATTTTTCATCGTGAGCGACATCTTGCTTTTCAGCACCACTAGATTTAGCATCTGCTTCTTTGTTTTCTATTCCTTCTTCTTGCTTTCCCTTGCGATTCTCTTCTTCTCTACCTTCAGATTTGTTTTCATCTTCCTTCGCAGCAGACGAATCATGCTCATTTTTGTTTTTGCTAATTAAGGCATTCACTACTTCATCGAATTGGGTTTTTTGTGGTTCTTCCTTTTCATTGTTTTCACTATCAGATTTTTGCGCCGAATTCATCTCTTTATTATCTTTTTCGCAGATCACTTTTTCATTGTCTGACTTTTCTTCGCTTTTATCACTTTCTGATTTTTCCTTTAATTCTAATTTTTTAATAGAATCTTCATTGCTCTCATTTTCACTCTCGAATTCATTTTTGCTTTCTTCTTCTGTGTTTTTATCATCATTTGTTGTTTTCTCTTTTTGGCTTTCATCTTCTTTGTCAATCATTTCATCTGTTTTTGTTTCTTTTTCACATTCTGCGTTTTCTTTCAAGTCTGATTTTTTCTTGTTTTCTTCATCACTTTTATCACTATCAAATTCGTCTTTCAGTGAAAATTCACTTTTGCTTTCTTCCTCTTTTTCACTATTTGAATAATCCTTATTTTCGTCATCGATTTTGTTCCCCAGTTCTGTTTCTTTTTTACTTCCGGAATCTTCTTTTTTATTTTCACTTTCATTGTTGGACTTTTCTTTATCATTTTCTTTTCCCAATTTTTCATTTTCTTTCTCTTTGTGATCATCTTTAAATGATCTTTCTTCTTTATCAATCGTTTCTTCTGCTTCTGTTTTAGTTTCTTTCTCACTTTCTGTATTTTCTTTCAAGTTTGATTTTTTCTTGTTTTCTTCATCACTTTCATCACTATCAAATCCTTCTTTAAATGAAAACTCACTTTTGCTTTCTTCTTCTACTTCTTTCTCTTTTTCACTATTTGAATTAACTTTATTTTCATTATCAACTTTGTTTTCTGATTCTGTTTCTTTTTTAATTTCAGAGTCTTCTTTATCTTTTTCATTTTCACTTTCACTGTTTGTATTTTCTTTATCATTTTCTTTCTCTTTGTGATCATCTTTTAATGATCTTTCTTCTGCTTCTGCTTCTGTTTTGGTTTCTTTCTCACTTTCTGTATTTTCTTCCAAGTTTGATTTTTTCTTGTTATTTTCATCACTTTCATTTTCACTATCGAATTCTTCTTTAAGTGAAAATTCACTTTTGCTTTCTTCTTCTTTTTCTTTCTCTTTTTCACTATTTGAATTATCTTTATTTTCATCATCAAATTTATTTTCTGATTCTGTTTCCTTTTTACTTTTCGGTTCTTCTTTATCTTTATCTTTTTCGTTTTCATTTTCACTGTTGGAATTTTCTTTATTATTTCCTTTTTCTGATTTGGCATTCTCTTTCTCTTCTTTAACAATCGCTTCTTCTGTTTCTGTTTTAGTTTCTTTTTCACTTTCTGTGTTTTCTTTCATATCACTTTCCTTCTTGTTATCTTCATCACTGTCAAATTCATCTTTCAGTGAAAATTCACTTTGGCTTTCTTCTTCTTTTTCTTTCTCTTTTTCACTCTTTGAATTATCTTTATTGTCATCATCAATTTTGCTTTCCGATTCTTTTTTACTCGAATTTTCGCTTTTCTCATCTAACTCAAGTTCTTTTTTGTTTTCTTCATCGTTTTCTGATTTCTCTTTCAATTCCAATTTTTTTATATTATCATTTTCATCTCCCAATTCGAATTCATTTTTATTCTCTTCTTCACCTTTTTTATTATTTACATCATCCTCGTTACTCTCAACTGCGCTTACCGAGTTTTCTTCATTTTCATTGTTTTCTCGATGAAGAATTCTGTCATGCTTTTCTTCCTCACTTCCTGAAAACTCATTTCCTGCTTTTTTCACGATTTTATCTTTTTCATTTTCTCCCTCAGGAAATGACGAATCATGCTTATTTTTATCGTTGCTTACTAGGACATTAATTACATCTGCCAACTGCATTTTTGATTTGCTTTCTGAATTTGATGCTTCTTTCTTTTCATCATCATCTTTTCTTTCTGTGCTTTCGCTTTCAAATTTATCTTCAAAATCGATTTCTTTCTGCTCTTCTTCACTCTCTGACTTTTCTTTCATTTCCAACTTTTTATTGTCCTCGTCATCGCTCTCAGTTCTACTTTCTTCTTCCTCTAAGTTTGCATTATCTTCACTCTTTAATTTTTCACTCGATTCCAGTTTTTTCTCGTTCGCTTCATCATCATTCTCTTGGCCTGCTTTTTCGTTTTCTTTTTCATCCTTTAGATCTTCTTTCAATTCAATTGTTTTATTACTCTCATTTTCACTTTCAGTCTGACTTTTGTTTCCACCTTCTTTATCTTTATTGTCTTCACTTTCTGATCTTTTCTTGTTATCTTCATCACTTTCATTACTATCAAATTCTTCTTTAAGTGAAAATTCACTTTTGCTTTCTTCTTCTACTTCTTTCTCTTTTTCACTATTTGAATTAACTTTATTTTCATCATCGACTTTGTTTTCTGATTCTGTTTCTTTTTTACTTTCTGAGTTTTCTTTATCATTTTCATTTTCATTGTTTGAATTTTCTTTATCATCTTCTTTTTCTGATTTGTCATTTTCTTTCTCTTTGTGATCATCTTTTAATGATCTTTCTTCTTTACCAATCATTTCTTCTGTTTTGACTTCTTTTTCACTTTCTGTGTCTTCTTTCACATCAGTTTTTTTCTTGTTATCTTCATCACTTTCATCACTATCAAATTCTTCTTTAAGTGAAAATTCACTTTTGCTTTCTTCTTCTACTTCTTTCTCTTTTTCACTATTTGAATTAACTTTATTTTCATCATCAACTTTCTTTTCTGATTCTGGTTCTTTTTTACTATCAGACTCTTCTTTATCTTTTATGCTTTCATTTTCACTTTCATTGTTCGAATTTTCTTTAGCATCTTCTTTTTCTGTATTTTCATCATTTACACTTTTTTCTTTAAATTTAGATTTACTTTTGCTTTCTTCCTCGCTTTCTGATTTCTCTTTTAATTCCAATTTCTCCTTATCATTATCGTCGGCTTCACTTTCTTTTTCAAATTCATCTTTCAGATCAAGTTTATTTTCACTATCTTCTTCATCTTTTCCTTTTTCACTTTCGCCATTAGACTTCTCTTTCTTTGCCAATTCTCTATTTTCATCATTATCAACCATGCTTTCTGAACTTTCTTTATCATTAAAAACTTTATTATTTTCATCACTTTCTTCTTGCTTTTCTTTTCGAATTTCATTTTCTTTATTATTCACAACTATATTGTTTTCTTCATCTTGATCAAAAGCATCACCATTATTTTCTTCTTCTCTTTTTTTTTCTTCGGTTTTGGATAATGATTTAACATCATCTTCTTTATTGCTGTTATTAATTAACACATTTATTACATCATTTAATTGAGTTTTGACTGGATTTTCGGCGCTTTCTTGCATACCTGATTTTTTCTTGTTATCTTCATCACTTTTATCTTCACTATCGAATTCTTCTTTAAGTGAAAATTCACTTTTGCTTTCTTCTTCTTCTTCTTTCTCTTTTTCATTATTTGAATTATCTTTATTTTCTGGTTCTTTTTTATTATCCGACTCTTCTTTATCTTTTATGTTTTCGTTTTCACTTTCATCATTAGAATTTCCTTTAACATTTTCTTTTTCTGTATTTTCATCATTTACACCTTTTTCTTTTAATTTAATTTCACTCTTGCTTTCTGATTTCTCTTTCAATTCCATTTTTTTCTTATCGCTATCATCATTTTCGTTTTCTTTTTCAAATTCATTTTTCAATTCAAGTTTATTTTCTCTATCTTCTTCGTCTTTTCCTTCTTCACTTTCTCCATTCTGCTTCTCTTTCTTTTCCAATTCTCTATTTTCATCATTACCATCACTACTAATCATACTTTCTGAATTTTCTCTATTATTATAATCTTCATTTTCTTCTTGCTTTTCTTTTTGAATTTCATCTTCATTATTATTTACAACTTCTTTGCTGTTGACCAACACATTTATTACTTCATTTAATTGAGTTTTTACTGGATTTTCGGAATCTGAGTCTTCTTCCTTTTCTCCTTCTTTGCTTTCAAATTCAATTTCTTTTTTACTTTCATCAACTTCCAACTTTTTATTATCTTCATCATTGCTCTCGTTTTCATTGTTTGCTTTCTCTGCTTCTTTATCACTTTCTGACTTTTCTTTTAATTCTACTTTTTTATCACATTCTTCACTATCAACTATATCAAATCCACTTTTGTCTTCCTCTTCATTTTCTTTATCTTTAACATCTTCACTTTCTGATTTTTCTTCTTTCTTAGCATTTTCGCCTGTTTCTTTTTCACTTTCGGCGTTTTCTTTCAATTCATTTTGTTTCTTGTTATCTTCATCACTTTCATTACTATCGAATTCGTCTTTTAGTGAAAATTCACTTTTGCTTTCTTCTTCTTTCTCTTCCTCTTTTTCACTATTCGAGTTATCTTTATTTTCGTCATTGACTTTGTTTTCCAATTCTGTTTCTTTTTTACTTTCGGAGTTTTCTTTATCATCTTCTTTTTCTGATTTGTCAATCATTTCTTCTGCTTTGACAAATGATGTTTCTTTTAATGATCTTTCTTCTTTATCAATCATTTCTTCTGCTTCTGTTTCTGTTTTGACTTCTTTTTCACTTCCTGTGTCTTCTTTCACATCAGTTTTTTTCTTGTTATCTTCATCACTTTCATTACTATCGAATTCGTCTTTCAGTGAAAATTCACTTTTGCTTTCTTCTTCTTTCTCTTCTTCTTTTTCACTATTCGAGTTATCTTTATTTTCGTCATTGACTTTGTTTTCCAATTCGGTTTCTTTTTTATTTTCGGAGTATTCTTTATCATTTTCATTGTTTGAATTTTCTTTATCATCTTCTTTTTCTGATTTGTCATTTTCTTTCTCTTTGTGATCATCTTTTAATGATCTTTCTTCTTTATCAATCATTTCTTCTGCTTCTGTTTCTGTTTTGACTTCTTTTTCACTTCCTGTGTCTTCTTTCACATCAGTTTTTTTCTTGTTATCTTCATCACTTTCATCACTATCGAATTCGTCTTTCAGTGAAAATTCACTTTTGCTTTCTTCTTCTTTTTCTTTTTCACTATCCAAGTTATCCTTATTTTCATCATCAATTTTATTTCCCAATTCTTTTCCACTTTCAGTGTCTTCTTTATCTTTTTCATTTTCGGATTTTTCAATTTCTTTCTCTTTATGCTCACTTTCATTTTCACTGTCGAATTCTTCTTTAAGTGAAACTTCGCTTTTGCTTTCTTCTTCTTTCTCTTCCTCTTTTTTACTATTTGAATTTTCCTTTTTTTCATCATCAACTTTGTTTTCCAATTCCAATTTACTTTTATCAATTACACTTTTTTCTATGAATTTACGTTCATTTTTACTTTCTTCCTCGCTTTCTGATTTCTCTTTCAATTCTAATAATTTTGTATCATTATCAAATTTGTCGTTAAATTCAATTTCTTCTTTCTGACTTCCTCCTTCATTTTCTTCAGCACTTTTATCACTTTCACTTTCTTTTTGATTTTTTCGGTCATTTTCATCCTTTTCCAATTGCTTTTTATCATCTTCATTTACAAATTCATCCTTCGATTCGAAATCACTCTGCTTTTCTTCTTCTTCCTCTTCAAAATCTGACTTTTCTAATTGTTTATCACTTTCAATTTCTTTTGTCTCTTCCTTATCAATCATGCTTGCTTTTTGTTTTTCATTTTCACTTTCCATGCTCTCTTTTTCATCATCGGCTTCTTTATTTTCTATCTCTTCTTGTTGTTTCTCACTTTCATTATTATTTCCTTCATCATTCTTTTCAGAATATTTATTTTCTATGCTTTCATCTTCTTTTGCTGCTGGATCTTCATTTTTTGTTTCGCTTGATGAGTTATTTTTATCTCCGTTGTCATTAACAAGAGTGTCAATGACTCCTAACAATTGATTCATGGGACTTGTTGCAGAAGGCGATTTTTCTATCTTTTCTTCTTCATCATCATATTTCTCACTTCTTTTATCTTCTTTATTATGATTTGGATTTTCACTTTCAGACTTGTCTTCAAATCCGATTTCTTCTTCTTTCTCACTTCTTTCTCCAGTATCTTTTTCTTTTGTTTCTTCTTCGTGATTTTCATTTTCACTTTTGTTTTCTTCTTCATTTTTCGAAATTTCTTTGTCAGATTTTCCTTCTTCATTATCTTCGCTCTCTGTCTTTTCTTTCAATTCTAATTTTTTATTTTCAAGTTCATTGCTATCGTTCTCACTTTCAGAGTTGTCTTTGTTTTCTTCTTCATTACTTATTTGTTCTTCATTATCGCTTTCAATTTCATTGCTTTCTTTTTCATTTTCATTATCTGACTTTCCCGTTTGTTCTTTTTCATCATTTTTCTCAGTTTCATTGCTTGCTTTTTCTCTGTCGTTTTCTGACTTTTCACTCATTTCTAATTTTTTACTGTCATCTTCACTGTTCTCAGTTTCTTTTTCACTGTCATCTTTATTGTTCTCAGTGTCTTTTTTACTATCATCTTCATTGCCCTCAGTGTCTTTTTTACTTTCTTCTTCTTTATCTTTATCATCTTCATTGTTCTCAGTTTCTTTTGTACTATTATCTTCACTGTTCTCAGTTTCTTTTTCACTATCATCTTCATTGCCTCCAGTGCCTTTTTTGCTTTCTTCTTCTTTATCTTTATCATCTTCATTTTCTGATTTTTCTCCTTCCGACTTTTCTCTCAATTCAATTTTATCATTATTTACATTTTCATTCTCAGAGTCACTCTTTCTTTCTTCTTTTTCTTTGTCATCTCCGCTTTCTGATTTTTTCTCTTTATCATCATTTATTGCTTTATCTTCTCGGCTTTCATCTGTTTCTGTTTTGGCTTCTTTTTCACTTTCGGCATTTTCTTGCAGGTCTGATTTTTTCTTGCTGTCTTCATCACTATCAAATTCATTTTTTAGTGAAAATTCACTTTTGCTTTCTTCTTCTTTTTCTTTCTCTTTTTCACTATTTGAATTATCTTTATTTTCGTCATCGACTTTCTTTTCCGATTCGGTTTCTTTTTTACTTTCAGAGTCTTCTTTATCTTTTTTATTTTCACTTTCACTGTTGGTATTTTCTTTATCATTTTCTTTCTCTTTGTGATCACCTTTTAATGATCTCTCTTCTTCTTTTTCTTTTTCACTTTCTGATCTTTCTTCCATATCAGTTTTATTCATGTTATCTTCATCACTTTCAAATTCATCTTTCAGTGAAAATTCACTTTTGCTTTCTTCTTTCTCTTTTTCACTATTTGAGTTCCTTGTATTTTCATCATCGGCTTTTTCACTTTTTTCATCTAATTCAAATTCACTTTTGCTTTCTTCATTGCTTTCTGATTTCTCTTTTAGTTCTAATAGTTTTGAATTACCATCACCAATATCATTTTCTGCTTTTCCAAATACATTTTTTTCATTTAAATTTGCTTCACTTTCGTTTTTTAGGTTCTTACTTTCGCTTTGCGTTTTCTTGCTCTCATCGTTATTGTTATCATTTCCAGATATACTTTTATTGTCCTCATCGCTTATATGATTTCCGCTTCCTGATCTATCTTTGTCGTCACTTTCAAATTCATCTCTAAAACTTGTTTTAATTTGACTTTTTAATTGCAATTTTTCATTTTCACTTTCAGATTTGTCTTGATCTTTATCATGCTGCTCTTCTTGATTTTCACCATTTTTATTATCAATCTCGTTATTTGTAATTTGTTGATTTGCTTCATTACTATCTTTTTGCTGATGGTCGTTTAGCTCAGTAAACAAAGTGGTTGCAACTTTATTAAAAAAATTATGATCATCTTTTCCATTGTTACTTGCATGGCCATCGTTTTCTGCACTTGTTTTGTGTTCATCATTTTTACTGCGCTTATTTTCTGAATCACTATCAAATTCAAAAAAATCTTTATCGTCAATTTTATCATTTTTATTGGATTCTACTTGCTTTTTGTTTTCATCTGTTTCTTTTTGCTTGTCACTTTTTTTGTTTACATGATCGCTTTCACTACTGATAAAGTTATCATTTTCATCATTATCTTTTTCGTTATTTGAGCTCGAATTCTTAGTTTTTTCTTTGCTTTTTGAATCAGCTCTTTCTTTAGTTTCGTTTTTGTTTCTGGTTTCATTTTCACTTGTTTGTGTTTCTTTCTCTTTCATCTCTTTATCTTGGTTGGAAAGATGATTATCATCCTGTTGTCTTCTTCTATTTCTTATTCTTTGTGAATTTTTGTTTTCAACGGTTTTTGGCACTTTTTTATTTTCATAATCATAATTTTTTTGTCTTTCAATTTCATTTTTCATTTTGCTTCGGTTTTGAAAAATTACGTTTCTTTTCAAACTCGCTTGATCATTCTTGTTTTCGCATTGCTTCTTAGACTTCCTTTCAATTTCACTCATTCTATCTCTTTGTTCACTTTTTCTATTTCTTTGCCCACTTTTTCTATCACTTAACTCTTCTTTTCTATCAGTTTGCTCACTTTTTCTATTGTTTGGTTCACTTTTTCTTGTTCGAAAATTTTGATTTTTTGATTCGTTTTTTTGTTTATTTTCACTTACTTCGTTTGATTGTTTTTGGGCTTTGCTACTTGTAGTTGATGGCTCAGCTTCATTCAAATTAGATGTATTTTGATCTTTTTGATCATTTTTTTCTGATCTGTTTTCAAAATCTATAATTCTTTGATTTTCGGCCAACCTCCTCTCTCTGGCTGGCTGCAGGCTTGCCTTTATTTCAGCAGCACGATTATCAGAAACTTTCGAAGCATAAATAACTTTTCTTTCTCTCTTTCTAACAGGAGCTTCACTTTTCATATGTATTTGCTGATTCGTAGGATCTTGTTGATTATTATAACTATGTTGATTTTGCTGGTTTTTATTTTGAGAATTCAATTGATTTTGCTGGTTTTGGTTTTGAGAATTCAATTGATTTTGCTGGTTTTGATTTTGAGAATTCAATTGATTTTGTTGGTTTTGATTTTGAGAATTCAATTGATTTTGTTGGTTTTGATTTTGAGAATTCAATTGATTTTGCTGTGTTTGATTTATTTGTTGATTTTTGTAAATATGATGATTTTGATTTTGCTGGTTTTGATTTATTTGTTGGTTTTGCTGGCGTGAATTTGTTTGTTGATTTTGTTGGTATTCGAAATCGTTGATAAAATTGAAGATGAAATCATTTTTCTTTGGTTTCTCGTTTTGATTTGAAAAGTATTTATTTCGAAGTTGTGTGACGTCTACCACGTCATCATCCATTCCAAGGTCGATTAATATATCATTCAATTTATCAATGTAGTCGATCATTCTATTCAATTCATCAGAATGCTTTTTTGGGTGAGTTTTCAATTTTTCTTCAGAATTCTGGATGACAATTTTTTGCTCTATTGAATCGAGGGACATTTTTCTAGCTTCTTTAACGAATGAAGATTGACCTAACGACAAAGGTTTCATAAGGTCAAATTCATTTTTTGTTTTATTAACGAATTCTCTCAAATAACGTTTTCTATTTGACACTTTGAAATATTTATTTTCTATTTCTAGCGCGTTTTGGTATCTTTTACTGACAAGTAACCAAGCATATCTTTCTTTGTTCTCATTGATTCTTTCTTCTAACGATTCAATATTGGACGTTAAAAGTTGGATTTCTAAATCAATTGAATTTCGTTCTTGTAATAAATTTTGATAATGCGATGGACTGCGAAATGTTTTAAGTTTATCGTATCTGGCTTGATAATCTTTGATTTTGGATTCATAACGGGCTAGTTTCTCTCTTAATTCGATTTCTTCAACTACTGATAAATCTTCGGTTTTGGGTGATGAGGCAACTTTGGCTCGAAGTTGAGTATTTTGCTTTAAAATGGCTGAACTCTTGTCATATTCACTTTTAACGTGCAAAAATTCGGTTTCAGCCATCCGATATTCGAACATTGCATCTCGATATTCTTTTAAAATATATTCTCGGGATTTATATTGGTTTCCATCACGCCAATACAAAGCAGACTCTGATTTTTCTTTGGGTTTTTGCAAAATTGGTTGATTTAAGAGAGACATAAAAATATTCTATTGAATAAAAAAAAAAAATTGTGAGATAAAATAAAATGAACGTTTATAATTCAAATTTTTTATTTTAATCTATTCAAATATAAATTGGTAAATATTTTGTTTTTTATGTGCATTTTTAAGTAATATATAATTTGTTTATTGATTAAACCATTTTATAAAACAATAATTACTGAAATACGAGCATAAAAAGAGTAAAAATAAAGAAATTAGTATTCAAACATTTTATTAATATTCAAATATTTGATTATAAAGTAATAATGATTTTTGTAATTATTTATGATGCAGGAAATCCTGTAAAAACAAGCGTTTTCATTGGATCATTTCGAACTGATTCGACATTCTCGGCATTACACATGATATGCCCGCAAAATCCAAGAGCATTTATCACAACTTCAGCTTCATTTGAAATGATTCTTCTTGGAATTAAAATCACAGAATTCATTCCGCAAATAAAGTTGTAACATTCTGAATTTTTAATAAATTTGATGAGCTCGTTATATGCGCTATAAATTTGTGTTGCTTCATATTTTTCGATTTTTTTGATATAATAAATAAATGGCAATTTTTTTTCATCAGCCATCAAATCTAAAATTGGATGCTTTTCAAAAGGCACAAATTGAAGATGCTTGTGAATTTGTGAACAACCAGAATCAATACCACAATTATAATATCCTATACCTATACCATTAAATCCGTTCATTACATGCGATAAAGCGTCACAATCACTTAAATTTAGTGGATCTGTTTGATGATGCTCTTTTGAGTCATCAGAAATGACAACATGACCTTTACATAGCATGTTTTTATTAATAAATATGTAATGTGAATTATAATGTTCACACAAGCGATGAATTGGATATGGCGGAAGAAGCGGTTCTCTTGGATTTTCGACTTTTAAAGGCTTGTGCTTTTTAGCAGTTGGCAAATTCATATGAATTATAAACGAAAATCCATTTTTAGAAATGTGTTCTTCTAAATTATCATCATTAAGCCAGCGAGCTGTTTTAGCTTCAAGACAATCTGTTGCATGCTGTAGATAAAATTTTGGAAGGTCATCTATTTGATGTGAAATAGTATTTTCATCCATTTCTTGTTTGACCATATTTGAACTCAAATAAAAATAAAAAAAATTGAAATATAACATCATACTTTAATAATGAAATAGTTCAGCCTAAACAAAATTAATCATTTTTCGGAACAGCATTTGCCTTTTGGCTTCTGATTTTAGCAAATATTGCACTAATCGAATAATTTTCTTCGTTATCTTCTTTAGGATGCTGTGGTGGTGGGCTTGCAGGCGTAACTTTTCTCAATTTTCCTAATGTTTGAGCAAGTTCATTTCCTCCAACAATAACACTAGGGCCAAATTCAGAACCCACTGGTCGTAATGTCCTTGGAGAAAGTGGTCCTTGAGAACTTTCAGATTGCTCATTACTACTTTCAACATTGTCTTCTTTTGGAGATGGCTGAACCTTTCTGAGATTTGAAATTGCAGATAATAAGTCGTTGTTTCCTAATGACATAACTCGTGGCCCAACGGATGTTTCATCTTGTTGACTATTTTGTGGAGTGATACCAAGAACTGTTGCACATTTGGGTGGTTTTGAAGAAGGAGGAGGTGGTGGTGGGGGAGGAGGAGGAGGAGGAGGTGGGGGAGGAGGTGGAGGTGGAGGAGGTGGAGGAGGAGGTGGTGGTGGTGGTGGAGGAGGAGCAACAACAGTAGATGAAACTGTTTTTTCTTGTTTTGGTTTTTCAATCTTATCTTTCTTTTTAGTATCAACTTTTATTTTTGCATTAGCATTCATTTTATCTACTACTTCCTTGCCAAAAATTTTTTGCATTGATTCACTCCTTCTTGAATCTTTCATAATCTTTTGCTGTCCTTTTGTAATCTTTCTTTTCTTTGGCGATTCAGCATGCAAGATAGTATTAGCAACATCAAAGTTTTCGCTTGAATCAAATAATTTTGCGTTCACTTTCAAAGGAGAACCCTTTATAGTTCGCGACATAAAATATTATGCTTTAACGTACAGAGAAAAAAGCTGTACGTTAAACTATCAAAAAGTTCACCAAACGTCAAAAATTTTCAAAATTTCTATAATTATTGAATTTTTTTAACAAATATGCATTGAAAAAGTTTATTTTTTTTTTTTTCGATAAAATTTATGTTTGAGTAAATATTTGGAACAACAAATGAGAAAATTAGCAATCAATTATATCAAAAAAAATCATTTTTTGTATAGTTTGGGTTTATTGATTTTTTGAGGAATTTTCCTCAAAGGTAATATTAATGTCTATCCATGGATTAAATCCATTTTTTTGATATGATTCATTTCTTTTATATACAACTACATTAAAATATAAGCAAAATATTGTAAAAAATTAATCTTTTTCAATCTATGGATGTATATCATATAAAACGAAAAATGAACAATAATAAAAAGTATTTATTCTCTTTATGGGTGAACTTATTTGATATTATTTAGGAAAAATCTATAATTAATGTACGTTAATATTTTAGTAACAATTGTTAAACGTATCTCTCCTTTGGTTTTGGAGTGCTATATTTTTTAACAGACTACTATTAATATGTTGATTTTTCATTGATATATTATGCATTTCTGAAAAAAATAAAAAAAAAAAAAAAAAAAAAAAAAGATTATTCTTTTTTTTATTCCTAGACTATATATAGTAAAATTATCAAATACAACCTGCATAACATCAAATATTTTCTTTCTTTATATACCAAACATATCTTTTTTTGATTATTTTTTATAGTATTTTCTAACATATTTAAAAAATCATTTTTTATTGATGAATTTAATTTAATTATGTTATATTCACATGATAATATGCAAGTAATCTCTGATTTATTATATATAAAAGCATTTTACATTTAGAAAAATTCAATTATTTAGCATGTAGGCTTGTTATTCTGATATCAATTATCAGGTTTGGCTCTTTTTTTAACTCAGATAATCGATAATAAAATGCAATCGATTGGAAATTTTAATTGATGATTTCGATTATCAAGTATGAAATGTGATACAAAAAAAAAAAAAAATTCTTTTGATAATAGGGGTTGCAACGATAGAAAAAAAAGACGATTTTTTTTCTTTAACCTATCTTTACAAAAAACATATATATATATTACATTGATAGAGGTAACATAAAAGCAATGAATTGTTATGAATATGTCAGAAACATGTAGATATTATAAAATGGTTGCTGATAGAGGAAACGTATACGGAATTTACAACTATGCTAGAATGCTTCAATAATGGAGGAGGAACTGCCGTTAATAAAGAGACAGCACTTATTTATTATCAAAAAGCTGCTGATAGAGGTGATTCAGATGGTCAAAAAGCTTTAGAGGAAATGAACAAATTAGCTGCTAAATAAATTCTGAATTTAATTCAATCTAATTTACAATTATCTTATTAATTTTATTAAAAATGTATGATTATTATATATACTATAACAATTATTTTTCATATTTAAAATATATATTTTGTTTTTATTTAAGTAACTTTTTTCTATCAATTGTTTTTATTAAAATCAAGTAAATTTGAGGTAAATCGAAAATTTATACTTTCGACAAACGTTAACCATAATAATATATGTTTTTCTTGATGTGAATAATAATTTTCTTTATTATTTTAAAACAAATCAATATTTTAATTAGTTTTATGAATTATATTAAAAAATAATGTATGTTTAACCAAAAACAATTGAGAAAAGTTGAATTTTTATCTAAAAAATTTTGTCGAAAAAAGTATAAATTTTCGATGAAATCCAGTAACTCATCAGATATTTCGTTCCATATCACTAAGCAAACCAACCGAAATATGAAATATTTTATCTATCGAGATAAAAAATATCCAATCAACTTCAATTTGCTTATCAATAATTGCAATTATTTTTACAGAAATCGAAAGCAATATAAAGACATCGAAGACATAAAACTTCTCAATGACGATGAAGAACGTATTATCCTTTCAGATGAAGCGATTCAAGCATTTATATCAACATGCCAAAATGAGAAATGCCAAATAAAGCTTTCCTCAATAATTCCATTACATTATTTATCCTACAAATTTGAATATCCAGAATTACAAGCGATCACTGATAAATATATTGAAGATCATTCCGATGAATTAGTTATTCAAACACTTTTATTCAATCCAGCAGCCGAAAAAGAAGAAGAAATTATTTCTTCAAATTTTAGTGAATTCATCAAAAACGATCAAATTTTACAACTGCCGATTTCTACTCTTGATCGAATTTTCCAAAATTACAAAAAATCAAAAACAGCCAAAAAAATCGATAACAATGAAATAATCATCTTTCTGTTTAAGTGTCTCGATCGATACGGGAAAGACACATCTATTTTATTCAATGATGTTGATTTTCAAGAAGAAAATGTTGGTGTTGTGAACCGTTTACTTAACGAGTATTCAAATGATTTCGATTTCAATATGATTAATTCAACTCTGGCCAAAACAACTTTGAAATTAACAAGCGAGTTAACTAAGCAAAAAGAAGAATTCGCTAAGTTTTTCAATGAAATGAAAGATGAATTCGAAAAGCAAAGATTGGAAGTTGTGAAAATTCGCGACGAAGAAAAGAAAGCAAGAATCGAAGAAGAGAAAAAATACAGGCGAGAAATTGAAAAACTTAATTGTCAAATAAATCAGAGAATGAAATCAATTGAAAATGATTTCGGCCAAATTTCACAACAATATGAAAAAAACATTGAAAATGGAAAAGTCGCCAAATATCAGAAAATTCTTCTTGAAATCTTAATTAACGAATTTGATAGATTGAGTGATGAATCAAAACTTCATATGATAGAAGAAATCAATGAAAATCAACAAATTATGATTAATGATGATAATGAATTTATTCAAAAAGTTGCATGTTTAAGTAATCTTTACAAAATTTTAGCATCAAATGATAAAATTAAGCCATTGTTCAAATTTAGCAGGCAAGAATTGCTGAATTTTGTTGTAAGCAACATGAATAGTCAATTCAATATAAATGCTGACGTTATTGAATATTTAGGTCAATTAAATATCTTGCCACAGGTTTTAAAAGACATTTGTAATAAGTATGAACAAATATGTATTGAAATCACATATCCAATGAAATCATTTCAATCAACCGCTAATTTAATTTCAAATATTCGAAACGAAATAAAACAAAACTCAGACAAAATTATTTATAAGTTAACAATCAACGAGAATCCTAAACCTGAGGAAATGAATGCAATAAGACATTTAATTAAAGAACTTAAAATAAATCCTAGCGCAAAAGCGATAAATGATTCAATATTCAATGATTTTGGCAAATTAATTAAGGTAGAAATTATGGATGGAATCACTGCAATAGGAAAGAAGTCATTTCAAAATTGTTTGTTATTAAATAAAATTTCTATTCCATCATCAGTGAAATCAATTGGCGATAGTGCATTTGAAGGATGCACATCGCTGACAAAAATTTCTATTCCATCGTCAGTGAAATCAATTGGTAAATCAATATTCAAAGGATGTAAAACGATTACACTTTCTAAAAGTATGACATCCATTCCATCCAATCTATTCAATGGATGCACATCGCTGACAGAAATTTCTATTCCATCATCAGTGAAATCGATTGGCGATAGTGCATTTGAAGGATGCACATCGCTGACAGAAATTTCTATTCCATCATCAGTGAATTCAATTGGTAAATCAATATTCAAAGGATGTAAAACGATTACACTTTCTAAAAGTATGACATCCATTCCATCCAATCTATTCAATGGATGCACATCGCTGACAGAAATTTCTATTCCATCATCAGTGAAATCGATTGGCGATAGTGCATTTGAAGGATGCACATCGCTGACAGAAATTTCTATTCCATCGTCAGTGAAATCAATTGGTAAATCAATATTCAAAGGATGTAAAACGATTACACTTTCTAAAAGTATGACATCCATTCCATCCAATCTATTCAATGGATGCACATCGCTGACAGAAATTTCTATTCCATCATCAGTGAAATCGATTGGCGATAGTGCATTTGAAGGATGCACATCACTGGTTAAAATAACTATTCCATCATCTGTGAAATCGATTGGCAAATCAGCATTCAAAAACTGCCCAGGCTCGCTCTTCAAACCCTTTGTTTACAGCCAGGGAGGTGAACTGAATGGAGTCATCAGGTACCTCACAAACAGGACGGGAGGAAATATTCACAATAATGGAAAAATTGCAATTTCAGCTTCAAGCAGCTGGGGAGGAGACCGTAACAGCAATGTCAATGTCGCGAATTTGTGTGATTTCAATGTTTTAAGTCAAAAATCTATGTGGACGCCAGCCACTGAAAATAATTCAACTCTTTTGTTTGATTTTAAAGACCAAGCAATTCAAATCACCGATTACACGCTTCACACGCCAAGCGATTTATCTGGGAGCACTCCAAAGTCCTGGGTTGTTGAATGCTCCAACGACATGGATAGCTGGGCTACTGTTGATACTCGAAACGATGAAGCGGTGATGAATAATCAAAATGTATGCCACACATTTAAGTGCCAATCTCAGTCTGACAATTTTTATAGATACATAAGATTTAAGTCTACTGGTAATAATTATTATTTTGATATTTCAGCTGTAGAATTTTTTGGTGTTCTCAAAGAAAGCAGTCAATAGACCAGCTTTTTAATTAAAGATTCTAATATTTACTAAATGTTAAAAGGCCACTTATAAAACTATTTATACAGCAATTGTGTGCAGTTTATGATCAGCAAGAATCCACGAATAATTTTTTTTTCCATTTTACGCAACAACAATCAGACATTTCATCAGTTATAATATTCCTCAAAGTACAAACATACAGATGAAACCAAAAGAGTGAATAAATCATATTAAATAAATTTAAGCATTTAAATAAAATTTTTTTATTTGAAAAATATGTTTATAATTTGATAAGAAGAAAAAAGAGGAGGAAAAAAAAACGACACGAACCAGATTCGAACTGATGAGGGATAAACCCATGGGGACTCAAATCCCACGCCTTAACCACTCGGCCATCGTGCCTTACATTTATTTCAATTTTTCTTTATAACTTCATTTAATTCTTTAAATGCATTTGATTTTCTTCAAAAATAAACCAATGATGAGTTTATACAAAATTATGATTTTTTGTGTATTTCAAATGAAATTGATTATAATGAGGCTATTTTGCTTAATATGCAAAAAGCTCCAAAAGTAATTATGATGAGATTAAATTTTCAAAATTGAGAGAATACTTCATTTTTGGACTTCACAAAACTATTATTGTTGCCAATTAATTTATATAAAGATGCTTCAAATTTGCTCAATCAATATATGCAAAAAAAAAAAAGAATAAATAATGACCAAATATACTGTCAAAAAACAAATCTTTGTAGAGTTAAAGATGGACACTATTATGAATATTTCAAAACTCATTAATGAAAATAAAATCCTAATTGACAATAAATACTTAAGAAAAATCATCTCCAAATTAGATTTGACGATTTATCCAAATATTCATCAACTTGAAGAAGTAGTTTTACAAAATCAAAATATTTCAAAAATCATCGTTATTGATGAATATGAGAAAGAAAATGTGAAATATTATGTTCTTTGTTTCGATTCCAGAATAATTCTAATTGACCGAAATCAAATTGATGAAACAGAAGAAAAAATTCTTAACAATTTCCTCTCGAAATATCGATATTTTAAACAATATTTTATACGGTGTGAAGATAAAAAAAACAATTTTTCAAAAGAAATTCACAATTTTGTGAAAGAACTAAATCAAATCAATTTTTGCGATTCAAAGACCAAAGATATTTGGCTCATGATTACCAGAAGTTTGAGCGGATTTTTAATCAAGCAAGGATACGATAATTCTCGTAAAAATAATGAAAGCAGCAAATATTTTTATCAAGAAAATGAAAAAAATTTCATTGAAATAAGATTTCTTGGCCGAGGAAGTGGAGGCGAAGTTCATTTAATTTATCATTTTGTCGATCAAATGATATGTGTTTTAAAGAAGCCGAATATAAAGAAATCAAAGTTAATTGAACGTGAAGCAGAAAATTATTTTCATCTTTCGAAAGAAGAATATCCATTCATTTCGCGATATTGTGGCTATTTCGAAACTTATAATGAAAAATGGCTTTTTATTGAATATATTGAAGGACGGTCTCTTGATCTATATGATTTGAAGCTTCTAAGTTTGGAGGATAAATATGACATGATTTTCGAACTTCTTCTCACAATTAGGCATCTTCATTCGCATGGATACATTTATCGAGACATGAAATATAACAACATCATCATCAATGAGAACAAAGATGCAATTCTAATTGACTTTGATCGATTAATTAAATACGAAGATCGAAATGAATCGGAAACAATAGATTTCGATTGCATTTCAATTGCACCTGAAATTCACAAAACATACAAGTCAGACATTTATTCGTTGGGATACATCATTTGCTATATACTGTATGAGAAAAATTGCGAGTATCGAACACAAGAGTGTATAGATCCACTTTTTAAATCATGTGTAAAAGACGATCCAGCACAGAGGCCAGATATAAGTGAGCTGATATTTTCATTTTATATAGAATTTTTGTCAGCCGTTCAAACGAAAAGTTTGAAAGCACGGATGTTAGTTGAGCTTTATTCAAAGCTTCAAAATAAAGATATCAACGATCATTGTGCGCTTGGTATCATTTATTTTGAAGGTAAATATATCGAACGAGATATTGACAAAGCAATTCATTATCTTTTACTCGCTGCAAATCAAAATCATCCACAAGCGCAGTTATATTTGGGAGTCATTTATTATACAGATCAGTATGTCAAAAGAGACATTAATAAGGCGATTCATTATTATTCACTCTCTGCAGATCAAAATGATCCAACTGCACTGCTTAATCTCGGTCTCATTTATTTAAATGGCGAATATGTTGAGCGTGACATCAACAAGGCTGTTCATTATCTTTCACTTGCTGCAAATCAAAATATTCCAGAAGCACAATTCAATCTTGGCATCATTTATTATAATGGCAAATATGCAGAACGTGACATCAACAAAGCGATTCATTATTTTTCACTCGCTGCAAATCAAAATGATGGAGAAGCACAATACAATTTGGGTTGCATTTATTCTAATGGCGAATGTGTCGAGCGTGATATCAATAAAGCAATTCATTATTTTTCACTCGCTGCAAACCAAAATATTCTTGAAGCCCAAATTAAACTCGGAAACATTTATTGTGAAGGTAAATTTGTCACACGAGACATTAACAAAGCGATTCATTATTATTCACTCGCTGCAAATCAAAATAGTTCAAAAGCGCAATTTAATCTCGGTTCCATTTATCATGAAAGTCAATATGTTACGCGAGATATCAACAAAGCAATTCATTATTATTCACTCGCTGCAAGTCAAAATAATGCAGCGGCACAATTCAATCTCGGTAATATTTATTTAACAGGCAAATATGTTACACGAAACCTCGATAAAGCATTTCATTATTTTTCGCTTGCTGCAAGTCAAAATGATCCACAAGCACAATTCTATTTGGGTGTCATTTATCATTTAAACGAACATGACGAAAACAGCATCAACAAAGCTATTCATTATTTTTCACTTGCTGCAAATCAAAATGATCCACAAGCACAATTCACTCTTGGTCTCAAATATCTTTCAAATGTGAATGGCACATGTGATATCAACAAAGCGATTCATTATTTGTCACTTGCTGCAAATCAGAATTTTCCACAAGCACAATACAAACTCGGTCTCATTTATAATGAAGGCAAATATGTCGAACGCGACATCATGAAAGCTATTCATTATTTTCAACTCGCTGCAAATCAAAATGATCGAGAAGCACAATACAATCTCGGTCTCATTTATAATGAAGGCAAATATGTCAAAAGAAACATTAATAAAGCTATTCGTTATTTTTCACTTGCTGCAAACCAAAATAAACCAGATGCCCAGTTCAATCTCGGTTATATTTATCATACAGATCAATACGTCACACGCGACATCAACAAAGCAATTTATTATTATTCACTCGCTGCGAATCAAAACATTTCAGAAGCACAATGTAATCTTGGTGCCATTTATCAAGAAGGTAAATATATCGAACGAGACATCAACAAAGCGATTCATTATTATTCGCTCGCAGCAGATCAAAATAATCGAGATGCGCAATACAATCTGGCCACCATTTATAAAGAAGGTAAATTTATTGAACGAGGCATCAACAAAGCGATTCATTATTATTCACTCGCTGCAGATCAAAATGATCCACAGGCACAACTCAATCTCGGTTTCTTTTATATTGAAGGTATATATGTCGAACGTGACATTAACAAAGCTGTTCATTATCTTTCACTTGCCGCAAATCAAAATATTGTAGAAGCACAATTTAATCTTGGTCTTTTTTATTCTGATGGCAAATATATCAAGCCTGACATCAACAAAGCAATTCATTATTTTCAACTTGCCTCAAATCAAAATTATTTGGAAGCACTATACGATCTCGGTCTCATTCATCATGCAGGTAAATATGGTAAAAGAGACATCAAAAAAGCAATTCATTATTATTCACTCGTTGCAAATCAAAATATTCCAGAAGCACAATTCAATCTCGGTATCATTTATTCAGGTAGAGAATCTGTTGAACGTGACATCAACAAAGCAATTCATTACTTTTCACTCGCTGCAAATCAAAATCTTCCAGAAGCGCAAATTGGTCTCGGGAACATTTATTATGAAGGTAAACAGGTGGAACGCGATATCAATAAAACAATTCATTATTATTCACTCGCTGTAAAACAAAATTATCCAATAGCGCAATATAATCTCGGTTTCTTTTATTATGAAGGTAAATATATCAAAAGAGATTTAAATAAAGCAATTCATTACTTTTCACTCGCTGCAAATCAAAATTACCCAAGAGCACAGCTCCTTCTTGGTGTCATTTATTATCAAGGCGAAGGCGTCAAAAGAGACATCAACAAAGCAATTCATTACTTTTCACTTGCTGCAAATCAAAATTATCGACGAGCACAATACAATCTTGGTCTCATTTATTTTACCAATAAAACAGTTTATGATATTAAAAAAGGCAGCTACTACATCATGCTGGCGTCAATGAGTGGATATAGAATGGCCAATTTCGCGCATGGATTTTTGTTGCATGAGAAGAACAGTTCAGAAAAAGACATCGAAGACGCCATCCACTTTTATAAAGAAGCATCATCATTCAACAATCAATATGCGAAAAATAACCTTGGAATCATATACAAGCGTGGTTATTATCAAAACCAAAGTCGTGTTGGGAATTCAATTATTTACTTTGAAGAAGCAATTCACCAAAATAATGACTATTTATCAATGTACAACTTGGTTCACATTTACATGTATGATGACACAATTAAACACGATTCCAATAAACTAATTGAGTTACTTATAAAATCATCTAAAAAATTTCAACATTCGTTTATTTTGTTATGTCTATTTTTAATCAAAGAATTTGGTTTCAATATTGAAATTATCAAAGAAGAGATTGGAAAACAAACTGAAGAAACAAGTTATTTATCAACAAGAATAATACAAGCTATTTTTGATTTAAATCTCTTTGATAAATCAACGTTTGAATATTTTTATGAATCATTTCGTAATAAAGATTTTTTATATAATATTGGATTTGAACCTATTATGTCATTTGATATTAGTCAGAAGAAAGAAGTTTTTATTCAACCGAAATATCCAAAAGCGAAAGAAATTTCATCTGAATTTTACAACGGATTTGGAAATGATCTCATTAATTCTTTCTGAGCAAATTCTTTATGTATCAATATGCAATTTATCATTTTTATATAATGCATTTCATTACATCTAAAATGAGATTTCAAGGCATGCAAAATGAGATTCTCTCAAATTCTTCGATGAATTTAATTTTGCTAGATTTCTTTATCATGATAAAAAATAATTAGATTATTTAATATAAATAATAATCTAAAATGTAAAAAAACATGCCAAGAATATTTCGAAAAGCAATGAGAATTCTTGGCCCAGAATTGAATAACTTTGTAAAAGTTGTTCATTCACTAGCAGCTGATATTAAAGCTTATGATGCTTGGAATGCTCGAAATCATTTCTATTCATCAATTGAAAAAAATGACATTATCACAATTAGTTTCTATTTCTTGCATCATGAAATATTCATATCTGGATATAAAATAAAACCATTTAATCTGGGACTTGATAATTGGTGCATTGTTGGATGCAGAAGTGTTGATGATGTTGGTGTAATTATTGATCACCAGAATCTAGATAATGAACTATATGACAATCTTTATGCCTGGTGCATGTTAATTTGCACTTTAGTATATTAGAAAAAAAGTGACAAGGTGAAAGGTAACTAAGTGCGGATAATATGTAAAAAAGAGTTTTATATTCTATTATATGTCATGGCAGAAAATCATATTTGCAAACATGTTCTATAAGAAAATCGTATTTAGAAAATTATTTCCGAAGAAAATTTGGATTTTCATTTTTTTGAAAATTGTTTTTACGATATCTCAGATTCTAAGCAAAATAAATGATATGTTTTATAACAAAATATTATTATAATATAATTTTCTATATTATATATTAGTTTCAAGAAATTTTCCAGAGTATCCTATGTTATAAATATTTTAATTATTGAAGGAAAAAGAAAAGTTCATTTCATTAAATAAAAACTACTAAAAAACGTTATTTTAGAAAATTATAAAAATTTTGGGAAACTTTTTTTTAGACAATCAATATAATAATAAAATAGTAAATAGATAACTGACCACCAAGCAGGGATGGTCAACGTTGAAAAAATTGATAACGAAGCCACCGTTTAGGAGCTCTTCGTTGTCAACGTTGAATTTATGTCAACGTCAAAGTGGCAAATGAGATTGAAAATGATCGTCCAAAAAACAGTCACTTTTTCTCCTTTTTCAATTTCAATTCAACGAGTTGAAGTCAAAGTTAAATTATAATATTTTTAAATGGAGATAGGATTGCTCATAATAAAAATATACAAATTAATTTTGAATTAGAAAATTATTGCTTTTACATTTTTCAATATTCTTAAAATTTATTCATTCTCTTGTCTTTTTAATTTTATTATAGAGGAAAATATATATCAAAAAGTGAAAATTTTTAATTAGTTAAAAAAACTTTTTCATAATATAATATGAATTAACGTTAACTCGTTCGTTTTTTTTTTTTTTTTTTTTTTTTTTTCAATTATCTGAACGTTGAAAGCCTCTTTGACTGTCTTTCATTTCATTAACCTTAACAGGCTCAAAGTCGTTAATCGTTGACTGTCAATGAACGAGTGGTTATAAAATTCAACGAGCTCAACGTCAACCAAGGTGCCTTTTTTTTTTTTTTTTTTTTTTTTTTTTTTTTTTTTTTTTTTTTTTTTTTTTTTTTTTTGATTAGATATTCAATCAATAGAATTCGCTTCAAAAACTCTTAAAAATTTATTGATAATACAAACATATTTAGAATTTGTAATTTTATTTAATCAGTATTTAATTATTTCAACTGAATTAAGCAAATTTATATTTGCAACATTATCAATTTTAGAAGGAACTTTGAATTGTACTAAGGATGAGCAAATATTAAATGCATTATTTCCAATGAAGTTTACTGAAGAAGGTATTTCAACTTGGGTCAAAGATGTGCAAGATTGGAAAGCGCATAATCCTATTGTTGTTAATGAAGATGGAAAATCAACTTGTGTTAATGATGTGCAGCTATTAAAACAAGAAGCTCCAATGCTAGCCACTGATTCTGGGATATTAACTTTGGTTAAAGATGTGCAAGAATTGAATGCTGAATCGCAAATTGATAACAAAGATGAAGGAAGCTCAATTTCAGTTAAAGCAGTACATTCTGAAAATATACCATTTGGTAAAGCCCTTAAAGATGCCAAAATATTAACATTTGTTAATGAAGTGCATTTTGAAAAAGCATTTTTTCCGATTGAAATAACAGATTCAGGAATTTCAATTTTGGTTAAAGATGAGCAATTAGAGAATGCAGATTCTTCAATTAAACTAATATTTGGTGGTAATTTAACTTGGATAAGTTTTGTGCATCCCAAAAAAGTAGATTGTCTTATCGAAGAAACATCGGAAGGAATTTCTATTTTAGTCAGTGAAGTACATTTTTCAAAAGCATTGGTTCCAATAGCAGTAACTGAAGTTGGTATTTCTATTTCAGATAACGATGAACAACCACAAAATGAACTTAGTCCAATTGAAGTAATTGAAGGAGGTAGTATTACTTGAACCAATGAAGAGCATCCATAAAATATACCTGATCCAATTGAGGTCACTGATGATGGAATTTCTATTTTTGATAAAGATACGCAATTTTTAAATGAATAGTCACCAATACATGTAACAGAAGATGGAATTTCAAATTTAGTAATAGAATAACATCCATCAAAAGCATTATTTCCAATAGAAGTAATTGATTTAGGAACATGAATATGAGTAAGTGAGGAACAACTAATAAAAGTATTTACTCCTATTGATTTCAAAGAAGGAGATAGTTCAATTCGTGTTAATGATGAGCAATTTCCGAAAACTTCATCTCCCATTGATAATACTGAAGCTGGAATTTCTATTTTAGTCAATGAAGAGCAGCCATTAAATGATTTTGTTCCAATTGATGTGACTGTATTTGGTATCTCAAAATGAGATAATGAAGAACAATTTTCAAAACAAGAATCTTTAATTGAAGTTACTGAGGATGGTATTAAAACGCGAGTCAAAGATGAGCATCCATTAAAGGCTGAAACACCAATAGAAGAACATGATGATGGAATCTCAACTTGTGTCAAAGACGAGCATCCGTGAAATGCACTTTTTTCAATTGAGACTAATGAAGATGGAAGTTCTATATGGTTTAAAGATGAGCATCCATTAAAAGTGCCATCTTTAATAGAAGTAACAGAAGTTGGTATTTCTATCTCAATTAATGAGATGCAATTCTGGAAAGCTTGATTGCCAATAAAAGTAACTGAATGTGGAATCAATATATGAGTTAAAGAGGAGCAGTTACTAAAAGCACTCGATTTAATAGAAACTACAGATTGAGGAATCACCATTTTTCTGAGTAAAGAACAAGATTCAAATGATGATGCGCCAATGCTAGTTATTGAATTTGGAATTTCAATACCTAATAACGAAGTGCATGAGCGAAAATTGCCCGTAATTTCTGAAACGGTATAATCAATTTTAATATAATTGATTATTTGATTTGAAGCAAAATTAGGTGTTTTACTTGTTTCTGTTACTAATACTCCTACTTTCATTTTTGAAAATGATTGCTTTACCTGGGTTATATATTTTAATGCTAGAGTATAAACATCAGATGGGTATTTAAGTGTAACTAGTACATCATTAAATTGTGTCAATAAAGATGTTAATTCTGAATCTTGGAATGAGCTGTTACTGAATAGCATTTCCATCAAAGAAGGGAGGAGTTGTATTTGAAATTCATGACTCATTTTGGTCAAAACTTTATTATCATCTTTTTCACAAAGTTTGAAATAACCCTTCTTCTCTATCGGATTGAATTTTAACGCAAATTGCAAAAGATTGTTAAGTTTCGTGAAAAATGGAACATAACTTTCATCTTGTGAATTTGAAACAATCTTTGAAATGACTGTTTGTTGTAATTGTAAAGAGAAATTATTAAAAGTATCAACACTAATGCTATTTTCTTCGGTTTCTTTTGTGTTTGATGAATCTTTTTTCTCATACATTCCCGCAATAACTTTTTCAAGTTCAATCACCTTTTGTCTTAATTTTCCATTATCTTCTTTTAATTGTTCATTTATTTGACTTCCAATCTCTTTCTTTAAACCATCCAACTTAGCGGCAATTTTTTCATCAACAGACAAATTTAATCTGTCAATTGAATCTGCATATTGCATTACTTTTTCAACATCAATTTCATCAAGATAATAATTGTTATCATCTTTGCTTTCTTTATCATCATAAATAATGAATAATGAATCATCAATGTTATATGATAACTTTTTGAATAGTTGGTCAAAAGTTGGTCGTTCTTCTGGATCTTTTGACCAGCACTTTTCAATCAACTTTTTGAGAGAGTTTTTAATAGGAGCTTTAAATTGAGGTCTGTAATTTTCAGAAATGACTTTACTAACAAATTGTTCAACTGTTATCTGTTTTTGTTCCAATTCTGGATAAGGAGCCATCATTGTAAGAAGTTCATACATAATGATACCAAATGAATAAACATCAGCTTTTCCATTGTATGATTTTCCTTCAAGAACTTCAGGAGCTGTATATATAGGTGCTTTTGTGTGACTTGATTTGGCTTTTTCTGCATATAATTTACTTAAACCAAAATCTGATATTATTGGATGCAAATCATCATTAAGTAATATGCTTTCTGGTTTGAGATTTAAATGTGATATTTGGTGTTGATTAAGCTTCATCATTCCTCTGGCAATGCCAATAAGGATTATTTGAAGATTTGTATTAGTTAATGTTTCATCAAGCAAACCTTTTTTAGTTTTTTGAATTAAATCTGCTAGAGATCCTTTTGGTGCAAATTCAATAAACAATGTAACATTATCTTTTCCATCGAAATCTTTCAAAGAATATCCATTGAATTGAACGACGTTGTCATGTTGACAACAAATCAAATTTTCAATCATATTCTTAATAGCTTGTCGATGTTGAGGGTTATTTTCATTTGTATTAATCACCTTAGCAGCTAGCTTTTTTTTTGTATTCTTGTTTACAATTGAATAAACAGTGCCAAACTCATCACCTTTGATTGGCTGAATGATCTGGTAGTCTTTGATATCAATGGCAAGACTTTGGTACTTATGTGGAGTATCTTCAAGTGGAAACATTTCTGTAATAAATAAAATAAAAAGTAATTGAATAATTTTAATTTTGAATAAAATTTTACGGTTAATGAAATGATATCATTCTATTATTTTAATAGCCTAAACTTATGTCATTGAAAGGTAATATTACCTAATACTCTTCATTTTTTGTGTCTATTTCATTAAAAATTTTAAAACCACTTCATTTGGTCCGTGATATGATTATTTATAAGTAATATAATTGTATTGAATTTTTAAAAATGGCATAGGAATCGGGGTCTATTAAAATCGGCACGAAATATTTTACAACAAGAAACTTTTTGAAAGATCCGACCAGGTAAAAATTTTACCACTTTTTGAGAGAAAAAGTTCTATCGTTGAGATGAACTTTTTGAGAGATTGAAATAAAACGGTTATAAAGGTGAATTATCTATTATATGAAAAAAGGCGCCCTTTTGTTTTGAAATTGGTATCGCATCAGAGCAAATGTATTATTGATTGATTCCGCTGCTGATTCCACCAGCAGATTGTTTGTGATCGACGCAAAATAAGGAACCATTTTTAATTATAAATTGCCAGATGCGATATTAAAATATCATTTACACGTAAACAGCAAGAAGGTAACCTCAATAAGGAAACTCAAAGCACGAACTAATAACAACACATTCCTCACTAAACGATCTCATAGTAATTGCTCAAAATCTCTGATTTTACACAAATGTTGTAAATATCATTTACACGTAAACAGCAAGAAGGTAACCTCAATAAGGAAACTCAAAGCACGAACTAATAACAACACATTCCTCACTAAACGATCTCATAGTAATTGCTCAAAATCTCTGATTTTACACAAATGTTGTAAATATCATTTACACGTAAACAGCAAGAAGGTAACCTCAATAAGGAAACTCAAAGCACGAACTAATAACAACACATTCCTCACTAAACGATCTCATAGTAATTGCTCAAAATCTCTGATTTTACACAAATGTTGTAAATATCATTTACACGTAAACAGCAAGAAGGTAACCTCAATAAGGAAACTCAAAGCACGAACTAATAACAACACATTCCTCACTAAACGATCTCATAGTAATTGCTCAAAATCTCTGATTTTACACAAATGTTGTAAATATCATTTACACGTAAACAGCAAGAAGGTAACCTCAATAAGGAAACTCAAAGCACGAACTAATAACAACACATTCCTCACTAAACGATCTCATAGTAATTGCTCAAAATCTCTGATTTTACACAAATGTTGTAAATATCATTTACACGTAAACAGCAAGAAGGTAACCTCAATAAGGAAACTCAAAGCACGAACTAATAACAGCACATTCCTCACTAAACGATCTCATAGTAATTGCTCAAAATCTCTGATTTTACACAAATGTTGTAAATATCATTTACACGTAAACAGCAAGAAGGTAACCTCAATAAGGAAACTCAAAGCACGAACTAATAACAGCACATTCCTCACTAAACGATCTCATAGTAATTGCTCAAAATCTCTGATTTTACACAAATGTTGTAAATATCATTTACACGTAAACAGCAAGAAGGTAACCTCAATAAGGAAACTCAAAGCACGAACTAATAACAACACATTCCTCACTAAACGATCTCATAGTAATTGCTCAAAATCTCTGATTTTACACAAATGTTGTAAATATCATTTACACGTAAACAGCAAGAAGGTAACCTCAATAAGGAAACTCAAAGCACGAACTAATAACAACACATTCCTCACTAAACGATCTCATAGTAATTGCTCAAAATCTCTGATTTTACACAAATGTTGTAAATATCATTTACACGTAAACAGCAAGAAGGTAACCTCAATAAGGAAACTCAAAGCACGAACTAATAACAACACATTCCTCACTAAACGATCTCATAGTAATTGCTCAAAATCTCTGATTTTACACAAATGTTGTAAATATCATTTACACGTAAACAGCAAGAAGGTAACCTCAATAAGGAAACTCAAAGCACGAACTAATAACAGCACATTCCTCACTAAACGATCTCATAGTAATTGCTCAAAATCTCTGATTTTACACAAATGTTGTAAATATCATTTACACGTAAACAGCAAGAAGGTAACCTCAATAAGGAAACTCAAAGCACGAACTAATAACAACACATTCCTCACTAAACGATCTCATAGTAATTGCTCAAAATCTCTGATTTTACACAAATGTTGTAAATATCATTTACACGTAAACAGCAAGAAGGTAACCTCAATAAGGAAACTCAAAGCACGAACTAATAACAACACATTCCTCACTAAACGATCTCATAGTAATTGCTCAAAATCTCTGATTTTACACAAATGTTGTAAATATCATTTACACGTAAACAGCAAGAAGGTAACCTCAATAAGGAAACTCAAAGCACGAACTAATAACAACACATTCCTCACTAAACGATCTCATAGTAATTGCTCAAAATCTCTGATTTTACACAAATGTTGTAAATATCATTTACACGTAAACAGCAAGAAGGTAACCTCAATAAGGAAACTCAAAGCACGAACTAATAACAACACATTCCTCACTAAACGATCTCATAGTAATTGCTCAAAATCTCTGATTTTACACAAATGTTGTAAATATCATTTACACGTAAACAGCAAGAAGGTAACCTCAATAAGGAAACTCAAAGCACGAACTAATAACAACACATTCCTCACTAAACGATCTCATAGTAATTGCTCAAAATCTCTGATTTTACACAAATGTTGTAAATATCATTTACACGTAAACAGCAAGAAGGTAACCTCAATAAGGAAACTCAAAGCACGAACTAATAACAGCACATTCCTCACTAAACGATCTCATAGTAATTGCTCAAAATCTCTGATTTTACACAAATGTTGTAAATATCATTTACACGTAAACAGCAAGAAGGTAACCTCAATAAGGAAACTCAAAGCACGAACTAATAACAACACATTCCTCACTAAACGATCTCATAGTAATTGCTCAAAATCTCTGATTTTACACAAATGTTGTAAATATCATTTACACGTAAACAGCAAGAAGGTAACCTCAATAAGGAAACTCAAAGCACGAACTAATAACAACACATTCCCCACTAAACGATCTCATAGTAATTGCTCAAAATCTCTGATTTTACACAAATGTTGTAAATATCATTTACACGTAAACAGCAAGAAGGTAACCTCAATAAGGAAACTCAAAGCACGAACTAATAACAACACATTCCTCACTAAACGATCTCATAGTAATTGCTCAAAATCTCTGATTTTACACAAATGTTGTAAATATCATTTACACGTAAACAGCAAGAAGGTAACCTCAATAAGGAAACTCAAAGCACGAACTAATAACAACACATTCCTCACTAAACGATCTCATAGTAATTGCTCAAAATCTCTGATTTTACACAAATGTTGTAAATATCATTTACACGTAAACAGCAAGAAGGTAACCTCAATAAGGAAACTCAAAGCACGAACTAATAACAACACATTCCTCACTAAACGATCTCATAGTAATTGCTCAAAATCTCTGATTTTACACAAATGTTGTAAATATCATTTACACGTAAACAGCAAGAAGGTAACCTCAATAAGGAAACTCAAAGCACGAACTAATAACAACACATTCCTCACTAAACGATCTCATAGTAATTGCTCAAAATCTCTGATTTTACACAAATGTTGTAAATATCATTTACACGTAAACAGCAAGAAGGTAACCTCAATAAGGAAACTCAAAGCACGAACTAATAACAACACATTCCTCACTAAACGATCTCATAGTAATTGCTCAAAATCTCTGATTTTACACAAATGTTGTAAATATCATTTACACGTAAACAACAATAATAAAATACGACAAATAATTCTTTATTTTAATCTTTATTTTTTTTAAAAATAATTTAACTTTTAATGATTATATGTTTACTTTCTTATTTCCATCTGATATTATCTTTGTCCACAATTTAACCTGAAACAAAGCCAAATATTCATCAATATTATATGTCTCTTCTACAGGCATTAATTCTCGCTGTACTGCTAATGCAATGACTGTAATATTTAAATTATTTTTCGCAATAATTTCTGAAAGTTGGTATGTTGTATTATCAATTATAGTTGTCATACTATCAGAATAATTTTTTCCATCCAAACAAATGCCAATTTGGAAATTGTTATTGTTATTGTCATTATTATCATTATTTCCTTCAGTTGACTTTTTTCTTTTTCTAAAAGTTAATTCAGTTTTAATATCGAATTCTAGTAATTGGTCATATTTTATATCATGAGAATCAAACTTTATATCAAATTCTTCCATTTGATGTATGTAATTTTGATCTTTCCAATAATCATTTAAAATGCAATGTACGCATGGAATATTAACACAGTATAAATAATAATAATAATAATATTGACGGCATAAACAAACTTTTTGAGAATAATTTGATTTAAGATTAGGATTTTTTGAAATTTCTTTATATGCTTTATCTTTAAACTTATTTAAGTGAGTTTTTACATTCAAATGTGCACTAGAATTGGTTCTTAACGTACGATCCATAATATATTTTATAATGTACGCAAGTCGTAGCGGTAAAGAAAGTCGAGTTGCTTTAAAAATACCGTTTAATTGTTTATGAAACGATTCTACGTGATTTGTTGTGGTTGGTATTCCATAGACACTTCGCTTGAAATATGGAGAATATTCTTTTTTTACTTCGACATAATTTCCGTTCACATCAACACCTAAGACTTTGCTTACTTTTTCAAATCTTGCATCATCTTTATTTTCTTGTAAATTATATAATAACTGAAAAGTTTGGTAATATCTATTAAAATGTTTAGACCACTCAAAGCCTGAAAAAGTGAATAATATATCTGAAAATAAAAGACCGAGTAATGAATTGGCACCGATTGACCGAATCAAATGAACTAAACAATAATAAAAATCTAAATCATAATTTTTCGCTAATTTTTGAAATGCTTTATGTTCATCACTTAAATATTTTTTATTTTTGAATTTAAGAAAAAGTGAATTTTCTTCAGAATTTTCATAAAATTCATCTAACTTTTTGAGAGATTCAAAAAAAATACTATATAATGACGTTTTCTCAGAAGGTGAAATTAAAATTGCTAGTGGAATCCCAGTATTTCGGAAAATAAGATGAGGAACACAAATAGCATATGGTGCCAGAGCTCGAAAAGTGGCGTCAAGTTCAATTGTGGTTGCTTGTTCAAATTGATGAGATTTTACAATATCTAAAAAATAAGGTGAAAACCAAGAAAAAATGCCAAATTGATATTGGTTTAAATCAACCTCTTCTGTTGGATGAAATCTGAAAAGAAATCCTCCATAATTTTTCAGAATACTTTCAATTGAATCATCTGGATTCATTTGCTTGTGCTTTTGCCTTTTAATAGTTTTGCAATTAAATGGAGCTATTGTGTAAAATATTGTTGCAGTAATCGGATTTTGAATAGATCTATCTACAGACTGATTATTGTAAAAATCAGATAATTCTTGCATTCCTTTGTTTTTTATTATCTGAAAAGGACTATTCGGATTAGGATTTTTAATAATTATGTTGCTATAAACATAAACTGTTCTTTCGTTCTTTTTGAATTTCACATTATGTATTTTTTTATATTTAATTGTATTAAATAAATTAATAATTTGTATTGCAAAATAGTTACCACTAACTTGGTAATATATTTTAAATAAATTGGTTTGATGCCTTGAAATTAGCATAAAATTTGTAAATATTTGATTATCAATTCTTTTTGGGTTTTTTAATTTATGTGTTTGTGAAAACGTATATTTATTATTTTTAAATGTGCTCAAAAAATAAAGAACACTAAAATTATCAATGAGAGGTTTTCGATTATCATATGGTGGATTTGTCAAATAAATTGGATGATCGCGATGAGAAAATGTTTTTTCAGATAATACATTAGTTGCTGTTCCTAATTGCAGTGATATTTGTCCATTTTGATCAAACATTATAATTGTTTGTAAAAAAGAAAAGTAAACGATAATTTTGATTGAAACTTTTTAAATAGTTTATTAATTTTTTTGTAAAAGTGTATTTAGAAATGATTAAATATGAACAATGTTAACTATATAATTATTAAAAATAATATTTAAATAATATTATTGAAAAAAAAAAAAATTTACAACATTTGTGTAAAATCAGAGATTTTGAGCAATTACTATGAGATCGTTTAGTGAGGAATGTGCTGTTATTAGTTCGTGCTTTGAGTTTCCTTATTGAGGTTACCTTCTTGCTGTTTACGTGTAAATGATATTTACAACATTTGTGTAAAATCAGAGATTTTGAGCAATTACTATGAGATCGTTTAGTGAGGAATGTGTTGTTATTAGTTCGTGCTTTGAGTTTCCTTATTGAGGTTACCTTCTTGCTGTTTACGTGTAAATGATATTTACAACATTTGTGTAAAATCAGAGATTTTGAGCAATTACTATGAGATCGTTTAGTGAGGAATGTGTTGTTATTAGTTCGTGCTTTGAGTTTCCTTATTGAGGTTACCTTCTTGCTGTTTACGTGTAAATGATATTTTAATATCGCATCTGGCAATTTATAATTAAAAATGGTTCCTTATTTTGCGTCGATCACAAACAATCTGCTGGTGGAATCAGCAGCGGAATCAATCAATAATACATTTGCTCTGATGCGATACCAATTTCAAAACAAAAGGGCGCCTTTTTTCATATAATAGATAATTCACCTTTATAACCGTTTTATTTCAATCTCTCAAAAAGTTCATCTCAACGATAGAACTTTTTCTCTCAAAAAGTGGTAAAATTTTTACCTGGTCGGATCTTTCAAAAAGTTTCTTGTTGTAAAATATTTCGTGCCGATTTTAATAGACCCCGATTCCTATGCCTTTAAAAATCCAAAAAAAAAAAAAACAAATTTTAATTAAGCAATTATATTTTTACTAAAAAAATAATTAATAGTTATAACTTTTATGGTTTGTCCGTGAAATGAGTATTCAAATGTCATCATCATTTAGTCAAATTTTAAAGTCTTCAGATTTTATTTAATTTATTTGACTGCTTTATATTCGCTAATTTTTTTTTTTTGTTAATAAACAAAATGAATATTCAAGATTTCATTAATCAAATTAATGAGCTTCACGCATTTGTTCTTGCTTACATTGATAATGAAGATAATATGGAAGATCTTGAAAATTTAATATCTTTTTTCGATACAATAAAAATTGTTCAAGATCGCAATAAAATGAAAGCTCTATTTTATTTGCTTTCAGCTATTTCCAATTACCATTACAGATCTGTTGGCTTTCTAGATAGAATAAAGAAAGTTTTAAGTTTTTTAATGAATGATATGAAAAAATCCTTTAATGATTTCGAAATTTTCAAATTATTTAAATTTAGCAAGTCAATTCTTCTTTTCCTCTTTGAAGAAAAAATAGTAAAAATGAATGAAGATATAATTCATTACATTCTTCAACCTGATGACTCCAAATGCATAACATATCGTCAATATTTTTACCCAGAAATCAAGCCATTCCTTGATTTAGAAAAAAGAAATAAGATTGAAAATGAGATATTATTATCTAATCTAAATGCTCTGGAAAATTTTGAAGAAAAAAGAAAATCAGAAGAAAACGATTCATGTTTATATAATTTAATTCTCAATGACTCAGTAGAAGAGTTCATAGCCTATATTAATAAAAACATTGTACCATTAACAAGCACGATAAAGCCATCACTTTTTGAGTCGCACCCATTTTTAACAGACAAAAATCCATCGCTGATTGAATTATCTGCTTTTTTTGGCTCAATTAAAATTTTTAGATACCTCCAAATGAACAATGTTGAATTGAAACCATCACTCTGGCATTATGCTATTCATTCTAACAAAGCTGATTTGATTCATTTGCTCGAAGAAAATCATGTTCAAATGGATGATAATGAAACAATCGTAAAATGCTTCGAAGAATCTATTCAGTGCCACCACAATGGTATTGCCAATTACATCCAAAACAACTTTTTGAATGAAAATGATATAGGCCATAAGCTTTCACTTTTTGCTTTCAAATATTACAATTATGGATTCATACAAGGCGAAATTGATTCTGATTTCTACTACAACTCAATTGAATACGATTATTCCTCTTTTATTGATGCCCTTTCAGGAAATTCATTAGATAATATAAATATCAATAAATATAAAGCTTTCCAAATTTGTGAAAAAAAAAATAACATAGAAACGATTCAGAAGTTGTTAAATGGGAAAATTATTGATATATGTAATTTTCAGGGATCAAAAATAGTAAAAACAATAAATATACCTGATTTTGTTAACAAAATTAGCAAGTTATCTTTTGAAAGATGCACTTCACTGACACATTTAAACCTTCCTTCATCTGTGACATCAATTGAAAGATCATCTTTTAGAGGATGTTCATCATTGATTCAAATTTCAATTCCTCCAGAATTGAAATTCATCGGAAAATTTGCTTTTGACGGTTGTTCTTCCTTGAAAGAAATAAGCATTCCAAGTTCTGTTTCATCAATAGAAGACTCAACTTTCAGAAGCTGCACATCGTTGGTAAAGTTGGAAATTCCATCTAATGTTAAATATATTGGAAAGTTCGCTTTTGATGAATGCTCCAGCCTGACTGAAATCTCGATTCCAATATCAATTAAAGAAATAAAAGAGTTCACATTTAGAGGATGTAAATGCCTAACAAAAATGAAGATTCCATCTTCTGTTGAAAAAATTTGTGAATCTGCTTTTAAGGAATGTTCTTCATTGTCTGAAATACAAATTGATGATTCATCATCTTTGAAATTAATTGAACCTTCAGCATTTAGAAGCTGTTTCATGTTGAAAAGCATATTGATTCCTTCTTCCGTTGATGAAATTGGTTTTTCTTCATTTGAAGATTGTTCATCATTAGCCGAAGTCAATATTCCATTAAATGTTAAAGTAATTGAAGAACGAGCATTTGCAAATTGCTCATGTTTAACAAAAATAACAATTCCACAATCAGTAACAGCCATCAAAGATTCTGCATTCAAAGATTGTAAGTCTCTAAAAGAAGTAACGTTTTGCAATTCATCAATGTTGAAATCAATTGGAACATCATCTTTTCGTGGTTGTGAATCAATTATAAAATTGACACTTCCTGATTCCGTTACTGAAATGGGTGACAGTGCCTTTGAAGGATGCTCATCATTGAAAGAAATCAATCTTTTTAATTTTATTAAAGAAATGGGTGAACGTTGTTTTGCAGGGTGTTCTTCACTGATGAAAATAGCAATTCCTTTCTCAGTTACTTGCTTGAAAGAATCAACTTTCAGAAATTGCTCATCACTTTTTGAAGTTATCATTCCTTCCTCCATAAAATTCATTGGTGAAAGAGCTTTTGATGGATGCACTTCGTTGAATGATATTTATTTCGATGTTCCTTCATCTGTCAGAGCTATTGTTTCTTACGCTTTTAGAGGATGCTCTTCACTTAAAGAAATTTCGATTCCTTATTCGGTCTCAAATATTGATAAAGATGTTTTTAAAGATTGTTCATCATTGAGGAATATTTCTATTCCTTTAACTATTGATCCAAAATTAATTGATATTGATTCGGATATTAAAGTCGAATATATTTGATTTAATATTATAATTATTTTTTAGATTTTTTAAAAAAATGAATTTATTCTAATAATGATATTAATAATTTTTACCAAAATTAAAAAATATACTCCTTTTTGATTCCAGTATGAGATAATAAATATTGCTTTCATTATTTTTTAGGCTAATGTCTCTTTAAATTAAATTAAAAATATCATTTTTAAATTTTGAATAATCATTGAAATTTTTTATCTAAAAAAAAAAAATTTGAGAAAAATCATATGTCATTTTTCTGATATTTTAAAAATATCTATTCAATTTCTCAGAAAAAAGACAAATGATTTTTCTCAATTTTTAGAATTTTTTTAAAAAAAGTTTCAATATCTGTTCAAAATAATTTTATAGGTTTTTTATAGATTTCATAATAAATATATTAGAAATCCCCAATTTGAACTTTATTCATTGGTTGATTTGATTTATTCAAGAATATAAACAGAAAATAGATGTAATTTTTTATTTATTACATCCATTGGAAATTACCAATAAAATAATTAACATACAATGAAAATAGACTAATATGATATTTATAATTGTTAATTTAATATTATTTTCTATGTAAAAAAAAAATATTACATAGCCCTGATTCAATATATAATAAATTAAGGGGGAGCGAAAAAAAAGTTTTCTGTTACGTTAAAATACATGTTATAAAAAGCATAATTTAATAAAAAATCATATGTTGTATTTTCGTTTTGGCGGAGATGAACTCGATTTAAATCTGACTTTTTAATACTTTTTAAAACTTTTTCAATAATTATTAAAATATCAAATATACTGTTGTGTTATTTGTTTTATATACATCATGGTATTTTTTAAAATCATGTAACAGAACAATTTTTTTGATTATTAGACCATACGAAAATTATAATATTTGATATTCATATTAATTTTGAAAATACATTATAAAATTAAAAAAAATATTGATAAATTTCATTGAATATTGCAACTATCATGAAATAACTAAATAAAAATGATTATTTAACAAAAAAATTGAGTATTCGATCCTTTTCGCGTAAATGTTTATATTTGATCCTTTTCGTCTTATGAATGCTGTTTTATAGAAAAATATTGTTAACTATATAGAAAAAAGTGTTTACTGTATATTTAAATTATTAATTTCCCAATTTCAACTACCTGATAACACTATGAAGTATTGTATTTTTTTGAGAGAAAAAAATCTTGAATAATTCATATATTTGGATATATATGAATTAGCCATTATATTACAATTTGGAATCATATAAAAGTAAAAAAAGACAATTTTGATAAAACCTGAAATCAATGCTATGATAGCAATGCTATTCCCAAAAAAAAATTCAAAGAAAAAATCTTTGCCTAAATAAATTTTTGAGAATTGATTTCGATTTCAAATTCAAGTTGATATCAATTATCGAAAAACAACTCTAAATATTTAATTTAAAAAAAATTTTTGTTGATGCTTTAAAAAAAATGAAAAGGATCATTTGTCTTTTTTCTGAGACAAAATTTAGTTTATGATAAATTCCATGAACAGGCAGATAATACAACTCGTGAAATGTATTGAAAAAATTTAAAATATTCAGCTCAATACAATCTTTTTATTTCTCATAATGAGATTTTGTCTCAGAAAAACGGCAAATGATTCTTTTCAAATTTTATAATTCAATCATACATATATAACTATATTTGAATTAATTTCCACAAGAATATTTTCATTCATTGAAATTCTTGCTAAAGTGGATATGCGAATAATATTTATGAAATGCCAACATCCAATCATAGCATTATTTTCCTTAATTTTTGTTAACTGCTGTTAATTGCATATCAATTAATACATTCAAGCATGAATAGCTATTCATTAGCAGCTGCTAAGGCAAAAACCAGTGAAATAAATATAACATTTATTAAATTTTGATAGGTCAGCAGATGAAAATTATATTTGTCTGTAAAAGTCAATTGTTATTTGTCCAGCATGCCAATCAAAAAAATCTTATCTCAAATTATGATGAGAAAAAAATGTGTATACTCTGTTTTCTATTTAAATCATGTCTATCATATGATATGTATTAAAAAACATGCAAAAATATAGTGTAAAAAATCAATTTTTTACTAAAGAAAAGCATATAAAAAGATTAATGAGAAAGCAACTGCTTTATGGAACTTTTTTCTGCATAATCAATAGGTTTTTTTCAAAAGCATTAGAAAAAATCATTTGTAAAAAAAAATGAAATCTGATTCAATTAAAAGTATAATTTCATCTTCCATTTCAATATCAATGTCTTTATGATTCAATAAAAGATTGACAATTGTATCATATCCATTTTCTGCAGCATAGCGTAAAGGTGTTATTTCATCCAAAAAAGAAAATGTGAATTTTATGAAAACTTATATTTTTAAAAATAGCATGAACGATTAGAAATTATAAATTTGGTTGTCATTAAAAACAATAAATGTGAAATATCATTAATTTATTCATGTTGAAATTTTATTTAAATATCGAAATTGAAATGATATAAAAAAATGACAAAATTGAAATGATATTAATAAAAAAATATTTGAAAATAAAATTTGAAAAATTAAAAAGTAATAGATTTTTCGTTGACATCAATTTCATTCCTTGCCAAAAGAAGCTGAATGACATTTAATGCTTTGTTTTCTATTGCTGCATATAAAGGCGTTGTATAAAAATATTTTCATATAAATTTCATTAACAAAAATGTTTTTTTAGAATGAAATTAAATAATAGATTGTATAGAATGATAAAAGGAAAAGATGTTTTGAACTTCATTAACAATCAATTTTTGATGAACTATTTGAGAATAATTAAAATAAGACTGAATTCAAAATTTTGGGTTGATATTCCATCATGAAATAGAATAAATCAAACTGCATAAACAACTATTTTTTAAAAATGATATTAATTTATTAATTATAACTGTATCAAAATATTAAAATCAAAATTCCATTAAAAAGTGAATTAAAATTCTATGAAAAAAGCAAAAGTTAAAACTAAATATAAATTAATAAGTTAAAATTGATCTTCTATTTATATCACATTTAAAAGGTAATTTAACGTCATCACCTGGTAATAATAATTGAATAATTTTTGCACAATCGTTACAAATGGCATAATACAAAGGCGTGTGATAAATACATAATAAAAAACTTCATTAAATAGAGTGAATTCAAATGGTATTAATAATAGTAATACTAAAATTATATAAAAATGTCTTGATATGAAACATAATTAAACCGTTGTTTGAAATTTTATTAAATTTTTTAAATTTAAACTTCGTTATAAAAAAAATTGATTCAAATTCTTCTATTACTTTGATATTCATTGAAATATTTGAATTTGAATTTTATTAAAATAATTAATTTCAATATAATTAAATATTCAGATTTTAAAATTATTGGAATATTTACATCAACTCTATCATTTGCTAAAAAGAGTTCAACTATTGAATCAAATTCTTTTTCAACTGCAAAACCAAATGCTGTTTTATGAATTATAATAAAAAAATTTTATAAAAAAAAAATAATAATTAAATTTCATTAAATATCTTGATTGTAATTTCTTTATAATATTTAATTTTAAATTCCATTAAAATTAATCATTATTTAAATTTTATTGAAATATTAAATTTTGAATATTATTGAATTTCATGATTTTGAATTAGATTCAATCTTGTGATTTTAAATTATATAAAAAAAATAATTGCATAGAATATTAATTATATTTACATCAGTTTTGTCAAAAGCTAATAAAATTTTAATCATTTCAATATTATTTCTTTGAACTGCGGTAAATAATGATGTTGTATAAATAAATAAAGTATTTAATTTCATTTAAAATTAACACTTTTTAAATGTCATTCAATATTATAGTTTGGAATATTTTGAAAATATTAGAGTGAAAATTAGATTTAAATATTATATGATAAACTGGATTGGAATATTGAACTTAAAATAATATTAATTCAATATGATTTAAAATTGGATTTAAATATTTTTGTTTTGAATTGCATTGATGATTTTTAATTTTGAATCCAATTGAATTATATCATTTTAAATTATATTAATCAATTTAACTATATAATAGTATTGAAGTTGGTATTTTTGAATTCCATTAACATATATCATTTTATAATTTTATTGGTAATAATGGATTAAAAATTCTATTTAACAATTTAACAACAAACTTTTTGAATAATTGAAATATTTAATTTTATTATAAATATTCACATCAAGTTTATTATTGGTAAGTAAAAGTTTAACAATTTTAATATTTCCTTTTTCTATTGCAATGCATAATGGGGTCTTATGAATTCATGGTGAAATTTCATTTAATATTTATTTTTTGAATGTAATTAAAAAACATATATATAGTTGGTGGACATAATTATGTTTTTGGGACATAATCATGTTTGCTCAACTTTTTGAATGGTACACAAAAATAAAACACATTTTTCTCAATACTTTTTAAAGATAATTTGATAATATTATATACTTTATTAATGTATTTTATGTACATCATTATTTAATTAAATGAGCTATTATATTTGTGATTTATATGAAATTTTGCCATTAATGTAAAAAAAAGTCAAAATGCTTATTTTATTCTCAATAATTGAAACTTGGGATTTAATAATAATATCATTAATTCATAATCAGTAATGATATAATTTTGTCAGATAATTGATATCTAAAAACTTTCATATAAGAAAATTTTGATGCACAAAATATAGTTGAAAATCATATCACTTTTTTGTTTTTTTCCAATAAAAAATAAAAACTTTTAAATTTTTATTTAAATATTTGATATAATGCAAATAGTATAATGATATTGAAAGAATAAAATTGGCTGTTCTACTCAAGATTTAATACCTTAATGAAAAAGAGTAACTTCTGAAATAACTTAAAAAGACTTTCAATTTTAGACTTTGAGAAATTATTTTCATTATTTTAATAGTTCTTCTATACTTGCCTAATATTTATTGATTAATTGCTATTTTAATGCTATTATAATAGAAAAAATAAAAAAGTGAAATGTATATATTTCTTAGAAAAACCTGAAATCTTGATGGGCAACAATGATTTTTAGAGGATTAATAATATATTTCATTGTATGTGTTATCAAATAATGTAATTCTGAAATCATATCAATTATGAATGAGTGATTTATGAATGATTTTGAATGAAAAAAAGAAAAATGAAATTTTTCCAAGATTGATCCTTTTTCAACCATATTATTATATTTAATATATTATATGCATCATATAGATGATTAATACTGCATCTAATTTGAAATAAAATAAACTCATTTTTCAAAATTTGTAATTTTGTATGAATGATTTTTGTCATATTTTGAAAACACTTTTTCTTTTTATATAATTATTGTTTCAATAAATTTTTTTCTAAAATATAATATATACATTATATTCTAAAATAATAACTATGTTAGAGCAAATTAAAACAACCTTTTTTTTATGGTAAAAGAATGAAATGTGACATGAAATGAGTTTTTTGAGTAGTGAAATGAAAATGAAACCATTTTTTCTAATTATCTATTTTATTTCAATAAATAATAATGATACTTTTTAATTATAGATGAAAAGTAAATTATAATTTTTTTCAAATAATAAAAAAATATTCAGAAATTAAAAATTCGATATCATATTTATGATCAAATTTAGTTTGATAAAAGTGAATGAAAATCGGGGAATAGAATGTATCCAATATGATATTAATTGTTCTACAATTGTTTTTTTAAAAGTCCAATTTGAATATATAGAAATGATGTGAAAACATAATTATGTCTCCAAAACAGAATTATGTCCACCAACTATAAAATAAAATTGAAATATTGTATTTGAATTTCATTGAAATATATTCTTTGAATTGAATCAAATCAAATAAAAATGAATATTATTAATGAATAAAAATCGAAATGCGATTAAAGTATTTGTTTTTTTTAATTTCATTGATAAATTTTATTTTCAATGTCATTAAATATCTTGATAAAAAACTAAATTGAATTAATTATTTTTGAATTTTTTTTAATTATTTGATTTTTAATTTTATTAAAAATATTTGGTTATTGAATTGTATGAGTAAGTATTTTTGTAAAATATTAAAAGCATTAATATCAAGCCTATCGTGATCTAAAAATAGTTTTAAAATGTCAATATTTCCTTTTTCAATTGCAATGCAAAATGCGGATTTATGAAATTAATAATTAAATTGTATTAAAATATTTTATCATGAACTTCATTAAATTTTTTGTTATAAACTTCATTTAAATTTCTAACGATTAATTTCATTCAAATTATTGATTAAAAATGGTATTTATATTTTGAATTATAAATTTTATTATAATGCTTTATTATTAATGTTATTTAATTTTTTGATTATAAATGCCATAAAATACTTTTATATTTGAATAGAATAAATTTGCATGTTTTTTAAATTATATTGAAATATTTAATAGAAAATTGAATTATCACATTAGATTTAAAATTTCATTTAAATGTTATATTTTAAATGTTATGAAAAAATATTATTATGAATTCTATGAAACATCTAATTTTAAATCCAATTGAAAAATTTGATTTGAAATTTTATTAAATAAATAATAAAAAAAATTATCACATTAAATAATTTGTTTTTAAATATTATTGAAACATTATATTTTAATTGTTCCAAAAAAATTTAAATATTTGATTGTGAATTCCATTGAAATTATGAATCATGAATTGAATAAAAAAATTGAATTGAATTCGATAAACTATTTATTTTTAAAATGTTACTAAAATATTAAATAATTAATTTCATTGAAATAGTTGATATAAAATCTTATATGATTGTTTTATTTGGAATTAAATTTAATTGCATGTTTTGAATTACATTTGAGAACTTGATTTTGAATTATATTGAGATATCTATTTTTGAATTATATCAAAATAATAGATTTAAAATTTCATCGAATGATTTGAGGTAAAACTTTATTGAATTGCTTAATTGTGAATTCGGTTTAATTACTTATTTTTGAATTCTATAAAACTATTTGCTTTTAATTTTATTAAAATAGCTTTTTAAAAACATTAAGAACATTGATATCAAGTCTATCATTCATTAATAAAAGGTTAATTATTTCGATATTTTCAATTTCAATAGCAACATTCAACAATGATTTATGAAATAATGATTATATTTCATTAAAATATTTGTTTTTCAATTCCATTTAAAAAAACTATTTGAAAATTTTATAGAAATAATTATCTAAAAATTTCATTGAAAAATTTCATGATGAATTACATTAAAAAAGATTTTTGAATTGAATTTAAATAGTTGCTAATAAATTTCATAAATTTATTTGTTTTAAAATTAGATTAAAATAAATATTTTTATGAATTTTATTGAACAATATGATTTTGAATCCAGTTCACATTAAAACAATTTATAGTGAATACTATTGAAATATTTGTATTTAATGCCATTTAAATATTTGCTTGAAAATTCCATTGAAATTTTAAGTTTTGAATCCAATTAAAATATTGAAAGAAATTGAATTAATTATATGGCGTGAAATTGTGTTTAAATTTCTTATTATAAATTGAATTAATACATTTGATTTGAAATTTTATTGAATTGTCATATTATAAATTACATTAAAATAATTATTTTAAAAATATTATTGAATCATTGTACTTTGAATTGTATTAAAATATAGAATATTGAATTGTATTTACAATATTTTTGTTTTAAAATAGTATTTAAATGTCTTATTCTAAATTTTATGAAAAAAATTAATGAAAATTTCAAGAGATTAATTGATTTTAAACTTTAAAAACAAATCTCAATTGAATAAAACATTAATCTTATTGATATCAAATTTGTCATTCATTAGAAAAAGTTTTACTATTTCAATATATTGTTTTTCAACAGCAATACAAGCTGATGTTTTATGAATAAATAATTATATTTCATAAAAAATATTGATTTTTGAATTTCATTGAAATATTTATTTGAAAATGACATGAGAATATTGTTGTTTGGAATTTTATAGAAATATATTTTAAAATTGTATTGAATTTGTGGATTAAAATTACATTGGCAAGTCTAAATAAAAATTTTATGAATTTGATTGATTTTCAACTTCATTGAATTATTGAATTTTGAATTGTATTCAAGAATAAAATATTTCAATTATATTGAAAAATTAAAATATAAATTCCATTGAAATTCTTTATTTAAAATGGTATTTAAATATTTTATTTTGAATTGGATTAAAGTATATATTAAAGAACTGGATTAAAGAAATTGTATATAAATATTATTTCAAAACTAATATTAAAAATTTCATTTATACATTTAATTATAAATTTCATTAATACATTTAATTATAAATTTCATTAATACTTTTAATGGTAAATTTCATTGAATAATTAGATTTGAAACTGTATTGAATGATTTGACTTAGAATTGTATTGAAACATAAAATTAAATAAACTTTATAAAATAAATTAATATATAATTATATTGAAAAATGTTTGTGTTGAATATTGAGGATGTTAAGATCAATTTTTTCATTTGATAGTAAAAGCTTAACTATTTCAACGTTTCCTTTGTAAACTGCGGTATAAAGTGGTGAGATATTAATAAATGATTTTAAATTTCATTAAAAATACTAATTTTCAAAATTTCATTGAAATTCGTTATTAAAAATTTTATTTTAAAATGTTTGTTGTCAAATATCATTGAATGATTTGATCCTGAATTTTATTTTTAAATTAATTTTATGAATTTTATTAAATTATATAACAATAGAAATGACGAGCATGTTTAAATCAATATTTGCATTATTTAATAGAATCTCAACAAGTATGTAATAATCATATTTGCATAATTCATTGAAAGCAGAATTATTAATGAATTCATTTTGTATAAATGCAAAATTATAGTTTTTAATGCTTTTAATAAAAGTTTCATAAGTATTTTCTTCATCGGTTTGTAAACAATTATTTTGAAAATAATTTGCAACGTCATTGTGATGATAAATGATTGATTGTTTAAAACAAGTTTTGTATGTTTTATCTTCTGGTAAAATGTCTTTATCTTCAAGAAGATGAATCATTTCTGCATTTTTGCCATGAATTGTAAAAAGCCATAATTTTTGAGTCAAGGTCACTTCATTTATTCTCAAGTATTGAAAAATTTGAATGGCTCCAAAAAAAGCTGCATATTCAATTAATGAAATTTTATCTTTTCTAAGTAAAAATGAATTTGTTTCATAAATTGATGTTTTAATAAAAGTATCTAATGGCAGGTTTGTTTTATAGACATGTGAAATAAATTCTTTAACCAAATCTTCTCGAATTAATCCGCAAAGATAATCGTCATTTTCGCCAATTTTTCTTTTTTCATAAAAATGATCAGGAAGTTCTTTTTCAATGTCCTCAATCCAATTATTATCATTATTATTAACTTGTTGTTTTTCAGAATTATTTATTTTATTTTTTTGGTGATATTTTTCTATGAATTCGCTAGTAATAAACGGTTTGATTTCTGGTTGAAAATATTGTGGATATTTTGAATCAACGTATTTTTGTTTTGTAATGATTGTAATAATATATTTGTCTATTGTCATAATTCCTTGTTCGATAAGAAAGAGGAGAATTCTTTTGTTGCTCTTGAAAATGCGGAAAATTTCAAAATTTGAAAAATATTCTTTGATTTTGTCTTTGAAATGTGTCAAAACTCGATCAATTTTGTCGAAAAAATCTTTTTTACGATTATAATTGTTTGATATTTTTGAAATGAGCCGTAATATCAATTTCAATTTGTTTTGAGTATCATTGATATTGTAATATTCAAAAGAGGCGCTTAGCTTTATGAAATTTTCTTCATTATTGGGTTCATCATCTAAAAATTCTAAAAGATCGCTTTGAATTTGTCTTATTTCCTCGAGGTAACTCATAATATTCTTATTCATCAAAAATGTTCGATTTCTATAGAAAATTTAAAACATAAATATCTTCAAAATTAAAAATTTTAAAATTAATTTATTTAAAAAACTAACATTAAAATAAATATATAATTAGTAAATATGGAAATTTATTTATAATTATTTGCTTTTTGATGGGTTATGATTAAATTAAAAATTTTTATTGAATTTTTAAAATTCAAGATTTTAACAAACTAAGCTTTCATCCTTTTATGACTCCTAAAGGTACAAGACGTACAACTTTTTGAGATATGTTGACAGTCTTGCAAGCATTAACAACTTGTTCGATATCTTTATAGGTTTCTGGTGCTTCTTCAAGAATTGTATCTTTGCTAGCTGTTACTAATTCGATTCCTTTTGAAGCAAGTTCAGCTACCACTTTTTTAGCATTAATATCTCTTTTTCCTTTTGATCTAGACATTACACGGCCAGCTCCATGGCAAGTTGACCCAAATGTTGTTTTTTCAGCTCCTTGTGTTCCAATTAAAATATAAGAGGCTGTTCCCATTGAGCCTCCAACAATAACTGGCTGTCCAAAACTTCGGTACTTTTCCGGAATATCTTTTGATCCAGGGCCAAATGCACGAGTTGCTCCTTTTCTGTGAACAAGTAAATTCATTTCAATTCCATTTACAAGATGTTTTTCAACTTTTGCGATATTGTGTGCGACATCATAAAGAAGTTTCAATTGTAATTGATTATTTTTATCTTTGAAAACTTCATTAAAAGCAACACGTACAAAATGTGTGATGATTTGTCTATTGCAGAAAGCAAAATTAATTGCTGCCCCCATACATTTCATATACCTCCTACCAGTTGGACTATCATACTTGATATAAGACAGCTGTTTGTCAGGTAGGTTGGGATCTTTGCAATCTTTCTCGCAGACAAGCATCCAATCAGATGCAATTTGATATCCCAAACCACGGGATCCTGTATGTATCATTATGCAGACTTGATTTTGTCTTATTCCCATTGCTGCTGCTGCCTTTTGGTTGAATATTTGATCAACTGATTGAATTTCAACGAAATGATTACCAGATCCAACAGTTCCAACTTGATCTAAACCACGTTCAATGCATCTGTCTGAAACACATTTTGCATCAGCAAAATCAACACAACCACCTTCTTCACAATATTTCAGATCATCGATTTCGCCATATCCTCTCTCAATTGCCCAAGCAGCTCCTTTATTGCATATTTCAATGATATCATCCTTTGTTACAAAGTTTTTACGTTTTCCTGCGATACCAACTGGAATATTTTTATATAATGCTGCGATTAATTTATGTTTAACAGGTTGTACTTCTTCAACAGTTAAATTTGTAACAATGCAGCGAATTCCACAATTTATATCATAGCCAATTCCACCTGGTAAAATAATTGCATTAGGATCATCTAAATTAAAAGCTGCTACACCGCCTATTGAAAATCCATATCCACTATGCATATCAGGCATTCCAAGTGAAGCTGTTGTAATAGAATTAAGTGTTGAAACGTTAGCAATTTGTAATATTGATGGAATTCCTGTTGATTGTTTTGGAAGCCAATCAGTTAGTTCCTGGATTGCATATTGTGCCATTTCTGGTGTTCCGATGAAATATCCTGGAACTTTCATGTTTGGAATAAAGCCGATTGGTATTTCATATAAGCAAGGACGAACTTCATGTATCATTTTGATATTTACTTCTACTTTCTTACTTCGATAACACATTTGTTTATAATAAAAATGACTTTGGTATTTTTTTAAAAATTATTTATTTCAAATAATCATCAACATTGACATCACATTTACAAGATATTAAAATTGAATATAAATTTTCCAACTTTTTGATATAAACAATTTCCAATTTGATTGAAATTTTTTTAACTTTTTGTGAAAAAAGAGAAAAAAAGATTTTATCTTTTTTTCCATTTATTATTAAGCATAAACAAATAATAAATTATTGAATATTGTAGCATTTCAAAGCATTATCTCTGAAAATAGAAAAAAAAAAATTCAGATACAAATTATTTTATTTGAATATATAATTAAAAACTAAGAATATATATAAGTGTCATAAAAAGGAAGACACTTTTTTTTAAATATTTTATTTATTCATCAACATTCACCATTTCATCAACCTCTTTCTGGCTCAACTTTTTCAAAGTTCCATCAGCGACAAGTGCGTCGAGCTCATCTCTGAATTTGTCTCGCATTTCGCGTGTCATTTTGTATGTGAAGGTTGCGTAATCGTCGTACTTCAAAGTCAGCAGTCTGAAGAATCCGTAGGCCTCGAAGTAAGGATACAAATTAAGATGAGACAGCAAAGAAGCTTCCTTAATAAAGTTGAGCTGAAAAGGCACCACGTTCTCATTCCTGTTCAAAGATGCAAGCTCAGGATGCCTCGACTCAGCTGATCTCATTACTTCATACAAATCAGGGTAAAAGTCAGGATAACCGTTTTTTACGAAATAACAATGTAGCCTCCAAAAAGGCACCAATCTTTCGAACACGTCAACCTCGAGATAACTCAAAGCCAAGTCCTCATTTTCCTCAATTGAATAAATTTTTGTATCGGTCATTTCACCTTTTTCTCTAATCTGACTTTTTTCGCCCGCCATTTTATTTCCTCTCAATTTTTCAATGGACATTGAAAAAGCTGATAATAAACGGTTTTTGTATCCGAAACTTTGGGTGCAATAACGACTACAGATGTTGTTGCTTGTCTCGCCAAGTCCGCCCCACGACAGGTACGGCGCAAGCTGATGAACGTGGCCAACTTCGTGGCTGAATCCCCAACAAGCGTCCTCGTCTTTATTACGCATGTTTAATGGGTCTGCTACTCTTTTCATTGTGTCGTATTTGAAGGCGACACCATCGCCGTCCCTGAACATGTAATATGCGTAATTTACGCGGGCAAATATTTTATTTTGTGGCACTTTTTTGTACTTCTTTAAACCGATGATTTCATGTTGTTTGCTGACTAACTCATCGTAAACGGTCACCAGGTCAACGCCTTTGCCTGATGCAAACTTTTTGAGTGCATCAACAGGATAGGCAAGATGAGAGAAATGGCCAACCGCATCAATGATGGGATAAATGGCATCATTCAAAAAGTTGTCCCAATCGGAGTTCGTGACTTGTTTGGTGAGGTCAAAATAACCGTTTACTTTTGCATTGAAAAAGTGGATTTGAATCTCGTTTTCTTTGGAGGGATCGTCAAAGTAATAATCAACATATACTAGACCCGACCAATTATCCACTTTTTGAATGACATTGAATCCTTCGCCTAATGAAATAGTCTCGCATTGGAGTCCCCATTGATTCGATTTCTCTTGATCTGGAGCATATAGCTTGGCTACACGAAGACCAACCGATGAGCCGCTTTTCAAACCATGGACAAGGACAATATGTGTACCTGGATCAAATACAATGCCTGTAACGTGCTGATATCGACTGTAACCATTTCCAATATGTAATATTTGGCCAAGACGAGAGGGGCTGTAAATTGGTTTAAATGAATTGACTCGATATTTGGTGGAATATGTTCCATCAAGAAGATGCTCGCCTAAATAGCGTGCAAGTGGATTGGTGCATGATTCAATAGTTTGTCGTGTAACGTCATCCCGTAATTGAGTGAGTAGAGGATCTTTGAATATTTCAAAATCTTTGTCTTGTTGTGAATAGCAATAAAATTGCATTTGAGCGCATGATGCAAACCCTTGGCCATCACCAGCACCTGATTTGACTATAAATCGAATTGATGTTGGATTTATTAATCCTCCATTAAATGAAACACGGCTTGGGCTTCCATTGCCTTTAAAATCAAAATCTCCAAATTTAGTAAAATTAGTGTTTTCTTTAGTTGTATATTGAACTTCAACTTCTTTAAAGTGTCCATTGTATCCTGTTTGACGAGGATAATAAACTAAATAATCAATTTTGTCTGCATCTTTGAATTGATAAGTAAGAGTAATAGGAAAATAATTTTCACCTTTATTATTCCAATTTGAATGGTACATCGTTTTCATATCTCCATCAAAACTTTTTTCAATTTCTCCACCTGGTTGAAATGATGATGTTGAGCCTTTCCATACTGGTACTTGTATATCTGGCCGAATAGATGAGCTAAAATCCATTCACTAAAAAAATACAATGAATTAATTCAATAAAAATTGATATATCACTATGAAATTTTTGAATTTATATCTGAAAAAAAATCAACTGCCATTCAAAACCATTATGGTGTATATCTTTGTTAATAATAAAATTTTATGGAATAATGAAGAATAATTGATATCAATTATTACGAAAAATCAATTTTTTTTTGAAATATTATTGAAATAAATAAACATACCCTCCTCTCCCAACAATTCGTAACTTTTTTGAATACTTTTCAGAATTTTTTGATTTTTTAAAACAAAAATATATGAAAATCAGATGAAAATATGAATAGATGTCTACTTTAATTAAAGCTTACTTCCAAAACAGTTTCAAAAAATCCATATTATTTTAGAATTGCTAAAAAGAAAAAAGAAAAATATTATTATATTTTTTTCCAATCCATTTTTTTGGAAAAAAAGTTTATGAATTTTGTAGGATTAAGCATAAATATTAATACTATTCATTTATTGGCCACATTCCATACGTTAAAAAATGCTTTTTTTTGGACAATCGTTTTTTTTCTATCCATGAGTAAAAAAACCACCATCTTAAGGTGAAATTTAACTTACTCTGTTAAGAAAATTAACCAAAAAAATCGTAAATTTAAATTTTCCCTTAAATTTTAACAATTTGCTTTTTTTGATATAATTTTTTTTTTTTTATTTTTACATAATTTTTCAGGAATATACGCAACAGTTATCACCACGGGGTTGTGCGAAGCCGAATCAGGTTCCTTGAATTGCTGGATGAATCAGGAAGCCATTTGAACTAAATATTTATGCCTTATTTATCAAAAATTGAATAAAAAATGCTTAAATATTTAAAAAGTTTAAAAGTTTTCAAAAAGTGGTGTAGAAAAATACGATTCCCCCTTTTTTTTTTTTTTTTTGTTTATTTTTCCATATTTTCTTTGATTTTGAAAATAAAAAATTATATTTATATTAATATTTTATATAACTGAATTTAATTAATATAAAATAATTTTAAAAAATTGTTTATTTATGGAGATATAAAAAAAAAATCACTCAAAAAAATTACGAATTGTAGGGAGAGGATGGTATTTATACATACAAATACAAAAAGAAAAATAAGGGATAGAGGAGAGATAAAAAGTTAAGTTTGGGATTGGATAATCTATTCTTTCTTAAGTAAATTGAAAAGAAATGTGATTGCATATTTCTTTTGTGCTTTGAATTGTTTTAATTGAGAGAAGTAATTCACCAGAACTGGCTTATTTAAAACAGGCTTCAATTCTTGATGGAATGATAGAACGGTTAGAGTGTGAATTGCCGCAGCAGTTAATTCATTTTGGAGTGGTAGCTGATTTAAAAGCATTGAAATAAACAAACTGAAGCTTGGAACATATTTTGCTTTTGATGAAGCTTCGATGATAACCATTGTAGCCACTGGGATTGCTCTCAAATTCATCCCTGAATTTGCGTTAGAAACGTGGTTATCAATGATACCATAGGTACTGTTCCTCTTCTTGTTGTTTTCACGAATGTTTCCTTTTCTGTTTCTTTTGAGCAATTGGATGGAGCTATTTGTCAAATTTTGGTTTGAATGATGAACAAAATCAAGAGTCCCTTTCAGATTGCTATTTTCATCAAAGCATTCATCACTATGAGTTCCTTTTCCAATGATACTAATATTAGTATTATCATAATCGTCATTATTTTCAGTACTGCTCTTATTGCTGCTTTCATTATCATTGGAATAGATAGTATTATTCTTATCCAAGTTACCACTGCTTTCTTCTGATTTTTCTTTATTTTCGGATGATTCACTAGAACGCTTTGAATGATGGCTTGTTTTGATTGGTGGTCTGCCACTATTTTTATGATGATTATTTTTAACGTTTTTGATAACTTCAATGTTTCTATAAATATCAGTGTACCTATGATGACGATGATGGTGATGCTCACTTTTTATTACTTCCTTAGGAATCTCATCATCAGAACTTTTAATTAAAATTGAATTATTATCATTTTGATCTTCATCTTCAATTTGCTTTGGTATATTATATAATTCGAGACCGCTGCTTCTATGCATTGCTCTATGATTTGCTTGTTCTTCTTTATATCTGTTTTTGATATATTGATTACATATTTCTGCTAACTGAGTGTAAAAGCCAACATTCTCAAGAGAATCAACGATTTGTGCAGTAACTGTAAGTCTTTTAAAAACAATTGCTAAAGCTTCCATAGTTGTCTTGGTATAATTTTTGAGTATTGAGGACATTAATATAGGAAACTCAGGAGCTTCAGCAAGCGGATTCCGTAATTCAGGATATCTAAAAACCTCCAAGAATATGTTGAATGCATAAGAATTTTCGTTTGACCTCGATGGATCCATCCAAAGATCAGTTCTTCGTACTATAATTTGGGCGCATTCAAGTGATTGATGAGCAAATTTAAGTAGAATATTTGTTGCTTTTTGAGGGTATAAATCAAGAAGGAGTCCTATTTCTTGAACAAACACATTTGAAATTGGATATTGGGGAAGTCTTTCGATTATAGATAAAGAAACATCTCTCATTTTTTCTTCAAGCAATAAGCAATTTGTATTTTTTCTTTCCTGTAAAACTGAAAATGATTTGGAACTCAAATATAAATTCGAGCCAGAAGCTCTCATAAAAAAGTTTGGAATTGATCCTGAACTAGAAAATGTGTTGATTTTCGATCCAAGACGTATATAATTAATAAGGGTCTTCATGTTTATTTTGATTGTTTCATCGTATAGATTGCAAATTGCTTTCATTGCTTCATAAGCAACAATTTTTTGATCTGATCGTATAAAAGCAGTGAAAATTGGTTTAATGGTGTCGAATCTTTGAGCCTTGTATTCTGCAAATTGACTTATTAAGTAATAAAAGAGATCAACAAATAAAGCACCTGATGGAATATTGATGTAAACGCGAGCAAAACTTAAAAGGAAATCAAGAATTGGAAAAGGATCGTTAATTAATTCAATGTTATCAACATAGCTCGAAAAAAGGCAAATTGTAGTATCTGGCCTTTTATTAATGAAATAAGCGAGAATGCGTGTGTACATCTGGCTAAGCAGCAAAGGTTTTTTAACAAAAATAAGGCCAAGTAAGTCAAAAAGTTCATCTTCGTATGGATCGTTTTCATCGGTAAGCATAACGCTGGTAATAATATGGTATTGGTTGTATTTAATTAGGAATAAGTTATTTTTGACCGCAATTTTTAATAAAATTTTCAAGATTTCTTTGGTTTCATTGCATGGTGAAGAAATAGCAGGTATTATAAATTGTGCTAAATAATCAAATTGTGATGGGTTAATTTTGTTCATTTGAAATTGAATAAATTCTAAAAATTGTGGATCTTTGATATTACGAGATATTTCTCGATCTTTTGATTCATTAATAAATATCGGTAAAGGGTCAGGTGGAACATTACTTATTAAAATGCTATTGCAATATGATTCTGAATCCTTTGAGTTATTTTCGATTTTTTCTTCATTCGTATTTGATTTATCTGTTTGAATTGGTATTTGTCCAGGATTCCCTGAATTAATTATTTTTTCCAAAATTGTAGGCTTTTGAATCATTTTTTCAACAATTGTATCTGCAGCATTCTTTTTCTCTCTGTTTTGGAGTTCGATGAGTGTTTTGTCAAGTGGACCTTTTTGAGTCAGTTTTCGCATTAAACGATTTAAAACAGCTGAAATATCCATATTTGTAGATGGTGGGAAAGGAGGAGGGATTTTAATTTCTTGTTCATCTTCTTTGATTAGTTTTTGTGCAAATTTGATAATTTTTCGTGGATTGCTTCTTTTGAAATAGGTTTTACCTTCGCAAAATATTTGAAAAATCTGATCAAAATTTGGTCTATCAGATGGATTTTGAGCCCAACAACGTGTAATTAAATTTCTCATTGCCGATGGAATCCCATCTGCTGAAAACCCTGGTCTTTCTCCTCTTAAAATTTGTTGGCAGACTTCTTTACTATGCTTATTCGCATTGTGAAAAGCATGGCGTTTTTCACCAACCTCATAAAGTAAAATTGCGTATGAAAAAACATCTGCTTTAGTCCCATAGTTAGTTGATGATATAACTTCAGGTGCCATGTGAGATACTGTTCCAACGAACTGACTATGACGATGATCTGGATGAATTAAACGTGAAACACCAAAGTCAACTAAATATGGTAGCCCATCGGAATCAATGAGGATATTTCCAGGTTTAATATCTCGATGAATGATTCCGCATCTGTGAATATGACGTAGTGCATGAGCAATGCACATGCAAATTATTGTAAGATGAGTACCATAAATCCTTGGCCTGGGTTTGCCTTTCTTTTTTTTTTCAAGGCTGTGAACTGCATGATAAAGATCGCCATTAGGCATGTATTTTGTGATAATTGAATACGGTGGTTCTATAGTATATCCAACAATCGGGCAAATAAATTTGCCCCTACAAATAATCATTGCGTGTATTTCACGCAAAAAGCTTGTTAAAATTTTTCCTTTTAATTCTTCAACATAAAGTTCTTTAACAGCACATTGATTGCCTGTACGCATATCATCGGCGAGCCAAACAGCTCCGTATCCTCCTTTTCCAATTTCTTTGATGAAATTGAAATCAGATATATTTCTCAAGTAATTTGGATGATGAGCAACGAGAACTATTTCGCAAAAGGTTCTGTACCGGTGATCTGGATTTGCCATTGTATAAGATTTTGAATTCGATGATGGGAATATATCAAAAGGTGTCGAAAAAATATCATTGTATTTCTTATCAATATGGTAATTTGTTTTTCTTTTTTGTGCCTCTTGTGATTCTTTGTTTTCGTCTGATGTGAATAAAGGATTGTCATCAGAATGAATATTTCTATCTCTTGTTTCATTTTCCTGATTATAATTTTTAGTCTCATCAGTTTCTTCATCTGAATAAGAAGTGCTTTGTTTTTGTAATCGTGTTAATGAATCATTAAGGAAAATATTGTCATTCGCTGAATTAAGAACTTCCTCAATGTTTGGAATATGTTTTTCCGGATTTTTGGGAGCTTCATCATCATCATTGTCGTGTGAAGAAGAAGAAGACATGAAAAAATAAAATCAATTATAAACTTTTTGATAAGTTGTAAAATTAACAAATTATTTTGGTAGTTTTTTTGTTGTGTCAAATAAAAAGATTTGTAATTTGATTTTAAATTCAATTTATGATGATAATCAGAGAGGAAGAAACGTATTTCATGTTTATTTTTTCACTGCATTTCATTGAAAAAATTGATAAAAAATAACCATTATTTATATTATTTTCTATGGTAAAAAAAACGTGCACTCTGAAAATATTTTTCAGATTCAAAATTTTAAACCGTTATTAACGGTTTAAAATAAAAAATTGTAAGAATTGGGATCAAATACAAAAAAAAAGTCATTTAGAGTCAACGATATAAGAATTTGCTGTACTGTATGGAGCTTGTTTAATTCTCATAATTAATTACCATGGTATAATGAACTGATGATGAAAAAAACAATAAGCTTTTTCAAACTTTTTGAATTGACTCTTTCAGAGAAAAAAATAAACTTTTTGAGAAAAATAAATTTTAAATTTTTGATTTTATTCATATAAAATTGGTTAAAACCTCTTTTTTCGTTTATAAGCGGTAACAAAATAATAAATAGTTAAGTTTCTTTTTATATCACAGTTTTGTTGATTGCACTATTGTTTTGATAATGTTTGCCAGTTACTTTAGTTGTTGTGTTCCTTGAATAAGATGGTGAAGATGGTGTGTTTATAAATGTTGATGTTCTCAACGGCCTTCCTGTTCTTGATTTTTCAAGATTTCGGATTTCTTTCTGAGTTAATGACTTTGTTTTACGTTCTGTCAATTCTTCTTTTTTGTGCATCTCGATAACCTGTTCGAGAAGATCTTCCCCGTCCCAAAGAAGAGGTTCGCCATAGTTTTCCTTGTATTCTTCAAGCAAAGGAATTAATTGCTCATGAATTTTAGGTAATTTATATGTGTATTGCTTTCTAATTCTTTCTTCCTCAAGAAGAGCCATTGCAGCTCCACTTTTTCTGTTTGTAAGGCGTTTTGCATTATTTTCTTGTTCTGTTTGAAGTTTTTCATATTCATCGATTATGCTTTGTCGATCATTAATTAATTCGAGTGTTGGTTGAATTTGTTGTTTTATTGTTTCAAGACGAAGAACTTCGTTTTCAAGTGCTATTAAAGTTCTCTTGTTAAGATTAGTACTATAATAATAAGGGAAAGTTGCTTTTGATGGAACTTTAATATGTAAATCTTTCCAAAGTTGAAGTAATGTAATCTTTAAGCTATTAATGTATTCTGGCGTCCTTGTTTCCTTTTCGTAGTCAAGTTGACGAAGTTTATTTTTAAGTAAAGTTACATGATTATCAGAAATATCATCGAAATTAGGTTGCGTCATTTCATTTTTACCAATGACTTTTTCAAGCCTGTTTATCTCAATATAAAGTTTCTGGCATTTTCTGTAATTTTTATCTCTCTTTTTGATGTATTTTTCCCTCTCAGCTTCAAAGGCATCAAAAGTTTGATCTCCAAGTTTATCTGTATCTTCTAGAGGTTCAAGTTTGAGTGTGGCCCTGAGTTCTTGTAATTCTAAGAATAATTTTTGCATTTCTGGTGTTCTTTCATTAATATCTGATTTCATCTTTTCGAGAAATTGAGACATTCTTTCAATTTTTTCTTTAGAATAGTCGTCACCAAGTTCTTCAAAGTCGCCACGATCATTAATTTCTAAGATTTCAAAACACCTTGTAAGTTGAGAGAATAATGATTCAAATTCATGTTTCTGATTCGATGTTGAGGCTTGAAGTGTTTTTAATTGTAGTTGAAGAGAGCGAACTTTGTCAACCAATGGCATTGAATCAGCTTGTGGTAATTCTTTTGGCGGTAATGCAAATTTCCTTTGAATATCTGCTATGTCCTTTTGAGTTGTTTCTAGTTCGTCATAAAGAGCTTGACGGCGTTGATAATTATCTCTTAAAAATTGTTTAAAGAGCTCTTGAACTCTTTCGTTCAGATTTTGATACTCTTTTTCAATGTCATTTGGTTTTAATCCAATATCGCGCCATATTTCTTCGAGCTGAGCTTCGATATTGATTTCGATTTTCATTTTAAATCTTTGTTATCTTTGAATGGAAAAGACGTTTAGTGATTGAAAATTTTTAAAAATTTTAAATATTGTTGATATTTTGTATGAATAAATGTCCGAATGAATATGCACACAAATTACCTAAGATAGTCATTCAATTAAAATTCTCTTAACGTACGAATTTTGAATGTATTTTAGTTAATAAAAGAGATATTTCTAAGAAATTCTCATAAAAAGCACCATTGGTTCAATAGAAAATCTGAAGTGAGTAATGAAATATCAAAGAATTATTTGAAATTGATTATGAAAGTAAATCAAAATCGAAAGTATTATATAACAAAATTTCTTAGAAATACTCTCTGATTTCTCTGATTTATTATAAAACAAAATCTCTTTTAGCTTTAATTAGAAATTGTGTCTTAAATCATTCAAATTTTTATTAAAATAAAAAACGTTTTTTTTTTATAAAGTCTTAAAATCTACTGGTTAACCTTTTTTTAATAAAAGTTCGAAATGACTAATAAAACTGAAATTGATGATGAAATTGCATACCGTGGCAGAAATTCCAAATTTTCTCGATGGTATTGTGAACCATGCCATGCAAATAAAGATAATATTATAGATTTATGTGAAGAATTAACAAAAAATCAGAATGGTAGAGGATCAGTAAAACTTGATTTTTATATCAAATCTCGTCAATATTCAAATGGTATGTATTCAATTGCTATTTTTCAAGTCATTAATAATGTTCCTCCCGAAAATCTTGAAGAAGATCAAATTGATGAAAATCATTTATCAATTGATTCTATTGTATATGCAAAGCTTGCTGATCAATGTGATGACGAAAAAGAAGCAATTTCTTATGGAAATTACAAAATAGATGATTCTTTTATTGATTATTTATGTTTATTTGATCAATTACAAGAAAAATTGAGAAACATCAACGTCAACAATAGATTAAAGCCTCTTGAAGATAACGAACTTTCATTTCCTAAGAAAATATTTTCAGGTTTAAAATCAACAATTCCACTACGAATTGGTAAAGTAATTCCAAAAGAAGTTGGCGATCGCTATGTTTTTACTTATTCTGAAGAAAGTGAAAAAAATTATATATTAAAAAATTTTGAATATTTTGCCTCAAAAACGCCATTTACGCATTTCTTGGCACTCCCCATCGCACCAAATTTTCCTGAATGGACAGCTGCAATGAAAACTATATTAGCCCGATGGGATGTTAATGTCCGAAATACGATTAATCGGACGCACCTTACACTTGCCCTTTTTGTGATTAATAATGATGATGAGCTCAATCTTGTTAATCAAATAGCCTCAGAAACAATAAACGAAATCCAATGGCCAGAAGATAATATATTAAAAACCCCTAAATTGGGTTATTTCGGCTCCAGCAAAAATGCCACCATTTTATTTATTGAACCTGAAAAAAATGAATTTGTTGAAGCCCTTTCAAAGTTCATTATTTCGTTTGTATCAAAACTATCTGACCACGGTTTTAGTTATGTTGAAGAAGATTCAAAAGCGCTTCATGTCACAATGATAAGACCAAATTTTGTAACAAAAGGCCGAACATTTAATCCAACTAAATATTTGGAAGATTTTGGTCCAGATGAACTTCCTCCAATCCATATCCAAGAACTAAGGCTTGTACAACGTTTTATATATGATGATGATGATTTTTACAAAACTCATTTTCATTATTCTCTTTACAAAAGCAAGCAAGAAAATACTAATGATAAAGAGCATAATGAAGAGAGTAATGGCATGTAATAAAATTGGTTGTTTGAAAAAGTATTTTTTTTTTATTTTTACATGATTTTTCAGGAATATACGCACCAGTGATCACCAAGGAGCTGCGCGAAGCCGAAACGGGTTCCATGAATTGCTAGATGAATCGGGAAGCTTTTCGAACTATATTATTATGAATTATTTAACAAAAATTGAATAAAAAAAGTATTCAAAAAGTTAAAAAGTTTTCAAAAAGTGGAGTAAAAAAATACGATTCCCCCAGAGGGTGTTCACTTCACATCAAACTTTTTGAATACTCAAACTTGATTTTATCATTTCATATTACTGATTATTGTTATAGCAGTGTATATCATTATATTTATGCCAACCAATTCGAATTTTCAACTGATATGAAGGAGATGATATTATATTTTAAAATGATCATAATTCATATCCTATTTGTATTATGTAGGAATGAAGTATCAATTCATGTTCATTATTATTAGTTGTTTATATTTAATTGCATTTCATAAGCCATAACTCAAATGATTAATGAAAAATTGCAGAAAAAAATCTATACCACCAATTATTTAACATATATTAATGTTTGATTTTCAAAAACATGTTCATTTATTGTATCATTTGATGCTTGATGATATATCAAAAAAGTGCTCCAACAATTCAGCTAGGATTCACTCTTTTTATTTGAATTGTTTTTTTCGTACGTTAAAAAATAAACCATTCAATTATAAATCTCAACAAAAAAAATGAAGAAAACTAATATCATTTATCATATTGTCATAAAAGCAGATAATTATATTGAAAGTTTTTAAATATATCATTTAAAATAATTTTTGTATTAATCAAATAATAAGATGAGTATAAATCTAGTAAAAATTGTGATTTGAGGTAAATATAGATATATTCATATTTTATACGTTTATATAACGAAATTAATCACTATATTGATTATTGAACTTCCTTGAATTCAGCATTAAGTTACAAAATAAATTTGTGAGAAATATTTATAAACCATTCAAATTCTATGAAAAATAAAATTGATTTTATAGCTTAATCCGTGGAACAAAATTCAACAATGTATAATACAAAAATAATTGAATATGTATGTAAAATTAAAATACTAAATATCAAAAAGAAATAATTTTTTTTTATGCGCCCGTACCTTTCTTTACACATGGATACCAAAAGGGCAGCACGTAATGACTTGAAATGATTTTTTTTATCAATTTTTAATTTGAAAAATGAATTTTGGAAGTTTAAAATATACAATTAATAAAAATATTATTTTTTATTTGGAATATCAATAAAATTTCCAATATAAACATTGAACAATAACTACATCAAACTTAATTGAAAAAAAAACTATGCTTTGAAAACAAAAAGAGATACAACTTTTTGTATAAATATAATCATTGAATTATTAAAAGAAAAATAAAATGAAAATTTTAATAAAATTTTAATAAAATAATAAAATAATAAATAATAGATATATATCGATTTTACTTTTCATATATATTAAATATATTTGATATTAATTATTATATTATTGATTTAGTATATGTTTTATGAAATATTTTATAAGATATGATTAAAACATAAAAATTTAATTTTTCTATTTATTCTATGAAATCGTAAAAAACTAAAAACTGATTTTTTCTGCTAGAAAATTCTTAGAATACAAGAAAAAAACAATAACTATTGGATATGAACCCTTTATAATTCCAATAAACTGTTTTACATTTCAAACTTTAGTGAATACAATTAAATCGATTAACATAATGTTTTATTGAAGAAAAAAATAATAATAATAATAATCATATATAACTGTTTTTAAATTAAAATTTTATTATTATTTTGTGTAAATTATTAAGGTACAAATCCAGTACGTTTAGTAACCGCAATTTTTTTTGACATTCTCAAAGAATTAAATGACATGTTAAATAAAAAACGATTATTTTCATCCATTTCATATAACATGTCATAATATTTATTTAAATTGTAAAATAAGTGTCAAAAACAAACCTAGTCAATTTAAACTTTTTCAGAGACATGCAACTATTCAAATAATAAACGTTCTCCTGTTCAAAAAATAACGTACTGGATTTGTACCTTAAAATGATACAGAAAACTACATTTAAAAAAAAAAATAAAAAAAAAAAAGCAATCAATAAAGATCGAACTTAGGTTTCTGGCAAAAGACGATAATTCCCTCTTGATGAAGGTCAATTTTGCTTTTTTTTTCGGGCAATTTCGGGCAACGATAGAAAATTTCGGGCAAAAGTAGATGCCCGTAATTTGCCCTTTTCTGCCCGAAATTTTAGTTCTTCCGGGTAACGTACTCGTGCCCGTGCCCTATTGGTATCCCTGCCTTTACAAGTGACATTTGAATTAGTTTGTTTAACCAAATAGGTTTAAAAGTCCCATGTCCAAGAAAACCTCCAAAATTCCATGCATTCAAAATCCAACTTTTTCAATTATTTATTTGAGTAAATATTTATCAAATTTTCTTTTGAAATTTCAGTAAAAAAATTCTGAATAAAAACGTATTTAAACGTGCATCATTCAAAATATTGTATTAGATTTCATAAATTAAAAAGTCCATAAAATCTAAGAAGTATACGTTTTTTGATTTTTTATAGTGTTAAAAAAGTCCTCTAAAAAAGTCCAAAAATTAAATAGTTCAAAGTCCACAAGGGTTATTTTGCTTTTCTTATATAAACCTTGTTTTTTGTATGATAATTTTTATTTTCCTCAATTATAAATTTTTATATGTAATTATAATAAATATTTAAAAATATATTTTAGGATTTTAATTAGGTATTTCCAAGATATTTATATTTATTATATTTGTGATGTTTACAAATATATTATATTGAAAAAAATGGAATATAAGAATCAAAATATCCAAAAAAATATTTAGCAAACAGATAATAAAAATAAATCTAATTAAATAATAAATGAATTTTAATTCTGAAATATTAGTTAATTTAATAAATAAATGAAATAATAAAAGATTTTTTTTTAATTCTTCATTTATCTCATAATATTCTAATCTTCATTTTTTGTCTCCTCATAATTATATTTTTTAGACTTAATTAAGAGGTTGATCAGGATGAACATGATCAATCAATATCATTTTTAAGCTGATCTTTGGGATTTTAGAGATTAAATACCAATTTCTCAATATAATTCTGTTTCTATATAAAAATAATTCACATAGTTATAATTCATTTGATTTTTATTGGAAAAAATTATTTTTTTCATCTGGAAAAAGATTCTAAATATATATTTCCCTCTTTTTCAAAATTGAATTACATAGTGAAATCTCTCAATTTTGAAAGAATTGACATTTGGCTTCTCAAAATTGAATTCTCAGGTGCATATCTCTCAATTTTGAAAGATTAATAATTATTGACCTATAACCATTTTTTTTTCACCAATAATTTATATTTACTTCGTATATTAATAATTCCTCGATAAATATTTAAATAAAATTTTAATTTACATATTATACTAAATTATATTTATAAATATATGATATTGAAATTGTGTACAATATAATTATTAAGAAAAATGAGTTTTTTTCTTTTAAAACTCATAAAACATAAATATCTATTAATATAAATAGTCATTCCTTAATTTTTGTTATTAAATAGATTAAAATATATAATATAATAAATATATAGTAATATAAAATCTCTAATATAACGATGCATCATTCATTCCTGTATTCTTTTTGATTTCTCAAAATCAACAATTCATTAATATTATCTTTCAAACTTAGGTATTCTTACTTATATTTAGGTATATAAAGAAACTCACTAAATTAAAAATAAAAAAATCCCATATTCATCAACTTTTCTCTGAAAACAAATTGAATGAATAAGAATGTAATTACCTTTTTCAAAATAAACTATATGTTCTTCATTAATAAAAGGTTTCAAAAAGAATCTATGCATAATTTAAATAATTAATATAATATAGTATATTATTAATAATTTTAAAATAAATATAAATGGGTGGTTATCAATATAATACAACTTTAATTTAATAGAAGGTTCAAATAAAAAAACAAGGTTTATTAGCATATACAATATATTTCTAAGAGCACAGAAAAATTGTGTTCAAAGATGATATTCGGCTAATCAAAATTCATTTCTAATTGTTTTTATGTTGGATAGATTAGCATTAGTTTATTATAAGAATTTCACCACAAAAAAGATGGGCAAATTTTGAATTCAAATTTTTATGAAAGTATTATGAAAAGCCCAAATGGCTTAGAAATAGTATTGTTAATAAAATCTCTCATAATATGTACATACTTATTCAAAGCATTGAAAAAATCTGACATTATAAATTTTTAAATTTGTGATCATAAAAACCTGACCGTAAAATTATCAAAAAAATTTGAAAATAATCATCAAAAAATTAAGCAGAAAGTAAAAAAGAACAAAGTGTTTAATTATTTAAATAATCAATTTCAGGAAGAGAACCAGTTAATGGATCCATATCTTGAAATGTAGGACTCATATCCGTAATATGTAAAAAATCATCTTGTTTAAGAAACTCGAAATCAAAAACATTATCATCTGTATAAAATTGAATTGGTTGGAGTTCAGCATCTTGAAGAGAAACGACAATATCAGGGTTATTTTTTAAGCTATCAAATCTCTGTATATGGTTCGTGTAGGTAAGATTTTGTGTTGCTGACAAAGTAAAATGTCTGCTGATTTCGTTTGGGCTGCTTGGCGGGGGAGGTGGAGAGTATATGCTTCTTGCAGGTGGCACTTTATACAAATAATCCTTTGAAGGCTGCTGGAATATATTCTCCTTCTGTTGGTGTATTTGCAAAGCTTTAATGCTCTGATCAAGCTCATTTCTTATGCTTGTTTTTATTAAGTTTTGTGATGCATGTGTATTTGTATTGCTTTTCTCTATAAGTGTGCCATAATTCTGTTTTCCTCTCCTAGAGGACTGTTTTTCTGTTCTACTTTTCGTGACGTTATTGTTTAATTGCCCATATCCAGGAGTTCCTAGAATCTTTGGTCCATCAGGTTTAAGCTTTCCATTTTCTAAGTCAAAAACAAGAGCAGGGTTTCCCTCTTCTGTCATTATCATAATCCTCCCAACTGGTTTTCTGTTTTTGTTCCACCTTCCCATATTATAGATAAAATATTTGATGGAAGTTTCGAAAGTGAAGTGATGAAAGAAAATAAAGCATAGAAATTTAAGAACTTTTCTTAAAGTTAATGAAGGTGAAAAAATCTAAAATATGTTTAGATTTGTATTTGGATGAAATATTTATTTGGTGATAAAAAGCATTGACACGCAATAAAAAATTTGAATCAAAATTTTTGAAAATTTTAATTCATAATTCAATGAAATTTAATATATTGAGAGATTTATGGTGACTCTTCAGATTAAACAAAATAATGGGAATATAACCGAAACTCAAACCAATAAAAAACATCGTTATTCTTTCTACGCAATAAAAAAAGCATTATTCATATATATTGAGCATAAAAAATAATATTATTAAATGCCCTTTTTTGTTTTTTTAAGACTAAATCAATAAATGCAATGGAATGTGTTTCAACATATTATGAGTTATTCTATGAAATATTAATAATTTATATTTTATTTAAATGTTTAAGCATTAAAATTGAAATAGCAAAGATGTATTTCATTAAACACAAAAGACGAGCTATTATGGTGATATAGTTATACAATATTAAAACTCAAGATTATATTTTTAAATAGGCAAAAGAAATATTTACTCTTTCAAAATGAATAAGTTGAAATAAATATTAAATCAAGAAGTAATAGTGGAAATAGTCAATAATAGGTAAAAAAAAATAAATTATTTCTTTTTTTAGAAAATAAGATTTTGGTTTAATAATGATTGCGCAGCAGATTTGAAAAAAACTTTTTTAGTATATTTTCGTTCTATTGGTATCATTAAATGTTTCTTAAAAGTTTGCATTTACGCTTTCAATGGCACAGATTTTCTTCAAACATTTCTACTTATGAAATAACGGATAAAACCGTTTGTAAACTGCTCAATAAATTTTGAAATAGATCCGTTTTCTATAAGAAGCTGAAAAAATATCAAAATACGAATAAATGCAACAGTTATCAGATACACCTCAGCCGGACTCCCTACTTAAATATGACCCGCCAATTATTGTTGAAAACCTCGCCTCGACGAAAAAAAAGAAGATAACTCCAAAGGTTGAAGACGGCCCTCAACAAGAAACAATTGATTTCCTTGATACACTTCTCCCGCCACGTAGTTATATCGAAGGTAACTATCAGATGCTACAACATGTTAGTACAAATTTAACATCTCGCTCTGATGTACTCAAGCTTGAGGAGCAACTTGATGCTCTCCTGAAAGAGAAAAAAGCGCGTGATAAGGGTATATGCCCTATTCGGCATGCTTTATATGAAGATTGCATGAATGAATTAATTCGCGAAATAGCTCTTGAACTACCAGAGAGAGGATCATTGCTTAAGGAAGTAAGAGATGAACTTGATAAAACGATGAATGCTTATCAAGAACTATATGAATCAGCTGTTGCTTTCGGAATCAGAAAAGCTATTCATTGTGAGCAAGATAAGAGTGAGCTAAAAGCTAGTAATGACACCTTGGAAAAAGAAATCAAAGCTTTTGAAGATAAAATCGCAGATTTGAATCAAAGGATTACAGATGCAGAGAAAAATGACCAAGAAGATAAAGCATCAAAAGAAAAAGAACATGCTGAAAAGGTTGCAACTTTAAGAGCTGAAAATGCTGTAATGAGAGAAAAGCTAGAAGCAATTATTTCACCATTACCACCTGACAAAAAATAACCTTGTTTTTGTTATTATTTTGCAAAGAAAGAAAATCTTTGTAACAAAAAACCACCTATTATTTATTTTTTAATACAGCTTACAAAAATATGTTTAAACATAACCTATTATAACTTATTTTTTTTTATTCTGTAATATTAATACAAAGCGAAACTAATATTCTTTGGAATTATTTCTTTTTGTTTTGTCCACTTAAAAATTATTCGTTTGTAGGCATGTTTATAAATATCATTTAAATAATTCAAAATAGAAAAAATGAATTTTTAAAGAAAAATATACTAGAATACTTCAAACAAGAAAATCAAATCAAATTATTTTGAGAAAGATGTGTTTGTTTACTTCGAATTTCCTTCCATCTTTGTTAAAAATTGTGTATTCATCTTTTTTCTTTCAAGGGTGAGGATCAAAAAAAAGAGTGTTCTGCTATATTATTCTGTATGTTTAATACGTTCCAAATTTATTAAGTTATATATGCTGATTTTGATTTTATGATATTTAAAATTCACTTTTTCAATATTTTTGAAACTTTTTCAATTATTATTAAAATACTTGTTATGAAAGTGAGAGGATAGACTCAATAACCCGCACTTTTCACTAGATTTACTCAGAAAAAGTGAACCCTCTCAATTCTCAGCAAATCTTCCTAGATTTTGCTCTCAAAAAGTGAAAAAAAATTAAAAAATTAAAAATAGATTTATCTTTATATCAGAAAACTTAATTTTTATTAATTAGTAAACTTCAACTATAGTCATCTTTGGTTGATGAATAAACCATATATGTCATACAGTTACTTTTGGAATTTGGTAATTCCATCTTTAATTAACTGTATGACAAATATCTCTTTGTTCTTGATAAAGAATCCATCTCTTTCTTCAAATGTTTTGTGACTCGCATTAATATAATTTCTGATGTCATCATCTTTTTTTGATCTGGAGAAATACTTAATAGTATTAAATATATATTCTTTTTCGTCATAGAAAAAGTCTTAATGATGAAGTTCTTCTACATTTTGGTCAATAACATATTCAATTTGCAAATCATTGTATTGGTATCAAAAATGGTAGTAGGAAAAATTGCGATTTTAGCGGGAAATTTCGGAGAACTTACATAGTCTTTTCTATAATATAATGTATGAAAGCAAAATCTGCATCAGTATTCATTTGTTGCTTTTTTTTTTTTTTTGCTTTTAGTATAAGAAGGCCATCCAAAACCGCTAATTATCATTCAAAAAAATTGAATAAAAAATCTAGATAAAAGTGCTGAAAAAAGGAGCACGACTTTGGCGGTTATTGAAAATCGTCGTTTCGACTTCATATTGAAATATTATATAGTATATTGGTTTTTAAGCAAGTTTTATATAGACCAAAAAAAAATCTATCGTAGGGGAAAAACATTATTCATGTTTTAAAAATTTAAGTTATCAAAAAGTTTAACTTTTCAGAACTAACGTACGAATTTTAATTCTAAACGTTTTTACATGTTTGATAGAAGTGGTGTAAATACACAGAAATAAATCGATTTATCGACAAATGAAAGAAAAATATCAAAGTATAAAAATAATTCAAAAAGTTGACAAATTGAACGATAATTTATTTTCACTACTCAATTTTTTTTATTTTATTCATTTTTTATTCAGAATTTACTTATGTATTTAGTTATTTTGGAAATGAAATTTCATTATATTAAAGATAATAGTCTATTTTATTATTAAAATTTAATAATAAAATATCATAGAACCTCCAAACATCATTAAAATACATAAATATCATAATTAATTGATTTTTTCTGCAGATAAATAATTATATTTGCTTGGTATGATTATATATAACAATTATTTGTTATTATTTTCCCGAAAACTTTGATTTTTAATAAACATAAATATTCATGAAATTATTATCTTTTCAACTACAAAATGAAAATACTATATTTAATATGCTTTATTAAATAAATATATATTAAAAAAATTATATTTTGTTATAAAAATTCCGTATCAACAAAACATTAATTATAATTTAATAGAATTATTAACACCAATCGTGGTACAAAATAAAATATCAATGTAAATAAACACTCAACAGAAAAGAATATTCCCCAGGATTTCAAAAATAAAAAATGTGATTTGGAAATTTATAAGTCTACTATAAATTTTATTTAAAAGATATAATATCATTTTATCATTTAGCACTAAAATAAAATATCAAAACTATTAATTTACAAGTCCTTTGGATGATCAAAAAAAAACATCATTAGGACTTTATTTCATCACACTTGAAATAATTATGTAATGTATCATTATGGATTATATTATCTAATATAAATAATCAATATATTTAAAAAATATTGTTTTTTCTTGTTTTTATAATAAGATATAAATGTTTTTTGAAGGCTTCTTAACGTACGAAAAACGGTTACCCGTGCTCCTTTTGCTGAAATAGAAGTCTATCAGTGAGAGTGCAAAGACCAATATCAAAACTCTTTAATATTATAAATATATATTTATGTATAAAGGAAAATTGTTTAATAATAATGAATTATTGTTGGCTGGGAATAAAATATGATGGTTTCATTCAAATTAGAATTATATTTCAATTTATTTTTGGTAATATATTTTTAAAAAATTTATAATTACAACGTCACATTCAAACATTAGAACTTATATAAATATTAAATATAAATTGCTTTGTTAAAATTGATAAAGTATTGATTTGGAAAAGAATTCTCATTATCTAAAATACAGCTCAAAACGACAAGTTCATTTCAATCCATCTTATCTCCATTAGTATAAAAAAATAACTAATAGAAAGCTCATAATCTTGACCTTTAACTACTGAATCATCACGAAATTGGATCATTGTCTCATATTTACCGTTCCTGCGTCAACTCGATCGTCATCAACTTGGAGAAATCTCATTCTTTCAAGTCTAGGCCTTCGGTATCTTCATAGTAGATGTCGATGTTGTTCTGTTTGGCTGTGCTCATGACAGCACCGAAGCTCCAAACGTTGGGAGGTTGAAGTGATTGTAGATGGTTTTGATCATCTACCTTGACCCCATATGTCATAAGTTTCAATATCGACTTGTGGTAGATGGAGTTTAACAAATATTTGATTGTCTTTTCGAGTGGATTTTTCTCTGTCTTGTACTTCAAACAAAGATCGAATAAGGTCATGATGAAGTCATTAATCTTGTTGTTGAATCCATCATCGAAATAGTATCATCTAATGAGTTCATACTCAATGTAGTGCTTCGAAGTACCTCCATTATAGAATTAGATCAAATCCATCACTGCCATCTTGTCTACGTAGAAGTTGTATACTGGTTTGTTATAGAAGATCTTTGATCCAGCTTCATTACGTTTGAATACCTGGACGAATAAGAATGGACGAGTGGACTTACACGACAACTTGGGAATGTTGATCTCGATGAAGAATGGTTTGTAACTCATTACATGTTATCGGGAATTAATTTAGGTTTCCCCATCTATAATCGACATAGCTGAAGGATGGAGACTGGCGCTAAAGTCTTGGATACGACTTGTTATGTACTGCTTAGCTTTGTTGGCGGTCATTGTACCTCCCCCTTTGACAAGATGGCGTTGGTTGAAGTTCTGTGGCTTAGCAGCCAGTTGATAACAAATCATATATACGAAGTCGTAACCGACGGTTGAAATGGAGATGCATTGATGGATACCTATCCATGAATGTTTGGTTTTGGAGAACATTTCGGCCATCAATGTAATACAATCTTTGATGTAATAGAACCGATCATACTTCATGATGTCGATCATCACTCGAGATTCATCATCATTGAAGTTTATCAAGCCAAATTCGTTGAAAGCTTTAGCGAACTTGGTGTTGATGAGCAACTGTTTACAATCTTGTTCGAGCTCGGAGGTGTTCTTATGGTTTTCGTTCTCAGCTCGGTACGGTTTAAAGAATTCAGAGAAATCAATCCAATGACGTTTGATGTTCGCTTAGGTTTAGATCTTGTAGGCCTTGATCTCTTTGTGGATCTTGAGGTTGAACATGCGGTTGAAGTCTCTTAGAGGTGCTGAAATAGCTGTCAAGGAATGTAAAATGCATTTCTCTGATCTTCTTTGTTTTTAGCATATTTCAGAACCGTGATCATTTTGAATCGATCCATAACTACTTGGAATAACTTTCAAGATCATTTCGTGTCTTGGACAACATAACCTGGTTCTTTAATGAAGAAACAAGCCGTTATGTTCTCACCATCGAACGAGTTTACATACTAAGAGTCACTGAGACAACATAGATTTAGTTTATTCTTGTGTTCGGTAACGTTTGTTTCGTAATCAGCATAGTAGATGTGAGACTATTCGGTAATCTCCTTAGTATCTGTTGTTTAGGATCGGCAACACAGTTGTTCATCGTAGTTGAAGTCGACGTAGTCATTCAAGGTTATCGAATTCAATAGTACTAAGGATATCTTTTTCGCATTGGTTGATTTCTCTGAAGAGGCTATTAGCGAACATAGTTGCCAACACTGTTAAGATCTCTGTTCCATTATTGGATTTGTCTCCACTTTTGTTCTTGATCATGAATAGTTCAGAGATTGGATACTTCTCATCAAGCTCGTTTCGGTGTTCGATATAGTACTTCGTGATGGGCAGTATCTCATAATTATCGATCATGTAGTGGTATTTATAGAGGAGTAATTTAACAACTCTATCTGCTACGACTTTCGGGTTCTTACAAGTGTTTATACTTAACTGTCGTTGATGCCTTGAATTCCTAGTATCATCGGCATGATAAACTAAGAAACGGCACTTCATCTCGATTGCTATCTCATTGATCATCTTGCTCGGGATTGCTCGCCTTCTGATCTTCTGTATCTCTTCTTCAGCGAAGATACCTAATTGAATACATGCTCAGACGAAGAAGTTAGTAGTATACGTTAGGCTGTGCGCCCTTAACGGTCGCCCAGACCTAACTGTGCCGATGATTTCACTAGGGATAGGTTTAAGCAAAAAAAATAAATAGAATTAGCTAACATTTATGGTTTTGAATAAACTTCAAGATATGTTTGACGATGATATAATGATGAACCAAATGAATCCTGTAGTTCATCTGGAACTTTACAATAACCATTTGAATCTTGAGTTAAGGGTTCTGTATTTCCATTTAATTCATCAATATAATAAAAACATTCCTCAGTCTCTACATCATATTTGAATCTGACATAGTGTTTGACATCATTATTATCAGTAAATACTCCAACATATTCTGTATCATCATTATACGTAACAAAACATATATCGAAATAAAGGACACCCCCTCCTCTCTCAATAATATCTATAAAATCATTTTCACCAACTTCATGATATGTAAACCCTTGATAGAAATCAGGCAAAGTTGGCCCATGTGGTTCAAGCGCATAAATTCTAGCTTCAAAAGCGGCTATCGTAGCCTTTAATGTGGTATTTTCAGCCTCTAATGTCTCAATTCTGCCTTTGAGCACATCTAAAGCCTCATTTGTTTCATCAACAGTAGGATAAGTATTCATTATTTTTGCTATGTTTTCATCGTTTGTATGTGAGTTTTCTTCTATTTGATCAATCTTTTTATTAAGCGCATCAATGTCACTCATATATGCTATATCATTTACAGTATATTTCATACTTCTTATCGCTGTGTTCTCTTTGATGCTGATTGCACTAATTCTATGTCTCTTTGGGTTATCAATAATTATAGTTTTGTCTTGGAGAGATGCAGTTGGAAAGTTCTCTGTGCCCTCATAGTTCGATATCTCTCCATTTGATATATGAATTATTGGATAATTCTCTTCATAGTCTATATCATTATATTCGCTTACTTTCATGATCATAATCCTGACTTTGATAATTCCTTCACTTATTGTATCCTCAGCTTCTAAATGTATTTTGCCATCAATTAATTTGCCATTAATGTCAATTGTATCGTCTCTTTTCAAATCACTTTTTGAAATAAAATCATTATATTCAAATTCATTGGCTATTTCATCGATCTTTAAGGCCAATAATTTTAAAATAGGTTTCAATGTTTCTCTGAATTGATTACATAATTCATAAGCGGCTTCAACTGATAACGAATATTCTTCTGGATTTTCATCTTCGTTATCAAAAGTTATATCGTCTAATTGTTTATATTCTGAATTACACCAATTAATAACAGGTGAAATATCGGTGGTTATGCTTCTAACAGCAATATTTCCGAACATAATTCGTAATCTGGTCCAATCAGGAGCACCCAAAACTCTGGACCTACTAAACATACCTCTGAAAAAGCTAGAAAAAGCTGCTTTTAAAATTCTGATACCATGTGGAAAAAGTTGCATGCCGATAGATGCTGCACTCCCCACTGTACCTGCAATACCAAAAGCTAGGGCTGTATATGAAACAATTCTTAAATTCTTAACGTCATGTTCTAAATGTTGAGTTATGTCTTTGACTTGAACCATTTCTGAATCAAGTACGTTAACTCTATGATTCATTTCATTCAAATCGTACGATACGACATCCAAATTATTTGTCACTAAATTTAAATCACTTCTCATCGTCGTGATGTTATCGGCGGTTATGATTTTAGAACTTGTGATATTATAATCTGTATAAAGTGTGGTTGCTGCATTTGGATTTGGTGTTATTTCATAAAATTGTTGCTGAATAATATATTTGAAAGGATTCATAATTCCATCCCAATTGACCTCATCTACTGGATCCACCAAATCCTTTTTCAGATATAATTCAATATTTCTATGACTTGCATCAATTTTTGAATCTTCATAACGATAAGAGATTTTTTCAATTGTATCGAGAACACCGATAGTATCGCAATAAGCTGTATCGTTCCTTTCAACATGGTGAACTCCCTCAAGGCGAAATGACATTCGATTTGCTATATCTGAATTTGGTGAATAGATATCCAAGAAAATTTCCTCAATGTTTTTCACCTCAAAAGTTCGTTTCGAATAATTATATATTAATATTTCAATTGCATAAAGATCATAGCCTTCAACTGAATGACTGAAATTTGTGTTTCCCCAATCAACACCTATTTCATTTCCATTTTTCAAAGTGCCATCATTAAATTTCACTTTCAATTCAATTTTGCCATCTTTTTCCCATCCTTCTCCTCTAACAGGTCTTCTGATAAATGCTTGCATTAAATTCTTTTCATTAACATTTGTATACCATATATTATCAGTAAAGAATTGTTTATTCCAGTCATCATTCTTCATCATAACACATGCACCAATAGCATCATAAGCATCTTTTTTGGCTCTTGTATTGCATTTATTTATTATTTTTCCATTTGATTTGCCTTGGATATTTTTGCCATCCCATTTTGTTCCATCCCATATTAAGTCCCATTTATTGCCAAAACAATATTCTGAGAATTTAAATTGTAAATGCGGTGGTATTGTATAATCTGAGGGTACTTCAAAAATCATTTTATAATTATCGTTATCTTCTGAAATAATTGAAGGCTTATAGAAATAATGAACGTCACTTTTGTGTAATTTGAGAGCATTATCTGCTTCAATTATTTTGCACTTAAAAACTGGTTTATTCGATTCAATTAAATCCTGACTTGTTTGATTCATTATACTCAAATCACCGTTCATCCATAACGTATATGGCACAATATTGAGACGCTCATCAAAAGCTATGAAAAATTGAGAGCTATCTTCAGAACATTTATTTGTATATCCTTTCGATTCTTCATCATAAGCTATTATCGGACATTGAATATGATTATCATGAACGCTTATGAAAAATTCTTTGATATATCGTCCTTCTGTGTCATAAACAACATCTTTTCTGAGAATTATTTTGAATATATTCCCATTGAAAGCTTTCAATTTTTGTTCAATATCATCATCATTTATTTTAATTTTCAATATATTATAATTTACATTATTGATTGTTTTTGTATCCCCTTCAACGTTTTCATTTTTCACATTGAATTCTGGAACTCCAAATTTTATATTAAAAAGTGAATCTGTCTTATCTGATGACGTAGCTAATTTTTCAATATCAACACCGTTTATTAATCCATTTACATTCAAATTTGCTAATATATTGAAATTGCCTAAAACCGGTTTTTTCTCATCAATTGTTCGGCCATCTTCTTTCAAAATATTGATATCATAGCTTTCTAATAATTCATTTACTGAATTCACTCCTGAAATATTTGCTGGCAAATTATTATTAATATTAATATCTGCTATTTCATCTGATAATAATTTAATATCATCAACGGGGTCTACATGATGGCGCCAAACCCATTCACCTCCATATTGAACAATTTGGCCTTTTCCTAAAAATCGGCCTGAATTCAATAATTCAACCATAACTGACACACTCTCTGAATAGCTATTTCTCCAATTTCTGTCAAAACCTCTATTTCTATATGATAACATCACCCACTCTTCTAAATAATCATCCCATACATAGTTATCAGGAGGAACAAATTCATGATTGGTTCTCCATCCAGCTTCAAAATTCTGTCCATGTTCTTGCCATTCTTGATCAAAAACATTCCAAACATAATTATCACCAAAATGTTGTCTTTGATCTCTTTGCCATTCTAATCTTTCACTTTGATCTTGATTTGTATATGAGTTATAATTTGCATGAAATGTCCATTGATCATATCTATCACTCCAACGAAAAACACCATCATTTATTTGAGATGGCAACAGAAAGGTTGCTAATGCTGAACTAGGATTCGTTCTCCAGTCTGTATTTGATTCTTGAATACCATTTTCTGCACCGACAGCAACCCATTCACCATGAAAAGTGTCAATGATAAAATTGCGTGGCATATTTTGTGCATTAAGATTTGTTCGCCAACCAGATTGAAAATTAGAATTATTATGAAGAACCCAATGATCAGTTAATATGTCAAAAACATAATTTTCATCTCTTTGAAAAGAACGATCATGTGATGTGTCAATTACATTCACTTTTTCTTTCTTTTTTCGTCGTCTTTTTATCGTTGTGTTCACTTGAGTTGCTGCTTCTTGATATATTTCTGGTTGAAACATCGCATCAACAAAAGAGCCGACACTATTATCAATTATTAAATGATTTTGCTTTTGAATTAATTGTTGAATGTCAAGATGTTGTTGTTGAGAAATTTGGCCAAAAAATCTTTGATTATTATTATTATTATTATTATCATTACAATTGCATTCTCTTATATTTGAGACTCTTTCTTCTAAAACATTATGTTGCTGAATAATATTTCGAATATTTCTATTTGTTGTATCGATCCATCCCTGAAAACTAGGGTCTCTCATATCGTCATCATTATTATCATCATCATTATTATCATTTCCATTTCCATCAATAATAATGCCATCATTAATATCCAACAATTGACCACCTTCAAAATTGCTCGTGCTTAATGCTAAACGTCCATTTTCAATTTTTTTGGCACGAATCTTTTTGAATGCACTTGTGATTACCATTCCCGTAATTCCTGAACCAAGAAGAACCAAAATAACAGTAAGGATACTTTTCATAAGCTCTGTTTGGTTTTCATAATATTTTTTCAAAAATTCATAAGCACTATTCACTTCAATAACGATATCACCCGTCGTTTCTATTGGATGATTGACAAATTGATAAACTGCATGAATAATTTTTTTTGTGGATTTATCCCATATTAATTGAACTGTACCGTTAAATATTTCAATAAATTTTTCTTTGGAAAAGTTGTTATATAAAAATGTTTGTATTGGAGCTGTATATTTACTATTTTGAATTATCTCTTTGAGCCAATCCATGAACTTGCCTATATCAACTGGATTTTCAATATCAACGATATCCTCTCCATCAAACATAAAACGATATTCTCTATTTTCTATTTCTCCATCTAATTTATGAAATGGTATCTGAATTTTATCAAGAACCTCCATCATTTTCTGTTTATTTATATTTTTGCCTATCCATTCTTTCCAGTCTTCAAAACTGCTTGTATTTGAAAAGTATTGATTCAAAAAGTCGACAAAATTTTCGACAACGGCAAAATGTTTATCACCAGCAACATCATCATCAAAATGTGCTATATATGTCTTCTGATATGTTTCTCCATCTTTACCAAACACAGTCTGTTTAAAATTATTATATATATTTTTCAAAGCAGTTTTATTAAAATTCTCCATGATATGACGGAAAAAATTCTGATTCTGTTTATCGGCCTTCTTCAATTTTTCAAAAACATTGGCTATATTATCATATTCGATTTCACCTTTATCGTTCACTGTTTTTGTTTTTAAAGTTTTTGTCTCTATTTCATCATTGGCTTCATTATATACTGTCACTTCTTGATTATTTAAGCCTTCCATAATATCTTCATGCATTTGAGATATTGTTTCTGTGTTTGTATTGATTGCATTGACCATTTGGTCAAAATTTGTGATAGGTTCTTCTTTAGTTTTCATTCTATTTTTGGTCAAAAATGATCCATACCATGGTTCTGATTCTTTTTCGGTTTCTTCATACGTTATCACTTTTGCTTTTCCATCTGGTTTAATATTTGATGAACTGTCAAAACCGAAATCTTTCAAATTATTGAATGTTTTCATCCAATTATATAAATTTTCAAGAGTGATATTCAATGATTCAATAATCTCATTAATTGTGGTTACTTTTTCTTTTTCATAATAGCATCGTTTATCCTCCCAATAATCCAAAAGTTGAGCACCATCCTCTTTTTTAAGGGGGAGCATTTTCAATAGTTTATTATCTGGGCTGATAACCGTCATAGCCCTTGAATGTTTAATAAACTGATTGAGTACTCTTATTAATTGATTATATGTCTTTATTGAATTGTTTTCTGTTGAGATATAATGTTTATTCTTTAGATCAAAATCTAATCCTTTCAATGTTAAGTCTGAAATTTCACGGTTTACATCAAAAGTTGCGTCTATTTTCAATTGATTTAGAGAGTTTTGAATAGCATCTGAATTATCATTCAAACATTTATAAAGCTGTTCTAAGGTGAAAGCATTGGTCAATTTGCCATTCACCTTGATTTGTCCTGTTGGATAAATATTGACCTTATATAAGTTTTTTATATCTCCTGGTTTTATACCTGCACCTGCAGTTATATAAGCATCTATCTCTGTTTTATTATAAATGTTATTGAAGAAAACTGAAGAACCATCTTCATCTTCTATTTGAACAATTTTATTTCCATTCTCATCTTCTCCGACTTTGATTTCTATTCCATTTGATTTTAATGTCTCAGCCTCACTTGATTGAATTGAGTATAAACCAATCGACATATTTAATAATAAATAAATGTTAATTTCTATGCAAAGCCGTGACTCACAAAAATATCATACTGTGTCTTTGACGATGAATATACCTTGGAAATGCAGCTATGTAAAATATTATGTGTCTTCTATAAACACTAATTCAAACATATTATTAAGCACAAAAGATGATTATATGAAATATCAAGTTGGCAAAACCGTTCATACTATTGAATTTTCTGAGTCCTATCATTATTCTATCAAACAACTTGAACAAATTTTTAGTCAGAAAAGTGAATTAGCATGGGAATATGATAAAAATAAACGCACATTTAAGATAACAGCAAGTTTGAAAACAACAATTACATCAATATCTCACAGAGCAGCATTATTGACTGGATTATATAACACTCCGTTGCCTTTGACAATTGATCCTAAAGAACCCTTTATTGTGCCAGATTTGCCGATCATAACTCATACAAAACTTTATTTGGTCTCTTTACAAGGTAATCCGATGTATTCAGCTATTGGAGATCAAGAGTATACTCCTTCAGTTATAGGAAATATAAACACAATGGCTATAGACGGCAAGCCACTGATTTATGACTTTGAGAAAGAAGGAAAACCAATAAAAATAAAAACAAACACAGATAGTTTAAAATATTTAGAATTAAGTTTAGTCGATTTCCAATTTCAGCCTATCGCTTTAAAAAGTCCTTTGTTTGTTTCAATTAAAGTAAAGCCAGCTAAAGATGCAGACGTTAAGGATGTGTTAACTAAATGAATTTAAGGGTCCTGCTAAACTTTTTGATATTAGTCTGCTGAAAAGTTTGAGTTTTTCTGAATGCATTTGTGCCATCTAATAAATTGAACTCCATTTTGGCCCCAGCATACAATTTTTCATAGAGTTCTTCAATTGTGATGCCCATTCGTTTACATTTATTAATGATCACTTGATGAGGAATGCCCTTGAGTCTTATATGATATCCTTCTTTTCCTTCTTCATCGACTAAGATATCTAAATAACTTTTCTTGCCTAATGCGATCAGTTTTCGTGAATGTATTTGGCCTACTGCACCCTCAAAACCGTCAAAATCATTATGAAATTGACACATGTTTTCACCTATTAATTCAGCATTATATTTCTCCTTAAAGATCTCTGCCACTTTTTTCACATCATCTTCATATAGGTGCATGCTATCGGTATCTTGATAGAATATTTCAATCCCATTTTGTTCTGCACTAGCCATAACACGATTCATCAAATGTTTTGACCATGAAAGAACGCTAGCACCAAATTGTGGGAGATTGAAATGATCATTGATCGGCTTCAGCTTTTTCACATAGCATCTATCAATTGTCGGTTCATCATAGATTTCTGTGATAAAGTTATAATTGCGCCAAATGTATTTCATTAGCTCATCTCTGGGTACACTTTTTGTTTCGGTTTTCATCGCTTTCAATATTGATTTGCCATAGATTGAATTCAATAGCAATTTGATCGTTGACTGCAGTGGATTCTTCTCTTTCTTATATTTGAGTCTTAAATTAAATAATCCAAGAATGAACTCATTTATCTTCTTATTAAATCCTTCATCAAAATAGTAACCACGAATGATTTCGTATTTGATATCATAGAACTCTATTAAATCCATTAGTGCAATCTTGTCAATATAAAAATTGCTAACAGGGTCATTGTCAAATATTTTTGAGCCCTTATCATTTCGTCTAAAGACTTGCCCGAATTTATATGGCTTATCGGATTTGCACTTGATTTCATTAATATTGATTTCAATAAAAAAAGTGTCAAATTTCATCAATTGATCATGGTCTATATTTTGAGGCAAAATTTTCGGTTTTCCTTTAGCAACACCATCCATTACATACATAGCTGAAGGATAAAGGCTAACTGCATCAAAATCTTGTATTCTTCCTTCTATATATTGCTTTTGATTTGATGCTGTCATTGTTCTTCCTCCGCTTACACATCTTTGAATAAAGTTTTGCGGTTTGCCACTTAATTGATAACAACCGTCAAAACATCCATATTTATTGGCGAAATGATAACCGATAGATGAGATTGAAATAAAGTTATTAACGCCTAACATTTCTGTACCTGTTTGTTTGAATACTTCTTTCAAATCTTTATCAAATTTTTCAAGCCCTTTCATAAGAACGATACAATCCTTAAAACAATAGAACTTGGCATATTTCATAATATTAATTGAATCATTTTTTTCATTGTATGCTTCACTTATTTTGGCATTTTCTAGGATTTGTTTGCTTTCATCTTTGCCATCGTTCTCTTTTCTATACTGCTCATAGAATTCATTGATTGGCAGAACAGCTTTTTGAATGTTTTCTTCAGTGTATATTTTGTATGCCATAACCTCTTTATGCACATCTAAATTAAACATAGATGCAAAATTCCTGAGAGCCGATGGAATAATTGAATAGGAATTGCGAAACGTAAGCTTTTTCACTAATTTACCATTTGAAGCATACTTGAGCATAATGACTTGCAAAACTGTGCCTGTTCTTTCAGTTATTTGTGTTTTCCATCCAGGAGTATTGATGAAAAAGCAACCATCGTACTTTAAATTGTGAAAATAAGTTAGTGAATTATTGTATAGATAATTGAGAAGCTGACGATCAATGTTTTCACCTTCAAAGCTTATTTTGTGAATATTTTGGCCTTCACGATACACTGTGCAATTCAAATAAGGACGATGAGGAGATACAGTAGTGTCTGTTTCAAAATCTGAATAATATACTCTAGACCAATCTTTCTCTTTCTTCTTATCTTTATTCGAGTCTATTATTTTTGTGCATAATTCTTCATTATAATCAAGATCAATGTAATCATTCAATCCATCATATTCGGTTGTATTCAATATGGATAATTCGCAGCTTCTTATCTCTCTGAACATATTGAGCTCAAACATTTTTCTGAATATCATCATTGGAAGAGTGCCATTTTCTGAATAAAAAATCTTTTCGCCTTTGATGCCTTTGATCATGAAGCGGTTTTTATCATCTTTGAACTTTTCGTCTATTTCTTTTGCATGTTCAAGATAATAGATGGTGCATTTGATTGGCCTATATATCATGTAGTGATCTTTATAAAGAAGCAACTCTACTGTTCGATCATAACCTTTCTTTCTGGTGTCTATTTTGATCTGCATTTGATGCTTAATATCAAACCTTTCGTCGATTCTTTTCACGACAAAACTGCATTTGAATTTTTCTGATATCTCTTTGATTTTGTTATTTGGTATCGATTTTGTTTGAACATAATATCGCAAGTGATTTATTTCTTCATCATTGAACACTCCTGACTGAATCAAAGCATAGACAAAACAATTGTCTTTATAATTTTTCTTATCTATCTTTGAGAATATTTGGAATTCACTGAGATCTAAATTAGATAAATTAATAAAAGGAAAGAATGAGCCTTCTGGTGTTGATCTATAATCTGGATCGATTTCGACTTCTTCATGATATAAAGCATGGTCATCTTCATCTTCTTTAATAACATCGAACTTAATTCCTTTATCGTCTAGTTGTTTTCTCAGAAAAAGTACATCATATTTGACTGGAATGAATTCAAAATTGACAGTTGGGTTTGTATCTGATTTCTCTTCTGACAAGTCTAATTCGCCTGATATGTGACCTATTGTGCTCTCTATGTCATGTTTGTCGCTGAGAGTGAACCATTTTGCGTGTCCATCAAGTGTGTATGCTTTGACGACAACTTTTGATTTATTTCGAATCTTATAGCAGTGTCGAAGCATCTCTGTAAATGCGAGTCTCTTGCACTCACTGTCTCCAATATCGACGTCAAAGGAGAACTCTTTTGCAGCCATAAACATGAGTCTTTTGAGTTCTCTTTGAAATAACTCTTGATCATCCACTTCTTGTACTCTTTTTTCGTATGCTTGTCTTGCTTGTGTCTTTGATTCTTCATAAAAGTCTATAGACAAGTTCATTATGTCATTATCTACATTTGCCTTTGATATATTGGTTTTCATCTTTTTCCCCGACAAGCCACTTCTCTGTAATCTCTGTATTTGATTTTGCTGTGTTTGAACAAGTTTTATCAATTCTTCTCTTGAAAGTTTGTTGAAGTCCATTTTAAGTGTGATTAAATTGACCTTTATTAACCTAAAAACCGTAGAAATATAAAAAGAAAAAATAAAAGAAAAATAAGAGAAGAATTGTTTATTAATGACCTTATGCAATTAAAAGTGTCTTTAAATAATGTTCAACCCACCATGCTGTAATTGTGGGTAAGTTTTTAAGATTCACATCTGGAGCATTATCCTGAAGTGATAGTAAATATTGGTATTCTCGAGGATCATTAACGAGCTTTTTTATTGAGGAAGTAAAGTCATTATAAAGATCTTGTTGGAGCTTGGAACTATTATAATCTTTGCTGTATTTATTTTTGAATTCTTCATGGACGAATATTAAACGTCTTGCTTCTTCTGATCTACTGATCTTTTTTTCTAGAGTTTTAGCAATTCCAGCTGGATCAACCTTTTCTCTATTATCCCAGGCATTGTTTACCACTCTCACTAATTCATCTAAGAAAGCTGGTTCTTTGCATACTCTTTTTGAAACAGATGCATAATCTATTTCCGGTGCTGGTGCTGGTGCTGGTGGAGGTGGTGGTGGTGGTATCTTTAGTTTGGTAATTTGTTCCTCTAGGTTCTTGATCTTGGTCTCATAATCTGCTTTTTGCTTTTCCAGCTTTTTGTCCACATATTTGGTCATTATTTGACGAATTCTCCAATCCAACTTTGTGAGTGGATTTGGCTGCTGATCGGATTGGAGAATTATGTCCATTAATCTTTCCCAGCTTTTTGTCTCTTCCTCTGGTTCAGCTGGCAAAAAATTTATGACATGGCCAGGTTCTATTTGCAAATGAGGTTCTTCTTCCTCCTCTTGTTGCTTGTTCAGCAAGTTTTGCAGTAATTGATTCTGGTCTTGCTTATTCAGCAAGTTTTGCGACAGATTCTGGTCTTGCTTATTCAGCAAGAGTTGCAACAATTGATTCGAGTCTTGCTTGTTCAGCAAGTTTTGCAGTAATTGATTCGAGTCTTGCTTGTTCAGCAAGAGTTGCAACAATTGATTTGCGTCTGGCTGCTGATTCGAGTCTTGCTTGTTCAGCAAGAGTTGCAGTAATTGATTTGCGTCTGGCTGCTGATTCGAGTCTTGCTTGTTCAGCAAGAGTTGCAACAATTGATTTGCGTCTGGCTGCTGATTCGAGTCTTGCTTGTTCAGCAAGAGTTGCAGTAATTGATTCGAGTCTTGCTTGTTCAGCATTCGAGTCTTGCTTGTTCAGCAAGAGTTGCAGTAATTGATTCTGATTTGTCATTTGCATGTCATTAAGCATTGGCATTCTTTGGATTTGACGTTTGATGATTCGTCTTTGTTTTGAGTTTAGATTGTTGTTGTTGTTGTTGTTGAAGAACATTAAAAAAAATGGTCAGCAATGGCGGTTTTTAAGAATAATTTATTCTCTCAATTATCGTTTCTCACAAAATTGAATGTCCGATCATTTTTATAATAAACATTTTATTTTAATCTAACGATTAATTATTAATTATCTATATTAAGTATATATATTATTTTTATGATTATTATTAAAAAACAAATTATTAAAAATATTTCAATAAATTGAGAGAATGTAAATTTTATTCCAAAGTATTTTATTTTTTAAATCTAAACTATTATTTAATATCTACATTAAATATACATATTTATAAAATAGTTATTTTTATTCTAAAAAATGTTTTTCCTATAGATTTTGAAAATTCTTTTGAAAAAGTTCACACTTTTTATGTCTGAATACTTTGAAGACGAAACTGATTTTCTTGATTCTTTAGTTCATTATGAGTTAACAGAAGAAGACAAAGAGCTCTGGCATCCTGATAATCAAATAGAAAAATTGGGGAAAGATATCTCACGGTCATTACATATATCTTCTCAAGAAGATAAAATTCCTAGTTTCGAATTAAGTCCAAAAGCCAAAATATCAGATAGCCTCCATATAAATCCCAAATTCTTGACATTTTATAAATCTCTCAGAAAAGATAATTATTATGCAAATGAACTCAGAGATTTATATAATAGTTATTTTGGCACAAATTATACCAAAAAAGGACTTGCACATATACTTGAAATAAGAACAATGTTTTCTAATAAGCGTATTAGAATAAAAAATAAAAGATTAACAATATACACAAAAATTTTTTACTAAACATTACTGCATGAATCATTGAATTTTTTTTTGTCCGCATGAATCATTGAATTTTTTTGTCCGCATGAATCATTGAATTTTATTGGACGCATGAATCATTGAATTTTATTGGACGCATGAATCATTGAATTTTTTTTGTCCGCATGAATCATTGAATTTTATTGGACGCATGAATCATTGAATTTTGAATCATTGAATTTTTTTTGTCCGCATGAATCATTGAATTTTTTTTGTCCGCAAGAAAATTGAATACTTCATGAGGTCATGGCCGCATGAATTATTGAATGTTTTTTTTATTGGACGCATGAATCATTGAATTTTATTGGACGCATGAATCATTGAATTTTATTGGACGCATGAATCATTGAATTTTATTGGACGCATGAATCATTGAATAATTATTGAAAAACAAAAATAAAATACAAGCCAATTAGGTATTCAATTGGGCTGATTCGTTATCATATTTACTTTTTCTCTTAATTCTTCTAATTCTCTTTTTTTCCTTTCTCTATATGCTTTTTGTTGTTGTTTTCTAGCTTCATGTCTTTCTTCTTCAGTAGCGTATTTTAGTTTTCGTCCTCTTTTCAAATTTTGTATACTTTCTGATTTGGTGAGCTTTTTGATAACATTTGTTTCATTAAATTCTGAAAGATCTAATCGTCCGGACATTTATTTTTGAGAAAAAATAAAAAACAAAAAAGCTCTTCACATTTCTGAAATGACTGAAGAAGAACAAATGACTGAAGAAGAACAAATGACTGAAGAAGATCCTTATTTGGATGATAGTAACGATGAAGACCAAATAATAATTCAAAATGTCCTGCCACATTACCACCCAGATTTTAATGATAATGATCTTTGTGTCAACAATAACCCAATTAAACTTGACGGTGATGATTTATTGGCCCTTTATTCATTGTTGGAACCAAACGAAGAGAATTTTGGTCAGGTATTCAATTCAATATCTATTGCACCATATAAGACCGATTTCAAAAAGCAAATCATGAAAAGATGGTGGTGTCTCAAAGAGGGAAATAGTGAAGAATTTGTCGAAGAAAATTGGCTAAATAATCAAACTCTCAAAGGGAACAGATGGTTATTCGATTTCTTAAACTGTTTACCTCAAAGACAGAGGAATTACATGCTTGAGACGTACTTTAATAACACCATTAATGACTCAGCTCAAATTGAAACATATACCCATTTTTCATTAACTAGCATCAGACACAAAGACTATAGGAAAAGCACAGGGTTTGGCATCAGAGTCGGGGAATTCATGACTGATCTTGTCAGAGTTGCTAAACATATTGATGTTGTGCCATCAATTTTTCTCCTCAAAGTGAGAGACCCAAAGTACAATCACGCACAACTGACATTCACTACTATGGCACAGTTCAATCAAAAACTAAAGTCAATAACTTTGGGCAAAACGACAAAAGCAATTACAGCATATAAAGTTTTGCAGGAAGGAACAAATACAAACTTTTTGACAATAGAGCAGATGGCATTCTACACCGGACGATTGGATGTGTTTCAATTCTTCCAGGGATTTGATTATCCTTTATGCTTTGGACAAAATATAAGACAAGAAGTTATTCAGCCATTCCTTTCTCATATTTTTGCCATCATATGCAAAAAAAGAAAAGATGTTTTCAATTATGTCATATCCTGGATATCGTATATTATCCAAAATATTGGAAAAAAGACCAAAACAGCACTCGTCATAACAGGTATGCAGGGTACTGGGAAAAACACGTTTACTGACACTATTTGTAAACTTTTTGGTGGTTATGCCAATCCTGATGCCAAACTTGATTATCTCACAGGCAAATTTAATGGAAGTTTGATGTATAAAATGTTGCTTGTGTGTAATGAAGTAAAGAGTTTTATCGGCAACAAGAAATATGATGACGACACCTTAAAGACATTGATCACGGAAGAGTCAATTGACATTCACAAGAAGTATCAGGACGTCTTTACTCAGCAAAATGTTGCCAACTTTATCTTCCTTTCGAACAATTTTGCACCAATCAAAATAGCAGAAGATGATAGACGATACATAGTTATGGAAGTTTCAGCAGAAAAACGAGGAGATAAAGACTATTTTAATAATCTTTATGGGTCCTTCACTCCTGATTTTTTTTCGATCCTGTTATCTTGGTTCAGAAGAATTGATCTTTCCCAATGGGATCCGACAATCATTCCTTTGACAAGAGAGAAAACAGACATTATTAACTTTTCGAAGAATCCATACTCAGCATTCATTCAGCTGAATGTTTCACAATTTATCCATGGAATACAAAAGAAGCAGGCCTTTGAATCCTTTAAAGCTTGGTGCACCGAAAATGGATATGCTGTGGGAACAATGCAAGCCTTTCGAAACAGCGTTCTCAAATACTGCCGAGAAACCAAAGATGGCTCAAAGGCAGCAATTTATCAATTGCGTGAAGACGCATATCAATTCTTTCAAATTAATAAATAAAAGAATTAACTTTTATTAAATTAATCTTTTTTTTTGAGAATGTTATGTGATCTGACATAACCGTTTTCATTTTTTTCAATGTTCGCTATCTTATTGATACTCATTGAATCATTTGAAAGACCTGATGGAATCCCGGAAGAGGCTAATTGGATACCTGCTTGGAATTTTACTCAAGTTTATGGAGACTGGGCGATGGATACTTCTGACTTGAAGGATCATCTCTTCGTTCTTTATCAAGGAGGAATTCTTGAACAACAAATTACATGTTCTCGATTTTGGATAATTGGAATGAAAGACTCTAATTTTGATACAATTGACATTTATTTTGGACAATTAAGTCAATTAAACATTAATTGTAAATCAGATGTTCGTCAGAAATGGCAAGTTTTCTTTGATTCACAATCAATGCCGATCACTACTGATACTCTCATGATCCAAAGCAGAAGTGCTTCTGCTCTTCATGGACTTTTTTATCTGTATGATCCTCCAAAACAAACTCCCTCATTAACTCCAACCATATCACCTAACCCTTTTTGCCCTGTCCCAAGAATTGTAAAAAAAAATCAATCTGAAGCCATTATATTGAAACATTGCAAATTCTCGAATATTAAATCTTACGAACCTGGAGGAATTATTTTTTCTCAGAATTGTATTCTTCTAGTTAGCAATTGCCAAATATTTAATATAACTGGTGGAGGAGCTATTTACTGGGTTTTTAACTAACTAAACGCAAAACTTTAAACATAAATGATAGTTATTTAATAATTCATTATATTCTTTATTATAAACTTGTTTGAAATCAGTGACGATTTCGCCGTTCTCTTTGAGTATTTTAATGGCTTCTATTCTTCGAATTGGGTTTGCTTTTCCGGCACAACAACCAATATCTTCATCAAGATGTACTTCGACTTCTGTGACTTTGAGAATTGCTTTTATGATTTCTTCTAAGCACTCTTTAGGGACAATAATAGAATGCTTAAAGATTAAATTGCTTAAAAGCGCTTTATCCTGATTTAAAAGTATTTGAGCATATGTTTCTAAAATCACACTTTTTGCGTCTGTTTCATTGATTTCCGGTTCTATTTGAGCATTCACGTCTCTTGTTATCACTATCTCCTCCTTCCCATCTTCTCGTTTATTTATAATAATATTATTATTTATATTTGAAGTCGATGACGATGCTGCTGTTGGCTCCAATGCTATATTTGCGTTAACACCAGTTGCGTTTGTTCTCTTCTTGATCATTTGCCTTGGAGATAAACCTGAAAATTTTAAGGGACCAATTAACTTCTGAATTATCATAAGTAGCCGGCCATTTATTTAAGAAAAAACTTTAGAAAGAATAATCAAATCACACTTATATAATGTCCATCCAAAAACTTGCTCATGAATTAACTCAGATCCAAAAAGAGCTCATGCCCCTCATAAAAGACATCCGGGCTTTATTAGAACAAGAAACAGAAGAGATCCCGATTTATAAAATAGAACAGATAATTCCACTCATGATGGTTCGATACTGCAAACTGAGAAACCAAGAAATAGCTACAAAAAGACTAATAAATGTATGGATTCAAATGAATGAAGCAGAAAAAAGATATAAAGAAAAGAAAGAAGAAGAAGAGGAGGAAGAAAAAGAAGAGGAGGAAGAAAAGAAAGAAGAGAAGAAGAAGAAAGAAGAAAAATATATTAAAATGATCAGTACTGATTCTGACGATAGTCCTTTTAATTTTCCTTCTGATGATGAAAAAGAAGAGGATGAAGAAAAGAAAGAAGAAAAAGAAAAAGAAGAAGAAAAATAATTTAATTAATAAAAATTAATTTACAGATACTAATTTAATATCGTAACGTAATTTTTTATCGTAACGTTATTTTTTTTTTTAGAAAAATTTAAAAATATAAAAATCTAATTTTCTAAATATGTATTGAAGATAATTTATTATAAATTATATCAATATATTTATTACGTAATAAGTAATATATCATATCATAATAAATATGAAATTCTTCCATATTGAGTGAGTTTTTCATTAAATTAATCAAAAAAATAAAAATGAATTATTTCATGATACACCGAATTACCTTTCAATTTAAACAAATACATAGCATCTATATGCAATAGCAATTAATATTTCTTCATAGTGATTAATTGTAAAACTATTCGATTGTGATAAAATAGAACAAAACAAAACTAAACGACCGTTTAAAATTATATTAAAAAATAAATGTGTCTTTTTAGCAAGCTTAAGTTATTAAAATCAATTGATATTTTAATATATATAACCCATATTATAAATAAGTATATATCCGGATTAAATTCTATTATTTATGTTTTCTTTCTTATGAAAATTTTTAATTATTTATTTTTTAAATTTCTCAATAATAAGTACCTCAGTAATTTTTATAAAAATCAGTATTATCTTCAATCATTTAGTATTAATTGCATATAACAGCTTATATATTTCTAATAACTCATAAAAATAATATTTTATAAATAAGATATATGCATTTTGAATGAAATAAGCCAAAATTTATAAATATTACAAACGTACATGAAAACTTTTTTAATTATTATTTTCGAAGAGAATTTTATATATCAAATGTTTTAGGCTAGTATTTAGATATTAAAAACTCCTTAAGAAACTTTATTTCCTTTTTCATTCATACTTTTTTTAAAAAAAATAATTATTTATTTAATATTAAATTTTTCATAAAATCAACTTAATAACGCAAATTAAAACATTTATCATAACATTTATTTGTCTCTATCAATGTTTTAAACCATATTTTTTTCTGTAAATAGTAAACAAAAATTTGGAGAAAATAAGATTTTTAAACTTTTCACAGTTGTTCGAATAATCTAACTTTTTTTGTTCTCCTTCCTATTTTTTCATGATATAATTATTAATATTATTGATAGTTCACTGCCAACTATTATAACATATTTGTTATTTTAGAAAAAATCCTATAGGAAACTTTAAAAATAGATCACCTTGTTTTTGATTCTATATGTGAAAAATTTACATAAATAAACTGTCTTTTTGAATTCAAAAGTAAATGTTAGAATTACAAATGTATTGTATTTTGTCTGTAAATCTAAAAATATGGTATTCTTTTAAATATAATAAGGACTATTCATAGAAATACTATATTTTATATTTTAATATAATTTTAAACGGTCGTTTAGTTTTGTTTTGTTCTATTTTATCACAATCGAATAGTTTTACAATTAATCACTATGAAGAAATATTAATTGCTATTGCATATAGATGCTATGTATTTGTTTAAATTGAAAGGTAATTCGGTGTATCATGAAATAATTCATTTTTATTTTTTTGATTAATTTAATGAAAAACTCACTCAATATGGAAGAATTTCATATTTATTATGATATGATATATTACTTATTACGTAATAAATATATTGATATAATTTATAATAAATTATCTTCAATACATATTTAGAAAATTAGATTTTTATATTTTTAAATTTTTCTAAAAAAAAAAATAACGTTACGATAAAAAATTACGTTACGATATTAAATTAGTATCTGTAATTTAATAGATATTATTTTTAATTATAACTGAGTGTTTAGGTCCATATATTATTGATCCTTTATTATTTTCATCTGCTAATCCTTGTATTCGAGCTAAATCTTCTGGCTTTTTCAGGTAAGGAGGCAAAAGTGGCGGTTTTTTCACATATCCATGGTGAATATAATGTTTTCCGTCAGTTAAGCTTACTGGTGGTTCATGAAGTCCTTTTGTTGTGTGCTGATTAGTTGGTGGAGGACGTACAGGTTTATTTTCTCGAACTATCGTTGGTGGCAAATTGACCTTGGGATTAAAAGTGACAGCATAAGTGTTATCGTTCGAAAAGATACCATAATGTTTGCCTTTGATAAATCGCACTTTTTCTGTATTTTCATTATACATTACTCCTTCTCTTCCTACAATCTCTGCATTTGGGGATTTATAATCATTAGCCATTTAAGTAAAGAAAAATTCTATTTTATTCAGGAGTTGTAATGTCATAATTCCCAATTCGAACCAGTGGGGGCATGCCATTGGGCTGCACTAAAATCGAAATAGAAGCATCAACTAATAAACCTAATATTGGTGGCGTATCGACTATTTGAGAAAAATGCTTTTTATAATTCTCTGATTTATCATTTGGATCTTTTATTTGTGCATGTTCCTGTGTGACGATTATTTCGAAGTTAATTGGTGATAAACTTGTAAGGCCCTGTTGATATGTCCCATCTGTTTCTGTCGCAAAACCGATAAAGAATGAAGTCCTATCGTTTGGATATAAACCTGTGATATTGGCTAAAGGTTTACTTACATTACATAATGAAGCGATAACCTCTTTATTGAAACCGGTTTGTTCACCATTCATATTCATTGCATTTTGACTATATTCAATGAATTCTGGATATTCACCATCTGTTCCGAAAGATTTGGCTGGAATATTGCCATAACCGCCACAATTCAATTGGAAATGTTTAAAAAGTGGATTTTTGAAATATGTATGATGACGTTGATGAAGAGGGAATAAACAAAAGATAGAATCAACAAATCTTGGAGTGACAGTGACTGTTGTTTTGTCTTGGATTTGTTTTAATGCTTGAGTGCAGGTGTAAAATGACAATGTTTGAGTTGGAAATGTGAGTGGATGTTGTGGATTTGAATAACGCTGAACCAATTGTTGATAAATTTCATTGTTTATACCAAAACATGGAATAATTGATGAGCATTCAGTGATTTCATACTCATAGACTTGGAATTTTCGTAAACCAGAATAAAGAGTATATGGTGTTTCTGATGCTAATATTTCAGCTCCATCTGTCTTTTCTGATGCTTGGCCTGATGAATTAGCTGATGTACTTGAAATCCATATTTTAACATCATCACCAACAGGTGTGAATTCATTAGTGATCGTAGAAAAAGTATATTTAGTTGCAAGAGATGGTTGAGCAAGTAAAGATCTTGATGGTCCACATGGACAACAAAGCATACCAGCACATGAGAAATATAATCTTAATTCGAGTTTTCCTGCAAAAGCTGGTAAATATTTTATATTTGATAATGGCAAGAATCTACGCAAATCAATTTTTAAATGAATCGTAAATGTTGCTGTTAAATCATCTTTTGGCCAATTAATTACTATTCCGCAACGAGTGGCAAAATTATTATTCCATATATCTTTATGTCTTGCCTTTGAGTATACATCTGCTCTCTTTGTTGTTTCATTCGCACAACATGCAGTTAAGAACGATTCTTCGCAACCAAAGTTTTGTGTATATATCGTTATTCCGTTAGCTACTATTTCATATTTTTCAATAGCATCTCTTGCATCTTTGAATCCAAACCAGATTTTATTGAATGGATAACCGCCAATATCACTCAAATCTGGTATTTTTTCATTTATATTCATTGTCACTTTTAGATCAGCACGAATAAAACCATTATAGATGTCAGCTGTATTGTGTGTATTTGGAGAAATAATAACACTTGTATATGACCCTTGTTTTATTGGAGGTGAAGGCGAATAAGATGTTTGTGGATTAATTGAATACTGTTTGTTTGTATCAGAAGTGGCAATACAGCTATCTACAACATCGAAATATGACGCAATTTGCGAACAAACTTCAGCTGATGTTTTCATATAAACCTCATGATTAATCATTTCTTGAATAAAAAAAGTTAATATATATCATCAAAGATTCGGTTTCGTCTTTGTCTTGGAATTGGCGGTTCATAATATTCTTCTTCTTGTATTGGAGGAGGAGGAGGAGGTGCTTGTTTTGGTGCTGGAGTTTTCTTTGAGATTACTTCTTCAATTAATCGTTTTTGTTCTTTCTTTTCTCTTTTGCGTTTGATTTCATCACCCAGTAATTTGAGTTGATTTAAGATTTCAAGGTTTATCGTTGGATCGATTTCTTGACTTTTTGTGAGTTTTTTCGACTTTTGTTTTTGCATTTTGGGTTTTTCTTCTTCCTCTTCAAAAACTTCGTTCTCTTCATTTTCTGGAGTTTTCTCTTCTTTTTCTTCTTCTATTGGTGTTTCTCGCTTTTTAACAATATACTTTCCTTGCTTTCGAGTTGGCAAAACCTCCCAATCTGGATCGTCATGGCCATTTATCCACCTTTGAATAACCGCTAAACGTTTTGAGCCTGTTAAGTGTTTTGACATTTAAAACTCAATAAAATTGACTTTTCTTATTATTCATAATTTGATGAATGTACATGATTTATAGGTGCTGGTGAATTATTTGAACTACTCGATTCTGTTTTAGCGGGTTTTGGCATTTTATAGTTTTCATCTCTTCCTTGTGCATGATTATTGATTTTTGTTAATGCTTCTCTTACATTGCCTTTTGGAATGTATTTTATTGCTGCATCCGCTACATTTGAGATTTTGTTTCTCATATTATCGCTTAAAAATGCTTTGCCTAAACTACCCATTGTTTTGCCTATTAATCCTGATTGATTTTTCATTATTCCTGTTGCATTATCCGCTAATTTACCTGCTAATCCTCCTGTTGCTGAATTTGCTGCTCCCATTAATAATTGACTTCCAAGGCCAATACTTCTTCTCGCCCATTTTCTAAATAATCCCATTTAAAATTCAATAAAACGTTTAAGATTCAAAATAGTATTTGTTTGCAGTTATGTTCATGATAAATTTGTCATGCGGTTCTCTATGTTGCAAGTATTCTTGCACAGTTGCCTTTGTATTTAAGTTGTTATTTGTTTGCTGCAATAAAGAGGTGAAATCTTCTTCTGAATAACCGCTATAACAGATAATATCGGTTGCCATACGTTTAGCATTTATGTGCACAAATCTTATCGTTTGAAATGCCATTATGCACGTTATGTTATAATGTCTTGTCTTTGTCAATAATTTAATAAATTCTGAATTACCGTTTTTCAATAAATCTGAACCAGCACAATCATCAAGAATAATCAGAGTATTGAATGGATAAGAGGCGGTTCCATATTTACAAAGCTTACTGGCAATATAAATGATTTTATCTTGAAGGTCAGTTAAATGATGTTTTTCAATTAAACGCCTCATCTCATCAGACGTTTCTTTCATTTTTGAGAGGATATGTTTGACAAGTGCATAATATTTTATTTTCCTTTTCAAATGTTTCTGAAGAACGCTCATTAATTGTTTTTCTGAGACATAAATTATTTTTGTTAGAATCTTTTTATTCAAAACTTCGGCGGTTTTATCCATTTTACCAGACGTTGAGCAGAAATAAATTTTATGATAATATGGATGTTTAAATAATCTTTCAGTAATCATAATATGGCGCCAAATCCAATAACTTTTGCCAGCACCAGGACGTCCAATCAAAAAGTATATCCCATTTGATGAAAACGGATAATTTTCTGATAATGGTTTGATCAAAGCGCCCTCAATTTCTCTCATACTTTTTCTGAGTGTCTCATTGATTAATTCTTCAACTTTTTGAATAATATTTCCTTTCATTTGATTAAGAATAATTAAATGTATTTTCTGATTTTAACTGGTATGTTTTCACCTGTTTTCACCCAATACATTCGTTCTAACCGTGATAATATTGTTGGATTTCCTTCTCTCATACTTTTGGCATATGTATACCCTTGACTTCCATCATCCCATTTGACCTTGTATTGGTCATTTGCATTATTATACCCTAAAATCTCCTCTATGTTCCCTCTTTTGCCGTTTTTCAATGTTTTGGCCATAGGAACAAATCCTTTCGCCTTAACTATTTTGTATCCAGGATAATCGTTCACAGATCTATCGTTAGCGGCAATTTTGAATAAATTACCAGATTTTGAATCAATGGTATATGCTTGATTGCTAACCATTCTTCGTTTTTTATTTTTAATCGTTTTTTCTTCTACGATACGTACTTTATCACCTTCTTTGAAATCATAAGGGTTTGTTTGCGTTTTATTTTTCAAAATATATTTCTGTTCGTCTTTGGCTGTCATTTTATTGGGGGCTGTTTTTATTTTAGTATGATACGATTCATTATATGCTGACATTAATGACTGCATTTCTTTTGATGAAATATTTCTTGTAGGCTTGTGTGTTAATTCACCTTCTTTTGATATATCTTTCCATATATCGGCATCTAACAAATTTTTGTTAACCGCTAAATCTCTTATCGTTCTCATAAAACGGTTTATTATTCCTAAATTATTGTGATTATCATCCGTTGTAGTCGTATATATAATTTTATGACTTTTCATCCAAGATGTCACTTCGTCTGATAAATAAGCAGCATCTTGATCTGAAGCGATTGAATGGCAATTTGGTTCTTCCTTGATGAATTTATTCAATGCTGATTTGACCTGTAACGCCCCTTTCCCTCTCATCGGATATGCATAAGCTTTACGGGTATTTATATTGATAAGCATCAAATAATTCAAACCGTTAGCTCCTTTATCGTTTATAAACGTATCCATCTGAAAACCTCCAGAATGAGACGATACGATAGGTATATATTTAGGAGTTGGCACTTTTTGATCATGAACAACGGATTCTGATTGAAATTTTCTTATCTCTTTTTTCGAATAACCTTTTTCAAGTGCATGTTTTTCAAAAGCTGGACCACGGTATGGATATTCCTTGTATAATTCTGCAAGTGATGTCATTTTTTTATAAATTAAACGTATAACATCTTATTATAAGGCAAGAACTGCATTTCCATGACAAAAGTTTCTCCATTGGGTAATTTAACGGGGGCATTGTATTGTCTGGCAGAATATAATTCAATCCAAAACCGTTGATCAGAAGAATTCAATTTAAAATATTTGATAGGATTATAATAAATTTGTGAATTACCGATATAATTATGTAATGATTGTTCGCCAAGTGAAGAATAAACTTTACATGAATGACGATCCCAAATATTATCAAAAATTAATTCATTTTCATACAAATTATATTTTCCTTTTCTATTTTGAGTAGGTCCGTCACCAATATTGAATACTTCCTCAAAATCTTTATTCATTTCAGTTATTTTGAAAGCACAACCGTATTTATCTAAAGAATTATTGTTTCGTTCAGAATATATTTTTTCATGAAACCCTCTATCGTCATAATAACCGTCAGTTTGTATGTCTCTATTCAAAACATCAATATCAGATTGTTCAAATGCGTTAGTGATGCTATTCCACCATATTGAGATATATGATTTCGAAAGCATTGTGGACTGCTTCAAAAAATCCTCTGAAATCTCTTTCTGTTGAGAGCCAGTCAATTACTTTTATTTCTTTGATTTTTAAATCATCCTGATAAAGAGATGAAGTCATAGATTCAATTCTATCGTGTATACTGAATCCAGGTATTTTATCAAATGAAACCTTTAAATATTTAGCAATTGAGATGGTGAATTCAAGTTTTCGTCTTTTTGAAACGAGCCACATTGACCTTACACCCACAATTGTTTCGCCTTTGTTTGACGTTGACCAATCACCAGGAAAATTGAAATAAAAACGATTAAATTTGCTTGGATCTCTTTGTGAGTCCTCTAAGAAAAAAGCAGTCTCAATTGGGACAGGAACGTTAGCATCATGTACAATATTTTCACGATTAGGGTGTTGTGTTTTAACTCTTTGCGGTAACTCCATTTTGACTAAAAATAAATATCTTACTTATTCTTTCTTGGTTTACTAGCATGAAGAATTATTTCCTTTGGAATTATATCTCCCTTTTTCAATTGAATCTGATAGGCTTTTGATTTGACCATATTTTCATTCCTTTCACCTATATAACCAATTATCGATCCAAAAAGTGTGATTTTATGTACTGAACAATATTTGGCCACTAAATTCAATATTTCTTTAACGTCCTCATAATCATCCCAATCAAATTTCTTTGCCCAATCAGTAAAGATTATTTTTTTGTTTGATAATTTAAACTTTGATTTACAAATTTCTGATAATTCAGATATTTCTGTCTTTTTCAATGTTTTATTAAAATAAAGTGAACATTCAATTGGCAAAATTAATTCTGGCATTTTTATTTATTGAAAAATTTTTAATTTACATTCTTTTTGATTTATCTTTTGGTACACCAGATTCTACATCTTCATGAACATTCCAATAAGGGTATTTATATGATTTAGCTAAATGATATGCACCTTTTTTAATAAAATAATTATAAGTCTCTTGTTCGATTCTTTCCTTCTCAGCTTGACTCATTTTTTTTTTGGGAAGAGTCGGTTTTTCTGTGTTGTTAGAATGTTTTTGAAAACTGGGTGGTGTAGGTGGGAGGGCAGCTGTTTCTAATGATTTGCTCTTTAATTCACGTGCAATTCTTTGTCTAATATTAGGTACGTCATCTATTGGATAAGGCCATTTACCATCATGCAATAATATCCTTGCATTTTGCATCATTAATATAGCACAATCAATATCATTATTTTGTTTAGGAACACGATTATATCTCATTGGATATTTCTGATTAATGCCTTGTGATTTCAAGAATTTATTCATTATTTTACCGATATCTGGGTATGCTTTCATGTTTGAATCATATACACCGATATCTTTATTGCCATTATCGATTACTATTAATATCCAATGTTCCTCTAGTTCAACAGGAATTACAATGCAATCATAATAATCAATTGGTTTCTTATTAAACTGTGGAGCTTTACTAAGATACTCAAAGAGAGAGTCCACTGCTTCTTGTTTCGGATTCTCATATAGATAATAAAACCAATCAGGAGGCAATAAGGCTACATGTCCTATTCTTTTCACCTTTTTTCCTTTTTCTACTAATAGTTTTAGATATGGATATACTTCTTTTGATTCTAATTGTGAATTATTATTAGTGATTGCATTATAATCAATAAATTGGTCTAGATCCATTGGAGGTGTTGGTGGTCTTGATGTGTGCCTTGATGTTTGTTTTGATGATTGAGGGGATGTTTGTGGGGGTGGGGGAGGAGATGGCGCTCTTGATGTACCGCTTGATGATAATGTAGATGTTTGAGAAGAAGACGATGAAGATGCCAACTTTTTAAGTATAGGTTTGGCCGAAGACGATGACTTTTTCTGAAAGATTGTTTTGTTTTGTGATGGCTCTTCTTGAGGTGGCGGTAATGCATCATCATGTTCTGGCTTCACCCATTTTGCATGTCTTTTTGGTTTGGGCTTATAATATTTTATGAACTTAAAGGCAGCATTATTGTCACTTTGCACCTTCCCATATTTAATGAAATAACGCCAAGCAGATTTAGCATTAGGCGATCCTTTATAGGCCAAAATTTCACCACTAAAACGTTCTCTAAATAATTTGCCCTTCATATTATTCGCAAATATTTCTAATTCATCCCTAAACCCCTTTGCTGGTATCCAATTATAGGGCACTAAACATGTCACATAATTATTTGTGATATCTATATATTTAAAATTGTGTTCTCTTTTCAAATCTGCAACTTTTTGATTTGTTATAGGTGGATTAAAACGAATTTGACCTTGAATAATTATTATATCTGACATTTTGAATAAAAATAAATTACGGCATTTTACGATTATAATTGTTTTCAGAATGTGTTACCCATCGTAAATTACATAGACGGTTATCTTTACGATTGCGGTTTTTATGATCGACTTCTTTTTTGTGAGCAGGATCATCGTTAGGCAAAAATTGTTTGGCAATAATAACGTGTTTTAAATAATTTACACCATTCAAATTAACCGTCAAATAACCTTCATTATGTTTTGAATCTTTCAATGGTTTACGTGTCTTCTTATTTCTTATGGTGAAAGGGTATTTATAGGGGTCTCAAAAAGTTTTTAGGGCGACTATTAAAGAAACAGATTAAAGTTATAATATTAAAATATAATAATCTTTACTTAATATATTCACCATTATTATTTATTATTTCATCGCATCTCTTTATCCATGATTCAAAAACCTTGTTCATTATGTCACTTGGTATTTCATGCAAGATTTCGGTTATTGCGTCAAATAATTCTTCAGGTGAGGTGAAAGATAATCCAGCTAGCTTTTCTTTCAGATATCCGAAAAGAAAGTAATCTGAGGGTGCCAAGTCTGGGCTGTATGGAGGATGTGGCACCCTCACAACACCATTTTTATTATACCACTCATTTGATTTTTTCGAGTTGTGAACTCTACAATTATCGAGATGGAGTTTAAGCTTTTTCTTTTTTGATGTTTTTCTAAATTCATCAATTGTTGGTTCAAGCACATTATTAATAAAATATTCTGTATTAAAAGATTGACCTTTCTTCATCATATCAATATGAAAAATTCGATTTTTTGAGAACATTACTGTAATCATCACTTTTTCAGTACATATACTTTTTGAAACCCTAAATGGCACATCATCTTTAGATATTGACCATTTTTTTGCTGGTTCATAAGACAAAAAGAACCATGATTGGTCTCCTGTGATCAGATTAATGAAATCTTTTTGTGACTCAGAAACAAGTATTGATTTTAATTCCAGTGCACCATTTACTCTTTTATTTTTCAGATCATTTGTCAGAGAATAAGGCACCCAACGTAAAGTGTAATTTTTGTAACCGAGAACTTCAGTTAAACGGTTATAAACAGTACCATATGAACAACCACAAACATCACTTATTTGTGAAACAGAACTAAAAGGATATTCTGTTAATGTTTTAAGAATAATTGCATCCAAATCATCTAATGGCGGTCTCCCTGATCTGGGCTTATCATCAATCGTTACACGCCCGCATTTAAATTCATGATACCAGTATTCAACAGTTTTGGGTTTCAGCGCATTGCATTGATATACATTAACAAGTTTTTGGTGTATTTGAGCTGGCATTTTTCCTTTTAGATAATAATAATGAATGATTCCTCGCTGCTCTATTTCAGACATTTGATTATACGTTTATATTTTTAATTTTAAACGAACTTTTTGACCTTTAATTCTATGAATAAAGAATGAAAATTTAATTTGATAAGAAATATAATGTTACTAAGATCACTACTATATGTTATTAAAATATTACATTTTCAAACCATTCCAAAGATGGTCGCCCTAAAAACTTTTTGAGACCCCTATATTTAAAATCTCATAGTCATTTATAAAGCCTTTTAATGGAACAAAGCTCATTTTTCAAATACAAAAAATTAATCTAATGGCCGTTCACCAAATTCTTGGAAGTCATGTTTTCTCGTATTGTTATTCAGTATATATCGAATACACCAGCTGTTTCTACGAGGCACTTCTAAATGAGCATTATGACCAAATAAGCTCTTAACACACTTCATATCTTCTGGATTTTTGAAATAAATGAATGCATGACCATGATATCTGCCATTCTCACAAGTATCCTCACATGTACATAGATAAGTGGAGTTATCTGGCAGTTCTTTAGGGTATTCATGTGTCCAGAATGTTATCATATAGTTCCTTCTTTTTCCCCACATTTGTTTTTTGATATGAAGAAAAAAATTTAAAAATAAAAATAAAAATAGAGAAAAAAATTTATAAATGGCCTTGGTGAAATCATCGGCGCAGTTAGGTCTGGGCGACCGTTAAGGGCGCACAGCCTAACGTATACTACTAAGTTGTCACGTAGTTCTTCTTGTCGATGCAGTTGAAGATCTGGTACTTTGTCAAAATCAACCTTTCGAGTAAGTTGATGATGGGGAAAAAGGCACTGTCTGGAGCATCACAAAAGTTGTCTACAGATTCAAGGGTGTTGTCTTCTTCGTCAATGAACTCAGTCTTGCCGGTCTTCTCATTCTTGTTCATCTTGATGGGATGTACTCCTAATCGATGAGACCTGGATCAGAATCGGAGCTGTAGTTTTCAACTGTGATCTCGCTGATGATGCATTTGATCATCGATTCGCCGTCTTATTCTTTGTTGAGATTGATAGCTCGACTATTGTTGTTCATATTATAACCATACACGAAAGCATACAGCTTCTCACTGTCAACATTGATATCAACTTTGAATGATGTATGATTATTAACTGCTACCACCATTTTCTTCATGATTTCTTGATATGCAGCTTTGTCATGAACGTTCTTTTCATAACGAAGTCTCTCTTCTGTCGTGGTCGCGGTGTATCCAGAATCGATGTTCATGAACATGATGAATGTAGTAGGTAGCAGAGTTTTGGGGTTACGATAAAAAGATAGCTCGATATCGAAATGGCTGTTGTTTCCAATTAACTTTTATTATAGGGAGACTCATATACCTGATTTTTTGGATATGGTCGAAACAGGCCTCTAGAAGCTGTTAAGAAAGGTAACCTTCCTTAACCTTTCTACTAACATATTCATATACATCCAGATCTCTATGACGGTTTTTATCTAGAAATTGCTTAACACTGGAAACATTATCGATTTATGTTTGGACTAATATAAATAGAATATTATCTTAAATGAACTCTTAAATCTGGATAGATGAGGTAGATATAAAAACATTAACATATTCTTTGAATAATCCATCTTCATTCAATTAAACCTCCTAATTATCAACAGCATATAACGCAAATTTATATCTATCTTTCAATATCTTACACTCTTTCTTGTTTTCTATCTTAACTAATACCTCATCTTAATTCATTCTCTTTCTATTGATTATGTTAACTATACGGCTCATTGTTGGCTGCATCTTGTATCAACTTACTAACATAAATGTTTCGCTTTTCTCTCGCATTAATTCAAGGATTATTGATTGTGTAATCTCTAAAGAAAGAGATGTGTCTAATATATCGAACTTTTTTGATTATCTCATTTAAAACCTATAATCTGTGGTAGCAAGTATGCTTCATCAATCACTGAGAAGTAATCGAGTCTTTGTTCTCTATCATAACATTCTTCAATTAAATCACTTAAACACTAAAAAAAGTGTTGTAAGTAGATATAATTATTTTAACTTCATCCTGTATGGCTTTGTGTGACTCTTTAAACGCATTCTCAATCAATCAACTAAATAAAAAAATTACTGTTCAGCAAGGTATTGAACTCTTCAGCGATATTCATTGTTAGAACTATAACCATTAATCTTGTCTGTTTTATGTAATGATCCATTTAGAATCGCAATGGATTTTCCAAAACAGATTGGTGCTCTCTAGATGAACTTCTTCGTTCTAATCTGCATAGTAATCATGCGAAAATCAAACTTGATATTGTTTATACAATAATAATAATCATAATTCATCATTCTCATCACAATTGTCTAGTTTGGCTTTGATTTCAACTTGCTCTCCAATAGTAAGATGCTCAATCGTTGCTTCATCATCTAAATGTGTACCATCCTTAGCGAAGTAACTTTCACACTCTATAGTGTATACTAGCTCAGGAATCTTATCAAATATCTGCCTTCGTATATAGGTGTAGCCACGATTAAGAATGAGATATTAATATTTGTTTGAAACCCCCTCAACACAAATCATTGATGCTATAAAGGCTTGTTATTTTGAGAATCGATCTCAGAAATTCTTTACTTTGAAACTTGATAATTGATATCAATATCACTTTTTATGATTTTTTTTTGAAGAATTCTTTAAAGCACATGCAACTTTTTCAGAAGAAAATAATCGTTCATTTTTTCGAGCTTTATTTTACATAGAAAAGATTAAAAGTTCCTTGTTTTTTTTATTAATTTTTTAATTTATGATATTTAGAGAATATGTTAAACGCGAAATAATCGATAATTTTCAAAAATGAGATTATTATTTGATTAATATTTATTCTTAAAAATGGTTGATTTAGATAATCAAATGGCTTAATGGGCTTCCTACATTGATATAATTTAAAATTTGATGGTTAAAATCATTATTAAATAAAAAAACAAATATTTTTAAATAATTTTAAAGGGGGTCAATGCTATTTCGTTTAAAAATTATTAATTTTAATTTCTCAAAAAGTTTATTTAAACCATATATGCATACAAAAAGTTCTCTGTGCTAAAAAATTACACCCTTTTTTTTTTCCTTCAAATTTCTGATACAAAATTCAGAGATCTCACAATTTTTTAGCTCAATTTTAAATTGTTAAATAAGTCTAGTTCTTTTATATTGTTTTTAATATATATGATTGATTTTTTTTCAGAAAAGAATATCTTATGTTTTTAAAATCCCGATATCAATCGATTGATCAATAGAGTTTCAATTTTTAAACGTACACCAATGCTCTAGTTATTTATTTTTAAAAATCTTGTTCAATCACACTTGTCAAATCCTTTTTAACTTCAACCGAAACTTTTATTTCTCGTAAATTTTCTGTTTCTTTGAGAACAAAATTTGTTCTTTTTTTAGAATCATCAGTTGCATCACATTCAACAACTTCTTTTCTTTTTTCATTTTTCTGGAGAAAGTCTTTGAAAAGAGCATCTATTTTAGCTTTATCTTTTAAAATTTGAGATTGAAGGATATCAATATTATCTTCAAATACAATTGATGAAATTGAATCATCAGTTTTTGATTTAATTATATCAAAGAATTCTTTTCTTAAGAATTTATTATGATTACGAACCATTTTTTCCATTTGATCATATGAGATAAAATTCTTATGTTCAATTGAATTAATTATTTTTGAATAATTTAAACTTGCACTTAAATCCAATTCTTTAATGAAAAATTCTCTGTGAATTTGTGATGCTTTTTTTCTCAATGAAAATATAATTTCTTGAATTTTTGATAAGAATTTCACATCAAATTGAGGTGTGAAAATACTAATCTCTTCATACATTTGTGATAATGCTTTTGTAGGAGTATTTTCAAATGATTTTTTGGAAATCAATTGAATATATCTATCTTGTAAACTCTTTTGCAACAATTTTTCATTACTCAAAGTTCTCATTATGATGTATCTAGAACTAATATTTGTCAGTGATATGCAATTGAAATTGCTTTTTATCTTTGAAAATCGAGTTTGAGATTTCTGAAGATAAATGGTCATATCATCCAGAAACAAATTATAAGATTCCAATTGATTTATATCAATTAAAGCGATATTTGGTTTATTATTAAATTGAGTCACTAATTTATTAAAGTTTGAATTATTATGAAGTAAATTTTGCATATTCAGATTACATTCATAACTTTCATTTTTAATGAGGAAAATTACATTTAATTTATTAAAGATTATGTTAATATTATTCATATTTTGTTCACCATCTTCAACTTCTTCTTCTGCATTATTAACAACTACATTTTGATATTCTTGAGCAATCTTTGCAATTGATCCAAAATAAGAAATTTGTTCAACGATTGTCTTTTCATTCAATAATACAAAAGCGAGGTCAGAAATGCAAGAAAGATACAAGTAAATTTGAAAGATTATTGTTGGAAGATTTGGAATTTTAAGCTTGCTTTCAGGAACATGAAGAATTAAGAAAATTGGCTTTATTGAAAATTTTTCTTGGTTTTCAAAATCCATTTTAATATGAAGCATTGCCAAGTTTTTCTCACACAAAGCATAGACGAAAATTTGTTCCTCATCTTCTACTTTAGGATGCTGGCCAATTATGAAGTGAGAATTAATTAATTTCAAATCTTCTTCTTTTAAATTGGCATAAAAAACTAAGGGTGTCAACGTGTTGCCAATATTTAATGTTTTAGCAACAGAAAATTCATCAAATGAATCTGAATCAAATTTCCATTCATTTAATGATTCATCATAATAGAATATTTTATATAACTTTGTGTCAATATTAAGTTTCTTTTGCTCAAATATTTGTTTATCAACTTCAGTTATATTTGCCTTCTTTCCTCTATGCAATCCTAACACTTTTTCATTTTTAATCGAAGAATCAATGACTTTTTTATAGTCAAATTGTATGTCAGTTTCATTTCGCTTCTTAATGAATTCACCATTGACTAGAACATAGTCATTATCAGGAGAATTCCAATACAATGTAGATTCTTCCATATCATCAATGAATGATGATTTCTTTTCAATATTTTTATTTGTTTTTTTTTCTTTTCTTTTTTCTTTTTCATGTCTTTCATTATAACACTTTGGAACTTGATCTTTTTCTTTTTCTTCTTTGGATTCTTTTTCGGTTTGATCATTGTCATTTAAATCGTTTTTTTCATAGTTTTGACTTAAATGTGAAATTTGAATACCTAGTTCAAATGCAGCATTTTTTGCTCTGATGCTTGATGCAATGATGTCATATCTGGGCACTTTTATTTTTGTAGCTTTGTTCCTTGCAATAAAAAGAGTTTCAATGACACAATAACTTTTTGAACTTGAATCCCATTCATTGAACAAAAGCTGCAATTGATAAAAATAAGTGTTAGGAAGAACTTTATCATGCTTGTAATAATTCCATTGTTTGTTTGTGAAAACATTTGCAATTGAAAAAAGTTCAAAGCACATTTCATACATTTTAGCAAAAGATGAATTTAAACTGTTATCATTTTGTGAAAGAAACTTCATTGATTCAATGATCAATTTATAACGAGGATTCTTTGATATCGAAAACTCACTTTTTGAATTAGAAGCAATGATATTTAATCTTTCACACATTTCTTTTCTTGATTTTTTAACAAAGAACAAATTCAAAAAGTTAATAAAGAAGAGTTTTGATGAAGCTTCTCTTTCAGAAGGTGTTGTAAAACTAAAAGTTAATATTTGGAATGTTTTTTCTTTCTTTCTAAGGAAATTAATCACTGATTCAACATTTTTTATATTCTTTTTGGTTAGTTTAGTTGGATATGGCGAAGATGGATTCAAATCAACATTTTCAATTGATTCAATTGATAAAAATTTCATGACAAACTTCGGTATGAAATCATTTTTAATTGTGTCTCTAAATGAAATAAAACTTGGTTTCTCTTCTTGAAACATTTTTTGTGCAAGAAAATTAATTGTTTTTAATAATGATTCTTCTTCAAGTCGTTCATCTTCACCAAATTCTAAACCAGTTTCATTTTCAATTTCTTCTTCTTCATCATTTATTTCATCTGAAATAAATGATTCTTTGTCAATTTTTATAGAGTTTTCTGCATCTTCATGTCTGACAAACATTGTTTTCCTTCTTTTAAACTTTTCTTCTTTTTTCTTTTTCTTGTCTTTTTTGCTTTTCTCTTCTTTTTTATTTTTCTCTTTTTCTTTCGGTTTTAAAATGTCATTTAAATCTGGCTTTTCAAAAACAGTGCTTCTTCTTTTTGGTTTCTTATTAGAATCAGGTTTATTTTGCGATTCTGAATTAGGCTTTTCATCTTCGTTTGATTGAAGAACATCATCAAGATTTGGTTTAATCAAAACAGTGCTTTTTCGACTTAATTTTATAAGTTTGCTTTTGATACTTTCATTTTTATCTGTTTTTTCAGGTTCATTATTATTATTTGTATTATCTTGATTAGTTTCATCATCATCTTTTGTTTTCTGGTCTAGCTTAATAGGATTAGTTTTAATAGTAACTGTTGCTTTCCTTTTTTGGGCTTTTTTCTTTATATAATTTAAATCATCATCATTTTTATCATTCTTATCATTCTTATCGTTTTCATTTTTTTCTTGATTTTCTTCTGTTTTTGGCTTTGCTATTAATTCATTTATTTTTTCTGAATATATATCAAAAATAATCTGTATTTGAATAAAAAATATTTCTTGATTTTCAGGTTTTACTGAATTGAAGTTAATAAACAAAGGAACTTGTGCAATTTCGAAACTTTTGGTCATTATCTCATTAAAATTTGATTGATTAATATCAGTTTCAACAGCAACTTTACGATCTGTTAAAACATTTAAGAGTAATTGCAAATATGAAAGATTCATTAAATCTGATTTTGTTTTATAGTCCATACAAAAATTAATTAATAATATATTTGATTTTTCTATGATTTCTTGGTATTGTATTGTAAAACACACTCTGGTAAGAATTAACAAAATAATATTTTTTTTGCAATTATATGCTTCGATATTAGGTTTGGCAGCTCTAATGATTTCGTTTTTTTGGCAAAGATATTGCAAAGCAACTTCATTATTAGCTTTTTTGTGAAATAATGTTTGGGGATTTAGACGTATATTTGGAATTTTTTCTATATCATAAATAATTGAAACAAATTGTGGAAAAGAAACTCCATTATCAAAGAATGAATCTAATGATTTGTCATCATTTTCTATATTTTTCTTTTTTAAAATCCATTTTATGATCGATAAAAGCGGATCCATGAAAATTTGGGCTTTATATTTTATTTTTAGACTTCATTCAAAAAAAATTCAAAAGATTTTTTTTTTCATTTAAAACCACATATTTTTAGATCTATTTTTTTAAATCTTTAGCTTTAGAGAAACTTTTTTCAACCATTATTATTCAGAAAAAATGAATACATCTATTAAAGAATTCTATTATTATAGAATCCTTTTCAAATTTTCAATTATTTTTCAATGGCCTAATATAAGATTCAATTTTTGAAATGCCGATTTTAGATCCATCTCTTCAACTTTATTTGCTTTGTAATTATGATCCTACCAAAACCTCAAACAAAGATTTCTTTTTGAGATATCTTCAAATCGCAGCTTCAAATATTAATTTAAAATTAGATACTATTCAAGCTTCTATCCAGTTTAAAGAAGATTTAAAATCAGGCTCAGCTGTTATTAGTGAAGTATTCGAAGATCATTTTTCATTTGATGTTGAATTAAATAATCCAACAATATCTAATTTTTATAGGTACCTATTTGACAAAATAAATTCCAAATTTACCAAAAATATATCCAAAAATCAAAAAGGCAATTATTACATATATAAAGATATATTTCAAATTCGCTTATTTCAACCATCAGTTGAATTTTCATTTCATCATGCATGGTACTTAACGGACTCACCGATTGCAATTTTATGTGTGAATTTAGAAAATTTTCAAGAAAAAGATATAAAAATATTTTCTTATATAAATCTCGAAATTGATCTTATGGCAGCATCAGGCTTTACTCTTGTTCTTAGTTTTATTGGAAAAATAAAATCCAGTATAACCGACACATTTATCAAAGAAACACTTGTAACTCATCAATTTGCAGAAATTCATTTTAATTTACTTCACTCATTTGGAAGTACAAAAAAATTTTTCTCATATCTTCAGCAAAATGAAAAATATTTGTCAGATAACGGATATTTGTATCTATACACAGAGTATTTTAAGCAAAGTGTAGTCGAGAAAAATCATTTCAAGAAATATAAATCAGAAAAACCGTTTTTTAGATTATTTTTTTACTCAGATGAAATGATAAAAGCAATGAAACATGGAACAATGAGTTCTAATTTTAGATTCTGCCATGAATCCAGCAGTATTTTATACAAATACAAGCCTTTTGTTTATTGTAAAACAGGATTTGATCAAGACTTAATTCGAGTCTTATTATGCAATGTTCCCTTGTACAACACAGCTAATGAAAAAACAGACTTGGTTCCTTATTGCACATCAGGAATATCAATTGCGTATCTATCAAAAGATGATTTTCTTGATGCTGAAGGTTTTAGAGTTCGTATTTTATATGATGACGTTGTAAACAATCACAATCTAATTGAGAAATACGTTGATTTCGATGATATTCATTTGATTCGTCCTGATTTTTATGTGAATGATACGCTGTACCTAGCAAGAACGGAAAAAAATACATTGAATATTGTTAAAGGAATCCAAGGGACCGCTGAAACAAAATTCATGGAAAATCAAGGAGAAGATTTTAAAAAAGAAGGGATTTTTCATCTTTTTAAAAGTCAACAAATTAAGAAAGGCCTTCAATACGTCACTTTTGCATATCAACATTATGCGACATATGCAAATTCATTGAATAATTTCCATGTTCATACAAATCAGATTTTTACAGCATTTGAAGCATGCAATGTTTGCTTACTTAATGCAATAAGAAGTACAAAAGGTGTTGTTTATCAGGTTGAAACTGGCGAAGGAAAATCATGCATAATTCAAATAATTGCTGCTGTTCTTGCTTTATCAAAAAAGACTGTTCATATAACATCATCAAATATTAATCTTGCTAATCGAGATTATTATGATTCATTGGAATTCTTTAAAAAACTTGATCTTGAATCAGCCGTTCTCCTTCATTACAATGAGCTTCCTTATATTAACTTTCAAAATTTACCAAATGATAACACTGTTTATACCAAAGATTTCTTTCCTGATAAATTCTTTCATAGAAGATTGTTTAGAAATTCATCTCGAATGAATTTTTCTGTCTGTGGATTTAATAACAAAAATGGGCTTTCAAAAGATAAAGCAAATATTATATTTTCAAATTTTATTAATTTCGAAAGTCTTTATTTGAGAATGATGGAAATTTATCCTGCCCATATTACTGAATATTTCAAAAATTGTTCATTATTAATTGATGAAGCTGATTCCATTTTAATTGACGAATTAACAAATGGAACAATTTTATCTCGTCCAATGAATACAAATGGAAAGGAGATATTAAAATTTGTTTATCAATGTCATCAAGAAAATAGAGAAGTTGATGATACTTATAATGAAGTAAAACAAAGATGGCCAAAATGTTCTGATCTTTCAAAAGATGATATTATTCAAATGTATAAAGAAATTGATATTGTTAATCAGCCTGAATTTACAAATGGCAAAAAATACTCAATTGAAAAATTCTATGTGAAAGATAAACCAAAAAATATAAAACAAAAAGCTGAAAACAAAGTAAACGAGTTCAAAGAGAAATCAATGAGCAAGGTTAAAAAATTCTTCTACAATTTAAGATGGAAGAACAAGAAACAAGCAATTAATAAGTCACAAAAGAAACCAGAAAAACAAACCAAAACAAAAGAAAAAGCAAAAGAAAAAAATGAAGATGAAGACAAAGATCTTGAATATTCTGAATATTCTGAATATTCACAATATTCAAGTTATTCGAGTACAGATTATGATTCAGAAATCTCTGATTATTCAGATTATGAAGAAAATGAATCTTTGGATGATAAAAATAATGATGAAGAAAACGTTGAAAAACAAGATAAAGAAAATGAAATTAATAAGCTTCTTCCAGTTAAAGAAGAGAAAGAAATTGAAGAAACAAAAACTGAGATAAATGAAGGAAAAAAGAAAACAGAAGAAAAATCAATTGTTAAAGAATTCAAAATGATTGTTCCATTTGATTATGATCACAAAGGAATTTTGGAGCCAAATAAAGAATTCAGTGGATTTATTCAACAATTCATTGCCATAAAAGAAATATTCAATAATAAAGAAAACGAAAACATGATTATAAAAGATGTATCAATGAATTATCTATATGTCTCTCATCCAATATTTGTTAAATTATATAGTGGAGTCTGCGGATTAACAGGAACCGTTGGCAACAAATATGATAAACAAATCTTAGAAAAACATTATAACTTAATAACAAAGAAAATTCCACGAGATGCACCAAATCATCGAATTGAACTTCCATCCATTATTTGCTCAACAATTAAAGAGAGAAATGCACAAATTGTAAATGAAGTTATTGAATATCATGCAAAAGAAATACCAGTTCTTGTCATTTTTAGAGATCTGAATGAAATATCATATGTTTATCAAGCACTTTTTTCAAAAGGAATTAAAAACATTAATATTTTTGATGGCAAAGATGAGAAAATCAAGCCAGATAAAATTGCAGGATTAAAAGGAGCTGTTTCATTAGGAACGAATGTTTGTGGTCGAGGAACAGATATTAAAGAACCATCTAAACCATTACATGTTGTTGTTACTTATTATACATCAAACACACGTGTAATGTATCAAGCATTTGGAAGAACGGCGAGACAAGGAAAAGATGGAACAGTTAGAGTGATATGTTTGATGAGTCAATTTTTATCACCTCAACAAACTTTTACAGAAAATTCAATGCAAAATGTTCTTAGTGATTTCACAATCAAGAACGATTTACAAATCAAATTCATTGAAGAATTCAGGAAAAAAAGAAGATGGATTTTTGATAGTAATATCAGAGCTCAAAAGATTAGTAAAGAATATATACAAAAAATGAGAAATGCAAGAATTAATGTCAATAGAATAAAAGTTTTTAATTATGAGTTTCCTCTTTGTATGGATGTAAGCACATTCCATTTAATTCAAGCAGAAAAAATATTTTCTCTTTTTAATTGTCCCAATTGTAAATATACATGGATGCTTTTCCAAAAATATTTAAGAGAAATGATTCTTGAATCATGGTCATTATTCATTGATAAAGCTGATCGTGAATATTACTCGAAAGAACAAACATTGACATATGAAGAGTACTTAAATAGAGAATTAACTGTTGTCATAGAACAGTTGAAAATTTATATTCCTCAATTAGAAAACCAGAATCAAATTTATGACATTGTTCCTACTTTTATGAACATTTTTGATATTGTTGTTGCTTATTATGAAAATGCAATATTGTCTTCTTTCCCTGCAAAAATTGCAAAGTGTTTTTCTACTAATGGAACTGAAGGTTTTGTTGCATTTTTCATTGGATTTAGACCATATACATTGGTTGATAACTCAGGTGCACGTATCAACACATTAGGTAATGACGAACAAGAACAAAAATACATTTCTGATCCTGAATTGAAATACATGAAAAAACAGCCTGACGGTTATAAGCCAATTCTAATGAGTATAACCGAAAAAATAGATGACATTTTCAACCAAATGTGCAAAAAAATTAATGAATTTGTTGGAAGTAACCTGGGATTGAAGTTCTTCCTTAGAAGAACACTCGGCGGTTGTGAATTTGGCTTATGTTTTGATTTTGAAATTGAGAATATTAATAACGATATAATTAACGATTATAAATGTCTGGTTGATAAAGATCCTTTACTTGTATTCACAATCAGTGTGAGAAGCATGATACCAATTTTGGCGGGAATTCTTATCATTGGACTTGTTTATATAACAAAATTAGCTTTGACAATTGGACAATGGATTTCTGGCTTTAATATTGAACTCGCTGGACAAATCTTGAAGAAAACTGCAAAGATTGTTCTTGAGAAGTTAGCTTCACAATTCCTTCAAGATAAAATAGAAAGCTTTTGTAATAGTATTTGCGGTTTTCTTATAAATGTTGTGAAAAATCAAATCCATTTCTTGGAAAGTTTCGATTCTGATGCTGCTTTCATTTTCGATTTGCTGCTGAGAATTGGAGCTGCAAAAGATTTCTCTCAAAGCGGAGATGAATTAAATAATTTGTTTGGCGAGAAATCTTTCTTCAAATTGAATTCAAATTTTGGTCAAAAAATGGTTTTCGAAAACCTTCCTGTCAAATATTTCATGAAAATCGGATTCTTATTGATGCTTTCGTTTGGGACATTTATGTATAATTTCCATTTCAAGAAAAAAGGACTGAAATATCAGACCAAGAAAGTTGCCAGTGAATATGACAAAGATCAACAAACAGATTTGGCAGTTAAGCAAAATAGTCAATATGTTGATGATTTTGACTCATTTACCTAATAATTATTTAGTGATTATATTAAATATTTTATTTAAAATTTATCTACTCTTTTTTTTGGATATAGTTGACTTGTTAATATATTTGCTGTGTTGCATACAGCTTTCGACTTACTAGCTTTTGTTTCATCTGATGATGTTTTTGGTTCACTAACATTTGTTGCTTTAGATGATTCATTTGACTTTCTAATTTTGGTTTCATTAGATAATGATTTTGTTTACTAACATTTGCTGTCTTAGATGATTCAATTTGACCTGCTAACATTAGATAATGTTTTCGAATTACTGATGCTTTAAAGTTTCAGTGATAAAAACAGGTTTCGGCTCACCTTTAAACTAAAACTAAATAATTTGACAAATGATGGCTAATTTATTTCTGAGAAGATATTCATTTCTTTTGAATTATTTTCGTATTGACATTTGACGCCTTCATCACTTTTATCTTCTGATCATCGATTATCAGTAGTATTTATATATATTTACTATTATATTATTTATAAATAAAATATCGAATACATCAATTATATAACGCTGAAAAAATTGACTAATTTCACTCACTTTCTCAAAAAGTTGGTGCATAATCTCAAGTGATACAATTTCAATAAGGAGCATAGCAAAATAAGCATTTATTAGATGATATATGATCAATTATACCTTATGTATTTTATATTTTTATTATAGATATTCTTCATTATGTAATTTATAAAAATGCTTCATTTTCGAAAAAGTTTCGTGGGTTCTCTAAAACTTCATTTTAAAATTTCTGAAACTTATTTTTGAATTGAATACGATCAATAAAGGTTAAAAAATTGGATATGATTAAATTTCTAAAGTTAGATTCATTTGGCTTGGGACAAACTTTTTCAATGTGTAAAGGTCAAAATTACTCATTTTAAAGGTCAATAAGTCCCAAGTAGAATGCAAAATTTTCAGAGAAACATTGAAAAAAAAAAAAAAAAAGATTATTGTCCCAAGCATTTTGAATCCAGCTTTATAACATAAAAGTTTTAATATTTTCTCAATTTTTTAAAAGAAATTCTGAAGAAACATGAAAATTCTGATGGAATATGAATACTTTATTTTGGTTATTTCTAAATAATATACTATTGCAATAGTAAAATATAATTGTATGAAAATTGAGACAATTAATTCTTATTTTTCTTTTCAAAAAGTTGAAGGTTTATTGAGAAACAGCCTTTACAATGTTGAAAAAAAATTACCGAGTCAATTAGATGAGGATTGTAATTTCATTCAATTGATCAATGGCATCAAATTTTTCATGCGGTATCTTCTATGATTATTGAATGAAAATTGCAGAATTGATTTGACACAAATTCGTAAGAAATATTATTTTATTCAAAATCAAGCAAACTTTTTACAAATAAACCTTTATTAAATATCATAGGTTTGATTGAACTCCTCTTCAGACACGTCAGAACCGCTGTGCTTCACAATGAAATAGAACTGCTTCATCCAAAACGGATATCTTTTAAAAAAATCATTGTGATGACTATTGAAAGAGTCAAATCTTTTCTCTTCACTTCCCAAAAGTGTCATCAATTCACGGCTCTCAGAAATCGGGATGCAAATGTCGGTTTCGCCGTGAATGACGTAGATTGGCTGCCGAATTTGTCCTGCAAATTCGCAAGGCTGGGAATCTCGAGAAAAATCGATGCCAATTAATTCAATTATTTTTTTGTATATAAGTGGCAAAATTTCTCTCACTTTTTCAATAGGGACATTGAATTTTTCTGAGATGTATTCATCATCTCTTCCAGAATGAATTCTTGGGGAGTCTAAGGCAACAGAAGTGAGGTTTGGGAATTCATAGGCCGCATATAATCCACAAGTGGCACCTCTTGATCGTCCAAAATATGAAACTTTCTGGTAACCGCTTTGATACAAATATCTGATGACAGCAAAAACATCGTCTATTTCGTTATCACCGTAAGTTATGTATTCTCCTTCACTGTATCCATTGCCACGATAATCCATTGCGCAAAAATTCACTCCGTGCTTAGTAAATGCATAATACTCGCCTTTGTATCCATCAATGTTCTCGTTATCACCTGGAGCAAAGAGGACAATTGGGTTTCCTGGTAATGGATTGTCTGATTTAATTATAAGAATACCAATATTGCATGAATTTCCAAGTGCATCTTTAATTGGAACTCGAACAAATTCACCAACATCAAAAATGGGCTCTAAAACATCTTTTCTGCGTCTGGTTACTTTTCTGGCCATTCTTGTGGCTATTTCATTTATTAACTGAGCATCATCGCTTTCATTTTGAGCTGTCATTAATAAAATATGACAAAAATATATAAACCATTCAAAAAATTAAACGACTACATTGAAAAAGTTTACAATTGTTTTTTTTAGTAAATACATGTCTCAAGATAAAAGAATCATTAATAAAATATGTGAAACATTAGTTTCTAAGAGATGCCAAAGACAATTAACCGATTTTGATGAAGAAGGAGAGGAAGATATTATTAAAGCTCCAACATCATCGGGGGAAAATATTGCAATATTTATTAAAAAGGCAGAAAATCCATTACCAGGCAATCCTATTGTATTATATACACATGGTGATGGAGGAAGTATTTTAGATTAATTTAGCTATTATTCATATTTATGCCCATACGGCGTTAGCTTCTGTGTTTTAGACTATAGAGGTCTTGGATTCAGCAACTAATGAAGCAGAGGATTGCATAACTGTCATTAATTATTTAATTTCACAAGGTTATCAAAAAGTTTCATTTTTCGGTTATTCACTTGGTGCAGCATGTGGAATTTATGTTGCTTCTCATTTTCCAGATTTGGTTTGTTTGGCCCTTGATTCACCTTATGTTGACCATAAAGATCGTTCTGTATTCAAAATTAGTAAGTGGATGTAGGTTCCTGCCTCAAAAGTTGAACAATTGTATCCTGAAGCATGCAAGATCATCAAAGAGGAATATGGAATCGATTTCTTAGAACATGAACAACTTTTTGAAGCAGCAGCTAAAATCAGGCAGATAATCTTCATCATCCACGGCAAGAAGGACACCTGCCTCCCTTTCAGCCACAGTGAAAGATTGTTTGAAACTGTTAAAAATGAAGAAAAAATATTTGTTCCTATGCCAAATGGACATTTGGACTTTTCACCAAGATGGGATTTAAATTTGAAACAGTTCATTTTCATTTTGCAACACAACGGATCTAGCTTAACTGAGTATGAGAATAAATAAAGTTATTAATTTAATATCGTAACGTAATTTAAAGTGCTAACTCTTTTTTTTTTTTTTCAGAAAAAATAAATTTTTTTTATGAATATCATATTTATTTTATCAAGTAAAGTTTACCATAAAATTGGAAAGTGATGTGAATTGAATCAAATTTGACACCAGCATTTTCTAATCATATTTCAAAAGCTGAAATGATTTCTAGCATTGTTTATTATTTTTGTCAGCCACTTTTTATGAAATTGACCTATCAAATGGTGAAAAAAAATATTTCATTTCACTTTCCAATTATTGGGCAAACTATATATCATTATATTTATCGATATATTCATGATATTATTATATCGATTTGTTTTATATTAATTGAGCTTTTCAATAAAAAACCCTCCAAGTCCAAACAAATCAAAAATGTTTATCATGAAAAGAAATGGTAAACAAAATGGCCCAAAAACAGCAACAAATTAAAAAGAATTATCTAGGAATCACTTTTTGAGTTTTGTAAAATACTCAAAAAGTTATAAAACAGATAATCAAACATAAATTGAAGTAGCTTTTTGAAGGCTCCGCCTTTAAAAAAGCTACTTCATTAATTTTTTAAATAAATTTGATAAATATTTATCAATTCAATTTTTGGTAGCCAAAAAAACAACGAAAATTGAATAAATCAGCATTGATTCAGAATTTTTACTTTCAATCCACATTTCTAATATATTGTTTATGCGCTCTGAAACATGGATAAATGGGAAAAACAATTATTAGCTAGAAAAACCAAACTATTGCAAGATGAACTTTATGTGGAACAATATGCAGCAATTGACCAAAAAACTTGATTTTTATTATTTGCAATTTTATCTTCAACTATGGATTCTAAAGTTTGATCAACAGATCTACTAACATTTAATATATGTTTGCCATATTTTGGTAACTTCAGTTTTACAGAGTTAGAGCATTAAGTTACCATTCTAGTCAAATGTTTTCAAAAAAGATGCTTTGATTGATGGCTCTCCATTTGAATAGATAATCATCCTAAAATGAGTTTCTTTTTCATTAAAAATCATATTTTTGGATAAAAAGAAATTTTGAATAGAATTCTTGATGAATGGAAAAATTGTGTCTTCTCTTGTTTCAGTGTGAGTGATAAGGCGATATGAAAGTCTTTCTTTATCAATTACAGCTAATGACAACTTTTGAAATTCTTTAAGATCTGATCCAATAATTTCAAGGAGACAATTGTATTGCATATAAAAATGATCTCGAATATGAAGGCTTACTTTTATTATAAAAATCAAATTTTTTTCTTCTTTAAAAAACCAAATAATAAAGATTATATGTATATAAGGCGAATTTTTGAGATAATTGGCCTTATCAATTTTTTTTATTTGGTTTTATTTTCCCGTCTTATTAGAACTATCACGAACTATTACATTAGAAAATCCTTACAAATATTATTCAACAATTCAAATATTAAAAGAATCTAAGTTAACAAAAGCTTTTAAGTGTGAAAAATCAATACAAATTACCATAATCAATAAACCTGCTTATTAAAATGTTTCACAACTTCATATAAAGAATCAATTAGATTGTAAGGTTGCAATATGATGACAATATTCGTTTTATTTGCATTTTATAAATATTCAAATCATAAATCAGTATTAGCATTTTTTACATCATAATAACAGTAAATTGCTTAAGTGGGTATATAATACTTTTAAAATTATATTATCTGAATCAAATTTTCATCCTTTAATTAATAAATATTTTTATTTCTATTTAATTTTTTATTTCTTTGGATAATAAAATACTCAATATGATGCTCATGAATATATACAATATTAATAATTACTATTTCCCATTTTTAAAAAACAAGAATATTAAAAATTTCATTTTGTGGGAACTCATTGAATTTTACTCTTTCAATTTTCAAAATTTTGTCTGTTGTCCTTAAAAAATGAATTAAAATATAAAAAATATACATATATATATTTTAAATAATTGAATAAAAACATTTTAATGAAATATTATCAATTTTTTTTTTTACGGATAGAAATCATAAAATTCAAAAATCAATAAAATTTGGAATTATATAAAATTTAATCTTCAAGGCCAAATATTTTTATTTTTCACCAAAACTTTTTCTTAAAAATGCTCTATTGAATTATTTATTCTATGAGTTAATTCAATATTGAATAATTTACATTTTAATTGGGAAGGAGAACCTTAAATTATGATTTTGAATGTTTTAAGCTTTTTCACACAGTATTGCATAAAAAACACAACCAATAGTAGTACCTTTCAATAAAATATGAAGATTCTATTTTTACATTAAAATTGTGAAAAAAACAAGACACTCTCAGAATACAGATAAAAAAAACTCTCAGAATATATGATTTTAAATACACAAATCAAATTGAAAAAAAAAAAAAAAAAAATAAGCCTTGCACATCATGGAATATCATTTAGAAATAAGCATGTCAACAATAGCCTCCATAGATTTAAAATCCAAAACTGGTTTTTAATGGTGGTTTTTAAGTTTTGTTGTCAAAAATTTTCATTAAAAATTCTTCATTTTTTTCTAGTAATATTTTAATATGGCATTTTACACCATGAATATTTAATAGACACTTTTATGCCATTTTACACCCAAAATAAAAAAAAAAATAAAAACCATAACGTTCTCCTCCATGGTTTTTATGGATTTTATTTGAATGCGTTTCGATCATTTCCGATCAAAAAGCATTCAAATAAAAACCAAAAAACGTTTTTTATGATTTTTTGGTTTTTATTTGTGAGGAAAACGATCATTTTCGATCAAAATGCATTGAAATAAAAACCATAAAAACCATGGAGGAGAACGTTATGGTTTTTATTTTTTTTTTATTTTGGGAGTAAAATGGCATTCTATTTAAATAAACTTTTTGAATTTATATTTGGTAAGATATTTTAAATATGATTCTTTTTGCAAATGAAATTCAAGAATTAAAAAAGGAAATAAAAAAACTATAAAAGTACTGAAATATATCAAAACTGATGCTTTATGAAGTATAAAAGTTCAGAAAAAAAAAAAAAAAATAAAAAAAAAAAAATAACATATTGCATTTATATTTTATAACGATATAACTTTAAATAATCATTTTTCTATATTATTTATTTATAATGATTCAAATGATTTAAGATTAATGCTTTGTATATCAGAAAATTTTTTGATAATATTTATTTTTTTCGAAAACATTATAAAGTTCAATTAAAAACCTTCCAAATCTCATAAAATATATAATCTTATATGAAGAATTCAAGATTCACGAACATATCACGTTCTTTATGAATTTTTTTTTTAAAAACCAAAATTCCAATAAAAACCACCATTTTCAAAAATAAAATCCAAGTTGACATGCTTATTAGAAATGATATGAAAATAGCAATTATACAGTTAAAAAAACGAAATTAAATTAAAGAAACATGAAGATCATTTTTTAATTATTTTGTAGATATTTTGAACATTTTATTTAAAAGTTAAAAAAAAAAAAAAAAAAAAAAAAAAGCAAATCAAAACTTAATAAAATACTTAATTTTAATATAGATTTTAAAATATATTTTAATGACCTTGTCATGATATCAACTTTCTTCAAAGTTTAATTTGATAAAATTGATAATTAAATTCATTGTTTAAAATTAAAAATGATGAATGATGATAAAAAATATTTTATTTGATTATTCTATTTCATCATATAAAAATATAATATTATATATTTGTGATTATTTATTAATTAATTCCTATTAAATAATTGTATATGTCCAAGTCCACTTGGGGAATGTTTTTTCAACATGTATTCTGAGAGTTTTTTTTTCTTTCTTTGCTTGGTCACAAATGCTTATTGCTTGTTCAACACCTTGTGGAAAATTATCACCACTCTGACTTCTACTATAGATCAATCCAATTTCTTTTGAAATATCATCAGGATTATTTGCATACCATTCCTGTGAACCAAAATTCATCTTTTACTGAAAAATACAATACTAAGAAATTAATAAGAACAAGTTATTAGAAAAAGTTCCACCTCTTTTATATTAAAAAAAATTCGATCTTTGTTTTCTTGCTTATTTGCTATATTTTATTGGACTATTCCAGTATAAATAAATGAAGAAACAAATATAAATTTGAATATGAACATAAGAAAAAGTAATTTTTCAATTAGTCATACAATTTTTCGTTAATTAAACTTTCAATTATTTGTATAAATGCAAGGAGCAATAATTTCAGGTATTGTGAATCTAACTGTAAATATTGCAGGAAAGTATATTACTTGCGATGAAGAATGGTGGGTTGGTGGAAGTAACATTGACACTGAAATAGGAAAAGTTGGCCAAAGATACTCTGGTGGAGATCATTATCCTCAAGGTGTAGATCATGTTATTTCATTGATGAGAGATGCTAGGGCTAATAATAAACAAATTCATATTTTGGCCAAAAAAACATGGCCAAAATGGACTTGGTTTATCGATGAGGTTAAATAATAATAACTTATACTAAAACTACTTTGTTTAATTCTTTTCTATATATATATATATATATATATGATTGTAAAAAAAAGTTATATATTTAAAAAGGAATCCAAAATTTGGAAATTCGAATAATGCTTTTGATTTTCTTGATATTAACAAATAATTAAAAAAACTAAAACTTCTATCATTTGTAATTTTTTATTAAAGTTATTATTATTCTCTTCATATTTGTTGTAGTTGAAATCATAAAACAGTTTAATATTTAAATCATAATGAAATGTTTTTATCCCCTGTTTAATAACATAATAATTACAATTTTAAACTATTTTTTGGAGCTGGCCTATATTTATTTGAATAATAATTTGATTATGTTCTTAATTTATCGTTTTAATTCAAATTTGAATCAAACACGATTCATGACCAAAGATAAAACAAAACCAAAAAATCAAATCAAACCAAACCAAAAACTTTAATTTTATCTTTTTTTTGTTTTTTTACTATTGTCACTTTTTTCAATAATCAATCAATTTATATCTTTTTCAGTTGGGTTAAGAATCCTTTTTGAAAAAAACCTTTAATTTTCAAATCATTGAATTATTTTTATATGAGTAATAATATAATTATAGAAATAGGTTCTAATCTTAGCAAAAAAAATATTATTAAGATAATTTAGTCTTTTACAAATTTTGAATACAATTTAAAGAATTCTTTGACTTCATTTTCAGATATGATTTTACTAATTCTAGGTTTATTGTATCTTGATTACATACCAAAAGAATTTCAACAACTTCGACGAAAAGCTCTCAAATCATCCCAATTAAAACTTTTATCACATGAAGAGCCTGAACCCATTATTTTACCAGGAAAACCTTTTATCACTGATTCTTTTGTTGGAAGCGTTTTGCATCCAATATTCGGAATAACAAATAAAGAACTTAAAGGATTTGCCATTTCAAAAACAAAAGAACATATTGCTCTTATTGCAGATAGAGAAACAGAAAATGGACGATCAATTTTGAACAAAAAATCTGTTTTCTTTGGATTAGGAAATGTTTCCGTTTCACTTACAGAAAAATTTGCTGATGATGGTGAAGTTGCAATCTTCAATATCACTGACATAGATCCTTTAGCAGCTTTCTATAATTTTGACATGAAATTATCCCCTTTATCGTATGATTGCAAAGCCGAACTTGGGAAAAGTTTTGGTGCGCGTTGTTGGGCATCTTTTAATAAATCATGGGACCAAGCTAATAACAAACCCAAAGAAATAGATTTAAGCGATGTAATCACAAATCAAAGTATTAGAGAAAAAATTAAAATTTATGTTGGAGCAAAAGCTAATGGTGAAGCTTCGGCAATTATCGAAAAAAGAGGTGCTTCACTTCAAGCCAAATTTGATGGGTCATTAAAAGTATTAGCAGGAGCAGGTTTTCATATTGATCAAATTCATTATACATTACCTAGAAAAGAATTTAAAATCGATCCAATAGTATTTGGTGAAGGTTCAGTAACAATCTTATCAATACCAGTATCCTTAAAAGAAGCTTCACGACAACATTAGCAATAAGTGACCTTAGTTTTGATATTCCACATGAAATTGATATTTCACGACTTGTTTCAATTGATATTCACAAAGGCTACACAATTTCTACAAAGCATGGTATTTCGCCTGATTTCCGTAAAGAAATAAAAGTTGGTACAATTTCAACAGATTCTGAAGAAAAAGGAAACAACATTGAAGAAAATTATATAAAAGCAGATTTTAAAGCAACTTTTTCAATATGGCCTGCAATAAAAATAGATCTTTCTGTTGGATCAAGTATTAATTTTGGCGCAGAAGTTGGACCAGAATTGGGAATAGATGTAAATTTAGGAATTGATAAAGAACAATGCACTTATCCAGGATTGTATGGTACATTCACACCTTTTGTGAATTCAACATGCGTTTTTTCAGGCTCTTTAAAAATTGCAAATCTTCAATTACTTAAGTTTACTAAACCAATTTCTCATCGCATTTATGAAAAAGTATTACATTCTGGCTGCTTCTTTGATGGTGCATCATCAAAAGAATTAGAAAAAGATTACATTCAAGTAGAAAGAAATCGTACCGTTATTTACATTGAAAATCCAAAGCTTATAAATAAAAGCATGTCAATGCTTGAAAAATATGAACCTATCTTTTTTGTCGGCCAAACTAGCACTAATGAAAAACCATTCTATTTGGGACCTGCAACTGTATATTTCTCTGATGATGATAAAGTATATCATTACAGAGATTTTGTATACGTTCCTGAATATAACAATTTTGATAATATTAGTATTATACCTCTAGAAAAAGATGTTATTGATGAGGATGATATTACTTTTGATTATCCATTTGACCGAGTTTCGGCTACAACAAAAGCTTTAAGTTTTGATATAATTTCTCAAAATTCCAATGCAATTGATATGGGAAATCAAGTAATTTTTGCTAATTCTGGCGACATTAAAAACTTTAGATCCAAATTTATTTCAGGAACAGTGAAATCACAACCTATTGGATTGATTCTTCACAACAAAAAAGATGGATATTTTAATGATCCATTCAAATATGTAATCCATGATGAAATTAATAATGATGTAGATGAAATCATTTTTAATTGGGCAAAGCTTGAAGTAATAGAAGTTCAAGGAAAAGAACCATTTAATTTGTATTTCAGTAGGAAATATGAAGATACGCTATATTTAAAAGGTGTTAATGGATATTTACTTGCAGAAAATAATCAATCAATGAGTTCAGTTTTCATTGAAAAGCCTTATTTGGTTAAAATAAATCCAGATTATTATGATTCTGATTTTGTTGGTTATTTCCAATTAACGACCCAAAACAGAGAAAGCATTGGGTTTATAAATATAACCAAAAAAGAAGCAACACACAATTCCCAATTTACCAAAGAATTAGGATCCTATAAAATAACTTTTAAAGCTAATTCAACTGTGGATGATGTTGAATATATCGTCAACCTTAATAATATTGAAGTAAATGAAAGCGAGAAAGACTCATTAAAAGGGGTAGTAACACGAATATTTGAACCTCACGACAGTGATTACAAACCAAAATTTTATGAAGGAAAAGAAACCCCTTGTGTTTTCATAATGCAGGCAAATGAAATATACGGAATACTAAGATTTCATTTTGTTGATCCAGAATATGATATGAAAAAAAATAATAATGTCTATGCTTTTATTAAACTTCCTGGTTCAATTCCTCTTTTGACATCATCACATTGCATCGATGAAAAAGATAGTTGCTATTCAATTAAACTTGAATATGGCAAATCTGTCTTTGAAACTGATACAAATAAATACATTTTGAATATTCCATTCAGAAGGAGGAAGGCAGGAATATTCAAAATGATATAAGTAATGATGGTACAGTATTACTTGAATTTAATTCCAATAAAAATGATGGATTTGATGTAAATTCAAAGAGCATTCTTGCAGATGCAAAAATACCAGAAGTTTATCCAGGAATTGAAGAAATATACAATGTTGAAGATGATAAAAATGATAAATTAGCACAGTCTAGATTTAATATCAATTGCCGTCGACAGATTATTCCAGGTAGAGAAGACAAAATTTATTTAACAAAACCTTGGAAAGGAACAATTAAAAAAGTTGCTGTCAATTTAGAACAGCAAAACATAAATATCAAAATTGCACATAGATCATGGAAAGGCTATACGCATATTTTCATGCTTGCTGATGGATTGCCATCAAATAATTTAGAATCGATCCCATTTAATCCTAATATTATTGCAAAGGAGCATGATTCTGATGTTCGAAAAACTCTAAATGAAATTGGAATTGATATTCAAGGAAAATCTATACAAAAAGCAATTGAAGACAAAGAATTAGTTTTTGATAACGAAGGAAACATTCAAGTAAAGAATGAATTCTTCAAAGAAGATATGCTTAAAAATAACATTAATAAAAATAGTATTCCAATGATTGGTATTCCACAAGGACATTATACATTAAAACATGTGAAGTGTGAAATTAAATCTAAAAAGAAAGCATGCTCAGGCACAACTGAAGTTCGTGATCCAGATTATGATGATGATGTTTGTGCAGATCCAATGAGCAATTTCGACATCAAATCTGCATATTTGGGGGTTTCTACAGTATTTGATGACTTAAAGTTTAGCTATAAATTAATGAAAAATGCTCGAAAAGCTTTAGGACATTTGATACCTTCCCCAAATTTCCTTCATACAGGTATTTGGGTTGGTCCTTCCGATGCAACAAATGAAACATTAGGAACAATTTTGACCTATGGAAATTATCATTCAAATGGTAGAGATCCAACTTTCATTTCAAAAGATGGTGCTAGAGCATATTCAATGACTTTGAGTGAATTTAAGGATATGTTTGATGCATCAAAAACTATAAAACTTACAGTCCAATCAAATATAACTTTATATAATCTTATTGATGAAATTAAATCAGGCGATAAATGGAATGCAAATCATTATAGTTGGGCGTTAAATAATTGTCAACATTTTACAACATTATGCTTGAATCTTCTCAAAACCAAACGCACTTCGCCAAACGATAATGATTGGATTGATTTACCTAAAACCGTGTTAAACACATTAAAATCGAATGAAAAATAATGAAATAAAAGAAATTAATTTAACATCTTTTTCTTTCTTTCTTTTTTTTTCAAAAGATGATTTCTGAAAAGTAAACTTAAACTCAAAAGCTGGACTGTATTTAACCTTTATTTGACCTCAACTACCGTCCGACTTTTGAGTTTAAGTTTATATCTAAACAAGAAGAAAGCATTTCAATGAAAATATAATAGTAAATATTCCAAAAAAAAATTGATCTAGAGTTGTAGTTTCTTTGGTACCCTCTACAAGGCCAATATTGGCTTTAACAGTCACCTACAATTTCGATCTCTTCCTGGAAAAATAAAATTTAGTATTAACTTGGCTTATATTTAATATATCTTCCTGTTCATGACAAGAAATTTTTTTTTGACATTAAGAACGACCGTTATTTTTTTTTTTTTTTTTTTTAGTAATTAATTGAGAATCAATGGAAAGTGTAGTTACTAATGTCTGCCAATAAAACATTCATCGAATAAATAAATAACTTTATATATTGAAAAAATAAATCTTATAACAATTCGTTAAATTATACTTACAAATAACAGAATAAACATCAAGATTTTTAGATCATTGAGTTTTACCAAAAAATAATTGAGATTTGTGTTGTTAGTATAGAAAAAAATGAAAAGATTAATATCGTAAATGTAAAAATGGCATTTCTAAAAATAACACTATATATTACTGCTTCTGAAGAAAATTATTGAAAGTGAATATTTGAGGTGTTCGATTTCATTATGAAATTAGATTTAAAAAAAAAATAGTTTCGAAGAGATTATTGAATTTGCAAAAATTCAAAATGCATTGTTGTAATGTTGAGAAAGCAAACGCGGAATAATAAATAGATTGCAATCAAAATTTTAAATTGAAGAATAATATTTTCATCACTTGGGAATAAAATTAGAATATTGATATAGTAACCAATCAAATATCAATATCCCAATTTTTCAATTGTAACTTACTTGCTTGGAACACATATTTTGAATCCATTTCTTGATTATCTAAGTAAACGGTCACTCTTTATGACAAAACATTTTTTTTACAATTAGAAAATGGTTAATATTTTATATATCAAACATATGGAAAGTTTGTGAAAACTCAATAACAAAAATTCAATGAAACTTATCAATATATATAATTATCATATCTTTCATAAAAAAAATTATGACATTTTAGCAACAAACCTTAATAAAAATTGATCAAAAGTTATCATTTTTTAAAATTATCATTAAAAAAAAACACTAAACAAAAAAATATTCATTCGATAAACAGTAATTTGATTATTTGCCAAAATTATTGCAAATTCTCAATAAGCTTGGCTGCTCTTGCTTTTGTCGTTGGCGGAGAATTTTCAGCAAGCTCTTCTAGTATTGGCTTTAGCTCATATTGCCTTCTGAATGGATGTATCGAGTCTTTATGCTTTGATAAAAGCTCAATTGCAAGTAAAACTACATTCTGTACCTGATCTTTCAGCATTCTGATCATTGGTTGGAATACATAATTTGATTGATACTGAACTGGAAAGAAGCCAGCGAGTACCGATATTGAGTATAAATATGTTTCTCTGTGTAAGAAATTGTCTGATTGCGCAAGCGTTTGTAATTCTTCGATTAAGGTGGTTTTTAGCCATTCTTCATCAAAATGCGAAGCTAAATTAGGTAACGCAGATAATGTAAATTGTCGAATTTTTGAACATGGATCTCTTAGGAATTGACGGAAAAATGGGAATAGATTATCATTAAAGAATTCAACTGGACAAACAAGTGAAAGGCCAAATAAAAGTTCAACAGCATTGATTCTAACCCTCCACTGTGTATCTGTGAGCATATGATGCAAAGAATTGTGCAATTGTTCGAAAACGAAATCAAATCCAAATTGAATGGTAAGGAATTTAATATTTTGTGATGCTGCAATTCGAACATCATCATTTCGATCTGAAAGTAAGCGATCTATATTTTGAATTATTGTTGAGGCTAAAACCGTTTTATCAATTTCTCCTTTGGAATTTGTAAATTCAGCATGCTTATGAAGCACTTTTGCAAAAGCACAGCGAACATCTGGAACTGAATCGTTAACTACATTCTGTAGGTTTGTCAAAATATCGCTTTGAGTTTTACGTATTTCAATTGAATGCTCAATGATTGCTATTCTTACTTGGGGGTCTGGATCAGATAAGAATTTGGTATAAATAGATGGACAAAGCTCGATTTCATTAGCAGCAGCAGCACGAACTTCGTGATTGAAATCTTCAATAACTTTAAGGAATAATTGTTTTCTTTCTTGTTCATTTGAAACATTACGAAATTGTTTAACTGCATCAATTCTTTTATTAAAGTCTTCATTCTGAAGAAGTTCTTCGATTACTTTTGTAGACATATTTGATTTGTTTATGGTAAATTTTAGGTGAATTTTTTTATTTAAGTTATTAAATTTTAAATATTTTTTAATCGTTATTCACAAAATATTCAAAAGCAGGTTTGAAAGATAATGAATTGATGTTTACCAATTAAAATAATTTATATTCTGAAATTCTAATCAAATTAAAAACAAAATGATTCAACTTCGAATATTCTAGCATTCTTTCAAAAATTGAAGGTAAAAATGAAAATTTTGTGAATTTTACGATTAAATTTATTTTTGAAAAAAGAAGATAGAAAATCGAACACCAAATGAACCCAGGCGGATTAGAGCAACACCAAGTTATGAATATAGATATCGAGAGCCTAAATGCTGAGACTCAAGGACGCTATATTTTTATTAAGCTTATTGGCCAAGGATCCTATGGAGTTGTCTTTTCTGCACAAAATAGGTATACTGGACAACCTGTTGCAGTCAAAAGAATTCAACAAATATTTAGATCTATAGCAGATTCAAAACGAATTCTACGCGAAATAAAAATCCTCTCACACTTAAAGCACGATAACATAACGAATATTCTTGATGTTTCAGCTTTCCCCGATTTTTCTAAATTTCAAGCCCTCGTTGTAGCTATCGACCTAATGGAGACTGATCTCACTCATGTAATTCGAAATAATCCACAACTAAACTCAGATCATCATCGTTATTTTGTTTATCAAATTTTACGCGGATTAAAGTATATTCACTCAGCAAATGTTATTCATCGTGATTTAAAACCTAGTAATTTATTAGTTAATTCTGATTGCGATTTAAAAATATGTGATTTTGGTCTTGCAAGGGTTCCAGGTCAGCAAGAGAAAACAGAGTTTCTGTCAGAATATGTTGCAACTCGCTGGTATCGCGCTCCCGAAGTATTATTAAATTATGCTAATTATGGTTCAGCAATTGATGTTTGGAGTGTTGGATGTATTTTAGCAGAACTAATTTTGAGAAAGCCATTGTTTATGGGGAAAAATACGCTTGAACAATTGATGTTAATAAACGAAGTTCTTGGCACTCCAACAGATGATGATTTACGTGATTGTACCAATACAAAAGCTCGTGATTTTATGAATTCGCTCACTAAAAAACCAGGAATTCCATTTAGTAATATTTTTAAAAATTCACCACCAGAAGCAATAGATTTAGTTGCAAAAATGCTAACATGGGATCCAACTAAACGAATAACAGTTGAACAAGCTCTCGAACATCCTTTTGTGGCTAAATTACACGATCCTTTTGATGAACCTGTAACTTTTCCATTGGATGGATTTGAATTTGAAAGAAATGATATAACAATGCAAGAGTTAAAAACTTTTATGTGGAATGAAGTCATTAAATATCATCCTGAATATATTCCACAAACTCTAAACCAATGAAAATTCTACTATTTCTTATTATCATGCATATAATTTTTGTTCTTTTTGTTTAAATATAATTTTTAAATAGATATTCTCTAATTCCTTATTTTTATATATTTTTTTTAAAAAAAATGTTAGCTAAAACCTATATTCGAGTCAAAAGTACTATTTTCAAAAAATCATTTTTATTTGTATCAAAATTCAATTCGTTTTAATTTTTTTCGTTTATTTTTTTTTGTATTTGTCCGAGCAATTATGTATTTTCAAAAAGTTTACATATCAATAAATTTTATTTCAATTTTTTGTAAAAATATTTTATTCAAAATTTTTATAAGACATTTTTATAAATGGACAGCTGGTTCAATGATCCTTTCTTCCAGAACTCTGGAGACCCCAGTAGAGATATCCGTGATCATTTTGCTCAAGTTGAGCAACAAATGAATAATATGATGAATTCTATGTTCCGAGGTTTTGATGATTTTGGAAATATGGGAAATATGAGATTAGGTTTTGACAATAATTTCCCGTCCAACCCTTCACTAGATGATCAATCCAATTTCAGAAACTCCAGATCAAGGAATCGCTTTGATGATACGAATGATATTCCAGAAGCACAAGAAGCTTCACCATCAAGTGCCGCCAGGCATCATTCAAGAAGAACTCCAATAGTTGAAGAGCCCGATGATGATGATATTCCATCATCAAATTATCAATCTCATTCACGTAACAGTCGCGATAATTTTTCTAGCGGCGGAGGTCCTCAAACTTACTTTTATTCTTCATCAACAACATCTTATTATGGACCAGACGGTATTCAACATTCAAAACGAAAGACGTACGACTCTTCAACAGGAAAAACTGAAATGGCTGAAATGAGAAAACTTGGTAACCAAGCTGTTGCTAAGAAAAAAGAAATTGATCGCGATGGCCATGTTACAGAAATGATGGATACAAAGAATCTGAATGATGACGAAGTTGATGATTTCCAAAGGAGATTTAAATCAACATATCAAAATCCATCGCTTGGATTTAATTATGGAGGTGGTGATGATTATAATCAAGGATCTCGTCATCACCATCACCATCATAGGGCATTAAAATAAGCCAAGATACTTGGATAACTCTAGTTCAATATTGCGAAATCATGAAAACTAAACGAAAACAAATAAAAATAAAGTGTCATTTTTTATAATTGTATTTAATTATTTTTATTTTCTTCTAATACAATCTCTTTATTTATGAGTCTTGAAATTGATATTTTAGTTGAGAATGCTTTCTTATCTTTTTCCAAATACTTAATTATAATCTAATCTTTTTTTATATCAATGAAATACATAGAAGTCTCAATATAAATGCTTTAAAAAAAGAATTTTGTTTAATATGTATAATTAACTAATCAAAGATTGACGAAAAATTGCAAAAAAGTGAATTCTAATTTTAAACGGCTGAATTATTCCGAGTGAACTTCTCTTTGCATTTTAAAATTTAAATTTTAAAATGCATTGGAATGATATAGAGTTCGAATGCCCTGATGAGTTAAGAGGTATACCATTAGAAATGGGAATTGATGAAGCTGGCAGAGGACCTGTTCTTGGTCCCATGCTATACTGTGCTGCAATTGCTCCTCTTGACTTTGAATGGCCTTCTAGTGTTAACGATTCAAAACAACTTGAAAGTGAAAAAAGAATTGAAATCCTTTCTGAGCTTAAAAAATTACCTGTTGGATTCATTACAAGATCAATATCTGCTGCAGAAATTAGTGCAACTATTCTCTCACGTACTACATCAAGTTTAAATACAATAAGTTTTGAAACTGCACGAAACTTGGTTAAAAAAGCTATCGACGAAGGATTAGATATCAAAAAATTATATGTTGATACAGTAGGAAGCGAAGAAAAATATCAGAATTGGCTTCAAAAACAATATCCCATGATCGAAGTTACCGTTGCAGCCAAAGGCGATGCAAAATTTAAATGTGTTGGAGCAGCATCAATTCAAGCAAAAGTTCGAAGAGATTCAGAACTTGAAAATTTCCAATTTGAAGAGCCAAATATCAATGCAGATAGAAACTTTGGATGCGGATATCCTGGTGACTCAGTTACCAAAGAGTGGCTGGAAAATAATTTCGATCCTGTTTTTGGCTTTCCATCAATTGTAAGGTTTTCTTGGGGTACTGTAAAGCAAATTTGCGATTCAAAATCACCTGCGTATTTTGATTCACCAGAAGGGAGAAGAATTGTTGATTCATCTTTTTTTGTTGAACGGAACTTACGAACAGCATCATTTGAATAAATGTTTTTATGTAATTATAGTCACTTATATGTTTAAAATAATTTTGTAAAATTCGAAACTGTTAAAAAAAAAAAAGAATATATTAAGAATGATAAAGCATAGTCATCAATTGACAGGCACTTTTAAGTTTGAAAACATGCAAGAAAGTTATAGCTTCGCATTTTTATTGAGTTTTCTCAAGTATTGAATAAAATTATATTTTGAATTAAAAACTGACATACCTATTTAAAAAATGAGAAACCGATTCAAATAAGCTTAACTTTTTTAAACAATTTTACACAGATAAAATTTTTGAAAGAAACAACGATAATCAATCATTTTGGATTTCTATTAGTATAAAACAAATAGAATTTGGTTCTATTATCAAAGATTTTAATCATTGAAAATTGAATTTCTTTTTGGTCGGAAAATCTTTTTAAAATACAATTGTTTTAAAAACGATAGGAATTTTTTATTGTTCATTTGTTTATCAAGGTGAATTTTATACAATTAGAATTGCATTTCATTTTTTCACGTCACTTCATTACAAATGGATCAAGTTCTCAACAAGCTCAGTGAAGCTCTTCAAAACAAACAACCAACCGCCGAATATGAGCAACAAATTGCTGACAGTTTTGAGAATTATTTAAAGCTTCAACAGCTTCCTTCTCTTCCAATAGAGTGCCTCCTTCGTATCCTTGATAAAGGAATGGGCAAAATCACAGCAAACCAAAATTGCATTCTTATGATCAACGCAGTTCCATATCATGAATACAATTCACTCAGACTTATTGCAAAAACAAACTTCCATAATGTTACAGATGATGTTCTTCTTCAACTCAGACAAATTTCAATGGGCGATGGAACAACACTTGACCTTCCAATGATCAACGAACTTATTGCTCAGCGCGAAGAAACAAGGAAATTCCAAGATTGTGTTGGCCCACGTCGCCATACATTTACAACAAAGGGCGTTTGCACTAAATGCCACAACGGAAAGTGCCCACGTCCATGCGAATATGAAGGATTATCATATACACATATTTATGCAGATGATGGAAGATGTAATATATGCGGTGCACCTCGTTGCAAGTATGATGGACTTCATCCATTCAACTATGATGGCCACTGCCATATTTGCGGAAAGAAGCAGCCTACACGCTGTGAAATTGTTGGATGCCAAGAAATTCCAGGCAATCCAAATTGCCCAATTTGCGGAAAACCACTTCGTAAAGAAGGTGAAGAAAAACCAGCAGAACAATAAAAAATTACCTTTTAGTTTAAATTTTAATTAAATGTTTTTTTTTTTTTTTTTTAATTAAATTAATTTTAGACCAATTTTAAAATTCAACACAAACAATATACTTTATAGAAAACGCTATTTGATGATAAATTCAACCAATTAATTAATTATCATTCATATTAAATTTTTATATTAGATGAAAAATGTAATGATAAAGTATTTGATCTTTTTATAAGAAATATATTGACTCAAAGCAGCTTTTTTTCTCCTGTTTTCCATTTTCCCTATAAGAAACATGAGATCATTATTTTCTCAATTGAAATCGAATAGAAAGCTTCATTATTAATAGAATTCAATTGGTTTGACACATTTTAAAAGGCTTGGGTTTCGATTCAAGTGGAGGTTGAAAAGTGATAAATAGCTCTTTTACCAATTATTTTCAAATTTGAGTTTGAAGCATTCAGAAAAAGAAGGAATAATCACGTGATCAACATCGGATATAATAAATAGAAGAAATTCCAATTGATCATTATATTTACCAATGAAAGTTTCGTCTTCATGACACAAAAATTTTATATTTTGTGATTAAAATGAGGGTTGCGCCAGTTTTGAATGACAAAAAGCTTCATCAATTTCAGTGACACTTTTAGGAAGAATATTTTTTTATTTGATGAACGAATAGCAAAATATAACCTATTAATTGATTCTAATTGTGAATTTTCAGAAAAACTGGTCGAGAAAATACTGAAAGAGCAAGATTTTTTGATTCAATTAGGAATCTTTGTTTCTTTGATGTTTCTAGCACAGAGAGCAAAATTTTGATTCTTTTTAACATAATTTACAATAATTCCTGGAGAAATTTTAATGCTATCAAAATCACTAATTCTGTTACACTATCCTTCTATGAGCTCAGAAAGTGTTAGAAATAATTTCAAAAGTAAGAATATTGGCATAAAACATGATTAAACTCTCTTATTGTTAAATATAAATTTGAGAATATAAATATTCTTATCATATCAAAAAGTTAATAATAAATTGAATTAATTATTATTAATATAGAATGCTCCAATTTTGTGGTATAAATAAATCGCAATTCGGTGAAAGTGCTAATAACATAAATTCATCTAGCACTCAATGCTTCATCAATTTTATCATTTTCATCTTATTTTTTCCAGAGTGTTTTAATTACGAAAGATGGCATATTAATGGCAATTGGTAATAATAATAAAGGGGTAATTACTGGATCTCTTCCAAAACAAATAATTACTGATTTCACCAAATATGATATCAAAGATCAAAACAGCCGTTTATTTTTTCCGATCTCAGCTGTATGTGGTGAATCCTACACTCTATATTTAGTTTCAACCACTGACAATTATGAAAGAAAATTACTAGCATACACATATTTAGGCATAAAAACTGATTATCCACTTTTTCTTAACATTGGTGAAGTGAATCCTATTGCACTTTTTGGCGGTTTTTCTAATTCAGCTGCGATTGATGAAGAAGGCTCCATAATATTCATTCCGAAGTCAATTTTTAAATATCCAAACAAAAAATTGAATCAATTCGCCTTCCCGATGATGAAAAAGCGGTTAGTATTGCATGTTGTCATAGTTATTGTTTTGCAGTTGGATGCAATTATGGCGTTTTTGTGTCTGAAATAAAAGAAATGAGAGGTGAAGCAGTCAAACCGAAATTTAGGAGAATTAAATCTTTGGATGGCAAAAAAATAGTTGAAATTTCGGGTACTTACGGCCACTGTTTAGCTGTAAGTGAAGATGGAACGGTTTTCGGTTATGGGTCAAATTATGATGGTCAACTTTGTTTTGGCCAAGAAGTATATGAAGTGACAGAATTCACAGAAATTTCATCGTTAAATAAATATAAAATCATTCATGCTTACGCAGGAACAACTCATTCATTATTCCAAACTGAAGAAGGACAAATATTGGCTTCAGGTGAAAATAATTATGGTCAATTATTTTCTGATAAACCGTCAACTGAAAAAGTTTACATGCCAATTGAAACTGAAATTAAAGGAGGCGCAAATTTCTGCATTGCCGGTGATTCGTGCTCTTTTGCATTCATTGATTCAAACCCTTTAATGAGTCCCAACCGTCGAATAACCGTCGATAAATCAAAGTCAAACTCGATTTCCAAACTTGAAGAAGAAAACGAAAGTTTAAAGATGGAAATATCGAGACTTCTTCAAAGGATAAAAAACCTCGAATCACAGCAAGAAAAAACGCCTCAAAAACATGAAAACAAAACGATAGAAAATTCAAATAATTTTGAACTTTTTGACCAGAAAACCGTTAACGATATGAATATTGTTGAAACACTTGGCCGTGGCGCCCAATCGGAGGTCTTCAAGGTGTCTCGTCCTCATTTCTATGTTCTCAAAGTTCTTCTTCAATCGGGTTCAAACAACGGCTTCATTCAATTTAAACGGTTTGTCCAAGAATATGACATCTTGCGTTTGCTGGATCACGGAAACATCGTTCGCACTTTTGGCTTCTGTTATGGAGATGAGACACATCCACCATCGATTCTCCTTCAATTTTGTCCTCACAATTTATGTGACGCCGTTAAAAGCATGAATTCTATTCAAAAAGTTTGTGCAATTTATGAAATATGCCTGGGAATGGAGGCTGTCCATGCTGCCAATTTAATCCACAGAGACTTGAAGCCAGAAAACATTCTAATTGACGAAGATGGCCACGTTCGCATCAGCGATTTCGGCGTTTCTTGTCTCGTCGATGTTGAATGCCAAACACAGTCAAAAACAACAGGAATTGGAACACTGAAATTCATGGCACCTGAACTTTTGAATGAAAATGAACATTACAATAATAAGGTAGACGTTTATTCATTTGGCGTTGTTGCGTTCTTCATCTTGGCAGGCGGAAAAATGCCGAAAATAAGCTTCGCTGAACAAGTCACCGGCAAAAGGGCGCCGATTCCAGATGAAATAAACGAAATATCACAAAAAATGATCAATTCTTGTTGGTCGTCACAGCCAGAAGAAAGGCCATCGTTTACTGAAATTGTTGAAATGATAAAAAACAATGATTTCAAATTGATTGATGGCATTGAAAAAGATATAAATTTGGTCAAAAAGTTCCTCTCAATTTAAGTTTTTTTAAAGCAATTTGATTTACAAATAAATATATATTTTCATATTTTTTTTTTGTTATTGCTTCAACTCTCAAAAATATTCAATGTTAATATAACAAAAGATATTGAAAATATCATACCAGATATAAGATATAAAATCTTTTCAAAAAAAGAATAAATTTAGTAAAAAATAATGGAAAATAGATTTAATAAATGATGCTTATTATAACATTTTCCAAAAAAATAATAATTATTTTTTATTTTTATTTCAAAAAATTTCGATTAAGGTTGGTTACATTGTTTTAGATCAAGTTAATATATAATCTTATAATAAATATAGCAGACCTAATACTGAAATGGGCATGGATAATCCTAAAATTTTGAATACGAAAAATTTCCAAAATTTCAATATGAAAAATTCCAAAAATTCAATACTAAAATTTTTCCATAATTTCAATATGAAAAATTTTATTTCAAACGTTCATTCAAAATAATTTCAACAATTTCAACCAAAGATTTTAACTGATGAATTTCACATCATTACTATTTTAAGATGTCACTAATTTGTGCCTCATGCGATCATGAAATACAAGAAGATCTTTGCTTTTACTCGGAAGTTCCATATCATCAGCATTGTGTCAGGTGCGTCATTTGCAATCGCGAATATTTGAATGTACAAGACACTCTAGAATTCATGCCAGTAACACCAGGACTTTTCCTCTGCAAAAAATGTTACAATGAGTACCTTTTTGTCAAAAAAATTCCAGATTATTTTTTGAACAAATACAAAGAACGTGTTCGGAAAGATATCATTCGACGATCATTTCATTCATCAGATTTGTACGGTGATTCTATTAAGCTGAACAAGCCATATGACAAATTTTTACCAACAATCCAATTTCATTTTGATATTCCACTTGATGAGTTTGATTTGGACGCTTTTCAAGAAATGATTGATGAAGATGGTTCCATTATTGGAATTGAACAAGGAAGCTCTGTCTTAACCATTGCAGTATTCAAAGAGGCTCTTGCATCAGGAATAAAAGGCTTCTTTAAACGAGTCAAAAATTTTGCTGTTTCAAAACTCGAATGGATTGTTTCCAAATTTACAAGTTCAATGGGCAAAAAAGCTGTTTTTGGTAACTTAATTGAGCATCCTAAATTTACAATTCCAAATGAAGCTGAAATTCAAGCTTTATTTAACAGCTCAAAATCAAACTTGCTTCAAAATTTGAAAGAATTCAGTGAATTCGATGACAATGATGTTGATGCACTTGAAATGGATGTTATAAATGAAGCCACAAACGATGAATGTAAGAAAAACTTCAAATATATAATTGCAAACAAGCCAATTATTGCAAAAGCAGAAGAACAACTTAGAAATGATATCAAAATGAACAAATATGAAATGATAATCAACGCAATCACAATGATTACAAGCAGCCTCAATCAAGAATACGAAAAACAAAAGTTAAAGATTCCTCAAAATGATCTTGTTGAGTTTTTCACTTATCATGGCTCTGTGCTTGCGAATCAATTTGGAATTGCGCTGGAATCATTCAAGAATCCAGATGAAGATGATATGAGCGGCATCAGAAGACATGATGGCGGTTATTATGGTGTTGGCATTTATTCGACTGACAATCCACTTTATGCATGCATTTACGCACACCATTATAGATCATTAAAGCCAAATGAACAAGCTTCAATTCTTTATTGTAAAGCGTTTTACAATAAGAAATATAAGAATGAAATGCATGAAGTCAAAGTTGGTCGTAAGATTGACTTTACAACAAAAAGAAGATCTGGAATAAATACCGCCTTTGTTGGAAATTGCGCTCTTTATCATCCAATCTCACCAAGCGACGTTCACAATCATCAAATTGTCGCTCATGAATACGTGTATCCAAACAAGTATCAAATTATTCCAATGTTTTCATTCGTCGTGATGAGAAGCGATTCTTTGATTGTTTGGAAAGACGAAAACATTGAAAATAACGAAAACTTGGGATACATGAAATACCTTGAAAAGAAGTGTCAAATAAATGTTTACAAATGCAAGTCAGTAAGTGAAGGCGTTGACCTCATCAATTTGAAAAAGCACAATAAAATCAAATTGATAACAAATGGTGGAATAAACTTGACTGGTAAACAGTTGATTGAAAAGGCAAGAAAAATTGTTGGCTCAAATTTCGTTTGCCTTGTTTTCGCTGGTTCAAGAAATCATATCGAATGGGTTGAAAAAATGCCAAACGTTTTATTGACAACAAAAACTGAAATGTTTAAGAAGTTTGCCGATCTTGAAATGGAACAAAATGCAATGAATCAATTCATTAATGAATTGCAAAATGCAGAAAATTTCAAATTTAATATCAATCAAAAGGAACTTTTGAATTTCCCATTGTTTGAAACATTATAAGTATTAACATAAAAGAAATTTTATGTTTCATCACATTTCAGGATTGATCGTTAAGTTATCATGGTTTGTAAACATTCTTATATGAACAAATTTGTGTATTTTTTTTTTTTTTAATTATTAGAAAGGTAAAAATTAATCATTAACTCATGAATTATCTAGTTCATTATACATACAGAATTTTAAAAGATAATCTTAGTTATCAGTCAATAAATTTATCAATTTTTTCATTTTTTTTTGACAAAATAATTCTGGATTTAATGAACTTTATTTACCGATCAGTATTTATTATATTAGTAAATATGAATATAAAGCATCTTTCACTTAACAAAGAATAACAAAAAAATCTTTCAAAATAAACCATACATTCTGCACATTTCAAATCAGCTCTTTTAACGATATTTGACCATATATTGTGCAGACTGTACAATAAATAAAGAAAAATCAATTTTTAAATAATAGAATTCTTTATTTCTAATTATAAACTGGTAGTCATTTTTGCATATAACTCAATTTTCAATTTATCATTGAAAACCTATAATTATTTATTTCAAAATTGAGTTGATTATTTTCATTTTTCAATACTATTCAGAAAAATTGAGTTGTATGCAAAAATGACTCGCAGTTTACTATGTATTGGTTTGATACAAAAATAATATAATCGCAATGTGAAAATATATAAATGATTTTAATTTAGCGCATCATGCACAATTTTACATGGCGTATTTGACAATAGAAAACATTAACTAGGAAAACTCATCAAAAACAATTCAATCGTTAATGGGGAAAATAATTCAATCGGTGACATCTTCAACAATACCAACTGAAAACTCTTCCTCGCTCTTTTTATCAGGAACGTTTTCAGGAACGTCTTCGCCCTTGCTGCTTTCATTCAGCTCTTTCTTCTTCTTACGAAACACGAAGAACCAAACAAGGACGCACACAATTGCAACCACAACGATTACACCAACGACAATTCCGATGATTGCTGCAACAGGAAACTTCTTTCCCTTTCCTTTACCTCCGTCCTTCTCTTCGGTTTCGTTATCGATGCCTTCGTCATCGTCAGGCTCGACGATTTCAACATCGCCGACTGGAACGGCTGTGACTTTGATTGCTAGCGAGCTTGTCTCATCGCTGTCGTTACAGATGACGGCAACAATGGATCCTTCTTGGCGGAATTCAGGGTAATAATCGGAAGCCAAAACCGTTTTTTCTTTCCAATTTTTGCAACGGTTTGAATGGTCATTTCCAGTGAATGTTTTGACCTTCTTAACTATGCCCAAATATGATGAATACGAAGGAGCACTCTCAATCTCGCCGATGTAATTGAGAACGATAGACTTCGGCTCAATTGAATCTGGAATTGAACCAAAAGTGACACCCAAACGATAGTTCATCTGAAGCCTCGGATCTTTTGACAAAATCGGCGATGCAAAAAGTGACGATTCAGGGTCAAATTCGAAGGACTCTTTGACCTCAATTTCACCTGTCACAGTGGCAGACACTCCACTTTTTAAGAGGACGTGATTTGCAACGACTTTCGATTGTAAATTGCCGATAAAAAGTGACAGCTTAGGTGAATTTCCTTCAAATGTCAGATTCGTAAAAGTGACTTTCGTTTCCTTGTTGCTGAAACGAATCGTCTTGGCCTGCGAGACAACCTGTGGCTGGCTGAAGTCAATTTTGACGCAGTCGGTGTTCATGTTGATGCTTGACTGACTTTTCACGTCGAGAACTTGAGCCACAACGATAGGAATATCGTCGATAACGGCTTTTTGATTAGCTGTGTCAATTTCTATCGTTCCATCAATTGAGTCAACTTTGTTCCAATTTCCGGTGAATTTGAAATTGCCTGACTCAAGCTCATTTTCAAAAAGTGACAATTCTGATCTTTTCAAAATTGAATGAATCATTTCTGACAACGTTTTTCCATTAAAAATATTCTTTATTTTATTCAGTTTTTCTATTCTTATTTGGTCCTCAAAAACGATCATTCCAGGGATTTTCTTAACTTCAATTGAAAATTCATTCAAAGCGGTATACGATATGCCTCTCAATTTTTGGCGGTCTTTATTATCCGGCGCGTTGAAAATGCATCTTGCCGATAATGTATAAATTGACAATTGGCCTTTAACTTTTTCAGTCATTATTGTGTACTTTATATTTCCTTCAATATTGAAGCCAGGATCGTTGTAAACGGCTTCCAATGTGAGACTCCACTGACTTTCAATTAGGTCGATTTGATTGACAGCAAAAATGTTTGGCGGATTGATTGACACTGGAAATAGAATCAAGTCTTTCAGCACCAAACTTTCAATGTTTTTGTAAGTGATTGTTTCCGTCACAGTCATCTGTGCCTGGAAGTCGCTAGCGAGCGTTTTGATGTTTGAAAAAGTGGAGAGAATTGGCCAAAATCTGGTGCATTTAATGTGCGTCCCAAAATAGTCAACCATGCAAATCAGGAACGAATTAACAGTGGTGTAAGTAATGGATGCTTTTGGCCGATAATCGCCTATTTTTGAAGTGAGCTTTGTGATGAGTTCAGCCTGTCTTTTTGTGTGCTCTTCAGAGCCGATCTCACTCCAGATATCGTCCAAATCAGAGAGACTGTCAAACAAAGAGTAAATGTCGTCTTCTTTTTCAATTTTGAAGCCAATCAAGAGTAGATTTGAACTACTTCGAATTCCATTCAAATTGATCGACTTACCTTCAGGCAAATCATCAAGAACGATGACCAAATAGTTCTTCGATGTCTTGCTTTTCAATTTCGAAGCTGCATCCAAATCAGACGACGAAAGAACGACGAACAAATCAAGCTTGTTGAAGATCTCGAAGTAAGTGTCATTGTTCGTATAAATGATGACTTCAAATTTAGATGATGGCAATGTTTTCGGTTTAATTGAAATGCACCTATCGTTGTCCGTTAATGAATTCTCTATTGACAAAGTTGTGCCTGAAAATTTGGGTGAATATTGCTCAAAGAATTCATTGACTTCTTCATCGTTGTCAAAAATGCCTTTAATGAAATTGGTGCCAACTTTGATGTTCCATTGCGACATGTCAATCTTTCCGCTCTCAAGACAAACAGTTGTTACTTCCTCATTCAAACCGTTCTCATAAAATGCGGAGATTGGAAATTCCCTTCTATTCAAAAGAATCGTGTTTTTCGAGCTCATTTCAGAAGAATCAATCAACGAAATTGTCACAGGCGAATAAACTTTGTTTGACTCAGCACTCATGATCTCAGATATTGCAGACAGTTTCTCACTTGCAAAATCAACATAGACATCTACATACTCACGAACAGTGATATTACCTCTATCCTTGGTCGGATGATCTTCCAAGTACTCGTCAATCAGAGCCGAAATTTTATCAGATAACTCTCCATAATCAACACCGAAAGGAACAGTTATCGTACCTCCATTTTGGAAGGACAGACCAGATTTAATTTTCGCAAAAGAACTGTCAATTTGCTTGTACACAACTTTTGCTTTTCCAAGAACTTCAACTTCTCTTCTCGTGTTTGCAAAAATCGTCAATTTCGGGGATTCAGAAATGATGTAAGCAACACGAAGATAACCATTATCATACACTTCTCTTCTTGTTTGTATCGGCAAACCGTTAATTGTGAAAAAAGTATCAACTTCTTTATTAACGGCTTCAATTGTGATGTTGTAATTCAATTCGTAATAAACCATGTTTATTGACGACTCTTTCTCGGTCAGAAATAGACTGACATGCTCATTTCTGAAGAAGGGAAAGTTTGTTGCACTGAAGTAAAAAGAACCTTGAAGCTCAATATCTCTCCAGGATGAACTTATAAACGTTCCATCCTCCAAATATTCACCGCGAATGTACCTGCTGTGAATGACTGGCCAATTTCCGGTGATGGTTGACAAGTCTGTGTTTGAAAGGAGGTACTGGCTGATGTAAGGAGAAATTAAATCGTTAGAATTGACATCATCTTCAACGGTTATTATTGAATTTTTTCTAACAGAAATTAAGGCGCTAATTCGCCTCGTCTCAGAAAAAAGTGTAACCGTTTTCTTGTTGATATATTCGAAATCAATTTTGTTGTTTCCGTACCTGATCGTGATGTTATCCGGACATGTGATGTAAACAAAATTGTCAATTGAACCATGACTGTCCCTAGTTATACTTGAAGGTGAAACTGTAACCGTTAACGACTTTTCTATTGAATTATCAAGGTAACATTGCGTCGATCTGTGAGCAATGAAAACTTGGTCGCACGCAAAGTTGGTTGGAAGATTGAATATGTTCTGTGTTGAATACGAATCGATATTGAGTAGATATAACGGTTTTTTGGGGTCTTTTGGGGCTACTGTTTTAAAATAAAAATATTTGTATTGAAAAAGCGTTTTTTCTGCTGTTTGTGCTAGACTTTCGATAATGAAATCGGTGCTACCGGAATTTATTTCTCTGGCTGGGTAGTCTTCAGAAAATTTAGCTAGGTTGGTCTGTAAGGTAACATGTGATGTTGGAAATGCTTTGAAATCAAACTTAATTTTTGGATTTATCCCTTCGAGTTTTACAATGATCTCATCAGAATCATTCGTTTGTGTAAATAAAAGATATTCATATTCAGAATTTTGTTGATAAAAGTCATTTATTAATTTAATCGAATTATCTGATCCATCATAAAATGTTTCGTGGCAGTTTTCTGAATCTCGATATTCACAAAATTCTGTTGTAAAAGCTTTAGCATTTCTGCCGAAGAATAATAGAAAAATAATGCATAAATTTAAACTCATTTAATTTTTTCAACAGACATGTTATATAAAAAATGTTATAAAACGCAAAAGTTTCAAAAAAACGTTTTTTAAGGGGGACCTTCCCCCGTTTACTATTTTTTTTTAACGATCATTGTTTCACTTTGATATAATCGTTTTCCCTCAAATTTTCATTCAATTTTAAAAAGGAAATAACTAAAGATAGAAATCAAATTGATGTTTGCTCTTTGTTTTGTCAATACTGTATTCAAAAAACTTAAAACTTGACGGTGGCAAAATGTTAAAAAAAATTAATGCAATTGAAAAAAATCAAAAAAATCATAAATATTTTCATTTTTTTTAATAATTTATTAAATAATAAACTTAATGATAATTAAACCAAAAAATTGCCACCGTCAAGTTTTAAGTTATGGTACATTCTCTATATTTATTGAATTAATAATTTGACTTAGATATCCTGAAATGAGTTATTTCATTTTTAAATTTTCTTTTGTTGTTATAATTTAGAAAAAAGCATATTTTTAAGCATAAAGCAATAAGAAAAAACTGGTTATTGATCAATATTCACAATAATAATGATCAATTAAATACCTTAACAAGAGAAAAAACTTGTTTTTTTGATCAATTATAATTCAGATTTATAATTTACTTAAATTTTTATCATAAATGATCATATCAGTTAATTTAAAAAAGATAATGAATTATTACCAGTTTTTATATATTTATTTTCAATTTTATATATAATATGTGTTGATTTGCTTTTTTTTTTTTTTTAGAAAAATCAAAATGATACAAAATTGAGACGTTTCATTACTCATAAAAGCATTATTTATCTGGAATGCTTATTGAATTCCAATTTGTTTTACAGTTGTCTATTAAAATATGAAAAAATCATTGCAAACCCTCTTTGAGAACAAAGCTGTAAAATCTTTTTTATCAATATAAAAAACCGATAAACTGTTTTTTCCAGAAAAAATAGTGGAATTGCATGATAATAAAAGAAATCATTTTTTTTCCAAAAAAAGAAGAGAAGAGAATAGTGGAATTGAAGTAAATAATATATGTAAAGATGTATAAAATTGATTTAATAATATCTTAAGTATTGTATTGCTATTTTATAGCATATATGATATAATCGATCAAATTCAACAAAAAAAAAATCTGGAAAAAATCATAACTATTGAATTCGTATTTTGATAAAATCCTTGTAATCTCTCTAAAAATCAAAAAAAAATGATGAGCTTCGGTGAGTGTAATGAAAATAAAAAAAATGGATATTTAACCTAAACCGTAAACAATTAGCCTTGATCGTTTTCCTCAGAAAGTGTTTTATTAGGAAATTCGCATCGTCCCCACAAAAAGTTGTATCGTATCATTGAAAACGGGTTTTTTTGAGTGATCATTGAAAAAATAATCATTTTCAGTGAATTCAAAAAGTTGATTTTTTCAGAGGCTCAGAAAAATTGAATGTATTATCAAAAAGTGAAAATGAAGCTAACAAAAAAATTTTAGTTTATAACGACAATAAAATAAACATATCTTAATAATTTAAGGGAAAACAGAGATCCAATAAGTAAATAAGAATATTACAAATATATGATGATAAAGATAGTGATTTTGTTTAATTTTGGATATGAACGTAATTTGATTTGTATTTTAACCGAAAGAATAAAAATCGTAGATTCATCTCTAGATTTTTACATTAATAATTGTCTATATATAATAATAAAGATAGTGATTTTGTTTAATCTTGAGCACGTTAGTAATTTGATTTATATTTTAACCGAAAGAATAAAAATCGTAGATTCATCTCTAGATATTTATATTAATAATTGTCTATATATAATAATAAAGATAGTGATTTTGTTTAATCTTGAGCACGTTAGTAATTTGATTTGTATTTTAACCGAAAGAATAAAAATCGTAGATTCATCTCTAGATATTTATATTAATAATTGTCTATATATAATAATAAAGATAGTGATTTTGTTTAATCTTGAGCACGTTAGTAATTTGATTTATATTTTAACCGAAAGAATAAAAATCGTAGATTCATCTCTAGATATTTATATTAATAATTGTCTATATATAATAATAAAGATAGTGATTTTGTTTAATCTTGAGCACGTTAGTAATTTGATTTGTATTTTAACCGAAAGAATAAAAATCGTAGATTCATCTCTAGATATTTATATTAATAATTGTCTATATATAATAATAAAGATAGTGATTTTGTTTAATCTTGAGCACGTTAGTAATTTGATTTATATTTTAACCGAAAGAATAAAAATCGTAGATTCATCTCTAGATATTTATATTAATAATTGTCTATATATAATAATAAAGATAGTGATTTTGTTTAATCTTGAGCACGTTAGTAATTTGATTTGTATTTTAACCGAAAGAATAAAAATCGTAGATTCATCTCTAGATATTTATATTAATAATTGTCTATATATAATAATAAAGATAGTAATTTTGTTTAATCTTGAGCACGTTAGTAATTTGATTTATATTTTAACCGAAAGAATAAAAATCGTAGATTCATCTCTAGATTTTTACATTAATAATTGTCTATATATAATAATAAAGATAGTGATTTTGTTTAATCTTGAGCACGTTAGTAATTTGATTTATATTTTAACCGAAAGAATAAAAATCGTAGATTCATCTCTAGATATTTATATTAATAATTGTCTATATATAATAATAAAGATAGTGATTTTGTTTAATCTTGAGCACGTTATTAATTTATTTTTAATTTTTTAAAATTCAATCAAAATTGATCGAATAACGATTAAAAAGCATTTAAAAAATATAAATAAAAATATATATATCTTATTATTTAATATTTATTAATCATAATATATGATCTTTCTATCTTTATTATATGGAAAAGGAACTATATTTCCATCAACTTTATATAACCATTCAAAATTTCTTTGCCATCTGATATCATTATTAAAGAAAACATCACCTGGTCTTTTCAAAATTCCATTGTCATTCCTTTCTAGACCTGTATGAGCTCTAATTGTATTGTATTTTCTAATGTAATTTGGAATATCAGATATTCGTCTGCAACATTTATCGATTTTTTTCCAAAATGCTTCCGCTTTACCATTTTGCTCAGGGTTTCTTGGGAATGTGAAATGAGGATATATTCGGTGTTTTTTCAAAAAACTGAGCATCTTTTTCCCATTATTCTCGCCACCATTATCAGTCCACATAATGGCTGGGCATCCATATGTTGTAATAGCATTATTGAGGACACGGATGGTTTCATTACAGGATTTATCTCTGAGAATGTCATATCCTGTAATGAAACGACTTCTGTCATCAATTATGGCATAAAGATAATGCTGAACCAAGTTTTCGTCTGTAAAGATATGGATGTCAGCGTGCCATATTTGTTGAACCCAGAGAGCTTCATATCTACATCTTATTTTGACTTCTTTCTTGTCTTTCTTATATTGATGCAGATTGAATTTCAAAAATGTTTGATGAACATCATTCGATGTTATTAAAGGATATTTATTTCGGATTGAGTGATATGTTACTGTTTCCCCGCTGTTCAATTCTTTTTGGAAATTGATAATTATTTGTTCAATTTCATTTGTGATGATACTGTTAGGCCTTCCAACTCTAGCTTGATATGAAATTGAATGCTTATTTAAGTTTGATCGCAAAGTGCTTTCTGAAATCGAAAAAATAAAGGTTCCATTTGGAGTATCAATATAAGCATTTTTGGCAGCTTGCGTTATTGTAATACTTCCATCTGTAATTTTGGTTGCTATGAATTTTAGCCATTCTATATTGACGGTAAATTCTTTGTTCATCATCTTGAATTATGAGATAAATATATTTTTATTTATATTTTTTAAATGCTTTTTAATCGTTATTCGATCAATTTTGATTGAATTTTAAAAAATTAAAAATAAATTAATAACGTGCTCAAGATTAAACAAAATTACTATCTTTATTATTATATATAGACAATTATTAATATAAATATCTAGAGATGAATCTACGATTTTTATTCTTTCGGTTAAAATATAAATCAAATTACTAACGTGCTCAAGATTAAACAAAATCACTATCTTTATTATTATATATAGACAATTATTAATATAAATATCTAGAGATGAATCTACGATTTTTATTCTTTCGGTTAAAATATAAATCAAATTACTAACGTGCTCAAGATTAAACAAAATTACTATCTTTATTATTATATATAGACAATTATTAATGTAAAAATCTAGAGATGAATCTACGATTTTTATTCTTTCGGTTAAAATACAAATCAAATTACTAACGTGCTCAAGATTAAACAAAATCACTATCTTTATTATTATATATAGACAATTATTAATATAAATATCTAGAGATGAATCTACGATTTTTATTCTTTCGGTTAAAATATAAATCAAATTACTAACGTGCTCAAGATTAAACAAAATCACTATCTTTATTATTATATATAGACAATTATTAATATAAATATCTAGAGATGAATCTACGATTTTTATTCTTTCGGTTAAAATACAAATCAAATTACTAACGTGCTCAAGATTAAACAAAATCACTATCTTTATTATTATATATAGACAATTATTAATATAAATATCTAGAGATGAATCTACGATTTTTATTCTTTCGGTTAAAATATAAATCAAATTACTAACGTGCTCAAGATTAAACAAAATCACTATCTTTATTATTATATATAGACAATTATTAATGTAAAAATCTAGAGATGAATCTACGATTTTTATTCTTTCGGTTAAAATACAAATCAAATTACGTTCATATCCAAAATTAAACAAAATCACTATCTTTATCATCATATATTTGTAATATTCTTATTTACTTATTGGATCTCTGTTTTCCCTTAAATTATTAAGATATGTTTATTTTATTGTCGTTATAAACTAAAATTTTTTTGTTAGCTTCATTTTCACTTTTTGATAATACATTCAATTTTTCTGAGCCTCTGAAAAAATCAACTTTTTGAATTCACTGAAAATGATTATTTTTTCAATGATCACTCAAAAAAACCCGTTTTCAATGATACGATACAACTTTTTGTGGGGACGATGCGAATTTCCTAATAAAACACGTTTTCCTCAGAAAGGTCCCCCTTAAAATGAAATCAGTATTGAAAATATTAGTAAACGGCTTTATATTTTAAACGGCTCCTTATTTTAAACGTCTTTTTATTCGTTATAATCAATTATAAAACTCTTTTTTTTTACGATGAGTAACCAAAATAGCATTAAAAAATTCTTTAATTATTAACCTACATCGAATTTGGAGTATAAAGAATATATTTTTATCTATGTTAATAACTTTTTTTTTGTGTATATTCTTCGAAATCCTCAATATTTTAAAAGGCTTATAATACAATTTAAAACAATATACATCTTTAAAAAACAATATATTTTAATATCCCAGCTTATTAAAACCCGAATTTGATTCTTTGTTTTGATAATTCGAATTATTGAATTATGTACATCATTCTTAAAAAATCGGAGTTTGACTTCGGGATTGAAAATGTTTGTTTAAAATACGTTGCTCTATAATAATCAACCACTAAAAAAATTTATTTTTGCGTTTTGAGAATAATTAAATAAATATCTGTGACAAAGAAATGTCGCTCGGCTGGCGCGGAATTTTTGTAGGAACCTTAAGGCATCAAAGATCAAAATATATTTTTTCCAGATTTTTCGTGCATCCCTAGAGGGCTCTGGAGCCGAAAAGTTATGTGTTCGAATTTTTTCGATTTTTGGCTCTTTCAATTTTGAGAGAGAAAGCGTAGTAAAAGCCGATAGAGAAAAAAAATCCGTAGATAGGGGATACAACGATAGGATTTTGGCAGAAAATTGAATGAAAAATAAAATGTCTAATGGATTTATTAAAAAAATAAATAAATATCGTTTATACTTAATACTAAATATAAATTATTACTCAGTTTTTTAAAATATCTATCAGCAGTGGAAATATCACTTTTGAATTTTCACAAGGTTCGTTCGATTTTTTTGAAACGAAATATCAAACAAAAAATTTGTGAAATTTGAATTAAAAATATCTCTATTTTTGATCAATGTTGGTCAAAAATAATGTTTTATAAATAAATAATATATAAAATAAATAATAAAAATACCAGAAAATCTTATATTTTTACTTTTTTCGAAAGGTTCAAAATCGAACGAACCTTGTGAAAATTCAAAAGTGATATTTCCACTGCTGATAGATATTTCTTAAAAATAAATATATGGAAATAACAAGTATTATTTTTGTAATATATTTATATGTTTTTTGTAAAGATAGGTTAAAGAAAAAAAATCGTCTTTTTTTTCTATCGTTGCAACCCCTAAACTGAAAGTAAAAACTCAGACCACTAATTGAAAATGGTTTGAATACTTTATATGATCGTCAAGAATTTTTATATTCAATTTCTTGATCGTATATACGCTTTTACATTCAAAAAATGGTATGAGTTTTTTCCCCATTGAATTTTTTAAATTTCAATACTTTATAATAAAAAATTGAATAAAAATGTTTTTTTATTATAAAACTGATTTTTTTCATTATGATTGCCTTTTAAATTCGTGTAAATTAACATAAACATATTTTTACATTGTAAAAAAACAGTTAATATATGTAGGATTATGCTTTCCTATTCGATTAGATATTATTTGTTAAAAAAAGTGTAAAAACTTTTGATATGATACATAAATGATAATTTTCTATTGGAAAACGTTCGTTTGTGAGTAATTTATATATATATTGTTGATTTAAACTTATATGAGATTTAAAATTTAAAGTTGAATTGATTTAATTGTCAAATCACATACTAATTTGAATCGTATAAAAGGCAAAAAAAATATTTTGATGGCATTTTCTTGAGTCTGTGGTTTTAAATGAGATATTGTGAAAAATGAAAAAAGTAGAAAAAAAAGATTTTGAGTAATAATATAATACTAATTATTCATATATATTTGTTTATGTTTGCTTTCGCTAAAAAATTTTGATTCTGGACAAAATGAGATTTAGAATTTAAAGTTGAATTGATTTAATTGTCAAATCACATACTAATTTGAATCGTATAAAAGGCAAAAAAAATATTTTGATGGCATTTTCTTGAGTCTGTGGTTTTAAATGAGATATTGTGAAAAATGAAAAAAGTAGAAAAAAAAGATTTTGAGTAATAATATAATACTAATTATTCATATATATTTGTTTATGTTTGCTTTCGCTAAAAAATTTTGATTCTGGACAAAATGAGATTTAGAATTTAAAGTTGAATTGATTTAATTGTCAAATCACATACTAATTTGAATCGTATAAAAGGCAAAAAAAATATTTTGATGGCATTTTCTTGAGTTTGTGGTTTTAAATGAGATATTGTGAAAAATGAAAAAAGTAAAAAAAAAAAGATTTTGAGTAATAATACATTATGGGTTACACATCTACATTTGTTTGCAGGTGCTCTGGTAGCGTTTTAGATATTGAACATTGAAATAAGAATAAGATCGTTAGGAAAAGCTCTGTAAAAAAAAACTATATATCAATTCGTATTTTGTATATTATAAAAAAGTAACTTTGTGCGCATTTGGCCTGCTTTTGAATAAGTTTTAGGTTGGCCAAAAAGATATCAGATAAGAAAAAAAATGAATAAAAACGAAAAAGTAAGAGTAAAAAAGTGATTATTTATTTAAATTAAGGTTTAAATTAAAGGTTTAATGTGCTATTTTTAGTCTTACTGATTTTTATATTCAATACAATTTCATTAAATTATAATAATGAGCTCTAAGCGTGGCTGCTGTTCTATTTTCAAAACGAGGCTCGATTAATTTCCACTTTTTCTTATTTGGGAATTCTTTTACAAGAGATAATAATAAGATATTCTCTTCCAAAGTAAAAGGCCGTTTTGAGAGGAATTCTATCGGCGTATCATCAATTGAGGGATCATATGTGGCTATAATGTCATCATAAGTGAGTAGCTTTAAATTTGGGTCAATTCCATCAAATGGTGGAATTTGATGTATACCTTTTCTGAGGATATTTGAAATGGATTTTCCTTTTTCTGAAGTAACCCATTTTAAACGGTTCTCGAAGCTGAGAACCAGGCTGTTTATCTTATCTTGAGGGAATGATTTCCAAATTTCTTGAACTTTTTGAATTAAAATTTCTTTTGAGGCGAATTTTTGACCTTTGAGCATCTTTTTGATTGCCCCCCCATAAGTGCTCTATGGGATTTAAATCGGGGCTGTTAGGAGGCCAAAATTGTATATATGAACAGCGTTTTTTTAAAAATAAAGAAGTTAGAAAACTTTTGTGAGCTGGAGCACCGTCTTGCATAAAAAAGTAAGAACCTGGTTCATATATGACGTTAAGAACGTCGATCATATTGCTTTCAATTATTAATCGACGGTATTCAATTTCGTTTATTGAATCTTCACAAATTACAAGGTCACTTTTATAGTTTAGGCCAATTGCACCATACACCATAATTCCTGTGTTATATTTTTCTTTTTCATCATAAGTATCAGAAGTGTCCTCCCCTTTTCTATACCACCGCATTAATCCATCATTCGTAAGGCAAAATCGACATTCATCAGAAAATACGATTCGGTTAAGGTCAATATTATTCCCCAAAACAGAATTTGAAAATAAATATCTTGATTTTATTTGATTTTCTGATAATGCCTGCCTGATTTTTGGTAATTGATAATTGTAATTTAATTTTTTTCTGTAATTATTTGCAGTTTTTGGACAAATTTCTATGTTATATTGTGTTTTTAAATCTTTTGAAATTTGAAAACCTGAAATCATCCTATTTTTCGTGGTCATTTCAATAATTTCTTCCATAACCAGGTTTGTGGCTTTGGTAGGTCTCCCAATTTTTTTTTGGTGCTGGAATTTGATGATATTTTTTATAATATTCAATAGCATTTGTGACTCTTTCTTGACCACAACCAATTGCATTTCTTACTTTTCTTGGAGTTAATTTTTCTTGAAAATGCAATCTTATAATTGCCTGTTCTGGCGTTTCACCTGCTTTCATTACCGAGATAAATGAACTGAAAAAAAAAATCTTTTCAAAATTTATGATTTTAAAAATAATAAATCTTAATAAATAATTAATTAATATATTTAAATTATATAAATATAGATTTATATATATTAATAAGAAAATAAAAAATAATAATATTGATAATTAATTATTAAAATTGTTAGATAAATATTTTTTTATTTTTTCTCATTTTTTTTAATTGTGAGGATATTTGATACGTTATTTTTTTTGAGAGAAAAAAACAAAATTTTAAAAAATGAAAAAAAATAATTTATGCCAAAATAATTGAGGGGAAAAAAAGTGGTCTGCCTTTTTACTTTAAGTTTATATCCGTAGGAAAAAACGATAGAGTAAAAAATGTGGAAAATGTGATGTGAAAAATAAAAAAAAGTGAACATTTTCCAAAAAGTTTTAATATTATTTTTATATTTTAAAATATATAAATAAAGGTAAACGAATTTGTTTTTTTTTTCAATTTTCTTATTTCGTTAAATAATCATAAAATATAAATTTAATTTATTATCTTAAATATTTTTTATTTAGAAGCAAATAAGATCTGTCGTAGGGAAATTGGAATAATATCAATTTTAAAATATTTAATAGAAAAAGTGAAGAAATTGAATTTTAACGTCAAGTATGTATTCAAAATATTTCTAGGTGCTCTAAGAGGAATTTGCCTAGAAACTGTTTTTTCTAACTCATTTTTATATATTATTTAATTATATTTTAATATTTTTATATTAATATAATTTATAATATATTTTATCTATAATATAATATAATTATTAATTATTTTTCTGTATAAAGTATATTTATAAATAAATCTTTTGAAAGCATATTCAAAATATATTGAGAATATAAAAATAAATAAAGTAATTAAATTTTCAGTATTTTTAAATAAAGACTATTCAATTTAAAAGAATTAAAAATGCAAATATCTTATTTTAAAATCATTTTACCAATATTTATATGCATTTTAAAAAATATTAAATAATATAGATATATAAATGCATGTAAATATTGCTAATATTATATTAAATTGAGGAATCCTGATGAACATATTATAGTAAGCATAAAGTAAATCAATTTTTTTTATAAATATAGATGAAAATAATTTGCATACTTATTAAAAAGTATGAAAAAATAATGAAATTTGTGAAAAATAATTAGATTGGTAATGAAAAAATTATTAATCAAATTTGATTGTTTCAAATGTTTTTTTGAGCATGTGTTGATATTGAATTAACTGAATCTGTTGATGAATATTATTAAACTGTTCTTTTTTGTTGAGTATTTTTAATATTGGGCTGTTCCTTTGACAACTAATATCTTTTGGAGGGGACAATAAAATTGAAGTTCATCAACATAATAAGAAAAATACATATACTTAAATAATTTATTATAATTTAAACTTGCTTTCTATTTTTTCCATTTGTTGCAAATGATTTAAAAAAGTTCAATTATATATACAAATATTCATTAATATTCAAAATAAAAAAACATTTTAAAATACCGATATTAAATTAAAAATAATTTATGATAAATGTTTCTAAAATAAGTTTTCATTGAAAAGATATATCAATATATACTTTTGGTTTTATCATTATATCACAAAAAGTTAGATTATTTAACAAAAAGTTACCATTCATAAAAAAATTCATTGAAAAAATATTTTCATGATATTAGGGAAATGTTACGATTATTTTATTTTTTGTCTATATAGCCAATATTATATACTGACATACAATATAAATCATTAGAAGTGAAGTAATAATCGAAACATTTTGTTCATGATTAATATCCATGATAATCAAAAGTACAAAAAAAAGATAAATTTCTACTCCGTAAGTTATTTATATCATTTTGAAATATCAAAATATCTCTCATCAATGTGATTTTTTTATAACTGGTCCAAAAGAACAATTGTTATTGATGTTTTTTTATTTTTTTTAACGGACAAAATAAACGGCCTCCGTTTACCTTTATATAAATATGTTATAATACGAAAACAAAAATGTGATATAAACTTTTTCAATGGAAAATAATCGTTTTATATTTAAATGCAGTGGTTTGATCGTTTTTTTACACCGTGTCACTTTTTTAATCCAAAAACAAAAAAAGTGACATTTTAATTCAAAAAAAAAAAAAAAAAAAAAAAAAAATGTATAAATTAAAATAAGAAATAAATTAATTAAATGAATTTAGAACTTATTGGTATCTTTTTTCTCACAGTGCCTTCATTTGGAATTGTAACATTGTAAAAAGCTCGAGATTCAATTCCATTGTGTTTGATGCTATTTTGGTATTCTATTCCAGGAGTGTGAGGAACGTGAATTCCATTGATAATTGATGATGGTTGTGATGTATGAGGCTTGACATTATTATAAAACTTGATTGCATCTGGAATATCATCTTCTGAATGGCAGTGTGCCTCGATATATTTCCAGAATGCTTCTGCCTTCCCGTTTTGTTGAGGTGTATAACTATCTGTAAATGTGCTATTAATGTTATATAATTTGAAAAGTTCGATTAATATCTTACCTACATTTTCACCACAATTGTCCGACCAATAGGTGTATGGAAGACCATATTGGTTGATAGCTTGTATAAAACACTCTCGAATTGTTTCCGAGCTTTTGTTACTGATCTTATCGCAATAAATTATGAATCGGCTTTTATCATCGATAAGAGCAAAGATAGGACGTTTCTGGTCATTGTGAAAAAAGTGTACATCACCATGCCAAATTGCATTACAATACTCAGCTTCGTATCTTGTAATACAACTTGGATGGCGATTTGGATCAACTTGATGGTGGAGTAAAGAAACATCTTTGATGGTTTTGTATACTTGACGATAAGAAATCTTTGATCCAGGTGGAAGATTTTCCATAACTGTATCATTTGAATGATCGTGACGAATTATTTGTGTTAAAATTGAGCATCCAACGCCACATTCAACCTTTTTTGAAACAATAAAATTCTTTACAGTGTCATCTAAAACCATTTTTGGTCGTCCAATGCATTTTGGCTTATAATCATTTCCTAAATATTGTTTCACCATATACTTTGTTGTTAGATATTTATTTTCAATAAACTTCCATGAAGCTCCAGCGCTTAAATCACTTTTAATTTGTTCGATTGTTTCTGGTGATAGAGGATTATACATTTTAATTTATTTTCTATCGGGTCGGGTTTTTTGAATAGTTTACACCATTGAATTTTTGCTACGCAAAAATTCAATGGTGTAAACTATTCAAAAAACCCTTTTATTTAAACTCAAAAGGTTTGATTCATTTATAATTCAAAAAGTTTAATTCATTTTAAATTCAAAAAGTTATGTAACAATGAAAAAATTACCATTTGTGACTTCTACAATGTTTGAATTTTGTTCAAACCTTATTTATGTTGATATGCCAAAAGTTTATAAAATAAATTATAGATCATTGTCTGCGTCTTTCTTTGGCTGGTTCTGCTTCTTGTGGCAGTCAATGAAAAGATTGACCAAAATGAGAACAAAATACTTAATGAGAGTTTGTCCGTTACTTGAAATTTTTCTTTACTTTTGCAACGGAAAACGATAGCGTATGTATCATGACACTCTCATCATTCCTGCAGTAATATTCAGCTGATATTTTAAGCTGTCCTTAACGTTCGTCCGTGAAATGAAGTCAGTATTTCCTTCAAAAAGTTCCCGAACAACACCGCATTCTTTGCTTACTGGAATGACTCCCCTGCGTTCTCGTTGTAATTGTGACACCAGGTGTCAAAAACATCATTGGCCCAGAATTCAACTGTACGACATTTGAAGAAGTTTTTCAGTTTATGGTAAATTTCAGAGATCAATATTTGCTCATTACGATTAGAAATGCTTTGAATTCCACTTTTGAACATCTGATTCTTCATTATGTTGAGAGTGTCACTCATGAAAAAGAGGCGGAAAAACATTGATAACTTGATGGAGAAAAAATTGGCTAATTTTTCTTATTCTGGAGTAAACGGCTCCTTTTCACTTTTTGAATTGACCTTTCGATGTATAACTTAACTTTTTCAAAGGTCATTTTCTCTACCCATATTTTCAATGAGTACAAAGGTCCAACTACAAGTTTCATCTGTTTTACATCTGCCTATTCAAGATTATCAACAAGATTTTGTATTTATTGTAAACAATATGCAATTTTACACAAGTCGAATTGCTGCGGATCTTTTGTCACCAAAAATAGCCCAACTTCATCAAGTTGATCCAACAACAACAAGTTATCTAATTAATACCAAGGCGTCAGGTGATTTTAATGCAATTTTATCTCTTATTACTTTTAAAGATATCGAAATCAAAGAAAAAGATATTCCTTTTTTCTCAGAAATTCTTAATTTCCTAGAACTTTCTTTACATGACATCAAAGTTTCAACGGAAGAGAAAACAAACAATTCCAAATCTACTCTAGATAATCTCGTCCATCATATGCAATTTCCACTATTTTACCAGCAAGAAATTGAGAAAGAAATCGAGAAAATCTCCGAAGATTTTTACCAACTAAAAGAAAATGAAAAAGAGAAGCAGAAGTTCATAAGTCTTCCTACAAAAATAATTGAATTGATATTTGGTCATACTAAACTTCAACTTGAGAGCGAAGACCAGCTTGTTGAAATCATCAACGATATGTACAAAAAAGACCGTGATTGCTGTTATCTGTACTCACTTGTTGACTTCAGAAACGTGACTGCAGAAACGATGAAAGAGTTCGTCAGAATAATCAGCCAGGAAGACATCACGCGTGACACGTGGCTGTCTCTAACGGCTCGACTTTGTGAAGAAATAAAATTTGAGAAGAAAAATGAGAAAAAATACATGTCAAAAAAAATGAACTCAAATTTTGTGAAAGAAATTCTTTACACAAATCAAATATTTGACGGACTCTTAAACTACCTCAAGAAGCAGTCCAGCATTCAAAAAGAAGTCACAATTTCATACTCATCACTTCAATGTGGCAATACAAAACAACTTTTAAATTATGAAGATCGAGGCGACTACTGCTACACAAAAAATGAGCCTGATTCGTGGTTCTGCTTTGAATTCAAGAATCATGAAATAATTCCTACGAATTACACAATAGGCACACAATCTGGCGGACCAAATTGTAATCATCTAAAGAACTGGATCTTGGAAGGTTCGAAAGACAAAGTTTCATGGACGAAGCTTGACGAAGAGAAGAACTGTTCTTATCTCAATGGGAGCTACTTTTATCACACTTTTCCAATTCAAAACGAAAATCGCCAGTCGTTTAAATACTTGAGGATTCATCAGACAGGCCAAACCTGGTATAATAACTATAACTTGCTCATTGGTTGCATAGAGTTCTATGGACAATTAGTCTAATAAAATGGATTTAAACTTTGTTTTTTAATTTTCGCGTGTAAACTTACGGTTTCTAAGAATTTATTTCAAATATTGAATGATTTTTTTTTTACACGCGAAAATTAAAAAACAAAGTTTATATGAATCAATTTTTTTAACCAATATTGTTATTTTCACTTTATTTGATGTATCACCATTGTTAATTTATAAAACTAAAGTGATTTCTATAGCTAGATTTTACAAAGTTAGAAGATTTATTTAAAATGAAATCAGATTTTCATAAAAATTCCGAATGAAAACGATATATGAAATATTGAATTATTAAATCAAATCTCAGCCAAAGCTAATGTACCGTTTAATATAGACAAAACATCACTTGGAATGCAAAATCAATTTCTTTTTATCATTCAAATTAGAATTATTTTTGATTTTTTTAAAATAAAATTAATCAAGAAAATCTTTATTCAGAATTAATAAACACAAATCAGAATAATCAATTAACTGCTACAAATACAATATTTGAATTGAATCTTTTTTGAATCAGGCTCGGTGGTTTCACTCAGAAAAATTTTGATTAATTTAACATCGCCTTTTCTGCATGCATGATGTAGTTCTTGTTGAATTTCTTTGAATTCTTCTTCAGAACGAAGATTATTGGAATTTGTAAAAAAATCGAGTATTTCTTTCTTCTTTTCTTTTACTGGCTCTGTCTCCATGTCCTTCTCATATTATTTAATCGGTATTTGGAAAAACTCCGACTTCTCTCCTGCTTTTCAGATCATTGAACTCTTTTAATATTGAAATGTTATATAAAAAATAATCTCATAAACGGTTGCCATGAAAAAATATAAATATCTTTATATATGTATTAAATTAATTATTTTAAATAGAATATTTATTTCTAATAATTTTTATATTAATTATTAAAAGAGTTTAATGTCAATATATAGATTTTCCAAAAAAATAATAATTAAATTTCATAAAAATCATAAAAAAAAATTGAAAATTCACTCTTTAAATAACAAAAATTAATAGTCGTATCAAAAATTAAATATCAAAATCATTAATTATAATTCATTAAAAAAAAATTGTATCAATATGACTATTTAACCTCAGAAATTAGTAGAGTAAAATAAAATGCAAATAGACATTCTTACTCAATTAAATGATTTTAACTCTCAGCGAAATCAACAAACGGGTGAATATATCCTAACAGTTCCTGTTTTAGAATTAGAAGGGGAATATATTATTAATTCTAAAAAAAATATAACAATTACATCCAAATTTCAAACAATTTTAAAATGCCAAAAACTCATAATAACAACAGACAAAAGTGTAAATATAAATAACATTAGTTTTGAAGCAAAAATTTTAGTTTATAACTCATCAAATGTCATTTTTTCAAATTGTTCTATTTCAAATAAAAGTGGCAATAGCAATGGAGCCTTAATTTTTCATAACACTCAATCAGCCTCACTCTCACATATTACAGTAACTAATACAGCCAATATTCCATCTGTCTATATTTACAATAGCAATGTTTCAGCTAGCAATCTCACAATTTCAAAAGGAAATGAATCACTTTTTGTATGCAAAAATAATTCAACGGTTTATCTTAAAGATTCAACATTAAATGACACTCATGCCAATGCAATATATTGTAAAGAAAGTCATTTAAAAATCGAAAATTGCAACATTTATAACACAGAATATCCAGCAATATTCTCTGTTAATTCAGTTGCAGAAATATTGAACAATGTAGTTCAAAATGTCAGCCAAAATGGAATATCATTAACTAACTGCAAAGACTGCAAAGTTGTAGGAAATAGATTAACTCGTATTAAAAGTTCATCTATAGTTTTCATTGACTGTTCAACTGGAATAATCCAAGAGAATCAAATCAATGAAGCAGGTGGAAATGGAATTTATCTCGGCAATAAATCAGATGTCACAATTTCAAGGAACCAAATACAAAATGTTGAATATCCAGGAATCGCCATAACAATGAATTCAAAAGCTATCATTTCAGACAACAAAATAACCAATTCAAAGTGTAATGGAATTTGTGCTCGATGCGCTTCTGACGTCAAAATTGAAGACTGTGATCTCAGTGACATTGAAGAATGCGGAATTTCAATTTCTGACACTGAAAACTGCACCATTGTAAACAATTGCATATCAAATTGTAAAGCTAATGCAATTGAAGCTTATAACAGATCAAAAGTTAACTTTTATGGAAATAAAATCACGAACATACAAGGAAGCGTATTTTACGTTTTCACATCAGCTTTTGTGAAGGCTGAAAATAACAAAATTGAGAAGATTGGAAATGCACTTTTCAAGGTGATTTTTAAAGGAGGTGGAGAATTCATTAATAATGATGTTAAGAATTGTACTCGTCAAATTGATGGCCAAACATCTTCTCAATATTTCATGCTTGGAAATGGAGAGTTCAAAGGTGTCACTAATATTGAATCACGTAAATCTGAAAACGTTGTTTTCGATGATGCCAAAATTTCTGATGAAAACATTTTGTGCCTTAAATGCAATAGAAAGCAACGTGATGCAGTTCTGATTGATTGTGGCCACAAAGTTTACTGCACTGAATGTGCTGAAAAAGCTCTGAATAACAGAGAAAAATGCCCGCTATGCAAATTCGATATCCTTAGTATTGTAAGAGATTTGCATTTGCCAAGTGAAATGAAATGCAAGCTTTGCGGATCAAACGGACACAGCTGCATAATCACTCCATGCGGTCATATACCATCAGGTTTCTGCGAGAAATGCATACAGAGGTGGTACGTGAATACACAAAATTGTCCTGTTTGCGTGAAAAGTCCTTCTACATACAAAGTTATAAATGAATGAAAGTAAAAGTCAGCCATTTAAAAATTATTTTTATTTTTAAAAACAGTAATGATCAAAAGAGGTCAAAAGTGTATCAAAAAATTTAGTATAATGATTTTTATCTGCTATGAAATGGGTGGTCTCAAAAAGTTCGTTCTTCAGAAAAAGTATATGATTATTTTTTGAAAGAGAATAGAAAATGATGCATCTTTTTGAGTGCATAATTATCCATTAATAAATTCAATTGAAGATATTCAAAAAGTAAAAACGATAAGCATTTTTATTAATGTGGCGCCTTTTTTAAACGCGAACTCGAGGACATAGATTTTGAACTTCTTTTGCAGGGGGATTTTCCAGATAAATTCAATAAAGAAGGAGAAAATATAATAGAAGAATATGAAATTATAATTGTGAGAAATACGTCTATTGTTTTAATCGTATATTTTTCAAAACATTTCAATAAATTTTATCAAAATATTGATAATACATATATAAATAATACAATGGAAACTCAATTTATTTTTAACAACTTATGAAATTTCATTTAGAGATTTTTCCTTTGAAATTTGAATACTTTTCCAAATATCACTTTTGGGCTAATCTGAAAAAGCGGTGAAATTTACGGGTATATTTTTAAATTGAATGCTTTTTAATATTGGATAATGTAAATTTAGGTTATAACGTGTTATCATTTTATTTTTTTAATTATCTTTAAATAAAACTTTAATTTTTATAATTTAATATTTATATTGGAATAAGAGACTGCTAATTTTAAGAAAATGATATATATAAGTACTCTTTTCAATATATGTTTCAAATATCTGGTTTCAAATAAGAGATATATTTATGATAACTCTTAAGCAAAAGCTTCTGCTTAATTTCATGGAATCTGAGTATTGAATAGGGGTATTATTCACCATCCATTTTCAAGATAATCCAATTCCATCAAACTTCCATTTATTCCATAAGTCATTGAAAATCTTGGAAACGATTCCATTGAATATAAAGAGCCAAAGAGATCAACAGGAATCACTGTAGACAATGTTTTGTCCTTCATTCAACTACACGAAAAATATGGCCATTTTTATTCTAAACGTGTCTTTCAACTGAAATTGATTTTCTATTGTCACATTTATTTGAAATGATGGAAGAAATTGAGAAAACTTCAATATCTTCCAATTTCATTTTTTCACCATTGAAAATATCAATTGATTTATCAAATAATTTCAAATTTTTGTTAATTTTAATCCATATTGAATGAATTTTTTTGCTGTATTAACACCCTCTAATGAAATAATAAATCCTCTGTTGTTGTCTTTAGTATAAATTCTCAATTTCATATAATAATTACTATTCAATTTTTCAGTTCGATTTTCTTCTTTAATTGTTTTTTTTAATTTTTTAATTTTTGTAAAGAAAAGCTTCTTTAATAAAGAAAATTTCACCAAAAAAAAATGATAAAAGATATGTTAGATAGGTTTAATCATGTGAAAAGTTTAAATCCTTTCGATTGGTCATCACCAGATAATTAGAACCTATTTTTTGAAAAAGATAGTAAAATAATATTTTACTGAAAGAGAGTCAGACAGTGATATTCTCAAATATATAGAACCAAATGGAGAAAAAATAGGTTAGATTGATACCTATCAAAAAAACAGAAAGAAGTCATTTAAAAATATATTTTTATTAAGTAAACTACAAAAGCAAAAGAAGAGAAAAAATACAAGTTAAGGTGCGTCCTCAAATGTCATCCAACTTAAGGTTATTGAATTTATGATAAAATCCGAACAATTTCGTTATTATTTTGTTCTTGAGCAAGTTCTAAAGGTGTTTTAATGTTAAATATTTGAATAAAATTATATAAATTATTTTGTTTTTAATCCTATAAAAATACTTTTTTAGGAATTACATTCAAAATATTGATTATAAAATATAATAAGTGCTATAAATGGAAATTGCATATAAAAAGAAATGAAAATTGGTTCATTAAATTCACTTTTCAAATTATATTCAAATTATAATTAAAATTGAATTCAAAAAATTATGTGAAATTTGATAAAAAGATGAAGTGAAATTGGATTAAAAAATAAAGAAGAAACCTCATTATAAAATTAATAGAAATTATATTGAATTTATAATTTGATATTACATTAAATATCGAAATGTGAATTTCATAAAATATATCGATTCAAACATAATAAAAAAAATTTTTGGCCAAATGTAAAGATCATTGATATTTATTTTTTTATTTAAACACAAAAACCTAACAATATCAATATTCTGCCTTTGAACAGCAATACACAAAGCAGTTTTATTAAATGTAAGTAAAATTTCGTTAATATATTTAATTGAAAAATTTCATTTATAAATGAAATCATCAAAATTGAATTAAAAAAATTATAGTGAAATCCAATAAATTTTTTTTGATGAATGTAATTTTTGAAAATAAACTATAAACAGTATTGAAAAAATGAAAATAATTCCATTAAACAATTTTATTGAAACTCCAATATAAAAATCATTTTTATTATAAAACACTATTGAAATAACAAAAATTGAAATTTTATTTAATATTAATTTTGAATTGAATAAATACAATTAATTTAAAATCTTATGAAAAATGAATTTGAATCATTCTAGCATTAATGTCTATATTAGGATCATTTGATAAATACTGAACAATTTCGATGTTTTCATTTTCAACAGCTATATGTAATGCTGTTTTATTACCCCCAACTCGCTACAAATGGTTATTTTCATGTACGTTATATGTTAACAAGTTTTTTGTTAACCTGAAAAAAATAATTTTTTTATGGTTAACATTTTTTTCTCCTCATAAGTACTCATAAAAATATTCAATTTCTTTTAAATAAAATCAAATAAATGAAATATTTTTTAAATATTTACAATAAAACAAAGAGAATGACAACAAATTTTCATAAAATTTTGACGATAAAATAACCAAAAAGTGACAAGAAGTCCATTATTTACAAAAGCAAAAGCAATTTTTCAAACGCAATTTCCATTATACAAGCTTTTTTTTCGCATTTACTCGTCAACTAATCGATAGAGATTCATTTAATATTTTATTAGAACCTTTGTAGCATGTTTTTGTCTTATTTTCAAAATTACATTTTACTTGTCGAGCCTTTTTTTACAGAAAATACTCTTTTTTTTCCTCAAGAGTTTCCTATATCTCTTTATTTGTTTTACTTTCAACCTAGCTTCTTTCTTATTTCCTCCTATTTTAGAAAATCCAAGATTCACCTAGTTTTATATATGTAAATTGCTTTTTTTCTCAATTAATTTTCTTTTTTAATTTGTTATATAACCATTTTTTTTTGTTTTTACTTATTTATTAAAGGCTATTTCCAATTAATCAAATATCAAAAAACAAATCTCTCAAATTCGATGATTTTATTCAATAAACCTACCAAGAAATCGATACTGCTAATAAAAATTTCGTTATATACTTTGCATTTACAAAAAAAATTCATTTTTATTCTAACCTTAAATTCTTTAGAGAAACCTCAAAATTTTATTTGCTTTTTTAATCGTGCTTTTTTTTCTTCCAAAATATAATATAGAACCATGCTCGCATATCTTTTACTTCTCTCTAAAATTTGCAAATAATATTATATTTTGGAAGAAAAATCAAAATTTTCAATTTCTGTTTCGATAGTTATTATCACCTTTAAAACTTATTTTTATTTTCTCATAACAGTTTTTAAAAGATTCAAAGCCGAATAAGATATTTGCAATTTATTATCAGTAAATCAGGAAAAATTTTAGGACCGTATTTAAGTAAATATAAAAACATTAAATACTCAGAGCATATAATATTAAGGGATATGAAAACCTTTCATAACTCTTTTCTTTTATCACATTATTAAAATAATATCATTTTTACCTCTTTTTTTTTCCTTCATTTTTTTATCATATAAGCATCTTTGCATGTAGTTAATAAAAGGTATATTTATTTTTTGAAAACTCTTTTTCTTCAGTATTTATTATTAATTTTTGTTTTTTGTACGTTTTTCTTATTCAATTTTCTCTCTCAATTTCATTCAAAAAAATAACGAAAAAATAACGTATCAAAAAATAACCATTTGTAGCGAGGAGGGGGTAAATTCAAATCAAACCGTATTTTATAATATTTAAAATTTCTTTTATATTATCTATATGAAATGCATTCACTTTAAAATTTTATGGAAATAATAAATTGGAAATTGTATTAATAATTTTAAATTAAATGATATACAAAAAAGTAGAATTAAAATCTCTCTATTGATGTCAATGTCTTTGCATGATAATAAAAGAGAAACAATTTCTGGATTGCCTTTTTCAACTGCAATATGTAAAGCTGTCTTATTAAAAAAGATGTGAAATAGTTTTAAAAAAAATCATTTATTATTTCACAATTAAATATTTTGATATGAAATGCGATTAATAATTAAAAATGAACTGTATTTCAAATTCTATTTTTAATTCTATTGAAAAAACATCATTAAAAATATAAAATATGTTAACATCTATATCTTTACAGCATAATAAACATAACACTGCTTCAATATTCTCTTTTTCGACTGCAACATGCAATGCTGCTTTAGAAAAAAATCATATAATTAACTTCATAAAATTATTTATTCATTCAAACGCAATAAAAAAAATAAATGTAATAAAAATTTCATTTAATTTCGATTTAAAATATCATTTAATTTTGATTTGAAATCTTTTTTATCTTGTTTATGTCTACGTCGTATATCAAATCTTTATAGAAAACAGTGTAATCATATTTGATATATTCAAATAGAAATGATTTTTGAATGAATTCAGGTTTGACATATTCGATATTATAATATTTTAATAAATAAACGAAATAATCATTAAGATTTATTTCATTGTTATCGACAAAATAATTAACAAAGTCATTGTGGTGACATTTAATTGATTCAATTAAACATTTGTCGATTGATTTTTCAATCTTGTTTTCTTCAAGAAGAAAAAGCAATTCTGCGTTTTTACTATGAATTGCATACAGCCATAATGAAGGAGTTAGTTCAGCATTATTATTTTGCAAATATTGAAAAATTTGTATTGATCCATAAAATGCAGCATATTCAATTAATGTTGTGTTTTTGTTCTTGAGCAAAAATGAATTTGTTTCAAAAATTGAAGTTGAAATAACAGCATTTGTTGATATATTTGCTTGATTCATATAAATAATAAAATCAACAATAGAATCATTACGAATCAATTCATATAAATAATGATGGTTTTGGCCAATTTTTCTGTTCTCTCTGAATTTTTCAATATCTTTGTCTGTTTCATTCAATTTTTTAAAAGAATTAATTTCTGGTAAAAAATATTGATAATAATAATTCTCTTTGAATCTTCCTTGTGTTATTTTATTATAAATATATTGATCAAGTTTTAAAATATTTTTTTCAAAAAGAAATAAAAGAATTCTTTTGTTCGATTTGAAAATATTGAAGATTTCTGAATTTGAAAAGAATTTTTTAATACTTTCTTCTAAAAATGACAAAATTTGCTCGAGTTTGCAATAAAAGTTGGTTGTTTGATAATGATTTTGTGATATTTTTAAAATCAAATGAAGCAATGGCTTAATGTCAATTCTATTACATAAGATTTTTTGAGATTCTAAAAAATGAAATAACAGCTCATGATGCTGTTCATTTTCAATTAAATTTAAAAGCATTTGCTGTGAAATCATCATTTTGGTAATGCATTCCTCCAAATCCATCAAAAATTTTGGAAAATTTGGAAAAATTTTGAATAAAAAAAAAAAAAAAAAAAAAAATATACAATCATAATTGAAATGAATTTTCTCTGTCGATTTTTAGACCGAAAACATTTTCAATACAAAAAAAATATTTAAATGGCACTATGATGTATCTATAGAATTTCCAAAACGTTTTTAAATCAATGACTTAAAGTTCATGAAAGCAGTTTTCGTTTATATGTACAAAATGATATGGAATAAATATGTTTTCAATTAAAGATTCAAGGAATGCTTATTTCTCAATTGTTTGGAGTTTTGAGTTTTAAGAAATTTCAAACATTTTGAAAAGTTTACTACAAATCAAAATTCATAGAAATCATAGATTGTAAACTTTTCAAAAGAAAAATCATTTTCATCGTAGACGTCGCTTCTTTTATTTATTTTCCCGAGAATGGACTTGTTTTGGTAATTGATGATATTTTTATTCTTTTATATTCAAAGCATGAGTTCCATCGCACCATAAATCTTTGAATTGAAATAAGGCTTGAATGAATTACCACTTTTTCAAAAGAGAATTCAAAAAAAGCTTAATTTTCTATTGTTTGAAGCTCATAATAAAAAAATGCATTATTGCGAATGTGTGTGATATGAGGTGAATTTTGAATATTTACAATTAAAAGCTTCAGAAAATGCTTATTGCGAAATTACTATTACCAAAATGTAGAATCGTTGTGATTGTAACTTCACGCCTTGATAAATGAAGAACATCATAAATATTGCTATTAAGATTTAATTTTCTGAGAATGAATTTATTTTGGTAATTATTATTCTTTTTATTATTACTCAAGTTTGGACAAGTAAAATATACGTGGCTGCTATAATTATATATCGTTAAATGAAACTCATAATATTAAAATCATTTTCTATACTCGCAAAAAAATTGAAAATACATAATACAATAATTATCTCCAATTATTTCAATGAAATGTCGAATGCATATATTTGAATTGGTAATTCATTTTATAAACAGCACAAAATCCAGCCATTATTTGTTCTTTTTTCCATTTTTAATATATTCAATTCTTACAAAACTACATCTTTCAGCCTCTTTTTTCAAGTATTCAAGAAATAGTAAACTCTTTAGAGCAATAAGTGACAACATCTATAAAAATCCTAAAAAATTATGATATATTTGGGATATTTATTTAAGAAAAAAGATGTAGTTTAATACTAAATTTGGTATTGGAATGCCTAATAGGGTATTTTTGAATTATAAATTAATTAAAAATAAAAATTTTGCAGGGGGATTAAAATGAAAAAGTTATGTGATAAAATTTTGAAAATTTTGCTAGTTAAAAAGTATAAGGCCAATTTATATAACATAAGGAAGCAAATCAGTGGATTCGTATATCACAAATATTAATTTTCATATTGAGATTCTTGAAATGAGGGATCTGGGAGATTTACACTTTTCAATTCAAAAAAAAAATTTCATCTGAAAAAGTTGAAAATTTTCAACTTTATATAGATGACTTTCGAAAGTATTTATAATTATTACCATAATGAGCTCAAAATACCAATCTCTTTTACGTTAAAGCAAATGGATGTATCAATTTCAATGGATATCGAAGGAGAAGACGAATTAAAAGAAATAGAGAAGATAAGCAATGAAACAAACAAAAAAATAGCTGAAGGAAAGCAAAGAATAGCTGAAGAAGCTGAAAAAGCTGAAAAGGCTGAAAAAGCAAAGAAAGCTGAGGAAGCAAAGAAAGCTAAAGAAGCAAAGAAAGCTGAGGAAGCCAAGAAAGCTGAGGAAGCCAAGAAAGCTGAAGAAGCCAAGAAAGCTGAAGAAGCCAAGAAAGCTGAGGAAGCCAAGAAAGCTGAGGAAGCCAAGAAAGCTGAAGAAACTAAAACAGTAGTAGAATCCAAGCCAGAAAGAGAAAATAAATTTATAGTTTTTAAGAAAGCCTACAGGCAAGCCTACATTTATAAATATAAACAAAAGAAAGACGAGCTTATCATGCGAAAGAAGGAAGAAGCAATTGAATCTTTCAAGGCCCGCTACCGCGATCAGGTTCTCAAGGCCCGAAACCAGAAAGCTATTGCCCTCCACAGTCTTGTTGAAAAAATGAAGTCTGCAGGCATAGTTGACTTTTCCGATGTCGATACTACAAATGCTACAGAAATCTTAATCTTCCTCAAAAGAAAGTTTTTCGGTGAAGAACTATTCCAGCTAATGCAAGGACTTGATGATGAAAAGAACCAACTCAAAAATTTGGAAAATGAGTATCAGGATATTATAGATAATCTTCGTCAGAGGATGAAAACTCCAATATCAGATTCTGATGTAATCTTCACTGCAGGAAAGGAGCTGATCGAAATTGTTAGATTGACTTATGCAACAATTCAGGATATTAGAATTAAAAATGGAATAAAGCCAGACCAGAAATTTAAAGAACTAAAAGATTTTGATGATACTTTTATTAAGCAAATGAACGATACGCAATTTTCAATCATGATTGATGAACTTACTAGTTCCGTTTCATCAACAATTGAAAAAATCAAAGGCAAAGATGAATAATAGACTTATTTATTATTTAATTAAATTATGATGGTCCAAATGTGCATTTTTTAAAAAAACTGGACCAATTTGTTTCTCAATAGATCTTTTTAAATTCGATCAATAAAATTATATATTATGAATTTATAATTTTTTATTAGTTTATTTATATATTAATTTTCAAATAAATATATAAAAATTTATGATTTACATTAAGTGAAAGAGATAAATTTATTTTCAAATATTAAGAAGACATTCAAATAATCATTTAATTCTCATTCAAGAAAAAAAAAATTTCTCAGAAAATTTAATGGATAAATAATAAATTTATCTTATATAAAAAGCAATATATTCATAATATTCAGCCACCAAATGATACATATCTAAATATAAATAATGTTGTAATAATAAATTTTATATATTTAACAAATATGAATTGAATTTATTGGACAAGCATAAATATTTATTAAAATGAGATATTGATAAATAATATGCTTCTTTCGATGAAAGAAATTTATCTTTGAAAGTTATTTTTATCATTATTATTATTGACAATTATATTGAAAAAGATTTCATCAAACCTTTTTTTTTTGTTGTTGTTGTTGGAGATACTTCATGCAGCCTTAATATACTTATAATTTCGACTTTTCGAGTAGAATTATATTTTCATTTCACACAGGAATTTTGAATAATGATATTATCATTGTATGCATAATACTTTTAAATAAAAACAATTAAAAACGAATATAAAAAGGAGGGTAGGTGGTGTAAAGGTAGCATAAGTGTCTGTGGTAAAAAAGGTCCGTGTTCGATTCACGGCTTACCAATTTTTTGAGTTTTTTTTATGAAGTATTCAATATCAAATTCTGAACCCAACCATGGAATTTCAATGGTATTGAATTTTGAATTATTTTTTTGGATTTAATTGTTACTTTATCTCAATAAATTTTATAATTAAAAGGAAATATTTTATAAGATATATGATCAATATTAATATATAATTAAATTTAATTTAGTTATTTCTGATTATATGCATACTTCTGTTTAAATATCGTTCAAGAAAAAAGATAATGAGATGTAAGAATATTAATCAAAAACAATAATGTTGTATTAGATAAAATCAACTGTAATTATTTAAGTGGATTATATGGATATTAAATATTTAATTGAATTGTATTCAAAAAAATTGTGATGTTTATATTATTTTGAATTAAATTTTGACCAATCGTAACACAAAATTCAGAGATCGATTGGTCACTTTTTAATAATAATAGAAATGAATCATTTCAATGAAAGAAAAAATAAAATTCATTCAATTAAGTTATATAATTAATAGAATTTTGATAACACAATGATAAAAGTTATCAAAATCTTGATTATTAAGAAACAATTGAAAGCAATTATTCAAAAAAGCTATCAATTTTTAATTATTTCCAATGAAAAATATAAAAATAAAATAATCTCTCTCAAGAATGATGATGCACTTCATTATTTAATTTAATCATTCCAAATGAAAGTTAACAACAACAACAGTAAATTCAACAACACCAGCAAAAGCAGATGCAATGTTTATGTCATGGCGCCTCTCGACGTCATCAATGGCGAAGGAAAACCATCCTACTTAAACAAATTCACAGAATGGTGTGAGCAACTAAAAGAAGGAGGAATTGATGGAGTTATGATTGATGTTTGGTGGGGACTTGTTGAAAAGACAGCCAACAAATATAGATGGCAAGGTTACGATCAACTTTTCAAAGCGATGCACAAACTTGGTCTCAAAATTGTTCCAGTTCTAAGTTTCCATCAATGCAGTGGCAACATTGGCGACACTGTTCACATTCCAATTCCCAAATTCGTATTCGAGCATGAAGTCAAGCCATATTTTGTTGACAGATTCAACCAGACCAACAACGAATACATCGCTTTCTCATACGACAATATCAAGCTTGGCGAAAGAACACCGCTCGAGATGTATCGAGATTTCATGATCAATTTCAATCAGCATTTCAAAAAGTACATCAAGTGCAAAACAATCTCTAAAATCGAAGTCGGTCTCGGTCCATGTGGCGAACTTCGTTATCCTTCGTATTTGTTGTCAAGATGGGAATATCCAGCGAGTGGCTCGTTCCAGTGCTACGATGAAATGTTCAAAGAAACGTTCGCCAAAGATGCAAAAGAAGCAGGTCATCCAGAGTGGACATCGCCACCAAATGACATCGGCGACAGTTACAATGTGTATCCAGGTGGGCCAACGTTCTGGACAACAGGATACAAGACTGAATATGGCAAATTCTTCTTGAAGTGGTACTCACAAAAGTTGATCGAGCATGGAAGAAATGTCTTGAAAACAGCACGAAAAGTGTTCACAAACACAGAAATCTCAGGAAAGGTTGCTGGAATTCACTGGCAATATTTGAATGAAGCAAGAAGCGCAGAAGCAACAGCAGGTTATTATAACACAAATGGAAATGACGGTTATTCAGAAATCGCAAAAATGTTCAAAGAAGAAAAAGTCGATTTTTGTTTCACATGTCTCGAAATGCGTGGACAAGATGAATATTCATCCTCTGATCCTGAAAGTCTTGTGAATGATGTCTTCCAAATAGCATCCAAAAATGGCTTGAGTTTTGAAGGTGAAAACGCTATCGAGTGCTACAATTGGGACGCATATAGCCAAATCTTGAAATGGAAAAATAAAGGAATGAAAGAATTCACATTCTTGAGAATGACTGAAAAATTAATGAACAATGAAAAGACATGGTTGGATTTCGTTAAATTCACACAACAAATGCACTGCAGCTGTTATCAAGAAGATGATGAGGAAGAAGAAGATTATGATTCTGAATCTGAAAAAGAAAGTTGTGAATTTTACAATTTAAAATGTGAATATAACATATTATAGATACTTGTTGAATTATATTATAGATATATAGATATAAATAAATAGACGATTTGTAACTTTTTTTAATATTTTTGATGATAGCATGGCTTCTCAAATGATTGTCGAAAATATCATTTTCAAACTTAGAAAAAAAAGATAATTTTTTTTGTAATGTTTTATTAAATTGTGCTTTTCTATCGATTTGCTTTCATCAATACTTTAGATAGAAGATCATCTCTGAATCACTTCAAAATTCAATATCATAAAAAAAGTATCGATGAAAAGATTTATCACTCGTAATTATTGAAAATATGTGTTCATTAATTTTTATCGTTTTTTTCATCAATTAAAAATATATAAAAATTGATGAATACATATTTTCAAAAAAAAATTCGAAATTCCAGAATGTGAAAAATAATTTTTGATATCTTTATTGAAATGCTTCAAAATTCGTTCAATTTTGAGCACGCTGATGACATTTTCCACTTATGTTTATTAACTGTAATAATGGTTTGAGCATATTTTTAATTAATTATTTGCTGAGTCAAGATAAGAGTTCTGCTTTTGATTCATCTTCAAGAAAATCTAGAAGAACATTCTGAATCATTTTCATTTTGTCAGCAAGTTCTTTAATGCGCATTATAGCAAACAAACTATGATGAATGATCGTTTATCATTACAAAATTATATCAAAAAAATAATTAAGGGTTAATACTATAATTTTGGGCCGTAATTAAAAATAATTATTTTATATATTGTTTATCAAAAAATAGTCAGCTTCTATTTTAGAATAGAGGAGAGTCAACTTCAACTGGAACCAAAAAGTCAGTAACACCAAATAAGTTATCAAAAAGTTTTATATATGTTTAATATTAGCGTTTTGATGAGATTTGAGAGTCACTCTCAATTTTGAAATAAAATTGAAAAGACGAGTCTCAAATTATTCAAAAATTCATAAAAAATTTTAATTCCATTCAAAATCATATCTTTTAATGAAATTCAAAATCATATCTTTTAATATTGGTCATATTGAACAACAAGCCGCATTGCATCTTGCAGTTAAAATGAGCAATAAAATAAAGAATCTTGAAATAATAAAACTTTTGATTCAAAAGAAAGAGATTAACATTAATATTGAAGATAGCCAAAAGAAGAAGCCAATCGAGTATTCTTCAAATCCTGAGATTAAACGATTACTTTCAAAATGATTTTTCATTCATTATAAAATAGCATTTAATAAAGGTTCAAAGACTTATATCTGTTTTGTTATTATTGAAACAAATTGTTAAATTCCAATCTAAACTTTCCAATGGATGTTCAACAAAAAACATCATCACGAGCTAAATCGGTTCCATACATCATGTTTTATTTCTGTTTAAATATTGAATGGCACAAATAAACGTTGGATTGGTAAAGTATTGAATTTTTCATTAGCCAAATAGAAGTAGTATTTGCTTTAAATCAGAAAAAAGTGAAAAAAGCATGAGTAGCTACTCATGGTATTTTTTGCAAAAGTGCAAAAAAGTTTCGAACTTTTTTTCTGATGTACGAATACAAGGTCAATATTGACCTTAACCTCCGGGGTCAAAATGTATTGGGGGCGATAAGTATTCCCTTTTTTATTATTATTATTATTTTTAATTGACACTATTTTAAGATTCGTCATTTTGATCCACTTTTTGAAAAGAATTGAATTCGAATACGTTATTAAATGATGTATTTTTTGTAACAACTTAAATTTAATAATTCGAATTATCAATTCAAAGAATCAAATTCATTGTTTAATAATTAGGAATATTAAAACAAATCGTTTTTTTAAGATATATGTTGTTTTAAATTGTATGATAAGCCTTTTAAAATATTGAGGATTATGAAGTATATTTCATAACACATAGATAAAAATATACTCATTATGCTCCAAATATGATGTAAGTTAATAGTAAAATAATTTGTTAATGCTATTTTCGTTACTAATCTTAAAAAAAAATAGTTTTATATATTAGCACAGTATTTTTTGAAAAATAAAAATAAAAAATGTTTGTTGTGAATTGAGAGATATTGTTGAATTTCTTAAATAGCAATTGAAGAATCTACTAGTGTTGATGTTGTTGATTGATTCATCTTTATGGCGAGGCAGTAAACAAGAAGGAAAACGATTGCAGCCACTGCAACAATGCATGCAATAGCAATACCAGCAATAACGCTTAATTTTTTTGCTCTTTGATTTCTCTATTTGTTTATGAGAAGCAAACATATCAGCACATTTTTTTTGGGTTCATCAATATCAGGAGAACATTCAACATTATTGAAAATTATTAGCAAGTTCAGTTCAAAGCATTTTTCAAGGAGTAAAGTTTCATTCAATGCATTGAATAAAGTGTATCTTCAGTTATATATTCTGAATCAATACTAAATGAATCTTCAAATTTTTCCTTAAGGTTTTCATCAGGTCATGCAATTGCAGGTAATGGTGGAAGGCATTGTCCATTGACTACATCGAATTCATCATCACAAGCACAAACACCATCAATTGTATTTGCTTTGAAGTCCATATTATCTAGGTAGCCATCCCAAATAAGTGTGCTTTTTTATATAGCAAGATGTACAACCGCTGATTGCATTTCTTTTTGGACTGCAATGCGAACATCATTTTCAGAAAATTCGAAACGGCCATTTCTAAGATAAGCAACTACTTACGGCGCAATCGTTATTTTTATCAAGTTCATAACAATTGCAGCATGCAGCACATCTTGTTGATTCGTCATCATAGCAGCCGATGCGACGTGAATTTTCGTTGCATTTATCATTTTTTTTGTTGAATCTGATGTGTTAGAGACGCAGCATGTTGCACAGAAGTTTAGTGAAGATTAAGGCGCAAGTTGAGATCAGTAGCTGGTCCTTCTGATGAATGAGCATCCAGTCGTTCTTCTTCTGATGATTCAACATGTCAATCAGCTGAAACTATTCCTTCAGAAGATTGAGTTCCATTAAATGATTGTTCATTACCTGTGACTCTGATTCATGCACCAATTTTGGCATCACTTGGCACTCTGCATGTTTTGGCTGCTCCTCTTTCGATCAATTGTTCAGAAACTAACCATTTAGCTTCTACGACTGGTTCATCTCCTGCTGCTGATGATGATGATCCTTCGCCTTTTATTATTATTATTATTATCTTGAGTATTATCATGCTACAGATGATGATACAGCTGGTTCTTCCTACTGATGAAGAGTCAAGTCTTGAGATAATGATTACATTTTATAATTTTTTACTCATTTTAAGTTTTTGCAAGTTTATTTCGCCAAATTAATCTTTATTGTTTCATTGTCTAGCATATTTAGAGGGTTTTATTGAGTTATTTATTCCATTCTAATATTTGTCCCAATCTAAATGAATGATTTTCAGAACCTCTCTGAAAAATATTGAATTCCGTCCCAAGCTTTTTGAATTAGACTTTATATATTCCACCTGAGAGTGGAATAAAAAAACTTCTCCAAAAATTCACCATTAACGATTATTTATGATATTTTTCATCAAATGAAGCCCTTTTCCAATCTTCATCACACAATTTTGATTCATATTACTAAAACTGCGGCAGCAGTGTCTATTCTTCAGCAAGGAAAAATTAAGGTTGGAAGAAATCGTCCTGAATACACAGAATTTCAAAGGCAAATGCTTGGCGAAGGTATTTATCTTGGAACATGCTACTCTAATTGTATAAGTAAAGTTCGCCAAAAAAATCCTGATGAAGGCGCTAGTGTTGTTGTTTCAACTCTAAAAATAGGTGGAGTGTATGAAACTCTTCAAAAGCAGCGCTATTTAACAGGCGAATTATTGCAAAGTAATGGACTTAATTTTCATTCAACCCGTTGCCTTGTACAAGCCCTCCAAACTGGAACTGAATATTGTATCTATGATCCTAAAAGAGTTATTCCATTATTTGCATGAAGGAACTTTTTTGTTGGCAAGATCAGATGATGGAATTTATAAATATGATGATATTTCACTTGACAATATAATAATATCAATGACAAAGGATTGCATTTTCATATCAGATGGGAATAATCCGCCTTTTAATTCATTTTCTTATGATGAACCATTGATTGGAAAAAAGTTTTTAATTTTTCCTCATCTTTATGATTTTTAAAATAATTCAACGAAATATGAAATCAAATATAGCATGTACATCTAGTTCCACAAGGCAAGAGATAAAACATAGTGATTACAATCACGCAGGTGACGAAGAAGCATTAGCAGAAGAAGAGAATAATGGAGATGGGCATGGAGCAACTCAAACAGAACAATAACAAGCCAGTTGATGTAATTTTTTTATCATTGACTCAACATCTTCAATGCAGCCAATATATAACAAAGTAATCTAACGAGTGAAGAAAATTCATGATTATATATATTAGATAATTTTGGTCAGCCAAGCTTATACTCTGGAGCCGTAATATATCGAAATCAAGACGAAGAAGAGCCTCAATATGAGCCTTTTGTTGATGAAAACCTTCGAAAGGAAGAACTGGAGCAAGAACAACTTTATTTTGAAGATTTAGAAAAATTGAGAGAAGATCAGCTTTCAATACATCACACTGTTCTATATCCATTAAATAAAAATTCAGTAATTGACATTTCTCCTATGAATAATGAAAGTTCCCCAACAATCAAGCCAAAATTAAGCCAATTATTAAGAAGACTATCATATGCTAGAAATAATGTAAGTGAAATTGCAGAAAGTTTTTTGGAAGATCCATCACGTAGAAAATTCAAATATAATGATTATCATGGTGATACAAATTCTGAAGGAAATAAATTTATTGTAAATCCAAGAGGATTAAAATTGACCTATGGTATCGACGATAAAGGTCAAACGCTATTTATTACAGAAAAAAGTTCTTTGGTCTTATATTATTCAAAAACAAAAGTTAAAACATATTTGGAAATACCGCCATTAGCCTATCCTTTAATTACAGAGCTCCAGAAAATTATACCATTTGGATGTGAAAATGAAAATGAAGAAAATTGGGTTTCTGCTTTCAAAATGGCTTTGAATGATGTTTCATGGAGAGAACAAAGTTGGAAATTAATTGTTTGGGTGAGTGATAAAAATTCAAAAGAATCTGATCAAATGAAACTCTTTAAAAAAGTAAGGAAAATGGCTAATTTGAATATAAACTTTCTGGGTATTAATGTTTCTACTAATTGCAATGATGGGTGCTTGAAAACGCTCATCAAAATGAAAGATGTTTATAAATCATCTAAAAGTGGGAACTTCGTAATACAAAATTTCGATGAACCAGTCGATAATTCACTTGAATGTTTGACTGATAGTTTCTCTAAAATGAGCTTTCAGACTATTCATCAAATACCTTTTTATTATTACGAAGCTCCTATCATTTATCATGTTAAATCCTAATAAATATGCGATGTTATTTTCAATATATCATTTATTTTGGTGTATTTATAATAATTGATATTATCTATTATAGGAATAAATTACATTTATCAAAAAAATGGAATTTGTTTTGGCCAACCAAAATATAGTGATGATTATACCTGTTTTTTACCTGATGATATAGATTTTCATAATATATCAATTGATCCCCCTCCAATTGGAAATTGTACAAAAACTTCTGGCAAAAAGCAACTATTTTACATTCATTGTTATAAAAAACAATATATAATTAAGAATCTGTTTTCTTTTAATAAATATACAATAAATAACTAGAGATATTAATAATTCAGTAAGTAATCAGTCTTACTCTTCCTTGCCCTTCTTTGTTGGGCCAAGGAGAACCTTGTGGATATGTGGAACAACACCTGCAGATGCGATAGTAATGTGGGAAAGAAGTTGATTTAATTCTTCATCGTTTCTGATTGCAAGCATGATGTGACGTGGTGAGATACGAGTTTTCTTGTTATCACGAGCTGCGTTTCCTGCAAGTTCGAGAACTTCGACGGTAAGATATTCAAGGACTGCTGCCATGAAAACTGGTGCACCGGCACCAACACGCTCTCCATAACGTCCTTCACGAAGGAAACGGTGAAGACGTCCGACTGGGAATTGAAGTCCTGCACGAGAAGATCTGGTCTTTGGATGTTGGCGTTCTCCATCAACGGCTGTTTTTGAGGCTGTTTTCTTTACTCCTTTTTTGGCTGGCATTTAATGAAAATGAAATCATATCATTTTTGGTAAATTGTCCTTAACCATTATCTTTACCGCCATTTGAGCAACAATCCCCATTTAAATATTATTGGTTTAAAATGACATTTTGTATTTTTTTAAATTGTCACTTTACACCCGTATTTATTCTGAATATTTATTTAGGATATTATTTCTTATAATATCTTGAATTGTGCTCAAAAAAGAAAAAACTATTTTTTCCGATTTTATTTTAAAAAAGCATTATAATTGTTTTTATTAAATGCAAATAAAATTATTATTTTTAGAGGAGGGTCAACTTATTTTTAACACAAAAACTCATAGTATAATTGGTTTGGATTTTTCATAAGTACATATAATATTTAATATAATATATAATAGTTTTTCTATCTAAAATATCTCTATTATTTATTTATATTATTGAGATAAAAATGTTTTATTCAAAATTAATCTAATTTGAATGCGTATTCAAATATTTTTTTCTCTCAATTTTTTCTTTTCAAATTTAAGTTTTTTAGTTTTACAAATTTTTCTTGATGGGATATGAATATTTTTTAAATATTCTTACATATTTAATCATGGATATAGATTTAAAAAATAATTACTCATACGGTATTTTAAATCAATTCATATATTTGTTTGGGAGAATGTATAAAACTAATGATCGAGTGTAATTTATCATGACTCTAATAAATAATTGGTAGTTGGAATATGAAATTTAGTCGAATAAATAGATTTATTATACGCATATGTATCTAATATATTGTTTTCGAATGATTTGGTGTGTTGAATTTGGGACAATGTTTGATTTAAAAGCATCAGTAAAAGTTTCAAAAAACTGATTACGTCTCAGCCATTTTGTAAAAATATTGAATCTCAGCTGGTTTATTCTTATCATATTAGCAAATACTTTTAAATCACCATTTGATCTATCTTGAATTGTTTGAAATTGAGAATCTCCAATTTTCATCGATTGTCCTTAATCCAATCATAAAAGTAATATTTATATATAATTATTATTATATTATTTATAAATAAAATAAAATTTTGAATTTATTAATTACAAAACGCAAAAAAATGCAAACAATGAGAAAAAATTGGCCATTCAATTAGTTGACCTCCTCTTTATTTTTCAAAAATAAATTTGAATAGAAGAGTAAAAATTTTGAATGAGGAAATTTTTGAAAATTTTCCTAAATCGACAAAATAAAATTATGATTGAAACAATCAAACTAAAAACATCAAGTATTAAAAATGTCCCTCTTCAAAATTATGGTGATGATTTTGCTTTTATTGTAAATGGAAAAGAATTCAAAACGAGCAATCTTGTATAAGATCTTTTTTCTCCAAATATCAATTGATCCTACAATTGATAAATTTATGATTGATACAATTCAAAAAAGTGATTTTTCTAAGATTCTTAATTTAATAAAATTTGAAAAAATTGAGTTTCCAGAAAGTGAACTCCCATTCGTATTCGAAGTGTTCGAATTTCTTGGAAATGAAACAATTAAGTTTAATGATTTAGATCCAAACATTGAAATCACTAATGATAATGTTCTTAGATTAATTCATAAGCAATTAGTATGTCAGAAATATTTCAAAAAAAAATATTATAAAAGAAATTGATTTCGCTTCAGCACATTTCTTCGAAATATGTGAAAATAAATTTCAGGAATTCAAAAAACTGCCAATTGAAATTATCGATAGTATTATCAATAATGAACATCTTAAATTAGACTCGGAAGATCAATTAATGAGTTTCATTAAATGTCTTTATGTTTGTGATCCAAATTATTCTTTTTTATATGAAAATGTTTTCTTTGCAAATGTATCTTCTGAATTAATGCAAGAATTTGTTTCGATACTTGATCAAACAGATCTGAGTAGAGTTGCATGGTTAGCACTTCTATCGAGAATCCAAAATAATGGTAGAAAAGACTTTTCAATTCCATTTAAGAGATACAAAAGAATATTCTATTTTCAAAGGTATAATTTACTACCTTCAAACTCGCCCAGATGCCAAAATAAGTAATGATCTCAATGTTTTCTCCTCTTCAGTGCTGGATACTAATGCTCGAAATCAGTCAAAAAATGTTATTCTATATGATGACCTTGGAAGGCGCTTTTTTTCGGGAAGAGAGAAAAACAGTTGGATTTGTTTCGATTTCATGGGAAATAGAGTAATTCCAACTGACTATACAATAAGAATCCTAATAGTTGTCATCCAAAAAGTTGGGTAATCGAAGGATCAAATGACCAAAAGAAATGGGAAATTCTTGACGAAAAGATAAACTGTCCTCTATTAAATGGAAATAGTATTGTTAAAACCTTCACTATTAAAAATGATAATATGAATTTTTATTTTATAGTTTCATTGAATTTTTTTCCCTATATAAATATGAATTTATTAGGAATCTTAGAGGATAATATAGATTTATAAACAAATAGCAATACTTTATCATTGAATGTTTATAAATAATACAATAATAAAACTAAAAATAATAAAACTAAAAATAATCCGATGAAATAAGTTCACATGAACCAATAAAAGGATCATATTTATTTGAAAACATGATCTCAAAATCTATATCATCATCATTGTATTTATTGCCCAATAAGTTTTTGTTTATCTTTTGATCAATTGAAAATTCTTCCATATGTTGAGTCAAAGAATCAAGTTGAGAAGATAAGTGAGAATTTATTTGTTTAAATTGGGTATTTTGTTTATCGCTTAATATGGATTGATCACTTAAATTAGAAAAATGGATTACAAAGCTGTTATTACTTTTATCCAATTTTTTGAATTGATATTCATCAGAACATTGCTCATGAAGTTGTCTGTTCGAAAAAATAGATTGTTGTGTTTTTTCAATATAAGTTTTACCTTCACTTGAAAAAATGCGAAATGTTGTTCCACATTGCAAACATTTCACCTCTATACATGTTTTGCTAAGTAAGCTTTTCTTTATTCTTTTGAAACTTTGAACATCGATTGATTGAGAATGAATTGAGAAGACAGTTTTGAGGAACTGGAAACAATCTTTTTCAATATCATTAAGAGTAAGTTGACCTCTAATTTGAACATTTCCACAAATACAAGAGCAACTTGATAAATTCATTCGATTTTTTTTTCTGAATAAAATATTTGGACATCATAATTTTGAATGCTATATTTATAAATTTCAATTATACTCAAAAATTTAAAAATGTATAATGAATCATTTGCAAAAAAATTGTTATAGAAAGTCAAATATGGAGTAAAACTGTTTTTTTACTATTCTATCAGATCGGTTGCATAAAAAAATTGAATACAAAATAAATTTTTTTATAACATAATTGAATAATAATAAAAAAAAAACGATTATTTAATATTCAATTTTCATTTTAAAAAATTTATATTGGCAAATTCCATACAAAAAGTTTTATCTTTGTATATACAATTTTCAATTCGTTAAGAGTGCTGTCATATTGATCAACTAGTAAATATCTTGGATAAAAAATTCAAAAAAAGTTAGTTATTTTTAAAGCAATATAATAAACAAGAATCAATTGTTTTTAATAAGATTACCGATAAAAAATTATTTATATTTATATTTCAATGAATATTTGGTCATAAAGCTTTTTTAATATTTCCTGAATAAGCAGTGAAACTCTACCGATTTCGCTCATGAATCATGGCTTTCATCCTTTTTATTTAGCACTTACATAAGGATTATTAGAAATTCAGTCTGATTGCAAAATTTTAAATTCAATATTTTTATTTTCATGCATATGAAGCTAAAAGCAATGTAACCAGCATGCCATATTGGTTAGCATTGTTTAAAAAAACTCAAAGCTTCTCTGGTGAATTTTCCAAATTTCAATTTGATAAATCAAATAAAGATATATCAGTGAATTGCTAGAAAAAATCATCAAATATTTTTTTTTAACATTTCTTTATTAGAATCAATCAAAAAAAATTATAAATTATAAAAAAAAACTGAGTGAAAAATGATCGTTTGATTTTAATTTTATATAGATCTAGTTCACAAAATAAATAAATAAAATAAAATAACTAGATTTCATAATTGTGTTTGAGTGGTCCTTGGAGAGAATTGTAATGAGAATCTGGGCGAATTCTTAATTTGTTGTTTCGTGTGCAGTTGATTTAATGCCGCTTTGGAAGCCAATCTTTTCTCAATCATGATTGATCTTACAAACAGCACGAGAGATCTGAACTTCAAATTCTTCCTATTTAAGGTAGAAGAATCTTCTGATACATGAGGAAATAGAATCTGTAATTGGAAATTCTTTAACAATTTCTTTTGCTCGCGAAGAGAAGTAATCATCTTCACGAGTTGAGATTTAGCATTAGCTGAAAAGATAATATCTCTCAATTCTGTTCGTAATTCATTAGGTGAACGAGGTGAAATATTCAATCTGAGAGCTATATCAATTGCCCACGATTGCCAATCACGTTGTTCATTAAGAGCAGCAGCGATCTTAAGAGGAGGCTTTGATGCCGATTGTACGGAATCATTAATTGTGCTACTATTTAATAAGTTACTACTAAGATCAAATTCGCTCGTGTTTTCATTTGTTGAAGTAAATCGATTTGGTGTTGTTTTACTGATAGTAAGGCTCATGCTTCTATTTCGATTGATTGTTGGTGTAAGTGTTGAGCCTGGTTGAGGTGTGTTGTATGGTTGTGTCGATGTAGAATCGAAACCAGTAATTGTGGTCTTAGTTTTTTCTAATTCAGCAAGGCGTGAAAAGAGCCTTGGTATTGATGATAAAATTCTAGATCTGGTCCATGGTCCTTCATCTTTGGTGTACTTCGATAGCGCGCGTCCAACTTGTGCTACGAAGCGATCACACTCAGAGTTTCTAGAGCCGCCTAATCGAGCAGAATTTACAGCCGAATTGTTAAGATCTTCGATCATATTCTCTGACATATTTAACGCATCAATACCACTTTTATTTGGAGTTAAATAAATAGCAGAAGGAGCATTGGATTTGTTGATAGGCGGTATCTTTTCTGAATCAATTATTGTAGAATCCATCATTTCGGTATTTTCATCATTATTGTTTTTATTGGAATCAGCTAATGACAGAATTCGTGCAACTTTATCTTCTAATCGTCTAACTTCTGACTCATGCCTCTTTTCACGTTCTTCAGCTTGTTGTGTAGTTTTCTCTCCAATAATTCGAATGTTATTTATAAGTTCAACAATTTTGGATGATTGATAAGAAGATTGCTTTTCATACATTGCTTCCATTTCTGCATATCTTCTCTTGAGTGATTTGTAACGTGATGTTTTAGCATCAAGTGTTTGAATTATTGCTTGTTTCTCGTTTTCAAACTTCTTTCTCTCTCTTCTTAAAAGTTCTTCGTAGTTTAGCCTTTCGTTTTCAATAATTGCTGCTTTTCGCTGAGCAAAAAGTTTTTTCCTTTTGTTGGTTAATTCAAGAAGATCATCACGTTCTTTTTCTACAATTTTGGCTTTCATCAAGGCTTCTTGGGCGCCCTTTTGCGTGAGTTCGAGATTTTGCTCTGCAAGTTTTCTCTTTGAAATTTCTTCGTTAAGTTTTTGTGTTAAAGCTTCTATTTGATCTGAATAATCTTTGGCTTGGACATCAATTTTTTGTAAAAGATTTGATTTTTCATCTTCAAGTTGACTAATATGATCGTCTAACTTAATATCACGGGATCGTAAAATAAAATTGTCTGAACTGTCAATATTTTCAGCAATATATGTATTTTCATTTCCATTTGATTTGAGCGATTCAATTAAACGATCTTGCGCTTCAATGTAATTGGCGATTTCATTTGGCATGTCGACCATTTTTCCTCTAAACCGTATGGTAGGTCTTACTTCACAATCTAGATTATGGAGCAAGTCGCTTGTTTGTTCGATGAAAGTTTTCATCATTGGATAAAATAGAATTTCTTCGGAACGGAAAAGGGTATTGTTATTCATTGCTTCAAAAATGAGGCCAAATAATGCTTGGCTATCATGTAGATATTTGCTAATAGATTGGATAATATCGCTTTCTCTGTATTCAATTGGTAGAAGTTTGTGCAATTCAGTCAAACTTTCTGCAGTTGATTCTAAAAAGCGTCTAATATTGGAATTTGCTGAGCATAGAACAGAAATTGCTGCATATTCTGTATATTCGTCTTTTGCTTCTAACTCGGAAAGTAGATTTTGAATACCTTCATCGTTAGATAGTACTTTATCTAAAAGTGTTGGTACATCTGTAACGTCATTCGTAAGCGAGAGTGTAACCTTTAAATCTTCAATGCTGGATATGATTGATTGTCGAATTTCTTGACTTTCAAGAATTGGTTCTGAACGGCAGATAAGTGGGAAAACGTCACCATCTCCGATCATAAGCATATTCAAATAACGCAAAATTGATGCAATGATTTTTTCAAGTTCAACAAATTTTTCAGGGTTATTGGCAGCACTTTTTGAAAATCTATTTTTCAAAATAGCTTGAATATCATCACTATTAATTGAAATGCCTGTTTCTTTCTCAAATTTTGAAATCATATCTTTTAATGTTTGCAATTCGCCTTGAGTTGATAGCAATTCGTCTTGCTTTTGTTGATTCTCTTTTGCTAATGCACTTATTTTGCTTTTGAGCTGGTTTATAAGTGAAATGTTAACTTCTTTATCTTCTTCTGCCATTGAAAGTCTGTCTTCAAGTTCTTCAGATATATTAATTAATTGTTGGGCATAATTTGACAAAGATGTCAATTTTTGGGCTAAAAATGCATTATCAACATCTCTTTCGTTTAATATTTTTTGGTATCGATCAACAAGATCAACTAATTTTGCAGAATTACCATTTTTATCAGCTTTTTCATTTTGCAATTTCAATTGCATTTCAAGTTCTGCTTGTAATTTAGATGAATTTAATCTTTCGTTTTGAATTTCGTGTTTTAATTTCTTTTCGTTTAATTTGAGGCTGGATATTTTCTCTTTTTTGGTTTGAATAGTAGCTTGCAACTCGCTAATTCTTTTATCAAGTTCATCTTTATCTTGATTTAATTCAGATATTCTATCATTAAGCCTTTTTTCTCGTTCTTCTGCAAATGAAACATTTTCTTTTTGTCTTTCAATCTCATCTTTCAGATTCATAATTTCAATTTGCAGGTTGCATTGTTGCCCGTTAGATTGTGTTCTATTGCTTGAAAGAAGTGTTGTAAGTCTAATGTTTTCGTCTTCTTGACGTTTTATTTCATTTTTTTGTGATCTGATTTCATCCTCAAGATGAAGTTCTCTCTTTTTGCTGCTTTGAAGTTCTTCATTTAATCGGCGTATTTCTTGAATAGTTTCATTTTTGATAGCATAAGGAGATGAATTAGCGGAATCAATACTAGAGTTGGTCATCGATCTAATGCTGTTTAGTGACATTTGTGATTTAAGGTTAGAGACATCAAGATTGCATTTTTCAAAAACCATTGTACGTATTGCAAAGTCAACTTTGCTGAAAGACTCATCAGTGAGGCCATTGTTTATAAGTGTGCGAAGTAAATTCATAGTTAAATGGCCAAGCTTCGTTAAATATGGATAATCGTTAAGAATAGCATCTAAAGAAGGTGGCTCTGTAGGAAATTTATTATCTATATACGTCGAAAGATCTTGCGCACATTTACTGGTTTGGGTAGAATCGAGGTCATCAATTGATGACGAAAAATTGTCGGACATGAATTTTTATTATAAGATTATATAAACGGTCTCCGTCAGGTGATTTTTTTTATTTGAAAACTGAATATTTTATTATTCAAAAAGTTTTTATTGATCGGATTCTATTGAAACTCACAGAATATCTGGACATTTGTTCGCTCAAAATAATTTTATCTATATCAAAGTTAATAAATGGTTACCAATAGATTTTGCGATATTATTCCTGTCCTAGTGTAAAATGGAATTTATAAATTTTATTATTTCTTCAAAAATATTTAGAAAAGTATCATCATATGTTGTAATGGTCGAAAAGAAAAAAAGAAATAAATATAAGCATGTGTATAAATAAATTTATATAAATCAATGTCATAAATATATTTAATATAATATTAGGATTATAACCTATTGTGATAAAAAGATCTTCTTAACTTGTTCAATTGTATCTTCTGGATTTTTAACAGTATGTCCAGTAACTCTTTTATCGTTGAATATTTCATAATCGTTTCCACCTTCCATCGTCATATCCCCAAAGAAGTGAATTTTATCATATTTATCTTCAACATACCTAAGGCAATAAACCTTGGTCCAGCCTCTTGGGAAAGCATCGAATGATATTTGGCCACCAATTGAAAATTGCATATTCATATCTCTAAATTCTTTTTCCATATCTGCACACATCTTCTTTCGGATTCCATGTATTTTATCATAAGCAAAAAAATCAAGTCTTTCTTGTTGAGTGCAATTTCTTCCCACCGGAGAAATATTAATCATACCTGTACGACTTTCAAAGAAGGTTCCTGTTTTTACAGGAATATCTAAGTCCGCAATATAACGAAGTGTCCAATTAACTAAATGGTTAATTTGTTGAGTAGAATATTGTTGTCTCATTGAAGTTTCCCCAATTTTTTCATGTCCATGAAAAGCAACAAGGCCGTTTTCACAAAATGAGTAATCAACAATATCGAGAACATTATCTCCAAGTTGATCTTTCTGTTTTGGAAGGTCAGATCCGCCAACAACACCAATATCGCATTTTTTGCGAAGTTCTTTAAGAGTCTCAAGCATTTCTGGTGATGCTTTTTGGCGAGATTGACTAAGAGTACCATCGATATCAAATAATACTAGAACACGTTTATTACTTGCCATTGAAATGATCTCTGATTTATTATTAAATTATGTGAAATAGATTTTAATACTCGTTAACAATTTATTTGAATTATCTCACTAATAATTCAATTAAAAAAAGCTTTAATTTTCACTTTTTAAATGTTTCATTAAAAAAAGATTGATAAATACAATGATTATATTAATATTGCTTTTTATTGATATTTATTGATCATTAAAAGCATAAGAATCGCATTTCTAAATTTGAATATAATTCAAAAGATTCATTCCTTTAGATCATCAATTCTTTCAATTATACATGAAATAATATATAAAAAACCTTTAAATAATTTATTATTATTTTATATTAAATTATATTTTAAAATAATTTAAAAATTATATCAATAAAATGACGAAGTATTTTTAGATTTGATTTGAAATTGAATGGCTTCGTTTATATACAATTCTGTTATATATTTCAAAAAATTCACAAAAATAAAAAAAAAACATTATATAGTTTTTTATACTTTTTCTTTTTTTAATTTGCTATTAATATGATATTCCATGTCTTTGATTATTTAAAAAAATTATAGGCAATAATTTTGAAACATATTTATCTTTTTTTGTTTTTAATTAATATGATATTTTTTATTGTTTTATTATTATATAACTGAATAAAATGAAATATTTCTTTTTTAATCAATTAAAAATATAAAATTACAAAAAAAAAAAATCATAAGAATACTTCATATGTAATAATGAACAAAGGTTTCAGTTTTTCATCATAATTGTTAGCCATTTTCTTAGAACTGATTGTTATCGTCACTAAAAATAGAAAAATTGGCATTTATCCAAAATTCTTTAGTTTCATAATAAAACGATTTTGACTGTTGAACTTTTATTATATTTTAAAAATTATATTTGAATGTTTTTATCCTCATCAATCTCTGTTCCACCATCAATTGAAGATGAAGCGCAAAAAGAAGATACTTTACTTAATGCTGTTTTTGCATTTAATGCAAAACCTAGTGAAGGAATTCATGAATTATGTTTAGTTCATAGCGTTGACGAAACCCCAGAAAATATAGCGCATATATTACGTGAAGAAAATGGTCTCCTTGGCCCTAAAATCGCGTCTTATTTATCATCTAACATACCAATGATGTATGCTTATTTTGATACATTCGACATGCACAATAAATCGTTTATTGAATCCATGCGAATGGCATTTTCAGATTCATCAATAACAGTTCAAGGAGAAGGAGAATTTGTGGATAAAGTTGTTTCCGTTTTTTCTGAGGTATATTGTCAGCAAAATCCTAATAAATTTCAACCAGCCGATGCAGCATATAAACTTGCATATGCACTCATTCTACTTAATTCAGATTTGCATAATCCAAATTTAAAAATCCATATGACTTGTCAGCAATTTGTTAGCAATACCCGTGGTGTTGTTAATGAAGAAACGATATCAGATAACGAACTAGCCGATATTTACAAACAGATCAAAAGTCAACCATTTACAGTCAGGGATAAAAACGACGATTTTCTTGCACTTTCCGATCCAAGGTTAAAAGGAATTTTACTAAAAAAGAATGATAGATGGAGTTCAAAATGGACAAGCCGTTTTTTCGTTTTAGCAAACAGCTGTTTATTCTATTTTGATGATAATAAGCCAGAAAATAAAGATAAGCCACTTGGAATGATACAGTTAATTGCGGTAGATGTATTTAATAATCCAAAAAACTCAAAAAGGTTCTACATTGAGGTTAAAGATAACAATACTGAAATACAATATGTTAAATATAAATCTAGTGGCCCCATTCTTGTTCGTGGAGTTAAAAAAATTGAATTTGAGGCACCATCTGAAAAAGCAAGAGACAAATGGTTATACAGAATTGCCAAATCGCTTATCTGTTCACTCTTTGCTCCAGGAGATCCTCGTAAATCTAATATGTCAATGGGCACAGAACAATCAGAAATATCAGAAGTTATGATCTCCTCTGACGAGCGCGGGGAAGCTCCTTCGTTATTGTCTTAGATTTTTTAATTTTTGATCATTTTTGTTTATATTTTGTTTGAGTATTGGATTAGAATTTTTAATTAGATACTTATCTAATAAAATAATAGATAGAAATTAAATATTATCTTTAACTGATTTTATTATCTAATAATATTTATCTAAGAGTCAGTCTTTGTTTTTTTAAAGCTTTTATATTTATTTTTGTTTTTCGTAGTTTTAAAAAACAAATAAAAATTTTAAAATGTGAAGCTTTTTGATCCTGAATCAATATCACTTAGAAAATCGGGGGTATGGCTTTATAGTCATAGTGAATGTTTAAAGCAATAAATTTGATAAAAATAAAATAACTGATTAACGATTTATATATATAGTGTTTATGTGAAATTAATAAATAGATAAAAAAGAATAGTTAAAATCAAAATTATAAGTTGTCCATTTCATCGAGGAAATTTTCTATATCACTTCCTAAATCATCATCACCGCCAATCTTTTCCTCAGTTTTCTCTTTTTTGTCTGTTTTATCAAGATTTCCACTACTAGCATTTCCGTTATCACTACCAATTATATCATCTAAAAGGTCTTCAGTTGATTTGTCTTCAATATTTTGTTCAGTTTGAGGTAGGTCTTGTTTCTTTTGATTATCATTATTATCAGCAATAAGATCTTCATCAAGATCAATGTCAACATCGTCAATGTTATTATTACCAATATCGTTCTCAATCTGAATCTGAGGTGTAGTGGCGGGTTCTGGTTCTGGTTGTATTTGGTGACTAATAGGTGCAGCATCATAGTATTGTTGGAATTTTTCAGGATATTCGCTAGGAAGAGCGATTGTTTGGGCTGTTATATTTTCACCTTTTTCAACAAGCAACTCTTTCCACTTTGTAGCGCATGTTTCAAGTAATTTTGGACAGTATGTCCTGGCCATTAGACTAGCTTCTGGGTATCTTTTTCTTACAATCAATATGTTTATGCAAGCTTCATAATCACCAGATGCAAAAGCAGCCGCAAAAGATACATTATTATTAGATTCCAAATCATTATCATTTTTTTCAGAATTCTTTGAAATGTAAAGTTCTCTCATTTTGTTTCGTTTCCCTTCACAACTTGCAAGAAGAAGAAGGCCTGCATCATTTCCACTTTTTGAAAGAGATTCTCTCAGTAAATCAATTTGGCCAGCTTTCATCGCTATTCCTGTCAAGTGTGCATATTGGCTGTAACTATTGGTTTTTCTAGCAATTTCAACAGCAACTTTGGTATCATTTAATTTGATGGCAAGATCAAATTTCTTGTCATCATTATCACATAACTGCATAGCTTCTTTGAATAACCCAAGTTTTTCGAGGAATGTGCACATTTTTGATTTCCATTCGTCTGGAACAGCAGATACGTCAACTTCTTCTTCATCTGCAACAGCTTCTTCCTCATTTTGAATACTTCTCATGTATGAAACATTTGTTGCATTGACAATGAAATCAATGATTGTAAGAGGAACGCTATATGAAATAAAATTATAATCGTTGTCGCACAAAAATAGTCGTTCGGCTTTGGCAACATAGCCAATTAAAGTCATTTGCTTATCTGTATGAGTAATAACATCGGTTTGTCCTGTTGTTGTAATCATAAAAACAGTATTTGAATTATCATTGAAAAAGAAAACTTCGTTGTACCAAAATCCTCGTTTAACTTTGGTATCACATTCCGCAACCATTGAAAACGATGTCTCAGAGCCAACTTGTGGATCATAATCTTCTGCAGATGAAAAGTTTTCATCATATTGTAGAATATAAAGGGAATCGTTTGTTGCTATTGAAACAAAATTACCATTTTGTGACCACCAAACGCCATTAGCTTTGACATCAATTTGGCGAACAAGTTGTGGAGCAGTATCCCAGGTGTAAAAGGTGATTGATTCATCATTAACAATACCAAGTAAATTTCCACCAAATATTTTATTGAAATCATACTCTAAATTTAATACTGTTGGTGGCTTGGATGAAAAATCGAAATATAATTCTACTGTTTGTGAATTCTTTCTAACTGCGTATTGGTCGCCTATACCCCACACCAATTGCCTTCCGGTGCCAAATGTTTTGGCACGCCAAGCAAGTGCTGAATAAAGTGAATATTCATTATCACCACAAAGTGCAACATAACGGTTGGTAGTATTATAGCTTATAGAAGAAGGATAAATTTCTGAGGTTGAGATATCTTTGACAGTCATATCTACAATTTGGCCTTCTCCTGGATAAGTTGATTGATACAGATTTGTTGATTGAATTTCGTTATTCTTAGCCCAAAATGTACGTCCGTTGGTATCCATGGTTACAATAGCAGAGGCATCTCCACCAATTTTTAGAACAACAAGGCCTTCATCATATCCAACCGTAACAAGATTATCTTTTATGTCTATTGCCCAACCTCTCTTTTTTTGATAATCAAGGGCAGTTTCTGTCTCATGAGTTAAGGTATTCCATACTAATAACATATTATCTTCTGCAGTCGAAAATAAAAGTGGGAAAATCGGATGGAAATGAAGTGCAGTAACATTCTCACGATGTCCTGCTAGCGTGACAACGCACGATTTTGTTTGATAATCCCAAATATTAATAGTAAAATCGTCTGATCCTGAAGCGATAAAAGGTTTATCATTTCCTGGGAAAAATTCAATGCAGTTTACACCACCAGTATGTCCAACGAGTGTAAAACGTCTTGTTGATGTCGTAAGTCCCCAGAAATTAATTTTTTTATCTAATGACGCAGTTGCAAATGTTGATGGATCTTTTGGATTGATTTTGACATCCATAACAAAGTGATCATGTCCTTCAAAAGTACGTTCAAGTGAAATTTCATTATTTTTGTTGATCCTGAATAATTTAACACGGCTGTCATCTGAGCAACTTAAAAATAGTGGTTGAGTTGGATGAACTGCTATTTGGCGGATAAAATCATTATGAGCTTCAGGTATAGATGTAACAAGTGCACCTGTGTTATAATCATAACAATAAATTGTTAGATTATCACCAGCTGCAATCAACCAATGAAAACTTGGCATAAATCGTACGCAACGAACAGGCTTATTTGCTTCCACTCGAATTGTTTTGAGAATAGACATATCATTTGTATTAAAGGTTTGAATTGTTCCGTTATAAAGAGCGATAGCAAGAATTGGTTCGGTTGGATGATATTCTACGGATTTAACTCTTTCAGAAACTGTTGAGTAGAGTTTTTTGATATGTCGAAACATTTGAATTTAGGATAAAGAATTTATCTCTCAATTTTTCAAATCTGACATGAAAAGAGAAATCTCATGAAATCTCCAGAGTTTTCATATAAATATATTATATAATAAGATTAATATAAGTATAATTTAATTACAATAATTATTATCTATTTTTAGTTGACCAATTTGAAGAAAACTTCATTTTTATTTTGTGAACATCAATGTAATAGGGAAATGAAATGTTATATGAAAAATATATTCAAATATTTTCTCTCTCATTTAACTGAGAGTATCTAAAGCATTGAAAAAGTTTACTCATTCGTTATGTTCTTTTCTTTAATTATAAGATTAAGGAACGCCATTGATCATAATGGAGAGAGACAATTTGATGGTCAATCTCCATGGAAGCGGATTGGTAGATTTATGGTCTTATTTTTGAGTTTTCCCTCTACGAGTTAGTCTTGACCCATTAGGAAATTATATATTTGGTTAACTGCGCAAAACAATACAATCGCTAAGCCTCAACCTTAACGATACCAGTAAGCAAACTAAGTTCGATTCATACCGGACGACCCATGAACTTCTATCATTACTTGCGATTATGGAAACAAGCAAAGAAACAATTCATAATGGATGGCTCATGAATTTAATCATTGCTTCTTGATGTTTTCTTTTAAGATTCAAGCTTATTAACCATTGATTTATGATTCTGACTCCTTGATTAGTGTTTCTTGATCTTTGTTTCTAAATCAGTGCTTTTTGATAATAATAATCTGATATGGTTTTTTTGATCATTTTTGATTAAATCTGGCTTTCTGTCTGTGGTGAGCCAGATTCGGGTTATCTGATTCTGGTTAATGAAATCAGGATATCTAACTCTGGAAATTTCATTCTGGTGAAGCTGATTCTGGCTCTCTATTTATTTATACAAAAAAGTTAATTTGATAATCAATTAGTAAGGTCAAATTAACAACAAGAAATTTCCCTTTCCTAATTCCGTTGCCTGATCCATCCAGATTTTACTGAGTTTATACTTTGGAATTTCCAATTTTGTTTTTCAAGATAGAACCAATACCTGTATCTGTTGTTACATTACAGAAACGACTTTCGTCAGTAAAAATTATATGTGTTCTTTCATTTTTTGAAGCCAATATTGAATAAGAAAACAATTTTCTAAAATTCATTTGTTTTTTTTTAAGAAAGTGCTTAATTTTCGGTGCAAGAAAATCAAAATGGAAGATCTCATTTCTATATCTGTTAATTGAAGTAGGCGACAATAATATATATATTCCAAAATATGAACATATTTAGTCTGCTGAAATTATTCTGTCTTGAAGTATCATTGATGTAATATCAGTCAACACTTCCACGATAGATTTTGGCGGTATACCTTTTTTTTGGGAGGACGAACTTGATGTTTTTTATCAATATATTCAATTAAGTAATTGATAGGTTTGTCACTACATTTAATTTTTGGTCTAGTCTCTTATGGACTTAAACCATCAATATCATACAATTGAACAATTGCTTGCTCTGGATTTTCTGTTGAAAACTTTTCAGAGAATAAATATGAGTTATTATGTGGATTTGAAATTGTGTCATTCACCATTTTATAGTAATTCTTTTGACTTACATAATTCGTATTGCATAAATGTTCAAATTTGTATATTTTAGTTATCAAATGTGCAAGACTGAATATTTTTCTTGCGCAATAATAACTCTATATGAAATATTAACTCGATGTTTTAACCTTTCCTTTCTTTTATAGAAACGTCCTTGTTCTTCTACATTTAATTCGTGAACGAAAACTGATTTTGGTGCATTATTGACATCTGGTAGATATGTTCCTATAATTATTGCTGTTTTTTTTTTTGCTATATATGGTGTGTAATTCCTTCACCAATCACTGGTGAATGATTTTATTCTGCTAAATGTACTTTAATTGTAATTGTTTCGACATTTTCATTTATTTGAATATCTGATAAAAGGTTTGTAAATATTTCGAAAAAGACTTTTTTTAAGGAGAAACCATTAAACTGTCAAACATTTGCAATTCATGACCACAATATGACAGAAGCACTAGAAGCGTAACATAGGCTCTTCGAAGAAGCACTAGAGCAAGTGGATTTTCCTCGCTTGCATATCCATCTGTTATATAAAAGGCATTCTTGTTTATGCTTTGATCTTTTTTTATAAACAATAATCAGTTGAAAAATGTATAAAATTATGCACCCAAATAAGAAAAATGTTTCTATTCGTATATATATATTTATTTGATGCAACGTATATTTGTTGTGATTTTCTTAATTCTCTGAGAATAGTAGGTAAATGCTTTTTTTTGGATAAAACAAAAAATGGCGGAAGAGCTACACCTATTACATCAAAGCACATCATTCCACTTATATAGTTCATATCAGGCAAATTTTCATGTAATACTACTTGAATTTCTTGTGGAACTACAAATTTTTTGCTTGGTATTTTGATTGAACATTGTCTCATCTGCACAAAATATCATCATTGGATGGATATACAAGATTAACCCTGAAGGTCGAAAAAAAAGTTTTGAATGATTTCAATTGAGCAACTATCAAGTTTTTACTGCTCAATTAATTGTTGATTTATTATATGAAGATTGAGCTCCTCTAAAATTGAATTTTCCCACTGACGAGAAGGTGGAGTTCAATGATTTACTTAACGAAGGAATTGATTTTGAATTTGAATCATTTAGAAAATCAATTCCTTCTAATTTACTAGATATCTTGAGATGTAGCTTCATCAAGAATTGATTCACAATCCTTTTGACAATCGTTATTTTTTGCGTCAACCTGGTAGTTAAATATATTTTTCTCAAAAAGTGAAAATGACGTGAACTTTTTTAAAAAAATCAATCTATCAAATTGATTTCACAATTTTAATTTATATGAAACAAAATAAAAAAGTCACAAAGTCATGTGCTTTAAATACATTTAATAATAACAAAAACAAATTTAAAACAATATAACAAAAATTACATATGATTTCTATATTTTCCAAAAAACTTGTGTTTCATTAGAGTAGATGCTTTTGGTCTCGCGTATTGATTTGGATTTAACATCATTAGAGCCAAATCAGCTAAAAGAGGGTTAAAAGATAAAATATCTGACAATAAAGGTTTCATTTTAGCTGATTCACGAATTTCTTTGGGCAAATAATCGGATTTAATTGAACCTTCAGATGCAAAAACTTTTAACTCTTCTCTTGTACACGCATTCCACATTTGCTTTGGCATTGGACCAATCATTTGTTGAATCAAAAACAAATGCTCAACAACATTTTTAGCATCAAAGTCTATTCTTCCGACAGCAAGTTCGACAAGAATACATCCAAGGCTCCAAATGTCGCATTCATACCCCCATCGTAGTCCCATTAGAATTTCAGGTGCTCTATAATGCCTGGTCGTAACAAGGTGGTGATGCCAAGATGATCCAGTGTCTGAAGATCCAAAATCAATAAGCCTTACAGCTGTCGATGATCGTTTTGTGGTAATATCAAATCCATCTCTATCAACAAGACATCGTTCTTTCAATAGAATGTTTTCAAGTTTAAGATCAGTATGAATCATATTATTTCGATGGAGAATGTTAACAGCATTAACAATTTGCCACATAAACGATCGAATTGCATCAACTTTGAATGGCCTAAAGTGGTGATATTGTAAAATAGCAAAAAGGGATGAACCGAGGCGCTCAAAAATTATACACGTATGACCTTTAAAAGTGAAATGACCGTAATAATGAACAAAATAATGTAAATTTACATCAATCTTATTAAGCTTATGCATTGTCTTTATTTCTTCAACTGCAGCATCGACATAACAACGTTTAGAACGGCATGCTTTAATTATAATGTTTTCTTGAGTTCTGGTATCAGTACAAGTATAAACGTTTGAAAAAGTACCTTCACCGCTTTTTTCTATGACTCGAAAATACTCTCCAATGATATCACCAGGATTACATATCAATCGATCTTCCTCTACCTTTGAGGAAGGAGAGCTCATGGTAAAGATTTATTTTATTAAATTGTCCCGCCAAAAATATATGGGAACCATTTTTATTAGTGCAAAATGGCACATCTCTTAAAATGTTTTTTTTTTAATTAGTTGTATAATTAAAACATATAAAACATGTATTCATTCTTTTTTTAATGAACCAGATAGTGTTTAGAAAATACAGGACTATTCAAAACTTTTGAAAGTTATTCTTTATCTTCAAAAATTATTATGAGATATTTTTAATTTTTATGTTATATCCAATAATTTGTTTTATATATAACACATTAAACCATTTGGTCAAGGATCTATTTGTAATTTCAAATTTTTATTTCTATTCAGCATCAATGATTTTTTAGAAACATTCTAACAAATATCCCAAATGAAATTATATCACTTATTTACCAAATATGCATGAACATGTAAGGTTAATTTATAATTGATTCAAATCAAATAGTAATTTATTTAAACATTTCTATAATGTACTCAAAAAATAATGAAACTAATCTAAATAGCATTAAATAAATAAAATTAAAAAAAAAAAACAATGATTTTTATTAACCAACAGCAATTATTTTCAAAGGAAAGCTAGTTTTAAATTGAATAAATCTTTCAAATACCCTTTCAAAAAAATTTTACAGTAGGGTTTTATATAAAATTGCGGTTACCCTCAATTTTGAATGCCCCCTTGAAAATCAAATTCAATTTTTTCTGATAAAAGTACCTATTTCGAGATCACGATCAATAAATAAAATCAATAAAATTGATATGCGCCATTATATTATATATCATCAAACATGATTAGTTTACTGATTTATTTTGATTCCTAGAAAGACTGGTTAGATTATTTTTTACATACAGTTCAGTAACAAAAATGGAAAATGATTCAAAAAAAGGAAAATCGGACTTTTTGATAAAAAAAGATAAAACAAAAAATAAAAATTGAAAAGAAACTTTCAAAAAGTTAGATTTTCCATTTTTTTATTCTCAAAAAAATTCAATTAAAATTTGAATGTATAATTGGTAATATTATGTGTGGGGAAACTCAAAATAACGTATTTTGAAAAAACTTATTTTTATGATAATTCAATAAATATTAATTTTGGGCAAACAATATTCATGTATATTATTGTGCAATATCTTAATTATGTAAAAATAATATTTTCATTTATTTTTAAGAGTTTGGAATAATTAATATTTTTCTCCATTTTTCAACAATAAAATTTATAGAGTTTTAATTAGATCAATATATTTGTTTTATATGTAAAATAAAATATGTTAGCTGTATAAAAACAAACAAAACTGATTTAATTGATGAGTTAAATTAAGAAAATGATTATATAATTTTAAATTGAATTGTGATAAGATTGGCACTAGATTTTTCAACTTAATTCAGGCTATCAAATATTCATACTTCATAAATTAATATAGTCCGATCCTAATATAATTGGAACCTACAATTTTTAGAAAATCGACTTGGAAAAAATATATGATTTATAACTTAGTAGATTTCAAATATTATAAAAAATGAATTTGCAAATAATTACAATCTAATATTTTATAATTATTATAATAAAAATATTAGAAATTTATATTAAAAATCATGAGATATATTAAGATACTATATTCAATTATTCATATCACACCACATTATTTTCTATACTGAACATTTCACACCACATAATTTTCAATTAAATTTTCTATCAAAAAACCAAGTGAAATGTAAATAAAAAAATTAGATATTTGGAAATATTTTCAAATACAAAATAGAAATCTGAAAATAAATGTTTAATATAGCTAATATATTTTATTATATATATAATAGCAATTTATGTAAAATAAAATATTCTCTTTTCTATTGAATTTTTTTAAAAAATAATTTTAAAATTCATTTATCTTTAAATCGTAGGTTGAAAATTCTTAGTTATTAATGTATTGTGATATATAATGATTATATTTATTAATAATATTAATTTCATCATAAAATCTAGAGCCAATTTTGAGAAAGTATAAGTTTCCCCACACATGTAATATTCCCAGAAAAGTGGAATTTTCCATTAAAAATACGTTTTTAGTTTTGTTACGGTACTGTATAATATATTTTTTTAAACTTTTGTTTTTGGTTTGAAATATGATAATAATATTGAAATTGCGAATTTTTAAATGTTTTTGGGTGTCTAGCATGAATTTTTTAGTTTTCTACTTATCTTATTTGATATCTTTTACCAGATAATCCAGTTCATTAAAATAGTAAAAGAAAAAAGATCTTCCTGATATTTGTTAAATTTATATATTCATAAATTAGCACTAATAACTGAAAGTTTAGATATTTTTTTGACATTAGAAAATTATTGATTTCCAATAGAAAATACAAATATGATTATATTTATTATCATGCCTAATGGTTAATACAAATGCATAACATTTGATTTGAAAGTTTTTGAATATAGATAACTAATCAACAATTTGGAATAATTGAAAAATATTCATAATTAAATATTGATAATTAGTTTGCAACTTTGGTAAATATTATATTTATTAAATTAAAATTATATAGATGATTTAAATGTTGAGATAAATAAAAAACAAAGATTAAAATATTGAATAGTTTACACTTTATGATTTCTGAGTTTAAAAACCTTATTTTACCGTTTGATGTCATTATAATAATCCAAATTACTTTCATTTCAGGGGCAATGATACAAAATTTTTAATATAATTATTAAACAAGTTGTATAAAATAATATATAACCTTATTCTATTTGAACAATTTTAAATTTGAAAAGAATAAGGATTTTTATGCTCAGAATTTTTCAGTTCAATTTTTACAATTGTTTTGTGCGAACAAGTTGAATATATTCAAAGATATCCAATTTGTATACCAAATTGAATAGAGTTTATTGAACTTACAATGAAATTCTAAGGCGAAAATTGACAGTTAATGGATGAAATACTCATAGAGATTGGAAATGCCAACTCGCCCTCATCCGATCATTCAACTATTTCTAATATATTAATTCGACTTCAAAATGAAATAGATTCTCAATTTTTACGACCATATTCTCAATCAGATAACGAAAATTTTTTAAGCAAGTTTTGGGCTTTTATATTGGAAGTAGGTTCTAATCCAAACACAAGCATCAGAATTTCGGCTTACAGAACAACAATCACATTTTTACTCAAAATTACACCTTATTATCCTTCTTTGATTCAAAAAACATTTTTTGCTAGCATTAGAATGATTGAAATTAATGCAAAGAATGTACAAATAGTAATTGCTGCGTTTTCTTTTATCTCTAATTTTACTCCAATTCCTTTTTTAAATCATATTCTTGAGAATTCCGACATATTACAAGATTTTACTTTAATTGATAGCACATTTTCAGATCACATTGGTCCAATTATTAAAAATTTACGAAGGATAAGCAAGGAATGGCTTAATAAACTTCTTTTTTTATTTTTGGAGAAAGGAGTAAAACCACAAGATCGCCATTTAATTCTCGCAGTAACAGAAATTATTAAGCATGATCCAATATTTTTCATAAATGAATTACTGAAATATATTAGAGATCATTCTACTGTCAAAGAAAACCTCAGCCTTCTTTCTTATTTATTTTCCACAATTAAATGCAATTATGAATCTATTGACATGAGAGATTTAGTTGAAATATCAGTTGAAATATTAAAAAATCAACAACAATCCACAGCCAATGATATTGATTCAGCCCTTCAAATTCTATCACTTGATATGGCACCATTTAATATTACTGTTTCAGAAAATGATTGTGATGAATCTGAAAATTCAGAAGATGAAACAGACGAAAACTCAAATGAAAATAAAAATAAACAGAAATTATTTATTCAAATAAATTCAGAATCTTATGAACATGAATTTACAATATGCGTTTCTGATTTCGTTGTACGTCCCTCATTCTACCTTTTACCATTACCAATAAATTTACTAGAAATATCACCAAACGATGGCGTATTACAGATGACTTCGAAATTCAAAACAATGGCTAAAATTGTTAATAGGCCAGATGCTAGACATAAAGTTAAAATTTATATATTTGACAAGTTTTCTTCAGTTCTTTCAAAAAGTTATAATGATACAACATCAGCCTGCTTACAAGGATTTGCTCTATGCCTTCCAACTTTTCTAGAAATGACTGATGCCAGCAACATTTTAATTCTAACTCAACAAGTTATTTTTGGCCAACAACAATCATGGTTTCACATGATTGATATAGTAAATATAATAAAATCAATTCCATATAAGTATTACAACTTCTCAGAAAATAAGAATATCCATAAAAAATCATCATACAAATTCGATGAACGATCAATTATTGACTTATTAATTAATTTCTCAATGAATTCAAATGAAAAACTATCAAAAGCAGCGGAAAAAGCAATAGCTAACATTGTAAATTATACAGATTTTATTCAAGGAACTTATTATATAACAGAAAAAGTCGACTTTTTCAATATAACTTCACTCCATCGCTTCCTCTCAATTTTACTAACACTTTTTAAGAAAAGAAGGAAATCCAAGAAGAAAGAGAAAATAACCCGAAGATATAACAAACATGAAACAAAACACTTACAATACTTTATATTACGTTTAATAGAAATTCGTTCAATTTATGATTATGATATTCAACTTTTTGAACAAATTATGAATTTCATGAGCTACTTCGATCTCCACTTTATTGAAAGGCCAATATTAAGAGAATTTTCTGTTGATGCTGAATCTATCATCGAAACATCATTATTCGTTATCGGAGGAATTCAAATAGATAACGGCCAAATATCCACAGAAAAAAAGCAAAATATATTTAATTATGTTAGCCAAGAATTTGCTTCACTTAACTTTGAAAGTGTTCCAGAAATGAAAATGAATTATAATAATTTCCTTCCTGCATTTTCTACTGCATTTCGTTTCTTATCAGCATTACCTCGTCAATGCTTATTAAAGAGGAAAAACTTAGTACTTAATTTATTCAGTTGGTCAATGAACCTTTTCCAACGCAGGTCAGCTCGATTTGCTGAACGATACTGGAAATCAAATCTAGATCCAAAAAGTAATATAGATTTTTTAACTACAGTCCAACCTACTCTAGAATTCATTCAAGATGATGAAACAATTGCATTATATTGTGAATTATATTTATCTGTTGTGAAGAAAGATGATTCAAACCAATCAAATGAACAACTTGATTCATTCTTTGCTGCATTGCACACGATAACTCGAGATGAAATTGATCCTAATCATTATATTCCTGAATTTTACGCCCTAGAAATATATGCTAGTAAGGAAAAAGATGAACTTCCATCAATGAGAAACAAAGTAACTCAATTAAATAAAGATCAACAACTGAGTTTGTACCAATTCTTGAGACTTTTTGAGAACAATTTGAAATTAATTGGAAAAATCAACGAATCAACATTTGATAAAATATCAGATGAGATTCAAAAAATCAAAGAAGAGGAAGAAGAACAACAAAAGAAAAACGATGAAATCAAGGAGAAAGATACAAAAGTCAAATTTGATCAAACTCAAGTAAACAATGTCAGTCTTTCAAATGATGATAATACCAATTCCAGCAACGAAAATCAAAATGAATTGAAAAAGGAAGAAACGAGTTCAACAGATTCTATTGAATCTGTAGACACATCCAAACGAAAGCGAAAGAAGAATGAACAAAAAGATTCTGATCAATCTAGATTTCGTAGAAAAAGTGAAAAGCCTCGATCTATAACCAACACGGCAATTACTCCAAGCATGACCTTTAATTCTCTTGAGGGTACTTCGATTCCTGAACTAAGTCAAGGAGATCTTGTGAAAAGAGGTATTCAGTCACGTAAGCGAGCCAGTACGAGAAGATCCAGCAGTGTAGAGCCTGTCAAGAAGACTAACAACAAGAAAGGCAAAGAAGATTCCAAAAAAGTAACTAAATCAGAAGAAGAGAATAATATTAATGATGATGATGAGTATGACTTTTTCAATGACTCATCATTTCTTAATGATGAAGATGATGATGAAGAATCCACCAAGAACAACCAAAATGCATTTCAACAAAAAGATCAAGAAGATGAAGATCAGCATCAACAAGATCATGAAGAAGAAAAAGTTGATTTTCATCAAATAACGAATGATTACTTATCCACGAACCTTATTGACGAAGACATTTCCAATGCACTCATCAAGACCCAGCTAAAATTGTCCACCTTCACTTTTTCAAAAGACCACATAGAAAAACTGATTCGTTATTACATAAACGAAAACGATAAAAGTGGCATTGAAATATTATTGAATTATTCATCGTCACATAGTATTGAAATTTCAATACTTAATTATTTATTGCCAAGTGAAGTGATTCCAACCGCCCTCAACTATCTCAAAACTGTATCGTCCTCTGAATTAGATGACTTCATTGAAAAATTGAAAGAACAGCCACAAACGGCTGAGATCAAGCACGCAATCTTTGCTCTCAATCCGAGCAAAAATTTCAATGAAATTATCACTTCACCTCACCTAACCAAAAGTGACATCAAAGATTTCACCTTGTCAGTTGACCTGTGCAATCACAAGGAGCTTGTCGAGCTTGTCATCAGACTCATGAAGGAAGCGAAGTCGAAGAAAAGGCTCGACTATGTCTTGACGATGGCGAACGTTATTTTTTCTTTTGTAACCGTCACCAAAGGTGAAATTGACTCAATTATGCAGATAGTTGTAGAGAAGGACAAGATCATTCCAGGCCTTCCACTTTCGCAGCTAGTACTGACACTTGCGAGCAAAATTGAGTCCAACGATGAATTTGTGAGATTTGTGAAGAACTGCTACTCAAAATGCCAAGGCAAAAGCAGCGGTCTTCTCAGCCTCCATCAAGCCCTGATTGCGTCACCGAACAGCAAAGCCAGTGAGAATCTATCCAATGTCGCCGGTCCATATATTATCTCGGTTATTCCCAGCGTTTACTGTGCCGGCGTCCGCTTTATCCATCAAGCATTAATCAGTCTTTCAGAGTCCGACTGCGTTCCACTTTTGAAGGCCAATTTGGCCAAACTATTGAAAAATTTTGAAAGCAAAAGAGACATGTTTCCAATAGCAAAAGTGACAGGGGAGCCGTTTACTTTTATGCTTTCAAGGGACTCGTTGCACACCTTCCAAATGGAGCTCATTAACCATGCGTCCGAAATCATCCCTTGTAATAAGAAGGCCTCTTTTGAAGGCCTTTCGTTGTGCCTTCCTCGTTTCATCGACTTTTTCAATGAGGTGCCGATAGAAGTAGTCAAAAACTTGGAAACAGAATGCGACCAACTTTTGACGAAACCAGCAAACATGTCCACTTTTAAGATCTACATGATGTCCCTTCGCGAGCGTGTTGAGAAGTCGATAAAAAGCCGTGCAAAAGACGACATTGTTAGCGACTTCATCACACAGTGGCTCTCTGAATGCAAGGACTACGACTGCTACTACATGGCTGACATTATCTATGAATGGGAGAATTTCATTTTCCAATGTTATGGACTCGAGCAGCTCCTTAATTATGTCTGCTACATGTTCCACAAATACATCCCCAGGTTCTTCCCTCTCTACATCGCAATGTCGAGGTTCATAAGGAAGAATTACAAGGCCGGATCAGACGATGACAGAGAGCTAATAAGGAGGTACTTGGAAAACTCGGCAATGCTGAACCAGGTGAGAGCTCACTCACTCAGCACACTGCTAATAATGGAGTTCGAGTTCTCTAAAGAGGCACTGCAACTTGCTGCTTACCCTGACGATTGCGAGGAAAGCAATAAATTGATCGACTCGAATAACCATTTTGTTGAACTTCTCAACAAAATTAAATCATATGTTTAAATAAAAATTTAAAATTTTAAGTTTTTTTATATACTGAAAAAGTTTAAATTTTTTAAAAAAAAATCGCATAAACCTCAGAAAAACAAACTTTTTGAGAATAAAATTTCCTAGTGTTTTTCTAAGAGGACAGAGCTCTATGAACGTACTTGTTGCATTATAGGCCATCGAAATTAGATGAGCCGTTTGAGTCAAAATTATAGAGATAAATGACAGTTATTGACTCAATTGAAAAGTCAATGAAATTTAAAAAATGTGTAGTATGATTTTATTTCAAAACTTTTTCAATCAAAATCGACTTTTTGAAAAGAACTTTGATGAACTTATTCATTGGTAAATACAGCTGAGTTTTATTAAATTAAGCAATTTTTATTTGATTTTGGTTTGAAGAAACATTAAACTTTTGAATTTACTTCTTATTAATCTTTTTTTTCGGAACATTAAAATTTATTTATATTCCAGAATTTTAGTATTTTTTATAAAACAAATGTTATAAATTATATAAGTATAATTTTTCAAACAAAAACTTCAATCCTTGTGGAGATGTTGCTTCATTAGCAATTTTCTGTCAATAAATGAAACCATTGCAGTGAAAGAAGCAAATACTGCCCAACCAGACACTAAAACGAGCAAGGTAATATAAGCAAATGCAAGCCAGTTAAATAACACAGAACCATCACTAAAATCATTATATGTTGGTAAGATATTATCACCAAGAGTGAAAGAGACTAAAATTGTCATCATTGAGAAATAGGAACGAGCTTTATCAGCAATGTTTGCAAATAAGAAAATACCAATGAAAAAGAAAGCAAAAATGACAGGAAGGAAACTGATTGCAACTGAAAAAATTTGTAAGACACCTTCCCTCAAAATTTCAACGTAATGATAAGTATAAGTATTAAAGCTAAACCATTGAAGAGCAGTTAAAAATAGGAAAGTTGTGGAAATAGTAAATATCTTCATTATTATTAATGTTGGATATTCAGTCATTTTTTTTGCATCATTTAATAATAAGGATACAGATACAATCAATGATGCAGACGATATTACTTCACAAAGAGGCCAAAATCCAAAAGTGTAATGAAATTGAGATGTACTTTTCATTTCTTGATAGTTTGGATCGGTTTTCCTCCATTCTCGGTGCATCTTTGATTTAACATTAAAATAGTGTAATAAATAAAGAAAGTGAAGTATTGATACTAATAGCAATGGCTTGACATTATATACTGTGTATCGATAATAAGGGAGATGATACTGATCAATCTTTTCACCAAGAGCCTCCTGATTCTCATCTAATGGACATCGACGCCAATAAAGTTTTGAGCTCAGAAAAAAAGCAGGATTCGAGTATTTATCTGATACTGTAATTACTAACTCCCATATTGAACAAGCTAAAATGGGTTTTCTTGTAGAATATAAATAGATTGGAATTGAAGATTGTATAGTACTTATATTTTTTAAGCTTTCTGGATCAACATCAGGATGAAATTCTAATATTTTTGATCCGTTTAAAAAAGTAATAGTATGATAAACTAATGTTGATTCATTGGGAAATTTAGCTTTTAAAATAAAATCATTTTTAATTTTTTCAGCGGATGTTTTTAATTCTTGATAATAATCGTTTAAATCTGAAGCTTTAGAGACCGGTGATTCATGCTTTTCGAGGAAAAATATATCTTTGAAAACATTTCGCAAGATTTGAGTTTCTGTTTGTACGGGGACTAGAACTGAAAAAAGATATAATAACGCAGCGATCGTTTCAACAATCTGAAAACAGGAATGAAAAGGTGGCCTAAAATACTGACGCCAAAGAGTTAAACTAGATGATTTTCCTTTATAAGAAAAAGGAATTGCCCTTGTATGGAGAAGAACAATTCTCAATCCCATTCCTTATTATAATAAAAATTTTATTTCTGAATTATTTCACAATTTTTTTCTTAGAACTCTGAAAACAATTCAATAAATTCTGCGATTTAAACTTTTTGTTAAATTGCATACAAATATTATTTTCATTACATCAAATGCTTTATATTTACCATCATAATTCAATTATTACTCATGTACCAATGAAAAGCATCATAGTTAGAAAGATTGAATGACTATTCTTAAAGTTTCTAGTGTTAATTACAAACATATTTTTATAATAGTAATATTTTTTTCTGTTATATTAAAAGGAGAATTTTTAAAATACATTTACCAATTCGAAAATTAAATATAGTATATTTTAGAAATTTAGACAAAAAGTTCAGATCACCGATAAGGAGTTTTCACTTTTTATGATAACTTTATTAATTGATTTAAAAAATTCAATAATTCCTATTACAAATTTAAATTCCAATTCATCACCCACATTTTGAATCACCTTCATCTCCTCCCTCCTCACCGCCATTAATTCAACCTTCTGAACCCGTCGACGGTGGTTTGGACAACGTCAATGGGGATCTCATTATTTACAAAGATACCATAATAACAGATCCTTCTGGAAACCGTTTCCAAATAATTAAAAAACTTGGTGCAGGGCAATTCGGACAAGTTTACCATTGCCTTTTACTTCCAAATTCAAACTTGCAAAGAATACTCCCTTTTGCTATGAAAATTTCCAAATCATCACCGGATGCCCACAATTTATTCAATTATGAAGTTCAAGCTTTACATTATGTATGTTCATTTAAAATTTTATTTGTTCCTTCATGAAAAAATTTATTTTTATAATAAATTTTTTTCATGATGGAACGAGTAAATCCTTTTTATTTATTTTTAACACTCAGTTGAAACTCAATTTTAATGATGAATTGAAAAACCATATATCAGTTATTGAAACAGCTTTTTTCTATGCAAACCACGCAATCATAATTCTTGATCTTTTAGGCCCATCACTTTATGAAGAACTTAAAAGGCACAACTTTAATGGATTTCCTTTAAAATACATTCAAAAAGTATTTCAATCAATCTTACCTGTTTTAAACACATTATCTTCTTTTCAATTGATTCATTGCGATGTGAAACCTGAAAATATATTATTATGCCACAAGAATGATAGTTGCAATGAAAGTAATGACAACAAAGATTCACTAAATACTAACAAGAATAATATACATCTTAGTAAAGATAATGACAATAGCTCTGAAAGTAAAAGCTCTAGTCTTAGCAGTAGCTTGATTCTAGAGATTTCCCCTTCAAGTGATGATGTTCAATATAATGTTGAACCTCAAACAATAAGTGGGAGTAAAGTTGGAAGCTATAGCTATGCACTTAATACAAAAAATAAAAATGATTTTCAATTTGAGTGTAACAATGAAAATCAAAAACTAAATAATAATGATAATGATACATCATTACCTCAAAATACAACTCAAAACGAGATAAAAACAACTAGTTCTTATGATGATATATCATTTAAGCTCATAGATTTTGGAAGTTGCCTCTTTATTGGCGATATCCAAGACTATATACAAAGCAGATATTATAGAGCACCAGAAATTCTTTTGAGACTCCCATATGATTCAAAAATTGATGTATGGTCTCTCGGATGTCTTGCTGTCGAACTGATGCTTGGTGTACCAATTTTACCTGCTCAAACAGAACTGCACCTTGCAACTTTAATTGAGAGAACAATAGGCCCATTTCCACGCCACATGTTTGAAAATTCTCCAAGATCAACTCAAATATTCATGCCTGATGGAAAAGTTAAGCCTGCTTCTCTTTTATGCGAAGAAAATGGTGAAGATTTCGCAACTACATTCAAACCATATTTCGTAAAGAAAAAATTAAAAAAAATCATAATGAGTTATGAATCAAATCAACCTGGAAATGATTTACGGGATCGCGAAGTTTTTGTTGACTTAGTACAAAAGATGCTTGCAGTCGATCCTGAAGAAAGATTTAGTGCTGCTGATGCATTGAATCATCCATTTTTGCATATGGATTTTCATTAGTAATTTTTTTTCCTCAAAATCCTTAAACAAATAATAGAGTGCGGTTTATATTATTGGAATTTCTTTGCTTTTAAGTTTTACTTATTGATTATGTTTTCAATCTGAATTTCTCCAAATATTCAAAAAACTGAAATTGAATATCAGATAATTTTCCTATTATGGGAAATAAATTCTAAGATATAAATCTTTGTGGAATAAAAATAATATTATAAATCTTTTTCTTCATTTTCTATCCATGAGTTATCTTCATTATAAATTTCAACGTTGAAAATCATTATCACTTTTTGTGAATAATATTTCAATAATCAGTTAAAAAGTTATAGATTATATTTATAAAAAATGGGCTTTCCTGTCCTTGCCATTTGCGAAATATGTCTTTGTTTACCTACTATTATCTTTGCCCTTTTACCTATAATTTCATGCCATAAAAGAGTACCTGTCACATCAACTATATGTAATTTACTATCAAACGCATTATGGGCTGCATTTATATATGGCCTTTATTCAATGTCTAAAGAGGATAGTTTTGACTATGATAAATCTGAACTTATATGGACATTATCAATTATTGGCATTGTTGTTGTTTTTCTATTATTTCGATTTAGGTTTTTAACCTTTTCTTTTTTATCTGAAACAGATTCTATTCAATATGTTCCATCAATGGTAAAAAATTCTTTTTATGACTTATATACGCTCCTTGAAGCTATTACCAATCTTCGTGCAAATCCTCCAATAATTATAATTGAGGGAGAAGCCGCTCATCTGGTTCAAGTTGACAGCAATCGAGGAAATAATGAATCCACTTCATGGACAGGAGAAACAGTTGTTCCATATGGATCATGGATTGACGTAACTGAAATGCCAATTACTCTTAAAAAGGCTTACATTCTTGATGTTTATTGCTCAATTGAATATAAATTAACGAATGAACTTGAGACAACAATTCAACAGGAAAGGCAAAAATTCGAAAATGAAAACAGGGTACGCGATTCAATTTTTCATTCAAAAGTTGAAGTTGCAAGTCCTGGATTTGCACCACATTTTTATGCTTCAACAAGAGGATCTATTCCGGGGTATGTAAAATTTCTTAAATCAAAAGGAGGTGAAACATTTCGTGAATTTTTGATGTTCATTGGATATCATTCTTTACTTGAATGCATATGGATGATGATGCTAAAAAAGCAAAATCTCGTTCTAAAGAAAAATTTATCACATGAAAATATAGAAGAATGGACTCCGATGTGGAACAAATGCCCGCTTGACTACCACAATATTCCAACAGTAATATAATTTTTTTGATTTTACATCGTCGCATCAAAAGTGTGGTATGAAATATTTTCATGAAATTTTATTTTTGTTTGTATGTATTTTTATAGTTGTACCAAATAAAAATAGTAAAATTAAATCTTACTAGAATTTTTCTTTTTATATAAGTTTTCTTTGATTGGCTTCTTGAATCTTTCAAATCGAATTTGAAATATGGAATGAAGATATTAAAGTGTGAGATAATATTTAAAAAACTAACAAGTTTTATTTGCAATTATTCATAATTTAGACATTGCTGTTTATTTTTTTTATACAAGTTGTCATTTCTTCATTCGACCAATTATATACTGAAAATATTTCTATTTAGCGAACGTTTATTTAACAAACAACGTATTTTAGAATTTAATGTCTGAAGATGGGAGCGGAGATGATAACTTTTTAGCTGGAGATGAGGAAGAAGAAGACCTTGAACAATTTATGCAAAATATGGTTCCTGACGATGATGATGATAATAATAATGAAGAGGAAGACAGAAATTCTGATAATCAAAACGACGACAGTTCTGACGAAGAACTTAGTCCCGACAATCCAACAATTGCCAAACTTCAAAGTGATCTTAATCAGCAACTTAGAACGTTATGGGATGCTGTCGATGTTGCAATTCGTGATAAACAGGCGGAAATTCAAAAAATAACAGATGATCGTGAAAATGTTGGTGTTGAATTATATTCGTTACAACAAACACTCGCTAAGCTTCAAATGCGTCTTACAAATGCTAACGAACAGAAAGACATATGCGAACAAGAAAGAAAGCATACAGAAGAAGAATTAGCTGAATATCGACGAACACTTGAAGAAAATCAAGCTGACTTAAAAGCACGTACAGCTGAGTATGAACATAATCGTTCGGAACTTGATAAATTAAATGATATCGTTTTAAGGTTGGAACAGCATAACCAAGAAACAAAAAATCAAGTTGCTGTTACACGTCGTGAAACATATAAATCGGAACAAGCAGCATCTGAAACAGAAGTATCGAAACTTGATCAAGATATGTATATTGATAGATTAACAAAACAAGTTAAAGACATAACAGCTGATTTATCATTGATTGAATCACAAATCATAGCACAACGAGGTGAAACGAAAACAGCGCGAGATGCATTACTTCAAGCTTCTCTTGAAATGGAAAAAATTAATTTTGAAAGAAATCATTTACTTCAAGATTGGAATTCATCATTAATTAGTGTTAAACGTCGTTCAGTTACATTAGATGAAATTAAAAAAGCAGCTGCTGCGCAAGAAGAAGAAATTAGAGCTCTACAAAACGAAAACAGTGGTCTCAAAACTCAAATTCAACAACAGCATGACATTAAAGAAAAGAATCAAATTTTATTCAATAAAATTCAAGACCGTTTGAAATTCTTACTTGGCAAATTGGATGATGCCAATAAACAAAGAGCAAGTCTTCAAAATCAACTTGATTCATTATGCCAACTAACAAAAGAAAAGGACCAAGCTGTTTCAAGAGCTCTAATAGAAAAAAATCAAGCAAATACAGAATATAACCAATCATTAAAAGGTGCAAACGAAATCAGCAATCAAATTCATGAACTCGAAAATCAGATTTTACAACATGTAGTTGAACAATCTGAACTTAAGAGTGATACTGAAGCGGCTCAAAATGCGGTTCAAAAAGTTCGTGATCAAATTGCAGATAAAGATCGCGAATTAAGTAATCTTCGAAACGAAGTTGTTCGTTTAAAGATTGATAAATTAAATATCAACGGCCAAAGCGAAAAACTCGAACGAGGCCTCAAAGAAATTGTTGAGGAACTTCAACAAAAAGATAATTTAATCAATCAATATGAAATGCAAATACGAAGAAATAATGTTGATATCGAAAAACGTCAAGGCGAAGTAGATAAACTTAATCGTCAATATGATGCTCTTAAATCAGCACAAAATGGGGAAGAATATGGCCCTCTTGAACGAACCATTCGTATGCTACAGAGTAAAATCGATCAAAGTGATGAAAATGCAGCTGAGAGTCAGAATCAGTGGCTTAAAAAACAAACAGAGCTTGTTGCCCTAGAACACAATTGTGATGACTTAGAAAACAATAACAACAGAACAATTGCACATATTGCAGTTCTTTCTCGTAAACGTGATCGAACTCGAAATAATCTTCAAGCTACAGAAAAAGAAATTGAGCGATTAAACATACAAATTCGTTTATTGCAACGTGAAATGTCACGCTTAGGCGGTCAGCTATCTGCAAACAATGATGATGGCAATGTTTTAGTTGAAGGTAATATTCAACTTGAAGCTGACATTCTAGAAAGTTTACGAAAGAAAGAAGAAGAGGCAGCTAATATGGCCTCAAAAGTAGAAGAACTTGCTACTATTCGTGAGCAACTTGCAGATGATCTCATGGAAACTGAAAAAGAAATCATGCTTTGGGAGAAGAAGCTTGTTTTAATGAAGCAAATGCATGAAGCGCTTGATCCAAACTATGGAGCAAATGAATTGAAGACAATGAAGAAAGAGATAGCAAGAATGGAACTTCGTTTGAAACAAATTAAGAAGCAACAGGGCGTCATTGTTCAAGAAATGGAATTTGCATTAAAACGAAGAGAAACGATTGCAACTAGAGGCGCAGTTCAAAAGAGATTAAACAAAGATCGAACTCGTGCCGATGTTGCTAAAGGCATCACCGAGTTAAAGAGAGAAGTAAGAAGAATAAACGAAGAAACAAATAGAGAAGATATGGCAATGCAAGATGACGTTGAAAGACAGAGAGAATTGACTACTGAAATTGAACAACTTACACAAGTTTTTAGAGAAGTTCAATTAAGAAAAGCTGAAGTTGAAAAAGTTTTAAATGAAGAAGAAAAGAAGAAAAATGTATCACTTGCAAAATTGACAAGAATGCATGAAAAAACCAGACTTTTGCAAAGATCAATTTCAAATGCGAAAGTAAAGTCACAAGATAAATATCAAACGTTGATGACTCAGATTCAAGGCCAAGAACAGCAAGTAACTAATTTGATTGATATGCTTGAAGGCGATTTCCCACATTTGAAAAATAATTTGCAAGCAGTGAAAGATAAAATGATTGTTGTATAAATTTTTTTTTTTAAATAATTATCTCACATTCTATGCTTCTAGATATATAATTTTTATTTATGTCTTAAAACAAATACCAAATTATTGCAGACAAATAAATATGCAAACAAATAAAATAATGAAAAATATTATGCATTATTTTGTAGTGCTGAACAAAATGCACATATGCTGTCATCAAGACCAGGAAGACCACATGATGGACATCTTCCAGGTTGTTTGAATGGAACAAGTTTTTCACCTAATTTTTGAACAGCAAATGCAATTCCGCCATTCCCATCATCATATATTGATTTAAGCATCTCTTCTTCATATTTGAAGACCTTTTTTAAAGGAGAGGCTGAACCATCAAAAATAATACCTTTATGCTTGCAGTAAAATTCTGCTTCTATTGAAAGAACTTGTCTTGCTGGCCTTAAAATAGAAACAGGTGCATAATTCTCATGGTCATCAGAAGATATCCAATAAGCAAATTCAGGACGCCCACAACTCAAAACTGCTATATTGGCTAGTGAGATTCTGTCAGCATTATCTGCTAAAATAACACAATTGAAATCATTTGATTTGGCAAATTCGATTATTGAGGAAATTGTAAAATTGGGAATTTTATGAAGTACAACATTTTGAGTAGGAGATGGGTCTGAATCCGACACGCGCGTAAATTTTGATTTGAGATCAAAATCTGATACTGATGTAATAGCTTCAAGTTTTCGAACTATTGTTGTTTTTCCTTTCATATTTGGCGTTAAATGCCTTGTAAGTACATCAAGAGCAAACATAGAGGAAGATCTTCCAGATATTGCAACCAGGACATGAATGGTACCAGAAATTTTAGTTATCCCTTTTTTAAATGAATCCATTAGAGAGCGGCCTGCTGCATTACATTGACAATCAGCGCATCGATTAACTCCCTTTCTTAAGCAAATGCATTCTTTTACTTGATGACAGGAACAACATTCAGTCATTCAAATTTTTTTTTTTTCTGTCCAATTCGAAATCAATTTTTTCAGTAGTTTATATAGTTCTATATGCCAAATCATAAATTTAAATAATGTCAGGCAGAAGACCGAACAGAAAAGTGGCATCAAGAACAAAAGGAAAATCCACAACACAAGACTCAAATACTCAAAATAAGCCTCAATCACAAAATACCAATGAAAATTCAACACAAAAATGTCTCAAAATTTTATGGGAAATATTTAAAAAGCAAGAGGAATATACTCCAGATGAATCTTTTTCTATATCAAACTCTATTATTGTTGGGCTAACTGAAATAGAAAAAGAAATTGATAATCTTCATCCTATTCTTCAAGAAGAAATACCTATTTCATTACTTATTGTTAAAGAATTTTGTAATAATGTAGGAATTCAAAATTATAAAGATATTGAACCAATAATAGATAAAATTGTGTACAAACAACGATAAAATATCTATTTTTATCAATTTATTCATCTATGTAAATAAAATGGTTATAATACTTTATATAATTTATTACATGATATTTTTAAGACTCATTTTACACTTTATCTTCATTTTTTAAGGCTAAGAGAGCAGCTTCGTACTTCTTTCTAAGTGATTGCCATTGTGGCTTCATTGAGGGAGTTAAAAGACCATTTTCAACAGTAAATTCTTCAACATCGATTAATACATGCTTGATCTTCTCAAACCCACGAAGGTTATTTTTAATAGCGGTTTGTAAAAGTTTTTGCAGTATATCATCTTTAACAACTTTACTATTTATGATATCTGTAATTCCTTGATTATTCCAGTTCTCAATCAGCTTTTTTTCAGGTATGACAACAGCCAATGGAGAGTCTTGGTGAGAATCAGCGTAAATAAAGATGTTTTGAATTCCTGCAGTATTATTGTAGATATCAGTTAAAGAAGAAAGAGAGATATATTCACCTTGGCTCAGCTTAATTAATTGTTTTACACGATCAATAATTTGAAGTGACCCGTTACTAGCTATTGTTCCGATGTCACCAGTTGCAAACCATCCATCATCATCTAAAACTTCTTTTGTTAAAGCTTCATCTTTATAATAACCTTTGAAAACATGAGGTCCTTTAACTAATACTTCACCACACATCGGGCTTCCACGAGGATCATAATTGAAACCATCAACATATCTTAGCTTAACCTGCGAAGTCAAAGAAACTGCTCCAATATCACTTGCACTCGACGTTATTATTTCAGAAACAGAAACAGACGCCGATACTTCCGTAAGACCATAACCACTAACTATATTTGGTGTAATTGCAGTTGCAAGAAAATCATAAACATCAGGTAAAATTGGAGCTCCTCCACTAACAATTAGTCTAACTCTTCCACCAAGAGCTGCTAAAAATGGACGGAACAAAATTGAATCCATAACAATACTATAAGGCTTTTCTTCTCTAAATCTTTTTAGTTTCCATTTCATAGCAGCGTTTATAACAGTTTGGAGAAAAGAAGGAAGCTTCTTTATCTTATCTTTCATTGAGTCAACGATTCTGTTCCATACTCGAGGGACACCGCAAATGATTGTTGGTTGCAAAATGGAAAGATCATCAAGCATGTTTTTTACTGTACCAGAATAATAACCAATTGAAGCTCCTCTTGCAACCATGATAATTTCGACACCAAGAGCATATATGTGAGCTAAAGGTAAAAACGAATAATATGTATCACTTGTACTAATTGAACAACCAAGACATCCAAGACCAGTAGCACCAGCAATTATATTTCTATGAGTAAGAAGACATCCTTTTGGCAGACCTGTTGTTCCTGATGTATACATGATCATCGCAAGATCATCCGGACCTGGTTCTGTACAGCATTTGTTAAAAGAATCAATTTGGTCCTCAGATACCAAAGCTGATTCACATGATTGGACTTTAATTGTTGTATTATTAGATTCAATACTTGTGGGTTCAATGTCTCCAATAACTAAAACATTTTTAACAATGTGATTTGTATATTTTCTTTCGGTAGGATCAGGCTGGCTCAAAGAATACAAGACTGTTTTGAGAGAATCAAACTTTTCTTGGCTAACAACAACAAGAGAACATTCTGAGTGACAAATGATATACTCTGCTGCACCTGGACCAAGTGTATCATAAATTGGTACTGGAACTAATGAACTCATAAAACAAGCATATGCTACTGTTTGCCACCATGGACAATTAATACTGTATATTCCAACTTTATCTCCAGGTTTTAGTCCAAGATTTGAAATGAGCCCAATGGCAAACCTTTTAACACGATTTGTAAATTCTTTGTATGTTAACCAATAATATTCGCGAGATAATTTTCCTGTCTTTTTATCAATTCTACGTTCTCCAACAAAGTTACAATCACCATATTTAACTACAGCTGCTTTTAAAAGTTCACTTGCCGTATAAGCATCTGGAAGACACCGAAAAGTGGAAATTAATTTACCTCCATTTTCTTTAATTGTAGTGTTATGCTGAAAAATAGGAGATTCTTTGGGATTTCCAGAATCTGAAACAATGACTGAATGTGGTTTACCTAATTCATTAGTTTCCATTTGCAGAAAGTGAAATGAGTTTTGTATGCATATCATTCAATTACATTTATTAAAATATCTTTAAATTAAAAAGTATATATTCCAATTTATTTTAATAATTAATATAATTGAATAACATATAATTTATTCCTAAGAGAGAAATGCAGAAATAATAAATAAAGTGAGTAAGCGACATATTTTTTTTTATATGGATATTCAATTATTGAAAAATTCAATTAAATATTATCTACTATTTTTTATATGACTGAATTTTGAAAAGCACTCAAAATTGAATAAATTCTATAATAAATATATTTAACCGTAAATAACATATACATATCCATCTATTAAATTTCATATGAAAATAGACGAATAAATCATATAAATTAATATCTCTCTCAAATTTTTCAAATTGAATTATGTATGGTTTTTTTTAAAAAATTGATAATGTTTTATGAAAAATAATAAATTCATTAATTTTTTAGATATTATTCCCTATACATTGAAATCAAATGCTTTTTGGGAAATATTTGAATTGTTAAATACCAATGCTGGTTCATAAATGATTATAACAGTGATGAATAATCTCAAAAAAGTAACTGTTTACATTTTTGATTATATTTGAGAAAAATAAAGAAAAAAGAAATATTTTTAATTAAAATAAATATTCTTTAATGTTTTAATACTTTATAAATTAATAAACATATGCTTTTTTTATTTTATATTCTAATTAATTTCAAGATATTTATATTTTTTATCCTCACTTTTTTTTCAGAAAACTCATAGAATTGACATTTTAAAAAAGATCATATTTACTAAAATTTACTTTGGCTAATTTTAAGAAATACTTAAATACAAATATTTCAAATGATCCAGGGATGGTTACCGTTACTAATCGGTAAACATTTAAACGTTCTCTACCGTACAGGTATTACCTTTAAAACTGCCAGTATATGGTAATACCAGTACACTTACCGATTTACTGGGAGAAATGTTACCGGAAATGAAGTGAAGCTTTCAGTAAAACATCGGTATTTATTTTTTGATGATATTATAACATACTTTTCAAAAAATCATTCTAAATTAAATATATTTGATGCTTGTTATAATGTCAAATTAGAATACCAGTTTAATTATATAATTTTAATTTATTTCATTATATAAATTCTATTTTATATTTAATTATCTTAAGCCTAAAAAAATATTAAATGTCATAGCTAAAAATTTTAACTCAAAATTATAATTATTATATCAATATGGAATTACCGGTAATTACCAGTAATCATAAAAAAATACATTTTACTACTTTTATGAAAAAAATCGGTATGAAATTTTTACTGGCGGTTATTTTAAACGTATTTACAGGTACATACTCAATACTCCAAAAAAAATACAAGTATTTACTGCTTACCAGTAGCATTCCGGTAAACGGTAAAAACTGATCTCGGTAGCCATCCCTGAAATGATCTAATCTTTGGAATGAAAAAACTAAAAAAAAAAAGATCGAAATACATATTTTGTATACAAATAACAAATAAAAATGGAAAGCTATATGTTTTTATTATACTACATAATATATTTATTTAAATTATAAAATCAAATTTATAAATGAGCCAATCATTATATGAAACGATATAATGAAAGACAAATAAATGAATTAAACTAATATTTCGGTACTGAAACAGTAATAATCATCTCTAATATCAATTCCATTAAATTGCATTTAATTTGAAATTACCAATCTATTGATTTTTGAATCCATAATCAAAATGCATAAATACATCATTTTATATATGCTTTTTGATAAAGTAAACAAATTTTATATTTTGAAATAAACTTGGAATATATATATAATAAATGTATTTTTTTTTTCAACTTAGGAGTTATTGCAATTTAGGATATTTTTTATTTCAATCAGTGTATTTAGAATTATAAAGTGCGAATTTTTGTTTTCATGGTTAAAAAAATCATTTTTTCTTATATTTTGAAAAATCAACTTTATCTATTTCTTTCATCATTATATCAATTTGTTTCATAGAATCTGTGCGAAAATTTGATACATTATCTATTATTTGTTTTTGATAAGATAGGAGAAAATCCATTATTGTGTTTTCGTTCAAAACATCTGATTTTGATTTCTTATCATAATTGTCTGCGCTTATATTTTTACTTAATGATTTTATCTCTTTAATTGGTTTCATTGGTGGTAAAGGAGGTCTGGGAGGACTCGGATATTTTTTTTTTTTAGTCTTATCTTTTAAATGAAATTGATTGTCTTCTTTTTTTTTAGTTTCATTTCTGTTTTCAAATTGTTTTGGCTTTCCATTGGGTTTAAAATTATGATCTGTTTTTTTCGAAGAGTATGTACGAGGATTAGTTTTTGTTTTATTTGAATCTGATTTATGTTCTGTTGTTTTTTTACGATCTACAATTGAATCATCTTCTTGTATATCGTCAAAAAATCCACTAAGCATTAATAGAATTAATTATAAGCAAAAAAAACTCCCCTATAGAGGCTCGAACAGACAACTTTATTAAAAAAAGTAAAGAAAAAGTTATCATCTAGTTATAAAGAAAAAGTTGTTATAATAAATGAATTTCTTTACATAATGATTTCTTGAATTATTTTTTTTCAATATAACGAAAACTTAAAAAAAGAAAAACAACATTCAAATTTTTACAAAAAAACGTTTTCTGATATAAAAAATTGTAAACTTTATAAATTATATTCATTTTCAAATGATATTTGCTCTGAAAAATTTTTAAACGTTAGAATTAATGCCTGCAAAGAAAGGAAAAAAAGGCGCTAAAAAAGGAAGATTAGAGGAAGAAGAAAACCTTCGAAAGCAAAAACTTCCAGAAGTCCTTCGACGTTTTAATTATTTATATGAAATTTATGATCAAGAAGCGACTGGCTCAATAAGTGAAGAGGACTTCCCTTATTTTGTTAGGTCTCTTGGACTTTGTCCTACAAATGCGAAACTTCGAGAACTTGCTAATCAATGTCGTGCAAATGAAGGCGATGCTGATTACAAAATTGTAAAAATTGAAGAAGTACTTACACCTCTTGTTGTTGAAGTGCTATTAAATCCAAATTCGGAACTTGCACCTCCATCTGAAGAGCAATTGAGAACTGCTCTCAAATCACTCGATCTTGAACATAAAGGCCATTTAACAGAAGGTGACTTCAGGACACTTTTGTCAAGCAATGGCGAAAAACTTGATCCTGATGAACTTGAACCAGCTGTTGATGAGGCAGTGAATCCTGCAACTGGGGTTGTTGATCTTGATCGTTATGCAGGAAGATTACTAAATAATTCAAAATTAACTTATGTACCACGATATTCTGATACACAAGAACAAAATCAACCTGAAGTTCAGCCACCAGATAATGTTGATATGAAATCAACAGCAACATAATTATTTTTTCTCTTTTTATTGAAAATGTTTACTTTTTTGTTCTTGAATTTCAATAAAATTGATTTCTTTCTAATTTTAATTAAAGCTTATATAAGTAATTTTTGATGAATAAAAAAAGAGGAAAGGAATAGAATATAGGGCAAAGACGAATAATTATAAAGCTATAATTATTTAGTTGATAAATCAAAAAGAATAAAAAAAATAGTTTATTTTGGAGTTGGATATGAAACAGAAACATAATCGAAAAAGTTTTCTTCATCATCATATTGTTCATTAGCATTTGAATGAACACGAACTTCATTATCTGCTCTAGTGGTATTAAAATTCTTAGCAAAATCGCGCATATCTCGAGCAATTTTATGATCAAATTCTGTGATTTCAGTAGGCTCACCTCTGAATTTTTCAATTTCTTCTTCATTGTTTAAAGCCCAAAGCTGTTCGGCTGTCATTACAATAGGTTGTTCTCCTGACATAATTATAAAATTTTATAATAAAAAACTGAAAGCTTTGATATGAACAATTGTTAATAGAAAATATTTGGCTTTACTCAAAGAAAATTTCATCTTAATACAAACCGTTTATAATGGGGAAATATTTTAGCTGAGCGATAAAAATTTATTAATACGTTTTTTTTCCTCAAAAAAAGTTTATGATTAATACAAAAAGTTAAAAAATTTTAGGTGAGCATAAAAACGTCTTTCATTAACAAATGATTCATTGGGGCGTCGAGAATGAATTGCACACATTTCTCGGCCAAGCACAATTAGGCGCTATATGTACTCTTTTTAATAGTGATTTTATTATTTGCTCGTCAAAAAAAACATTATTTATTTCGTCGAATCAAATTTCCAAAACATCTTCTAATGTATATGTAACGCTAACATTTTCTGAAAATCTCGATATGGTTTTTGTAATTGAAATTGGTTTTTGCAGATTAAGCGCTTTTCAACCGAGAAATCCAAATGATTTTTATTTGAAAGATTTTCCACTTGGACAACAATGGGTTCATCAATTATATTATGATAAAACACATAATTTTTTAATTACAGTTGGTAACGATATCAAAATATGGAGCGTTTCAAGAAATAGAAAAGTATCAAGCCCTGAAGAAAGACTCGTTTTAGAACTTCAGAACACAATCCCAACGACATCATTTGTACGCGATTTAAAAGAGATTTTTGTAGATGAAGGTCGAAGTCGTCTCATTGTTCCTTCATCAAATGGATTGATAGTTTACCATTACGATGGTCAAGTAGCAGCTAACAGATCAAATATGAATCTTGATAAATTTAATACAGTCAGTTTACGAGTAGCTCCTGTTAAACATCAAAGAATGAAAGAACAGTTTAAAAAAGAATTAAATGTCATTCCTTTAAATTTATACAAACGTTTTTTTGCGGCTGATACCGAAGGCAATTTACTTTTATGGCACAGGAGTGGACAACTTCTTCATCGATTTGATGAAAGAATACAATCAATTGTTTTTTCTGAATTTGTCTCTCCAGAATTTGTTATTCTTGTAGATAAAATGAGTAAAATATATATATTAGATGTCAAGACCTATCATACAGTTTTAGTTGATGATAAAATAAATAAGAAGCCAGATCGAGTTTCATTACTCCGACATCCCGATCGTTTAGCTATATCGTCAGTCAATGAAATATTTATTTTCAGAATCAACACTCTTTGGAAACTTTGGTATCATCCTATTTCAAATGCATTTTCCGTTAATCGATACACATCACCCCATTTAATGTCCCGATATGGATACTTCTCAGACGATGGCTTTTTTAGGCTCATTTCACCCAAGGGAAGCTACCTTGTCGCTTCTGCAGCAGTCAGAAAGTGCGCCACACCACGATACGTTGCATATGACCCCAATTACGACGATGATCTTTGCATCATGGCACTCGATGACAACACCATCCAATTTTTCAAGATCATTGACGGCGACTCTCCATACATTTTGACTGAAAGTGACAACAAATATGATAATGTAAACAAAATGAACAAACTTTTGCTTCGAAAAGAGGCGGAAGAAGCCGAAGAAGCCAAAAAAGAGAAAGACCAAACAGACCCAAGTCAAATCCAAGACCAATCCAAGGACAACAACAAGAAAGAAGACGAAAAAAATAAAGAGACAGAAAAAAATAAAGAGACAGAAAAAAATAAAGATGACGATAAAAATAAAGAAGGTGAAAATGAAGGTGAAAAAGAAGACGTTAATGAAAATTATGAAGTTAGCAACGAGGACTTGCTGAGGAGGGCCAAGTTGGAGGAGAACATGAGGAGCAGGATGATTAAGAAGACGGATGATTTCCATATCGTTGACTCGATCAGAAGCAATTCAAAAATTGTCCTTATGGCCAAAGTATTCAAAGAGATGGAATGGGCCCTCATATCACTTGGTCCCTCGGGTGATTTAAACGTCTTTAAGTGGGGAACGTGGGAACAAAAAAAACGGTTATTTTTTGACCATTCAACGCCAAAATACGCCTATTGGGACAAGCCAAATAACACCTTAATTATTCTCTCTCAGAAAAAGTTGGCAATCATATCACTTGAGACGTTCATTTTCAATTATAACGGTTACTTCAAAGAACCTCTATGCGCAGCATACGAGAACGGTTCCCTTCTCACTTACACAAAGGACAAAAAAGCATGTTATTATGATGTAACGGACAAAACCGTCACAAAGGTCGAAGAATTGACCATATCCACAAAAGTTGTATCGTTAACACTTCAATACGGCATTCACATCTTTGTGTACGACAACATGACGATAACTATCGGTAACCGCTCAAACTTCTCAATTTATTCAATTGAATTTCCGTTCCAACCGTCTGTTGTAACGTTCACAAATTGCTCATCGTTAGATCTTTTGATTGCCATTAAAAATGAGGTCATGATCATGCCACTTTTGAACTATTGTCCTGACATTGAATCAACCGTTGTTCACATCGATGACAACGACGGAAGCAAGAATGATCCTCGCGTCTTTCTGAAGAGTCACAAGTGGCGAAAGAAGAACTCGAAGTATCAGGACGCAGCCACCGGGACAGACGAGAACAACGACCTTGAAAATGACAGCAATTCGAGCGACATCGGCGACTACGATGACATCAATTCTGACTCCGATGATGATGACTTCACAGACGATGACGAGTACAACAAGAAGAGGAGAATCAAGCGGTATCGGAAGCAGTTAAAGCGAGGCATTTTCAGGTCAAGAGAGTTCAAGACCACGACGAAGCCTTTCTTTGATGCTGAAGCGGATTTTGAAGAGAGTTTTGATATTAAAAAGGCATCGTTTCAACCGCCGCCTCCAAGGCCAATTAAGTCAATTGCGGCGACATTTGCTGTACCCGGGGACGACCAGAAGAAGATCAAGGAACCAGAGCCAAGGAAGCCTGTCCACCTCATTGCAGGGAAGATCAAGTCTGGCCAGAAAGCGAACTTTTTCAGATTCACTGGCTCGCAATTGAATGACGGCGATGAAGAGGAGGAGGAAGAAGAGGAAGCGAATGAGAATGGCGACAGAATCAAAGGGATGTTCGACCTTCTTGAGATAAAGGAACTGACGTTCGACAAGGAGACGCAGACAGACGAGACGTTTGTCGACAAGATGAAGGAAAGAGAGGCCGAAGAGAGAAGGAAGCAGCTCTTGGCCAAGATTGCAGAAATGAACAAGAAAAACCGCCGGAAAAGAGGCAAAGGCAACGGCGAAGATGGAGAAGGTGATTATGATGACGATAGCGTCAATGGGAAGAAGGGCAAAAAAGGGAAAAATGGAGAAGAAGGAGGAGGAAGTGAGAGTGAGTTTGACAGCGAAGACAGCCGTCACAACAAGGGTAAAAATAAGGGCAAAAATAAGGGTAAAAATAAAGGCGGAAAAGGAGAAGGCGACGATGCAACAAGCGGCGATTCTAAGTCAACACGGAGCGGTTTATCATCAAAGCTATCGTCCCTCTCAAAAAACGGAAAAGGAAGTCGATTCAACCGCCGAAAGGGAGGCGACAAAGACGGCGCCGGCAAACGCGGCAAAACGAAAGGAAACGGAAGCGATATCAACTCGAGATTGAGCAGCCAAAACATGCCTGGCGACCTTTACTTCAACTCGTCAGCTGACGCAATCGGCCAGCAGAAAAATGTGCCAAACGGTTATGGCGGCGGCGGCGGCGGTTACGGTTCAGGCGGAGGGAAAAATGGGAGAAACGGGAAAGGATACGGAAATGACGGGGATTTCTCGAAGACTCCACGAAGAGGAAAAGGCGGTTTTGGCGGCGGTTACGGTTATGGGAAAGGAAAGGGAGGTGCCTATGGAGACGGTTATGGTGACGGTTACAACGGAGATGGAACAGGGAACCTCCTCGACGGAATAGATAAGCTGGAAGGAAGGCTTCCTTCCAAGATATACAGACGAATAGATTATGACGATGCTTCACTTTTTGACCGCCTAAATGGTCACTCACCATCTTGCAACTGTCGCGAGTGCTGCGACCCTAACTACAAGAACCTCCACAAGGACGTGCACTTGCCTTCATACCGCCTGATCAGCTCCGACGGTTGCAGCTGTGGCCACGACCACGATCATGACCACGACGATCAAAAAGCTCACAAACATGGAAATAGCTACATCTATGGGAACGAGCCTTACATCGGCATCACGATTGAGAACTTTCCAGCGGACACAGATTTCCGCAACAACACCATCCTTTGCGGTTATGACAGTCCCCCCCTGGACGACGATAAGGACAAGGAAAGCAACAAAATAGAGCTGCTCCCAGTCGTCCCACCAAGGACGCCGAAGAAGAAGCGGAAGATGCCTATCGTCATTCCTCCTGATCGTCTTTCATTCAATCGTCACAACGGCCGTCCTCCGCCAGTAAGCACCGCACCTCAACCGCCGTCACAAAGGCCAAATTCGTCTCGAACAGGCCAAAACGTACTCATCACGCAGCAGGAGGGCGGAGAGCCGTTCGTCGAGGAGGACGAGGACGACCATGAAGAGGAGGCACCAAGGCGCCCGACGAGCTGCAGGACGATCCTTTCAACGCCCGAGAAGGAAGCGCTCTGGCAGACACCAGCAACGGCCTACAACGACAGTTCTCTTTATCCGCAATTCAGGTTCTCAACTTCGACAAGGTCAAATTATTCTGATAAATTGACCTCTTCGTCATCGTCTGAGGCATCCACACCAAGGCACAGCGGGAGGATGTCACTCAGAGACAGCTACACACTCGAGTTCGAGAACACTTTGACATCGCCAAGAAACTTGTCAAAGCCGGTCCTCCACAATGAGGGTTACAACGGTTATGGAAGCGGTTTCGGTTACGAGTTCGCTAAAAAAGCTCCTGATCAGAAAAAGTTGAGAAGAAGCACGGAGGTTTTGCCTCCACTGCCAAAGCCTGTTTAATTGATTTTATGTTTTTTTATTTATTTATTTTTTACTTTATTAAAATTTGTTTGAATTTTGAATTTTGAATTTTATTTTATTTTAGAAGGGTAGACAGTATTCCGTTAACAATTTTAAAAACAAAAAAATCCTCAATATTAATTTATTCATCTATTTATTTTGATTTAAAAAATATAAACTATTTTTTAAGATATAAATTCGATTATATGCAGAAATAATTTATAAAGTAATGAGATATATTAATTCTTATTTTTCAAAATTGAAAGCTTTACATCATTTTCCTTCAAATTTGAAATCTTTATTTTTCCAAAATGTATCATAGGAATGCAGTTTTGCAGAGTTAATACCAAAGTGTTTTTGCTATAGAAGGTGGTGTAAAATTTTCGCGAAGTTTTTAACGGTGAGTTTTTCGCAATGAAGATTGATTATTTTTTTCACAATTAACAACCAAATATATGAAAAATCATACAAATTAATAGATTTATCTACAGAATTGTACGATAATTTATTCATTATTTCATAATAATTGCATTCAAAATTATAATTATCTTCAAATTGAGTCATCTCTAGCAAATGTAAGAAATTATTTACTCATTTTAATATAATTTTCTTTTTTTATAAAACATATAACTTAATAGGAAACACAATTCTTTTTTTTTAACTGATTGGTCTTGTATCTAAATTAATGAGGGTTAATCTATATTATTTTTTATGTTATGGCGAATTGCTCTATTTCTAATTATTATTAGTTTATTTTCTGTTGGCATTGAGCTTATTGTATTTCATATCAGAATTTAATCTGAAAAAAAAAAAAAAAAAAAAAAAAAAAAACAATTTATTGTTTTAATAAATAATTAGCTTTAAATATTTCTAATTTTTCAATTCTTATTTATAATTTTCATATGTTGTATTATGATCAATTATGCAATTTGCTAAAATAAATCATTCAGAGTCACTTTTTTGGTAAATCTTCATGATTAAAAATGATTTTCTATATCAAATTTGTTAGTTATCAAAATTATTTTAAATTATTGAATGAAAGAAATTAAAAGAAAAATGGTGACTTACATCACATTAATCTTTTTCTTCAATGTCTTTGATGATGCTTCGAACTCTATCCTCTTCATTGTCTTGTTCATCATCAGAATCTTCGGGTTGTATATTTGTACTAGCTTTTACTTTACTTTCTTCAACTTCAATTATTAAAGTTGATGGAGTTTGAGAACGCGTAATCATCTAACTGAATTGAACATTAAAAAAAATATTCACAATTTTCCTGAAAGGTCAATATTTTTATGACGACGATCAATAAATCATAGAATTAATTATTATTATTAAAATAGATATATCTTAATTTTTACCGTTAAAATTTAAATTAAAGAATATATTTATAATTATTATGAAATATATTTTATTATAGCAAAGTTATAGAAAATACCTTTGATAGGAAAAGACTGTCTACCCTTCTTTTATTTTATTTTTTTTTTTTTATTCTCTTTGCAATGTTTTCAAAGTTTGTGTTTTTTTTCTTGTGATGTCCCATGTGATATTAAACAAAGCGACTCATAATTTTTTACTCGCTTTTAATAAAAATAATCGAAAAGCGCAGTTTTCTCTACGGATACTTTTTGATCACGTAATATTAATATAGTTAATTATTATTTGACACTTGCTGCTACGCAATATCAGTCAGATGTACAATTCTAATCCTTCTATGTCGCATATGACATTGATAAAGCTATTCATCATTTTAAAGAAGCTTCATGTTTCAATCATCCATATTCAAAGAATAATCTTGGAATCATTTACAAAGCAGGAGAAGGAGTTTCAAAGAATCCACATGCATTAGTTGAATACTTTGAAAAAAGCAATCTGTCAGAAAGAAGATGAAATTTCAATGTTTAATTTAGTCCATGTTTAAACCTGATCTCACCAAGGCGATTGAATTGTTAAGTCAAATCAACACTCAAGGAAAATATATATTCTTTTTGATTTATTATGCTTAGCAGTGATTAAGAATTATTACAAAACTTCTTATTTCATACAAGCAGATTTTGATGAGCTTTTTTAAATTAAAAAAAGCTGAAATACTTCGTTTTATTATGTTCCATATTTTTTTTAAATGTCAAGTTCACAATGTAATATTCATTCGTAAACATTTCAATTTCATAATTGAAGTTTGAATCAGAAATAAAATAATTTTCATGCGTTTTCATTGGAGTATTGTTGCATTCTGATAGTTTTTTATATATATATATATTAATTATTGTAAAAATTTTTGAATTACTGCGTTACACTTTCTTTTACAATTTGAAAATATGTTTTTATAAATATATATATGTTCAATATAAAATATCAAAATTAAAAATAAAAAAAATATGAAATTAAAATGGAAATCTAAAAATAATTTTCTCATTACTTGACAGTTAATGAAATTTTAATATTTTATTTTATTTTATTTTATAATAGTATTATAATATAATTATAATATAAAATAATATGCTACATAATAAAAATATAAAGTTATACTAATTTATAAATTAACTGTTCTAATAACTTTTTGTGTATTACATTCAATTATTTTGTTATAGATTTGAATTGATTTAAATCAACGTGTTTTTGATCCATTCAATTTTTTTATCAATGTATTACCGAGAAAATTCAAGCTTCAAAAGTTTGATATCAAACTTGAAAGCAGCTAACTATAATTTCGAATTTTATTATGATGGCATGCTGTGGATTGAAGAGGAATTCGATCATCCACAAAATTATCAAGAAAAAAAAATTCTTTATTCAAAGTTGCTCAGAATTCAATGGCAACTTTTTCATTATATATTTGTTTATTGATTCAATTTAAATAAAATTTTCAGTTTTTTTTTTTTTTTGAAATTTTAAATTATTTGGTATAATTTTATCTAGAAATATTTTAAAATTCATATATTCAATTATTTGTGAATCTTGCGCAAGATTCACTTTTTAAGAGAATTCAATTTTCTGAGTAAAAAAAATTGTTATAAATTTGATGAATGTACATAACAAAAAATAAAAATATTTGAATTTGATAATAAACATTGGATTGAATTTTTTTTTTAAATCCATAAATCTTTATCAAAATCTTGCGAATATTGGATTAACCAAATTTTTTTTTGACTGATACTATTTTCAAATAGTTTTTAATTTTGAAAAGAATTTATTGAATAGATGAAGTGATCAAACACCTCATTACCTTAGATGCTTTTATTATTTCTCTGCATTTTTTCTTATGAATTCACAATGTATGAATATGGAATAAAAATTGTTGGAAAAATCTCAACTTCATTCACGGTTACAAATCCTGATGGAGAAACAGAAACAATTGGAGGAAATCCTAATACGTATTTAACAAAAACGATTCGTAGATCTGATTCTAGCCAATTTACTTATAAATACAAGTTCAAAGATTGCTCATTTGAAGAGAACGGATACATAACTTCTAATAAAATAGTGCCAGAAGTTGGCGATGAATATCTTCAAAATATTTGTCAAAAAAAATATTTCCCAAAATTGCTGGAAAAAACTTATCTTAATGTTCAAAATGACATCGAAAATAAAGATGTTAAGTTTTATAATGAAAAAAAAAACAGAATTTGCGAAAGGTGATATAAGTTCATGGATTAGTACAGAAGTGTATTTTAATGCCGATTATTACATTAAATCAAGCTTATGCACAGATTATGTTAAAATAAGAACCTTCAGATCTTATGCTAATGAAGATTATGTAGAACATATAACTGACAATGATGTTCCGGCAAAATGTGTTGAAAAACCTCCTTCTCAAACTTATTATCTTAAAATTAATAACAGCCTCAGTGAAAGTTACAAATTGTTCGCTCTACGATCTGGAAGCTATGTAGAAATTCAAAGAGGAACTACCAAAACTTTTAAAGACACATCTACTTTCACGATGAATTTATACATAACATCATCAAAATGCCCAGAGTATACATTTGTCGGTATTCACCAAGCATCTACAAGTTCTTCAGATGTCGATGTTATTGATGATAATAGAGTTCCTGATAAATGCGTTGATAATTCCCCTCCTTCTCAAACTTATTATCTTAAAATTAAGAACAGCCTCAGTGAAAGTTACAAATTGTTTGCTCAGCAGTCTGGAAGCTATGTAGAAATTTTATCAGGAATTACCAAAACTTTTACTGACACATCTACTTTCACGATGAATTTATACATAACATCATCAAAATGCCCAGAGTATACATTTGTCGGTATTCACCAAGCATCTACAAGTTCTTCAGATGTCGATGTTATTGATGATAATAGAGTTCCTGATAAATGCGTTGTTACTGATGAAGATGAAAGTTCAAAGATATTAAAATACACTCTATCATCAACAGTCAATAACATACGAAGGCCAATGCAGATACATATTGTCAAGGAAGCAGCAGATGGATGCATTCCATCTAAGAATAGTCCTTTGGAGTCTTTGTCTTCAAGCAAGGACAATTCATTAGAAAAAAGCGGAACTTCTAATAATCGTAAAAACAGCAAAAATAGTCCAAATGTTATGTTGATCGTTGGATTTGTTGCTGCTATGGCTGCTATAGTAGCTATCGTTGTCATATATAAGAAGAATGCTGGCAAATCATCCCAGTAAGATTCACAATAAATAAACATTTAAATTTTATTTAGATCTAAAAATTACATTTATAATACCAGAGTTTTTTAAGGTTTAATATTAATGCTGTAAACAAATATAAAGTTTATCTTCTTTATAAATTTTTTTTTTCGAAAGCTCAAATTCAATGAGTTCATTGAATATTTTATATAAAAGCTAACCGATCAATGATCATAAATTACGTTAAAATCATAAATTACATTCTTTTGTATGATAAAAATTCCCCATTGAGTATCAGTGTATGTTTCATTTATCACATGTATTAGTGCAATCAAATTTGATTATTAGAATATACATCAAATCCCGATTCACTACTTTGTTTTCTAGATCTTCTAATTATGAAAATAGAGCCACCTACAACAGCAGCAATGACTGCAATTACAGCAAAAACAATTCCAACAATTCCAGCAGTAGACAATCTCTTCTTCTTATTTTCTTTTTGCTTGTCTTCGTTGTCTGTTTCATTAAAGCCAGAATCTGATTCATTTCCCCAAATTTCAGACAAATCACTCAAATATTCATCAGGCAAAGAAGATGAGATCTTTGTTGTTGTTGTTGTTGTTGGTTTATCCGGCGAGTCAAACTCAGAGATTACATTCATGATATGATATGTATTTGCTGGATGTGATTTGAATCCTTTGTAATCGTATTTAACGTAAACACGATAGCCTGCTTTTGCCACTTTTTCTGTTCTCAGAATTGGATATCCACGGCTTACTTTATCATCGCCCTGCACGAAGAGAATTTGGCCAGGCCTGACTTTATTGATGTCAACAGAGTCATCGATGTCAAACCATGATTTGTCCTTTGTTTCTGTGATACCAATGCCAAGAACTGTTCCGTTGTATGTTGAGACTTTCCTGTTTATTTGTTGGCCATTGAACTCGAGAAAATTACCGTCGAAAAGACGAGGCTTTCCATTGTTAATGACAGCAATTTTGGCATTTGATTTCAGTCCAAATGAACTTGCAACTTCTTTACCTTCAAAACTGCTTGTGATGAGATCACAACCGTCTGTTGTTTTCACTTTTATTTCAACATTTCCATGGTCGTCATCACGTGCTTCAACAGATTCAACCAATCTGTGTCCGTCTTTGTAGCCTTCATAAACAGTGACCCATGTTGACACCTTGTCTTCAATGTCACGATAGAAGTAGAAGTAAGGAAGAGTTGCACCAATATCAGCATTACCTGTCTTTCTTTGTCCCCAGCCGTTCTTAAAGAAAACTTTTTGATTAGGACGAGAAGGGGCAAAAATTGAAAAATTCGTGTTTTCATCGATTTTCCATTCAATTGAAACCGGATCATTTGTGATTGTTCCAAGTGCTTCTGAGAACGGTTTTCCAATGTCAAAGTATCCTTTGAAAAGAGTCCATTCATTCTCTTTAATGTCATTCAAAGAAAGCTTCTTGTATTCATTCTCAACGTTGGAATACTTCAATCTAATTCTATCAACAAAATTCTTTCCTCGTGCTTTAAATTGAAGTATGTAACGCGCGTTCTCTTTCAATGGAAGATATTTCTTTGAATGCCCAATTAATAAATTGCAGTTGTTCCCTTTAGTTACTTCAATTTGAACTGCCTTTTTACCTTTTGTTGGACCATCAACCAATGAATAAGAAACATCTGTTTTTGCATTTTTATTATAGCAAATAAAAACATCATCTTTACATTCACCATTTCCTGTACTTTCAAGATTAAGATCACGTAAAATTTCATCACCTTGAGATCCATCTTCATTTGTTTCATACAATGAGAAGTCTGCTATTTCAAATTTCATGATACTTCTTATTCTGAACTCAATTGAACTTGGAGCAGGAACAACTTCGTAAGGATCATTAAAAGACAACTTTTTATTCATTTGATAATCATTGTTTGGACCATGAATAACAAGTTCTCTTCGTTTTTTTCCACCTTTTGCTCTGAAAATATCGACAACGTAATCATTCTTATCATGCTTCATTTGAAGAAGCGTTCTTTGATAAACATCAGCGGTACTGTAAGGACGTGATGAAGCTTGCATTACTTTAGTGTCTTCATTAGTTGCATCGAAGAGATGAAATTGGCCTCCTCTGTTGTTTAGCTGTTGATCAATTCCGTCAAAGAGGCAGGTTTGATGAGCAACTGTTGCTTGAGTAAATGATCCGTTTGGATGATCAACAAGATAGCCAAGGTCAAGCAGCATCTCTTTGTTATATTTCGTGTAGATAATGTTAAGTGAATCTAAATGATGATGGCCACCATCAGCCGGACTTGCATCCAATATCAGGATGCTTTCTCGTCCATCTTTTCCAGATCGAATGTATCCTTGTTGAAGGTAAGGATAAACGAAATCAGGCAATTTAACAGTGCCGTTATAAGGGACATAATCTGGATCCGACAAATACAAATTTGGGGAGTAATTAATGCCTTCACTTTGAAGCATTCCAACGTATTCAAGCATGTATTTGCGCTTGTATTCAGAAACTAGATAATCATACGAAGTGGGGAAAGTGACCTTGAATGTTTCATCACCAATGATTGGATAATAGAAATCAGAATTGACTGCCCACATCAATGCATGCCATATTGGTTCAAATTCAGTGTCATGATTAATGTTAAAGTTCTTCAAAATTTGCTCGTTTTCTCCAGGAACAAAATTTGGAGGATCGGAATAATTTCTGAAGGCAAGATTTAAACCGCTCAGGCCGTTTAACGTCTTTATTCCATATCCTTGTGATTGTGACGTGCTTCCATCTTTAAGATAATATTCAGAAAGTGTCCTGTTGAAACCATCAATGCCAAAATGGACAAGTTTTGCATTGCCAACAACAAGGCCGACAAGTGCGCAACCTTTCAAGTTCATTGTTGACTTGTTGTTTATCTTCTTGTCGAAGTAGCCAAGCAGACAAGATTCAATTAACAAGTCTTTCTCAATGTGATTCTTCTCTTCTTCACTCAGGAGCGGCTTCCCGTCGTCTTTCAAGGCGTCGGCAATCATGTCGTAAGCTTGTGCGAATATTTGGACATATTCACCATCAGTCCCACTTGTTCCAAGTCGACTTGCTGACCAATAATTGGAGAAAAACGCTTTATCGTCGTATTGGTCGGAGTCTGCTGCAATCATGGGACATTGGTGACCGTTTATTATTGGTAAGTTGGGAAGATTTTGAACAACATAGTGGGGATCGCAGTCCGCATACTGGGAATATGAATAGCCCATGTAAACCATGTAATATGGCATCCTATCAGCTAATTTGAGTAGAAACTTTTTGACTGCATTTGCATATTTGATGTCCCCTGTAAGCGCATATGCTTCATAAAGAGTAGGAAGTCTATTAATTGTGTAATCTAACTTTTTACCTCGGATAACTCCTTCTACTGATGAATAACATCGGAAATATTTCATACATATTTGAGGACCTGTATTAATATAGGTAATAACTTGCTCTGGATCCCATTTACTAGTATAAGATATTGATTCAGGATATTTTTTGTTATTTGGGAATTTAGCTCCGCATTTCGAACACGTAATTTCATTTGGTTTAGAATTATGCCATGACCATGTTCCTTTTGACATAAATCCACCTAATTTGGCACAATTTGGACAAAAAGTATGAGTGTTTGGTGTTGTTCTAGGTACCATATTGTCAAGGAATTCATCATTATATCTACCGATAATTCCGTTTGCAGAGTTTGCAACCGAATCTCTCCTTTTGCGTGCCCAGTCATATTTTTCAATATTTTTTCTTGCTCTTTCTAAATCTTTCTTATTAATAATTGATGCTGGGTGTTCAACCTTGGAAGTTTTAAATAACTCATTAATTATTTCAGAATCCCACTCATGAATTATCTTTTGGTGACATAAAGATGTGTGAATGAAGAGTAAAATGCAAAACATTTAAAATAATAAAAAGATTCAATGAAATTGGTTTTTTTCAATAATTTCTATTCAAATATATAAGCATATATGTTATATTATTATTTATAAATTCTATGTTATATAATTAATAATAATATTAATAATAAATTTATGTTTTAAATATACTAATTATTAATATTATTGTTGTAAAAATAATATTTTAAATTTTGAAATTTTTGAATTTTAGATTTATTTTTTAATATTTATTTTAAAATAAGGTAATTAAAAATCAAACAAATTTTGGACAAAAGAGTCATTTATTTCATATTCCTCAACGAAACAAATTGAATTGAAATTATTTGAATACTTTTCAATTTATTCAACATTTACATTTCACATAAAATTGAATTTATTTATCTACTAGACCATCCTTTTTAACAAAAAAATAATTCATTATTTGGCATTATAATTTCTTTAAAATAATAATTATTATTATTTTAGTTGAATGATTAAACAACTGCAATATCAATTTCTTTGATCATTAAAAATTTAGATAAATATGTAAAACACTAGTATATTCATTTGTATTTGTTAACATTTAAAATCATTGTATATTATCTTCATTAAATTTCAATGCTTTTTTTTTTTCAGGAAACATATTAAATATTAATTAATTATATTATCTAACAGAAGTTCCCAATTTTATTCAATAATTTAGTTGTATACATAAAATTTTATGTATATAATCACCCATACAATAAATTTTGATGTTCAATGCAAATCAAGTTTTTAATAAATACTAAAAAGCTACCAATCAGATCTCAATAACTAATTGGATGATGGTGTTCAAATCATCAATTACACACTTATTAATTTTCTAACGAATGACCGATTTAAATCATTTGCAATAAAGATGAAAAGTCAAGAATACAAATGAAATTAATTTTGCATTTTTTTCAAAAGTTTTACGAGAGCATTTAACGAATGATCCTACGATAGATTACTATATATATGACTATGATGGCAAGTTTAAAGAATCCCAAAAAATATGTGATGCATTCAATTTTATCTCAGTCGGAATAACGATAGACTACGTGCATTCAATCAAAGAAATTTCTGGACTTTTCAACATCGACGAAAAGTCGGTTATTTTCAGGTAACCTAATGAAATAAACGGTCACTCAATCACCATATCGTTTTTACAATGGAGCGGTTGTGATGTGAGACTACTCATTCAATAATGTTTCACAAATAGCAGAGCTTCATCCGATCTTTTCGTGCTGTTTTCTCAATGGAAATCGAAACTCAATCCTTGGAACTGAGACTGAGTTGATGATGATGAATAGAGAGTTGATTTTTTGGTTCAGACGAAGACAGTGAAAATGAAGAGCTCGACAATTTTCTGAAAAAAAGGACGTTTTGCAAAACACGAAGACAGTGAAAATGAAGAACTTGACAATGAAACTTTTGAGTTGAATTTGAATAGAAATTTAATGTCCAAACAGACCCAAGTCAATCCAAAGTAAGAGAAGACTAAGGGTCAGTCCCTCCAAAGAGAGAGAATTGTGAAGCTCAAACAAAAAGTGGAGAAATTGAGAGAAAATGAGCGGTTTGAAAAAGAAATGAAAATTCAAGTGGACGATAGCTCACGTAGGAGAATTGTCGACCAAATGATCCAATTCACAATGCAAGCAAATAAAGAGGCCAACCAAATAACCTTTCAATTTCAATGTCCAAACAACATTCGTGTCAGCCAAAACCAGAGTCATTTTTTCCCCTTCATTTGAATGAAATTACAATTCCATCATCAGTAACATTAATTGGTGAATATTTATTTTATAATTGTGTGAATTTAATCATAATTATGCCACCATCATCAATAACATAATACATTTAGCAATTGTAAATGATTTTATTCCTTAAAACGATGCTATTAATTTTCCAATTGCAGCTGTGCTTAAACTATTAATTGTAAAATTATTATCTTTTATTTCCATCGAATTGGTTCAGTTGTTTAAATTATATCACATGTAAAACCTGAGATTGTATCGCTTTTCAAAAAGAACAAACGATCCAAAGATAAGGACATCTTGATTACATGTAGAACTTGGTATCACATTATACTAGTAAGGATGATCTCAAATCTCATATAAGAAAATGATTCTATAGAATCATCACCAATTTTATATATATTTTTGGCTTAATCATTGGAACCAAATTCAATTGATATAGAAATGGCGACGAGTTTTTCCCAATTATATTTTATTATAAGGAAGTTTTATAGAAAAATAAAAACAATATTATGAGCTTGTAAATAATTAAAATAAATATCTGGTTCTTCATTGATTTCAAAAATTTTTTGCTATTTATTAACAAATTATTTTATCATTCACTTTTGTTTGTATTTAAATAAATGGCAAAATGAATAAAGAATTATTTATTTAAGTAGTTATAATGTTAGGCTAATCAAGTTTATTTCAATCCTATGTGATTGAGAATATTTTGAATTTCATTCTCAATTCATTTAATTAATTTGAATTCATAACAGGAAATGCAATAGTTCATTCGAATTGAATTCAGCAGGTGAAAATGTTATTTGCAGCTGCAATGATTGCATTGATGATTGTAATTATTACACATACGATTCTTCTATATGTAAAGCTTGTAAATGTGATCCTACAGGGTGATGTAAAAGATGTCCAGAAAGTTATGGACATTGTTATAATAATCCAAATGAATACATAAAATGCAATGGTGATTATGGATTCATTTGAGAAAATCTGACTGCAATTTGGATTTATCATTTAATGAATCTGTATCCAAAGGATTCGATGTTAAGCTAGTTTTATCATGAAGAATTTTTAAGTAATCCAAAAGGTTTAATAATGAATCATCATAATTCTAATCATTATCTTGACGACACCAAATTTTTGATTGCCAAATCAGATGAAGAATTTTATTGTAATGAATGGAAGCAAATAATAAAGAGCAAATAAATTGATTCTGTTAAATTACATATTTTTTTATGTAATCCTGTGAAAATTAAAGGTAAATAAAAGATCAAATATATGCCCAAGGAAATATTGATGATAAAAACAATAATAAAAGTAACCGTTGTTATTGTTGTTGTCATCGAAATTAGTGTTGTAATTTTCCTTAAATCCTATTTTTTGATTACTAAAAAGGAGTCAAATAATTCATCTACCCAAGAAAACAAAGATGAAAACAATAACAAAGAAGTTTGAGAATATTGAATAATTTCATTGGAAAGATTATTTTAAAAAGTAAAGATTATAATTTTATTTTTTGATATTTTACTTGCTTTATGTTTGATGTGCTAGTCAATTGTATTGACAAGTTGATTAGATCCACACCATTGTGTCATTTTAAAAGTTTTATACTATAAAAAAATTTAAATAAAAAGAGCGCACACTTTTGGCTGGCACTATTATTTGGTGATCAATTTATCAATACTACTTTTTTCTTTTAAAATCAAATATAATCACGTTAATAGTTCCAAGGTGATTTAAAGATTAGTATTTCAATGCTAATTTAATAATTCAGAAGATATTCTTAATTTCCATTAAAAATTTACTAATATCAATTATTAAAACATTATAAAATGAGATTGTTGCTTTTCTTTTAATTTTACATATTTTATTATAGAGATTTTAAAGAAAAAAATTTTATTGTACATAATTTTCTTTCAATGAGTTTATTCAAAATTGAAAAGAAATGCCAATAGTTACTAATTAACCTAATAAAATATATAGAAATTATTTATAAACAATTATGTACAATAAAATTTTTTTGAAAAGCTTTTGAAATAATGTACCATTCAAAAATTGAATGAGAATTGAAATTCTTTAGTCAAAATCATTTTAGTATTGCATTAAACAAAATGTTTTAATAAGTATAATTAAATAATAAAAAAAGGAAAAATTTTTATAATTTCAATATTGAACCCTTAGGGTTCGAACTTAATTTATTCAAATTTTGAAAGGATCATCACTTTTTGTTTCAATTTTAATTCAAAGCATTTTGAATACTATTATTCAATTCTTAATAAGATATTATTTCAAGAAAAATGATTACCCAGTTCTTTGATGAGATTCCAATAGATGTTTTTACAAATTTTAAACAGATTGGATAGGGATCTTTTTCAAGTATTTTTTCAGTAATTCACATTCCAACAAATACTAAAGTTGCATTAAAAATAACAATCAAATCTGATGATCAAAATCAAAAAAAGTTTAATAATCAAGAATTAAGTATTCTTAAATCAGTAAATCATCCATTTATTTGTAAATATTTTTCTGATTTTGAAACTGATCATTTATTCATTATTGTAATGGAACTAATTGAAGGAACAAATTTACTTCAATACGTAAATCAAAATCATGGTCTAAAAATTAACGAAGTTCAAAATATATTTTCACAATTAATTATTGCAATTGAATATTTACACAATGAATTAAACATTTCACATCGATATTTAAAACTTGAAAATGTTATGCTTGATTTTGGTTTCAGTTCAATAAAAAAAAACATAATGTCTACATTATGCGGTTCTATCCCTTATTGCGCACCAGAAGTATTAAAATGTCAAACATACACAAAAGAAGCTGACATTTGGTGCTTAGGTGTAATATTATATTCTTTAGTTTCTGGGAAATTACCATTTTTTTGTTCAAACCTAAACCAATTAGTCAACATGATTTGCAATCAAGAACCAGCCTACTCAAATGTTTTCAATCCCCCTGTTAGAGATTTAATTTCTAGGTTACTCATTAAGGATCCACGTCATAGAGTAACAATAGAATAAATTAAAAGTAATATTTTTATGTCACATGTCAGATTATTACAGATTATAAAAGTTTATTTTCTCCAAACTCCTCCCCTCACAACAGCAATAGAAGGAGAAGAAACACAAATTTGAAACCTTCTCAGAGTGATCCAAATATGTTTAATAGTTTTACAGATTCAATTAATTTTGATTCACCACGACAAAGACGAGTTAATTCTATAGAAATTCAATTTTTGCTAATCACGTTACTATGTCCAACCTCCATAACGATGTTACTTCAAATGCAGATAATGTTGATGATTTAATCAAAAGTAGAAGAGATCATCCACAAAAATTAAATAAACTTATCGAAAGTGCCTTCATAATTTGTTCCCAAAACGAGGTAGAAATTAATTCTAGTTATCTTAAGTTAAGATCTTCTTTACCTTCTCATTTTCGAACTTCTAATAATTTTTTTTCTAGGAGAATTTGTCAAAATCAAACATTTTCAACTCAATCTCCTTTAATTGTAAAGCCAATGTAATTTTTTTGAGAAATAATTTTCATTCTAGGTTGATGTTGTTATTAATCTATTATGATATATATTAAATGAGATTATTTTTTAAGTAAAAAAAAAAAAAAAAAAAAAACGAGTACTTTTATATATATTATTAATATTATATTTTAAATATAAGCAAGAAATAAGAAGATCATAATATTATTAATTTATAATTCTGATAAAGTTTAAAAGATAATCGGATAATTCTTACATGTTATTGCTTTTCTGCATCACAACTTTTAATACTTATTCTTAGAATTGGTTGAACTAGGAGTCAATTCTAAATTATCTGATAATTACTGAATGCATGCTGTTCATTTTCGGAAATTAAATACGAATTTGTCTCTGCCACTCATACGCTTTTTTTCGAGATCAACCCAATCTTGTTCAAGCCTAATTTTAATGTTTTAAAAAATGAATGATCTTGAAAAAAGCAACTTTTTACCTCCAATGAAAAAATGTAAACAGCTTCGAAGCCGTTTTAAAAAACGAAATGTGAAGTGAAAAAAGTGTATTTTTTCCGAGCTCGGAAAAATTACACTTTTTTAAAATTTTAATATTTGAAATTTGAATGCATTTTTCTCGGGTAAATTACACTTTTTTAAATTTTACGATTACCAACTTAAAATTAAAGTGAGATTTTTCCTTTTTGAATCAACTTTTTAAGTTGGAAATTTTTGTTTCATTTTTTTAAATGACAGAACAGAGGTTACCGATACATATCGATAAGCAAACTGTACAAAATCCAAAATACTTTGTTTATAAAAACAAGAAATATCAGGTTAACTTTGATTTGCTCAAACAGAATTGCACATATTTTTATAAAAATCAAGCGAAATATTTAGAAAAGGATGATATTAACATTTTCGATGATGATGAAGAAGAATTTCCATTGGAAGAAGATTCGATTAATTCATTTATCAAAATATGTCATAATGAATATACAGATATCAGCATTTTATCAGTAATTCACCTTCAATACTTATCATACAAATATGAATATCCAGCGTTAAAAGAAATTACTAATGAATACATTACCAAATATCCGCAAGAGCTGATATTTAAAAGATTTTCTTTTAAGAAGAAAAAAAGTGACATTTATACCAAATATGAAGAAGAATTTTTTGACACCACTAGAGAAGAAGAATATATTTCAAAGCACTTGAATGATTTTATTAAAAGAGATGAATTGCCAGGATTGGAAATGTCCGTTCTTTTACGTATTTTAGAAAAATATTTAAAAGATGAAGAAAGTGAGATTAAAGTGAACAATAAAGACATGATTGACTTTTTATTCAGATGCATTGATGAACATGGAATTGCAGCATCTGTTTTGTTTAATAAAATTGATTTCGGTGAAGAGCAAATCAATGTAATTCATCGTTTACAACTTTATCAATCTCAAGATAAATTTGATTTTAACTTTTTGAATTCAACTCTTGCAAACACTGCTCTTCAATTAATAAAAGAAACTGATAGACAAAAAGAAGAATATTCAGAATCATTTGATAAAATGAAGACAAAATTCGAAGAACAATCTGAAGAACTTAAAAGAGTGAAAGAAGAATATGAAAAAGAAATTGACAGAATTAAAAAAGATGTTGAACTAAGAATGATAAATATTGAGAATAATTATGAACAAATGTGTAATAAACAAAAAAATATGATCGAAAATAACGTTATTCTGAAATTTCATGAAATTATCATTAAATTAATGGGTGATGATAATTTTTATCGACTTGATACTGAATCCCAAATTTTTGTCGTCGATGAAATCATTAATCAAAATAAATATCATAATAATTATGAAAAAGAAAATAAACTTGAATCAATGGTTCAAAAAATTTTGTTCTTCAATCAACTTTTTCAAAACACATCTATTTATGAATCAAACAAAAGTTCACATGAATTGGTGAAATTTATTATAGAAAATGCAAAAATTTTGAAGTTAAGTAATGATATTTGTGTGAATTTATATCAGAAAAATTTATTGGAAAAAAGTTTGCTTGTTATTTGTAATAGTTTTAATGAATTTGAAATCTATATCGAGTATCCTGCAGAATCATATGAAGAAATTTCGACTATTATTAATGATTTATTAAAACAAAACAAAAATCCTTCACAGCAAATTCAAATATCAGTTAATGACAAACAAAATGATACTTTTGAAAAGAAATTTGAAATAACTCAAACAAATTTGTCACCAATAGAATATAATTCATTTGAAGGTCGTTCATCGTTAACTAAAGTTGTGATTCCAACATCAGTAACAACAATTGAATCCAATTCATTCAAAGGCTGTTCATCATTAAGTGAAATCACAATTCCAACATCAGTTACAAAGATTTGTGAAAGTTCATTTGAAGGTTGTTCATCGTTAACTAAAGTTGTGATTCCAACATCAGTAACAACAATTGAATCCAATTCATTTAAAGGCTGTTCGTCATTAAGTGAAATCATAATTCCAATATCAATTACACAGATTTGTGAAAGTTCATTTGAAGGTTGTTCATCATTAACTAGAATTGTGATTCCAACATCAGTAACAACAATTGAATCCAATTCATTCAAAGGCTGTTCGTCATTAAATGAAATCTCAATCCCAATATCAGTATCAAAGATTTGTGAAAGTTCATTTGAAGGCTGTTCATCATTAACTAAAATGGATATTCCACCATCAGTAACAACAATTGAATCCAATTCATTCAAAAACTGTTCATCATTAAATGAAATTTCAATCCCAACATCAGTATCAAAGATTTGTGAAAGTTCATTTGAAAGATGTTCATCATTGAAACAAATCATAATTCCATCAGGTGTTAATAATCTTGGTCAAGATGCATTTCGAGGATGCTCATCACTTTCAAAAATCACATTTCCAGAAAACATTGAAAGTATTGGTAAAACATGTTTTTATGAATGTAATCCAAAAGTTGAAATATTTGGTAAAATCATTCCTAAAAATGCATTTCTTGAATGTTCAACACTACAAGAAATTATTATTTCATCTGATACTACAATTATTGATCAAGATGCATTTCGAGGATGTTCATCATTAACGAAAGTTACAATTCCAGATTCTGTTACAATAATCAAAAACAATGCATTTCAAGAATGTTCAAAATTACCAGAAATCGTCATTCCATCATCAATAACATCGATTGGAGATTCAGCATTTTTATCATGTTCATCATTGAAACAAATCACAATTCCATCAAGTGTAAATAATCTTGGCCAAAATGTATTTCGAGGATGTTCATCATTAACAAAAGTTACAATTCCAAATTCTGTTACAATAATCAAAAACAATGCATTTCAAGAATGTTCAAATTTACCAGAAATCATAATTCCATCAAGTGTTAATAATCTTGGTCAAGATGCATTTCGAGGATGTTCATCACTTTCAAAAATCACATTTCCAGAAAACATTGAAAGTATTGGTAAAACATGTTTTTATGAATGTAATCCAAAAGTTGAAATATATGGTAAAATCATTCCTAAAAATGCATTTCTTGAATGTTCAACACTACAAGAAATTATTATTTCATCTGATACTACAATTATTGGTCAAGATGCATTTCGAGGATGCTCATCACTTTCAAAAATCACATTTCCAGAAAACATTGAAAGTATTGGTAAAACATGCTTTTATGAATGTAATCCAAAAGTTGAAATATTTGGTAAAATCATTCCTAAAAATGCATTTCTTGAATGTTCAACACTACAAGAAATTATTATTTCATCTGATACTACAATTATTGATCAAGATGCATTTCGAGGATGTTCATCACTTTCAAAAATCACATTTCCAGAAAACATTGAAAGTATTGGTAAAACATGCTTTTATGAATGTAATCCAAAAGTTGAAATATTTGGTAAAATCATTCCTAAAAATGCATTTCTTGAATGTTCAACACTACAAGAAATTATTATTTCATCTGATACTACAATTATTGGTCAAGATGCATTTCGAGGATGTTCATCATTAACGAAAGTTACAATTCCAGATTCTGTTACAATAATCAAAAACAATGCATTTCAAGAATGTTCAAAATTACCAGAAATCGTCATTCCATCATCAATAACATCGATTGGAGATTCAGCATTTTTATCATGTTCATCATTGAAACAAATCACAATTCCATCAAGTGTAAATAATCTTGGCCAAAATGTATTTCGAGGATGTTCATCATTAACAAAAGTTACAATTCCAAATTCTGTTACAATAATCAAAAACAATGCATTTCAAGAATGTTCAAAATTACCAGAAATCGTCATTCCATCATCAATAACATCGATTGGAGATTCAGCATTTTTATCATGTTCATCGTTGAAACGAATCATAATTCCACCATCAGTCACTTCAATTGGAGATAATTCATTCTCTAACTGTAAAGAAATTTCTACAGATTTTAAATACACAGGTTCACTTCAAACTTACAGAATTCCAGTAAAAGGAGTATATCAAATCAAAGCTGTTGGAGCTTCTGGATCAGGAGGAAATGTATATAACACAAGTTATAGGAGTGTTGGAGGTAAAGGAGCCCAAATTATTGGAAAGTTTACCTTAGATAAAGGTGACATCATTGACATAGTTGTTGGTGGAAGAGGTAGAATGACAAATGCAAATGACAAAGATGGAGCATCTGGAGGCGGAGGTGGAGGCACTTTTATATTCAAAAGAATTAAGTCAATAACAGACAATAAATATCAGTTCACTAAAAATCAAATTCTCTATGAAACACTTCTCGTTGCCGCAGGAGGAAGTGGTGCAGAGGATACTGCTTATAGAGAACATGACAGTACTGGATTTGATGGAGAAGCCTCCAATTTTAAATCACCAAATAATTTCACTGAATATTCAACTGAAAATTGTGATCCTAACTCATCATCAAGTGGAAAAATTTTAGGAATTACACAATTCATTAAATATGATGCAAAAGGCTGTTGTTTCACACGTAGTAATGGTTATTCATATGGTGGATATGGATGTGGTGGTTCAGCAGATGATAGTTACTCATGTGGAGGCGGCTGGTGTCGTGGATCTAATAATTACCAAACAACAAGCTGGAGTCTTGATGTCAAAGCAGTTGGAACAAATGGTGCCAATGATGGTGACGGCTATGCATTTATACATATTTGTTAAAACAGCTGAGGAATCAACTGTATGAAAAATCCATATTATAATACTATTTGAAAATATTTCTATGCTTAAAGCCAATAACAATTTGCATTCCAAGTTTTCAAAACCAGTCATTACGAAATATGTATAAGTAAATAGCAATTGATTTGTAATAATCTTAATATATTTTGAATTATACAAAAGATTAAATTTATTATCTTTAGATATTATAAAAATTAAATTTGAATTTAATTAAACTTTTTGTGAGAGAAAATTATAAAAATTATTCAAAAAAAAATTCAATTTGTAAATTCAAAAATTATCATATTTTGTGATATAAACCATAAAAAACATATATTTTTATTGTTTCACATTAATAAAACTATTAAAAAACAAATATTTGTTCAAAATTAGTCGTTTAAAAAGTATATTCATCTTTTTATTAGCTGATGCAGTGCATATATTATTGAATTCTTCTGCCGTGAATTTTGTGATCTTGAGGTCTTAATCTGTGGTGCTCTGCTGCAGAGGGTTCTGCGTTTTAGAAACCATTAGCCAATGATAATGATAATCTCGGTAATTAGTTTAAAATAAATTTTTATCTTGAAAAAGTTTGAATAATTTCGATATTTTATATACATATATTTGATTATTATATCAAACATCATGCGCTTTTTATTTTAATGTTCATCTAGAATAAATATTCTTTATTTATGACTTTTTCTTCATTTATTTGATTATATGTAAAATGATGTTTACTTCATATATTATTTAATACAATCTATTACATCTTTTGGATATCTAATAATTCGAATATTATCCATAAGTATCAAGTTTTAATGACTTTAATTATTTTTCATCATTTATTGAAAAGTAACTTGGTCTGATTATGTTTCCAAGATGGCAATTTGGTTTTTGAGATATTGAAACTTGGTTAGTAAGATTTTTGATATATCAACAAATTTGGAATAAAAAGTATATAAAAACATTTTATATATGAATTGATTAAAATATTATAATAAATTTTATGATTAAAAAAGATTTTGAAAAAAAAAAAAAAAAACATTCAAAAAGTGGTGTAGAAAAAAACGATGTCTCACTTTTTATGGAATTATTATTTGTTCAAAAGATTACCAGGTAAATCAATTTGCTCCAATTGTTTGAAGATTTGGGGATATTGAAATTTCAGTATGATTGAGAATTTCTCAAAAAATAAACAATAAAGAATGGTCACAAACTTTTAAAAATGTTGCATATGGTAAGTTTTTGAAGCTTAAATTGTGAACTCCCCCAATTAAGTTTCACTATTTAAGTTTTAGATTGGGGAAAGCGCTTTCTTTATAGTGATTAAATTTTACCTGACATAAATTACAGATATTATACCAAAATATGTTAATTTAATTGTCTTTATTTTTTTAATAATTAAATAAAAGAAAATATATTATTATTTTTATATAATTTTATTAGAATCGCAGCAATTGAAGTGTAAAAATTACAATTTTATGATAAGATGAAAGTGAAAATTTTTCATTGAAAAAATAAAATTATCAGAATAATTCAATAGATTTTATAAAAATGAAACCAAATATATACACAATATTTTATAGTAAATTAAAAAAAAAATTGTTTGGCTATTTATAGAACGTTTATTAATGTTGAAAACGGATTTTATTTATTTTTATAAAATATGTCACAGGCAAACTCCCAAACGCCATCAAAACAAGACGCCAAAGGACGTGGCGAATTATCCGAAGAACAACGCCAAGAAATTCGAGAGGCTTTTGATCTTTTCGATACTGATGGAAGTGGATCAATTGATGCTAAAGAACTTAAAGTTGCTATGAAAGCTTTGGGATTCGAACCAACAAAAGAAGAAATTAGAAGAATGATCAACGATGTTGATACTGACGGAACAGGCGCTATTAGCTTTGCTCAATTTCTACAAATGATGACCAAAAAGATGGAAGAAAGAAATCCTGAAGATGAAATTCGAAAGGCCTTCCGTCTTTTCGATGATGATAATACTGGAAGAATTACATTTAAAAACCTCAAAAGAGTCAGTATTGAACTTGGTGAAAATCTTACAGATGAAGAATTAAAGGAAATGATTCAAGAAGCAGATCGTGATAACGATAATGAAGTTTCTTATGAAGAATTTGTTCATATCATGAAGAAAACATCACTCTTTTAAGCGTTGAATTTTATTGATTATTTTTAAACATATTTCCCATAACATCTTATTATATTTTTATTTTATTTTCATTGGTTTGGGGAAATATATATATATATATTTCTTGATCTACAAATTATCCTTAAAAATAAATTATAAATTTTAATGATTATTGAAGTTTTGAATAATAAGAAGATCGAAAGCTCGTTGATAAGCGCAAATTTTATCCGACTCGCTGCGGGCATGTGAATGCTCTGTATATAAAAAAAAACAATTGAATCAACATTTTTGAGGAATATCATTTTCCTTTTTTTCAATTTAGATAGGATCTAGAAAATTTTGTTGGTTTCGAATTGTACTTGGCCAAGCTGATTTCAAGTAAAAGCTACTTATTAAAAATAATAAAAAATGGTCCCACAGGGACTCGAACCCTAGACCTTTGCGTTATCAGCACAACGCTCTACCGACTGAGCTATGAGACCTTCATGTTATTCAAATCAGGTAAATAGTAAACTTTCAAAATATTATCATTAATGAATACTTCAAACTTATAATTTTCCAAATATTCATGTTGTATTTAATTTAAATATTTATGCTAAATGTGAATGATATCATGCCTCAAATATTTGATAACTATATCAAATTTGAATTATTTTTTCAATTGGTCTTTGAATTCGAAATTCATAAGACGTTTACCAATCAGAATGAGCAATAATAACTTGGACCTGCAAACAGGTCAATCACAAAGTTCGAACGTAATTGACTCATCTGATTCATCTCAAGAGAAAAAAGAAATTCTAAATAAACTTCAAAGTAAAGTTACCAATTTATTAATTGTTCAAAAAAAAAGTGAAAAACTTTCGAAAAGCCAAGACAATCTTAAAAAATGTTTGGATAAGATTGAGCAATACAAAAAAATTAATCAAGAATTACAGCAGCGCCAAAATATTTTATGCGATTCACTCGGTATTAATTCAAATTCTGATTTGGAGACAATTAAAAAATCGGCTAAAGATGTAAAATCAAAGTTTTTCTTGTTAAATTCAATTCAAGATCAATTAAATATTCCAATGAATACGAGTCAAGAACAGCCAGAAAATATATTACTCGCTATTCAAAAACTAAAAGATAAATATTCAGAGAATAACAGATACATATCGAAAATGTTAAGAATATTAGGTTTATTTAATAGTAACTATTCAAGCTTTGATTCAAGTCAAAATGAAGAATCTCCTGCAAATCTTTTGCTTAATGAAATACAAAAAATAAAAGAAGAAAATGAGGTATTAAAAACGAATGTGGATAATTTTACTTATCAACAAAATGAATTATGTCAAATGCTAGATATTGATACATCAAATGAAAATGATTCGTATACTTTGCATTTTAGAATGAAAGGCGCAATAAAAAATATTGAAAACAGTTTAAGGGAAGGAATGGCGGAATTTGCAACAATATTATCACCAAATTGCGGACAAAGTTTTGATACTCCACAAATTGTTAAATCAGCCATAACGGAACTTCAGCAACTAGCGAATAAGCTTCAAAAAGAGCTGAATGAAAGTGACCAGAAGCTCAAAGAAGTAACAAATCAGCTTCAAAATTTTGAGGCAAAAAACGATAAATTCGTCAGAAAATTGAATTGCTCCACAATTGAAGAAATATCACAAAACATTGAAGATTTATTAGCAATAACATGTTCACCCAATCTTGACGTTTTAAAGCGAGCAGTGCGTCAAATGAAAGAGCAAAATAAATCATTGCAGACGGAAACCGAAGAACTCAATTCAAAAAGTCAATCATTGATTATTTGCAACCAAAATTTAAACGATCAATTATTGGCCATTCAAGATCAATTCGCATGTTTAAAAAGTAAGCTAAACGAGTCAGAGGCAAAGAAAATTGCTTACAAAGATGAATTGAAAGAAATGAAGTCAAAATTGAATTCTCTGAAAATTGAATGCAAGTCGGTTTCAATTGAAAGAAATAATTTGAGAGGCCAGCTAACCGACAAAGATGAAGAAATCCTCAAAATAAAAGAAATCCTTCAGACAGAGAAAGGCAACGTCAAAATTCAATTCGATGAAATGGAGGATCAAATTTTGACCTTGAAAGGCCAAATTAGAAAAGTTCAGCAAGAAGCTGAAATGGCCAAATCGGACTACAGAACCCTCGAAAACTCGCACAATTCCCTTCAGCAGCAGCACAAAGTTTTGAAGGATGAGAAGCAGGCTTTAGAATTTGAATTTGAGAAGTCAAAATCGCAAATTCGTACGTTAACGCAAGAAGTTAGCTCAAAGAAGGATGAGCTGGAAACCGTCAAAACCGCCAACGAAGGTCAAAAGCAGAAGATCCAGTCCTATCTGAAGCAGATTGATGAGCTAGAGAACGATCAAATGACTCTCAAACGAAAATTAACCGAAATGGGCAGTCAAATTGAATCGGTTCAAAATGAGAAGGCAAAAATTTTGTCTCAATTTGAAAATGAAGTGAATGAGAACAACTCGCTGAAGCAGAAGATTGAGCAGAATAGACTCGCGATGAATCAGCTCGAGTTGTCCAATTCACAGCAGAAAATGGAGATCGACAACTTGAACCAAATGAAGAACGATTTGCTCGCAAAAAACGGCGATTTTCAGAGGCAGCTTTCTCAATGCCAAATGAAGGAAAATGAAAGCGAACAGACCATTCAAAATTTGAATAATAAGATCGACCATTTTCAAACTGAAAAAGAGTCTTTTCAATCTCAGGTCACTTCACTTAAGGCTGAAATTGAATCATTGAAAAGTGAAAATTCAAAGCTCACAAAAGAAATCGATTCAATCAAGCTTGATAATGAATCAAAATCAAAAAGGCTTGAAAATGAAATTCAGAACTTAAATGGCCAACTTGATGAAGTCAAACTGACTCATTCAAAATTGAAAAACAAATTGAATAAGCATGAAAACTTGTCATCTTCTTTCAATTGCGAAAACATCGACGAATTTGAATCAAAAGTCAATCAACTTGCCCAAAATCAGGAGAAAATTTGCCAGTTGCTTGGAATTAATTCAAATTCGTCCTTTTCGTCGATTTCTGATTCAATTTCAGAACTTTTGAAAGACAACAAAAAAATGTTTCAAGAAAATTCAACAATGAAACAGCAGCTTTCAAAAGTTGCGTCACTTTTGAATGTCGATGAGCCGACTGATTTCAATTCAATGCAAAAGACGATAAATAATTTGTATGATGAAATTCAGCAATTTGAAATTGAGAATGAGAAATTGAATGCTGAATTCAATAGCATTCAAAAAGCCAATTCAAAAATGTGTCAAATTTTGAATGTGATGAACACTGAATCACTGATTGATTCTATTTCATCTGTCCAGTCAACCATCAATCAGATCAAGCAAATTTTGAATGTTTCTGACGATCACATCATCGATTGTATTGAATCACTTCACGAAAGCATTCAAACACTTTGTGAGGCATTGAATATTGATCCGAAAGACTCGTGGATCGACTCGGTATTAATGATGTATGAATCTTTACAAGATGCTGCTGAGCTTCTTGATATAACAAACTCAGATCAGCTTTCAAAGGCCATTCAAAATATTTTGAATGAAAGAAACCATTTATCCACTGAAATCAACAAAAATCTCGATGTTATTCAGAGATGGAAGAAAAGTGGAAGGAATCAATCGATTCTTTTCAAATCTCATCCGAATAACCTTTTGGATATGATTGATGAAATCCATCAATTCAACCCTGAACAGCTCCTTTCTGATGTGACTGATTTGATCAGCCAAAATAACGAGTTTTCAGAAAAAATTGAGAGAATTTTTTCGTTGTTTGGAATCAAGTCTTCACAAATTGGGTCAAATCCAATTGACCAAATAAAAGATATTGTTGATCGTTACAATAACGATATCCACAAATTGAAGGAGCACTTAAAAAGCCTTCAAAAAAAGAACGATGAAATTCAATTGAATTTCGATCGAATGACCATTTCATTAAAAGAATCGCAGCATCACACAAGCAGCCTAAACCAGCAAGTTGAAGAATTGCAGAAGCAAAATGAACAGTTCTTTCAACAAACTGAAGAATTTCAGCACAAGAACGAAGACTTAAATCAACAACTTGGTGAACTGAACATTCAAAATGGTGATTTGAATAACAAAGTCGAAATTCTTCAATATAAAGTTGACAATTTAAGTCAGATAAATGAAGACTTAAAACAGCAAAATAATTCTTTTGAAATGGAGTCTCAAAATAACGTAATGTTGGAGAAGCAAATTTCTGACATTTGCCGGTTATTACACATAAAACCGTTAATTAATGAAAATATTAGTAATTCAATTGCAGAAGCTATTGAATCTTTGAAAAAAACAAAGGAGGAGTTTATCAATTTTAAATGGAAAGTAAATAGATTACTTAAATCAAAGAAAAACGAATCTTTGATACTTGATTCTAATTCTGAAGATGATGAGAATTACAATAACAAAATAACAGCAGAAACTTTGCGTGAAATAGAAACTCTTAATCAATTAGCTTTTAATTTATGTAGATTATTTAATCTTGATTCACCAGATCTACTGTTGGAAACTGCAAAAAAGCAAATGACTATAATTCACCTTATTTCACCTTTGTTTGACAGCTTTAATAAAAATGAAGAAGAAGAGGATGATCCAAATAAATGGCAGCAAATAGTTCAAGAAATAAAACAAGCTAAACAGTTAAATGATAAAATTGCTAGTTTACTTAATATAAACGATTCATCCGAAATTATCAATTCGATTAAAAATATTCAAAGTCAATTAAGCCAGCTTCAATCGAAAGATGAATCTAATTCTCAATTCTCTGATCAGCTGTGTGAAGTATTGGGTGTGGATTCTAAAAAAGATGATAATCGAAATAAAAATCAGCAAATTTTACAAATAGTTAAAGAGATAAAAGAGGTTTCGATGGGATCACAAAAAGTTTTTGATCAGCTAGCAACAATTTTCAATTGTGAAACTGATTATGTTGTTGATTTTGCTAAATTGATTTGTCAAACTGTGAAAAACGTTGCAAGTACATTGGATATTGATTTGAAAAACACTGGCTTGTTTGAAACGATTGAAAATGCAATAAAAGAAATGAAAGAAGAAAATGATTCTTTCAAAAATAAATTTACTGAAGAAAAGTTATTTGTATGTCAATTCTTAAATGAATTGAACATCAGCAATGATCAATCAGATGACTTGGTTCGAGAAGTAATAACGAAATTGAGAGATATAAATTCTGATTTGAAAGAACAAAATGAGTCACTAAAAAATTCGCAGCAAGATAACGAAGCCTTAGTTACCGAATTAAAAGACAAGATTTCAGTTTACAAAGCTAATAATACTAAATTATTTGAAAAGTTTGATTTGTTAAGCAGGCTTGAAAATGATACTGATGGTAATGATAATACTGATAAATCAGATAGTGCAAGGATGAAAGAAATTCTCGAAAAAATCGATGAACTCCTACAAATAAAGAAAGAATATCAAAAATCTGTTAAAAAGAATAAAGAATTAGTTACAAAAATCAGATCAATCGAAATTGAAAATGTTCGGCATGCTAATCAGATCAAGCAATCAAAAGCTAATATCAACAATATTGATGATGCATTAAAATATATGAAAAATCATGAAGTTCAGATTACAAAATTGAGGCAAATTGTTGAAATTCCAGATTCTCCATTTTCTGTTGTTATTGAAAAAGTTTCTAAAATTGTTGACCAATTAAATTCTGAAAATACATCAAATGAAAAATTACGCCAGGAAATTAAGCTTTCAAAAGAAAGAATCCATGATTTTGAAAATAATGAAGTAGAATACAAAAAGTTAATTAACACGCAAGAGAATAAGATCGATTCCCTTACGACCGAAGTTGATCAAAAAAATAAGAAAATTGATCATCTAAATTCTTCACTAAATAAGATATTTAAATCCATTGGTGATGGAAATGTTCAATCGGCAGATCTTGCCATTGATTTAATTGAAGACCAAAAGAGGAAAATGGCCGAACTCAACAAAGAATTATTCGAATTACGATCTGCTGTAACTGTTGATAGTGCATTCGATAAAATGTCGACAAATGAAAAAAAACAATTGAAGTTAATTAAGAAGAAAATGATAGAACAAGCAGACAATTTTAACGCTTTTTTGGCAAAATTAAAAATTCAATTAGAAAGCCGAACCCAAAGCAAAGAAGAAATAATACGAATTTTGAAAGATGCTGAAGCAGATAATTATCGTCTCCTTGAACTCCTCGATCCGCCATTAAGTAGTTCTAGTAATAATAATCCATATCATCATATTCATATTGGAAATGAATATGCAATGAATCCATTTGTAAAGCAAGATGTAGACATTTTTAGAAAGAAGAGAAGGTATTTGGAAACCGCTGACAGTAATTGTTCATTATATCATAAAATTGCTTCAACTGAAAAAGAATTAATTTGTCAAAGTAAGAAAATTGGAATAGCAGAAAGAAAAGGGATAAATTTAAAAGGTTCTGAACGTCCAATAACTTCAAATGCGATTTCAATTTCTGTAATTAATGCTCAAAGAAATAAAAAAGAGCAAACAACCTTGTTTTAATTAATTTGTTTTTATATATAGTAAAAATATGTTTGTTTTTTATTGAAAAATATTGTATTTGAATTTTGACCGCCGAAATAAATTAAGTGATTATTTTTTAAATATTTCAGTTCATTTTTAATTTAAAAAAAATGAAAGATATTCAACTTTTTGATGTATGTTAGCTAACCATTTAAATGGATATTTTACAGTTTTCATTCAAATCTTATTGAATATGAGGATTTTGAAAATATTTTTTTTTATGACTTATGGCTACTTCTTCATTTATAGATCAAATCAAAGCCCATTCAAGCGCAGAAGTTGCAGAAGAATACATTAAAATATTCAATTCTATTACCAGTTCAAAGAATGTAATTCCATCTTTTTACATCAAGAAAAACATCAGCAAGAAAGTAATGGTTGATGCTTTAATACAGAAAAAAATGCAACAGTATAAAAAGAAAATAATAACAGATGAAGATATTAATTTTATTCAAAATGAATTGACTAGATATGAAAATTGTAAATTTAGTTCAATTAATTTTGCTTTTATTGGCAATCAACTTGGAGAAGAAAAATCAAAGATATTTTCGAAATCTATTTTGAACCAATTTGAAACCAAAACGGGTGATTTTGATATTATCAGTTATATTGGATTTCTTAAATATTTTTCAAAAACACAATATTCAATGCTTCACTTTATTCGTATTGATGAAACGTTTAATAATATTTTTACAAAAAAGCAGTTAAGAGATTTCATAAAACTTTGTATACCTCAAATTTGTTCCTTAAAAGAACTTTCAAATGATTTTATTGAAATTTATACAATTATTACTTCAGAATATTTGATTTTTGATATTTACCCTGTTTATATAAATGGTTTTCCTGTAAGAGATCTTCTTTGTTCAACAATGTTTCGAAGATTTATTGAAATGGATAATTTTGATTTATCAACAAATCCTTTATCAAAGCATAACGTACAAGAACTCTACAATCTATTTCAAACATACACTAGCAATGATAATGGTCGGCATATGCAAGCTGATTTAATTAACAAAGAGTCTCTAATCTGTATAAATTCTTATCATTTTACACAAGTCTTTATTGATCGACTTTTTGAAACCAGTTGCTTGGTTAATTGTGAATATTTTGATCTCACTTTGTTCTTGAGATTTTATTTTTCATTAATGGAGATGAATAAGAGAAATGGAACGCATTTCTTCTTCAAATTAATTGATATAGATGAAGATGGAATGATTGGCTTTTCTGATATTTTATATTTTTTTAAAGCAAACATCGATGAAAGTGGTTTGGAAATTGATTTTGAAAGTTTTCTCTCCGAAATTTATGATCTCGTCAGTTGTAACGAAAATTACGTTAGTGAAGAAAAACTCTCCGAATCTGAAAAGCGATCCTCTTTCATTAATTTGTTGATTGACGTAAATTCTTTTACTAATTGGGCAAGAGAAGATTATATTGATGATGATATAGGCATAGAACAAGATGATTTTTATTCCTGATTAATTATTTTCGTCTAATGTTATTTTTTTTACAAGTTTTCATGTGATTTTGATACGAATCATACTATTTTATTTTTAAAAAAAATAGTATATATATATCATGTTTCATATTATATTATATAAAATATTATTGTATACATTAATTTTATCTTTTTGATCGTAGGTATTTAGTGAGACTAATGACTATAGAATTTGTTTGTAGGAACCAATCTATCTCTTTCTTAGTTTAAACAAAAAAATGGTTATATTTACTGTAAAAAATTGTGAAGAAGATTTCAAAATTCATTGATAGTATAAAATTAATGAAAATCAAAGGCTTGCATAAATTTATATCTGAAGTAAATGATCCAAAGTCAGCCATGACTCCAGAGTATCGGATTCAGCTAGAATTGCTGAAAATCAAAAAAAGCCTGCTCAAAAAGAAGAAGAAAAAAATGTATAATACAAAAAAATGCGTCGCAAAACTTTGTTATATCGAACTTTATGGCTGTCATGTTGCATTTGGTTTTCCTCAAGTTTTAACCTTATTACGTTCTCTAGATTTATCTGATATTTTTTTTGGATGTTTAGCAACTGTTATTCTTATAGGAAATAATAAATCGTTTATCGCCGAGCTTATTCCAGAAATGCGTCGATTTTTTTCTGATACAGGAAACGACCTTGGGATATGTTTTGCTCTCAATGCTATAAGTTGTATAGAAAGTGCTGAAATGGCAGATTCCTTAGGTCCATCAATTGCAGATATCGTTATTCAGCCAAACGTTTCAGAATATGCACGCAAAAAAGCTATGCTTACCTTAGCAAAAATTTATCAAACTACTCGACAATATCCTTCAATTGACCGAATTACTCCAAAATTATCATCATTTTTACTTTCAAAATCATCAGGTATTGTTCAATGCGCATCTACATTAATTTTATCTATTATTCGATCTCAATCTAATTCAATCATTGATTTTTTCCCAATTGTAATTGATCAGCTTTATTCTATTTTTATTAAAAATGAATATGAAAAAGAAATTGTAAGAGGAAAAATACCTTGTCCATTTTTAGCAATTAAATTGTTCAAAATTTTAATGTTCAAGTCAGATTGGACAGATGGCGAAAAAGATAAAATTGAATCTGTTGTTACAACTCTCCTTAACCTCATCGATCTTCTAATCGGTTCACCTTCAACAAATTCGAAATCAAACCTAACAAATACGCCAGTAAATGCTGCACCAATTATAACGTCATCTCCAAGTTTCGTAAATTATTCTTCTTTTTTACCGTCATATATGATTTTTTCTGAAATTTCAGATCTTGCTTCGTCAGTTGTTTTTAATAAATCAATAACTGACCGAATTATTCAACGACTAATAAGCTTAATTCAACTTTATTCGCCATTATTATTACAACCAAAATCGACGACGTCATCGTCCAGAAAACAAGAAGATCTTTCTAACGAAAATGATTCAATTGAATCATATTGCAAAGGAATTGATTTATGCTATTTTGCATTAGATAAATTGAATTTAATTATTCGCTCTGCTCCACTTTCTGCCTTCACTATGCAGCCTATTGTTCCGATATTAGCATCAATGATGCGTTTGAGAAATATTTTAGCTGATGTTCGAGCACTTGATCTTCTCTATGCAATTGCAACAAATGAAAATGGAATTCAAATAGCAGAGGAAATGATTGACTTTTTGCCAGCTTCACCTCTTTACTTGAGGGAGAGTCTTGGAACAAAAGCAGCTGTTCTTATTCAAAGTTATGGTACTGACGATATGAATTCAATCTTAATTCTAGTAAAAATCCTCAAAATTGGAGACAAATCTTTAGCCCGATCAGATATCATATGGAGGTTCATTGTTCAAACTGTATATCAAAAGCCAAGTATACAAAAACAAGCAACCGAAGAAGTTTATGATATTGTTAAATCAGCAGTCTTGCCAGGTCCGCCTTTAATTAAGTCGTCGTCATTTTTAATAGGTGAGTATTTCGATATTTGTAGCTCATTTAATGCTTCAAATGCATCTGAACTTCTATTCTCCATATTTAAAAAGGCAGATGAACAAAGTCAATCGATGGTATTAATGGCATTAATGAAAATCGCAATAAAGTCAGCTGATATTAGATCCAACATCTGCAATTTTTTCAAGAAGCATATTGGATCACTTTCATACGAAGTTGCCCAACGGTCGAAAGAATATGCGAAAATTCTATCATTACCCGAGAAAGTATTGAAGAAGATCGTTCTCTCTCCCAACTCAAGCTGTCATGTAATTAATGACATTTTCGCTGCCAAAACAGTTAAAGGCGAAATTCCAGTCAAAAATGAGAATGTCCTAATAAGTCCACTTTTTGAGGACCGAAAAGATATCACAATAGACGATAAACTTTTCAATCACTTTCAGAGCGAAGACACTGGCATTCTACTGCAAAATGCGCACTTCATTATCCGTGCAGCAGTTAGATATGACCAGCCACGACTCTCGATGATCGTCAATATTGAAAATTTGACAACTGCTCCAGTTGTCATTAAAAATTTCACCATTGACTCAAATGACGAGCTTCGTTATCGTATCGTTGACATTCCGTTCTCGATTGACTCTCGGAATCGATCAAGTATTGCCATTGATTTTGTAATGATGGACATGACGAGCCGCCTTCCAGTTCTCAATCTGACAATCGACAAGCGTGTTGACAAAAGTGGCGAGAATAACGTGTCTTCTGAAAAAGTGGAGACAGTATCAACACCGCTGCCAATCTTCTTCAATCGATGGTTCCTCCCTTTCGACATCGACGAGGAATCCTTCATGTCAAGATGGGCATCGATTGTCGATCCACAAATGATCGGAGGCGCTCAGCTCGTCATTCCTGACGGAGACGTGATAGAGGCGACTGTGGCAATTATGAAGAAAATATTTGGCCTTGAACCCCTCAAATTTGAACTTGCTAAAAATAATATCGTCGCAGCTGGCGCTTTTAAGTGCTTCAGCGGAAATATTGGCGTCTTGCTCAGATTCGTATATGATGAAGATAATATGGACTTCTCGTTCCACGTAAAGGCTAATATGAAGTCGGCAGTTAAAGTTATTGTTGATATGATTCGAAATGCTTTTCTTTCATAAATGTGTTTTTATTTTCATTTATCTTTGTTATTTTATACAGATTAAAAAAAATTAAATATTTGTTATTAAAAAAAAATGTAATGAGAAGTAATTGAAATTTGTTTATTATTGAATGATAAATTAAAAAGGTGTAGATATTAAAAGATTGTATATTAAAATATTATTATTAGAATTTGAATGAGGTAAAATCAAAATTGTCAAGAATAATGGTATTATAATCATTTATAGTTGATACACTAAAAATAATTTACAATATATAGTTTGGATTTAATAATAAAATGCATCAATTTGTTTATTCTCTCAAATTTGAATGGTGAAAATTGAATATAACTTTTTTTATAAACGTACAAATGTATTGAATTTTCAAAAAACGAAAATCTTCCTATTTCATCATGTCTATTACTGCTTTTGCTGAGCCAGAATTCACTTTAGCAGTAAATACGACTCCTAGAAATATCGGTCCAGGGACGTATCAAATTGATATTAAATCTATTCCACAAGAAACAATATTTCCTTTTAGTTCAACTGTTCGAAGAGAATTATGGAACATTCCAGATCAACCAAACGTAGGTCCTGGTTGTTATAATACTAGTCGAAAAGAAAAAACAAAGGGATCAACAATGCCAAAAGATAGACACAATAGAGATTACTTTATGGACTACCAGCAATCGCCAAGCCCAGCTGATCAAGCGCCAATCAAAGAGTGGGGAGCAAAAGTTAAAAAAAAGAAACGTTCTGAAACTGCAATGCGAAACAGACCTCGATTTTACAAACGTGAAGTGCAACCTCAACAAGAATTACAAATAACGCCAGGTCCATGTGACTACAATACCAATACTGAAGCAACAGTACGAGGTGTTTCTGTTTTCTCAAAGAGTCGTACACCTCAAAGAGAACCTGCTAAATACAACGGAGTTCCTGGTCCTGGTAGATATGGGAAAATTGAAAATAATAATATCCCAAATCGTCCATCGCCAGCATTTAAATCAAAAAAGCGAGGAGAACTTTTTGTAACGCCAGATTATGATGCAACAATGAAAACTCATGTTGCATGGGATGTTGGTGAAAATGATCGACGTCCATTTGGTTCAAATACAGCTCGTGAATTTCAACTTGGTGCTGTCGATACTCCAAGTCCAGATACATATGATACTGCAGGAATGACATCTCGAAATACAAAAACAGGAATTCTTAGTGTCAAAAGCCCTAATAATGGAATTACTCCTATTGGTAAAAATGTGAAACAAATGAGAGGCGCGTTTGGTACAAGTCGTAATTTTTATGATTATGCAATGAATGAAAATCCAGGTCCTGGATATTATGGAGAACTCAAACCGACTGTTTCCAAAACACGCCCTTCATCTGCCAATAAAGCTCAATTAAAAGATCTTTGGACGAGTGACTTTATAACACCTTCAGCGCCTGATTATGATATTACAAGAACAGGATTCGAAGAAGAAAAAGTGAAATTAAGAACACCAAGTCCACAATTCAAAGGAGAACCTGTTTTACGAGATTGTTTAACAAATCATGATCCAAACCCTGGACCAGCATATTACGTGAAAGTTCAATCATCGCGAAGGAAGAATACAATACCAAAAAGAGCAAGATATAGAGAAGGAGAATTCATAAGTGGTGTAAAAATGGATAAAAATCCTTCTCCTGCTGATTATGATTGGCAAAAAGGAAAAGAATCAAAGACAACAGGTGGATTTATACGTAAAAATGCAAGATTTGATCCTAAAGATAGGACCCCAAAGGTTACACCGACTTCTTATCAGAATGGGAAGAGTGATTTAATTAAGCCATCATACAATGTTCGATTTGATTCAGCATTGAAGGTTTCAAGTAAGTATAAATCTTGATATTGTTATATTTGTTTTGTTAATATGTTTTAATTGTAATAAAAGAGGAGCTTATATCAAAGTTATAAATATGTATGAATTTTATTATAAAAAAAAAGGGGAGTCAAAATAGGTTTTTTATCGATCAAAGAATTATGATTTATAAAAAACTAGAAGAAAAATATGACGATTGACAAACATGAAATATTCACCTAAACAGTCAAATTTTATTTTCAAAAAAAAATTTCATGAGCGATCCTTTAGATGCTTTTAATAAATGGTGTGACGAAATTCCGAATTATTTGATTGCAAATAATATGAATTTGATGAATAATCTTGTTTATTTCGATCAAGTTCTAGACAATTATAGAGCAAACTTTATTTTGTGTGATCCTTATCAACAATTTACAGATAAATTTGTCACTATAACAGTCCCAAATGTTCTATCAAAAATATTGGATTTGCCTACTTTAGATCCTCAAATTTATTCAAAAATCATATTCATTTTGGCAAAATATATAGATATCCCTGCTCAATTAATTATTAGGAATATTCCATTTTATAAGCAATATTCAACAATTCCAGATAATATTTATATTTTGAGTTCTAATTTCATGAAGAGTAACGCAAATGCTCGTAAAGATATTCAACAAACAGTTAAAGATTACCCATATTCAGTAATTAAAGAATGGTTGCAAAAATCTCCAGTTATTGATTGGGATATGTTTCATTATATTATAGGATATTTTACATTCATTTACAAATATATCGCCCTGGATGACTGTCTAGCTGTTATTTGGCCTATTTTTAAAAGTCTTATTAATTGCACTGTAGAAAACCCTCTAATTATTAATCGTTCAACTTTTCATTTAGATTTGAGCTATCTTTTTATGTTATCATTAGAAACGCATTATTTTCATGATGTATCTCAATTATTAATCAGAATGGCATTAATTTTTATCAAAATTATATCTGATATTCCATTTATCAATAATTTAATTATCTTTTTAGAACTATGCCAAAAGAAAAAGGGAGTTGATCTTATTATGTCTAAAATTCTTATTGATGATGAATTTGATAAATTTCTAAGTAGTCCGAAAACTCCCATCAATATCCTTAAAAAAAGTCATTTGGCAGTACTCAATTACGATAAAAATATCATAATCAAAACGATCAAAGCTGTTAATATTACGGAAGATGATGCATTTTCGCGATTTACGGCAATTTACTTAATATTTTCTAATTCTTTCAAAAATCTCGATACTTCAGTGAGAGGTGAAGTCTTTTCTAGTATTTTAAATGGAAAAAGTTGCTATAATCAGCGTATTTTGTTAGTCTTTTTAGTAAAATTATTAGATGAAAAAGAGGAATTACCAGTCCAAGTTATAGATGGTATAATCGAATATCTATATAAATTTTTGGACTTACTTTTTTATGTTGCTAGTGAAGAAATCAAAAATATCTTGTTTGCCTCTCGACTTTTAATTTTTTTAATCAAGCATTCAAACGAAAAGAATTCTTTTATTGTTTTTACCCAATTTTCAGAGAATAATCCCATTTATTTGAAAATTTTAAAAAATGAAGATTATAATCAAATTCTTTTAAAAAATGACCTATATTCTTTTATATTTTACCTCAGATGTATAGAAATGAGTGGGTCAAAATTCACTACTGAATCAATCAAAAATATTTGGGATCAAATTTTAGAAAATCATGATAAATTAATTTTTTTCGTGAATTCTTTTGAGACAAATGGTATAATGCTATTTACAGCAGAGTCTATAAAATTGTTCGTAAATTTATTAATTCATCAAGATCTGTCCAAATTATCTAAATTAATGATCAATCTTATCGTCGATGTTGTTTATATGTTGGACGAATCGCAGAAAACTAAAGCTATTGATAAATCAATTCGAATAACGAGCTTCAATCTCCTTGGCATGGACGAGTTATTCAAATGTTATTTAATAGCAAGCAATAACGAAACTTTTAATTGTGTTAAAATGCATTTGTTAAATATTTGGAATAATTGTGATATCGGAATAAGTGCTGAACGAAATGAAGCGCTTTCAGAATATATGTTAAAAAATGCAAATAATGATGAACAGTTCATTCGTTGCTTTAACTTCTTATATGACTTTGTGGTAGCTACTTCCAATTTTTATTTGTTGGAAGATATCGGCTATTCGCATTTAAAGAAGCAAAAAGAAATTCTCCAAAAGAAATCATTGAAGTTAACAATTGACTTAATTCAAGCAAATAAAAATCAAAATGAGTCAAAGTTAGAAACTTTAAGAGGTTCAATGAATTTTTCTCCCTCTGATTTGTGTAGTGTTTTGAAAAATAGGGCAAAATTAAAATTCAAATGTAAAAATATTTTGAATGTACGATATTTTGGGAAGATATTGAATTCGAATTCAACATTAGAAATGAATGGAATTACAAATGGTTCGACAATTCAAGTTGAATATGATTTTATTGATAAAATGTGTGATGATTATAAATATTTGGAGTTTTATATGCCACAAATGCTAATGAATTGCGTCCCGATATATCAAAAAGGTCTTGACTTGCTTCACTCTGAGAATTTGGATAATAATTTAGCTTCAAGTATTTTGAGGTTTATTTATTATCTTCCTATTTCGTCACAGCTTGATTCTCTATTAGATGCAAGTGATGTAATATCGAAGGCAATTAATGAATCTTTGAATATATATGAAAGGGAGCTTTTCCTCCATGTTTTGTATTACTCAATTGATGATAAAAGAATTCATAATATGTTGGTTCAAAGTCAATTTTACAAAACTTTGATTAACGTTTTTTTGGATAAAAAATTGAATACTTCTTGCTTCAAATTGGCCTTGTCAATTTTAATGAAAATTTGGCCAGAAAATGATGATTTCATTAACAATCAACTTAATAAATTTATAAACAAAATAATTAGTTTGATGATAGATAAAGAAATAAAATCTAGAAAGCTTATCAATATTTGTGGAGATACTTTATTAACTATTAACAAATATGATTCTTATAAAAAAATTATGAATGATGAAATTAAAGCAAATATTATGAATATTGTTGCAAATACCCAATGGAAAATATTTGGTAAGGTTATTTCGCAATTACAAAATAAGAATGAAATATTTAATATTTTGATTCCGCATTTAGATGAATTTTCTGTTAAAGAAGATCGGCACCAATTCTTTTTTGATGCTATTTTTTCAGCAATTGATAATGAAGCAAAAGATATAAAAGTGCTTTCTGATTTTGCTTTATCTCATTTATATAATTATGGAAAATCTGTTTTTCTTTCACTTTGTGAGTTCATTATGACTCGGCCTGAATTGTATACGCTAATTGATATTCAGCAATTCTTCAAGTATATTGAAGAAAATGAAATATCACCTCATATTTTTAAATTTATTAATGAATTATATCAAAAAGTGCCTGATAAGCAAAATGAAATCTCAAGAATCGTTTCGAATTATATTTCAATTGAGCTCCCTGAGTATAATATTAATGAAGACTTCACTCTCAAGAAAAGGCCTCTTGGATCAGGAATAAGAAACCTTTCAAATACATGTTATTTGAACAGCTCTTTGCAATTATTATTTAGCATCAAATCTTTTAGAACTACTTTGTTAAAAGATGAGAAACTAAGCACAGATTGGCAAAAAAAGCTTCAGGCGTTTTTTGCTGTTAAAGAATTTGGGCTTCTCCCTGTTGTTGATCCTTCAGATTTTGTAAATAACTTTAGTATGATGGGTTCAAAAATTAACATATCTGAGCAGCAAGATGCAGTTGAATTCTTGCTCAGTCTTATTGATGGTCTTCCAGCTGAACTTTCATCTTTTTTCAATGGATCTTTAACAAATATCTTTTCAGGAATTAATTATCCTTATTCATCTTCAAATGTTGAAAAGTTTTTCTGTTTATCCCTTGATGTAGATGGTTGCGAGTCTCTTGAGATATCTCTCAAACGATTTGTTCAATCAGAGATTGTTAATGATTATAAAGTTCAAGATCTTAATGAAAGTATCACTGTAAAGAAAACTACTCTTATTAAAGATTTGCCAAAGGTTTTATTAATACAACTTAGAAGGTTTGTTTATAATTTCAAGACAGCGAATAGAGAAAAATTAAATTCATATTTATCATTTCCGCTTTCAATTGACATGTCAGAATATTGTATTGGTTCAAATGATGAAAAATATGTGTTAACTGGCTTTATTTTGCACTCTGGAAATGCAGATTGCGGACATTTCCATTATGTTGGATATAATAGAGAGTTGAAAGAGTGGATTGACTATAATGACTCGATAACCTTTTTATATCAAATTGCAAATCTAGAGCAAGACGCTTTTGGTTCTAATATCGCAAGTTCTAACGACAGTGATTCAATAATGCGTAATCAGTGTGCATATATTTTGATATATGAAAAAGTTGAAAATGATGCGGCCAATTATGAATTGAAAGAAGAAAATTTACAAAATCATCTTCGCGAAGCAATTAAATTCGAAAAGATTAAAACGAGACGAATTTCATGTGTGATGAGTGATGATTTTTATAATCTTGCTATGAACTTTGATGATATTACATTCTTATATAATTATTTCACAAAAACGATGCTTCATATGAACAATGTTGAAAGATGTACTGCTGTTAAAGATAAACTTCAGAATTTGATGAAAGGAAATAAAATTAATTCGCAATTAGTCATTGAATTACTTGAAAATGATAAAATTTCAACAGTTACTCCAATAATTTACATCAAAAATGATAGGATAATACAAACATGGATTGATTTCTTGAAATTTGTTATAAGAAATTCAGAAAGTGGTGAATCATATTGTTTTGTTACAACATTTTTAAATTGCATCGATATTTTCAAAGATAGTCCAAGCCAGGCCAAATATTTTGCTGAAATAGGAAAAGAAATCCTTGTTTTCCCTGATAGCTTAATTATTGCTCAAAGCCAAGAATGGAATATCAAATTTTTGATAGTTCTTGTAAGAACCATTCAAAACTTAATGAAAGCTGATAATATCAATTATGTTGATATCGATTTGTTCTTTGAAGATCTGATTTTAATGGCACCGATAATTGAGAAAAATCAGAAAGAGTTGCTCAATTCGCTCGATGCTTTTGTGTCAATTTTGAAGCCAAAAACGCAGAAACTTTATAATGATTTAATGTGCGCTTTAGCTGCTCGCATTTAAAATAAAGTTTGTTATATAATCTTTATTTTGATTTTTTATGTAAATAATTAATTCTGATAATAATTATTAATTATTTGTTTTCAAAATAAAAGAAAGAAATTTAAGCAATGGCTTTGAAATTGTCGTTCAATGATGAATATAAAAATAAAAGCAGGGTTTAGATATTTAATAATTAAATAATTGTTATGATATTTTTTTTTTTTTTAGAATTTAGTATTTCTCATTAAATATTCTTTAAAATATAAGTGTAACGGTTAATAATATCAAAATTGTGGTATTTAAAAAAAAAATGTTCAATAGATTAATATTTGTAGAAAGAAAGTCGGATTAAAATTTTAGTCATTACCTTTCAATGAAATGCAAAATAAAAACAAGAACTAGAATAATTAACTGAGTTTTATGAAACATTTAAGCAGATTGATAAAAATTGATCAAAATTGAAATTATAATGGATTTTTGTAAAATTATCGCAAATAGCGCAGTCATCTTGAGGTTGGCCTCCTGGTCCTCTTGGGTGCCTGCCTCCATTTTTTTACCTGATAAATTTATTTTCTTTTGAAATGAGAATGAATTTTGATATGCTCATTTCGGATTATATCTATAAAGAGATATAACATATTTTATAATTAATTTAAATCATCGTTTTGTTGCTTGATATGTTTATAAAATATTGTAATATTAATGAATTTATAATATTAAAATTGAGTACAACTCTTTCAATTTTGAATATACATTTTAGAAAAATTATTGGAGTTGTTTTCTAAAAATTTATAAATATTTTATTATCAAATTTGAAAAAAATATTAGTTATTATAACATTTTTAAAATATTTTTTATTATAATATTATTATAAAATAATTTAACATAAATAATGAAATTATTTACTAATTATTATCTTGATGATTCAAAATACTTAACTTAAAGATAATTGCATTTTTATATTGACACAGATAAAGTGCTAATGATCGAATTTTGTAAATAAAATGAAAATTATTTTGGCTCAAAAAGAGGCATGTCAACCAAGAATGAACAATAAGCGAAACTCATAATTTATGATTTAGATTATTAAGGCATCCATTAATAAAATTCTACCAAATCTGATTCGTTTCTTCTGTTGAGTTTCGAGTTTTTCCTCAAATTTGTTTTTTCTATATATAGATAGTCTAATTGAATTTTTTTCAATGAATATAGAAATCGTTTAAGAGTCTCAATATTAAATAATCATATAAAATAGATATATTTCATTATACATGCACGAATCTTGATCTATGTTTAGAATATCAGACTTTTTTAACAGAGATTGCGTCATGCCCAGGGGTCTACCTCTGCTCAAAATTGAAGAAGTAACATCAATACTTTTTTATATAGAAAACAAATGCTTTTGAAATTATTTTGAAAAAAACAATGATAGCGAAGTTAGATACCTTCACATTTATAAAATTATATTAAAATAAAATATATAATAAAGATAATAATAGTTAAGATTTAATTAGATAAATGATATTAGGATCTGTAAAGTAATAATATCCGTATAAAATCAAATCGAAGGTTAAACTATTCAAGACTAAAGTAATTTTATCACTTTCCTTTTGGTGGGCCAGGAGTAAATCCATTAGCTCTACCTTTTTGATTTGATGATGGTTGATATGGTGCTACTCTAGGTGGGCCAAATTGATGTTGATAAGGTGCTGATCCTGGTTTTCCTTTTGGAGGCAAATATGGTGGAGATCCTGGTTTACCTTGCTTGCCAGGATGAGGATGATAAGCTGGTGGGCCTGGTGGTCGCTGTTGAGGATGATAAGCTCCTTGTTGATTCTGTAGTGTATTATTATTGTTTTCTGAGCTTTTTTGAACTGTTGGGTTGTTTTGTTGATTCTGTTCAGACATTTATAAATTTTATGAAATTTAAAAAAAAAACGCTAAAATTCAAATATACTCAGAAAAAATTTGAGAGGGGAATTTAAAAAAAAATGAATTATGTTATTCAAAATTTTATATATATACCGAAACTTTTGAGAGATAAAAAAAAAATAAAGTCAATTTTTACATATCATACTGTGCAGGTCTTGATGACCATCTGAAATTAGAAATATCACGTTCAGTAGAATATCTATTAAAGTTTCCATGGGAACTTTTTAGAAATCTAACTTGTGATAAGTCAGCATGACCTAATCCACAACTCAGAGATATACTTTCGCACTCTTGGAAATCTAATTCTACAAAGCCATGAGAAGGGAAATTTCCTTGTTGGTGAAATAAACCGCCTTCTATGCTTTTTACACCAAGTAACCTAGCAAATGCTGCTCGATCTACTCTAAAAACATCATTTGTTACCCATTGAATGCCAATATGGTTGATTAAATCAGGATAGCATTCAGAAATTCTCAATGCGTTGTATAATTTATGAGGGAATTTTGATGAGGCCATATTTCTTTTTCTAAAAAAAGTTGTAACAAGTAATCCAAATTTAATTATTTCATCTGACCATAAAAATGACGGAATAAATCCAAAGCGTTTTGGATTTATTGTAATACAAGGATTTTCACATACTTCATCAAAGGTCATTGAGGAAGCTGTTTTTACTTTAATTGGAAATGATGGTGATGAATTTGAAACATGTCGATTTCGTAAAAATGGGATTAAAGTATCAGGACTCCTATCTTCGTTATTTTCATCCCAGCAGTTGCTATAACAATTTGTCATTCCATTTCTAAATCTGTTGTCCATTTGATGTTGGTTTAAAAGACTAATAATTGAAAAAACGCCGTCATCTCTTGTTTTTATATTGCATGAAGAATCAAAACTATTGTTATTCATTATATTTGCAGGGGTTTGGAAATTATTTTTAAATTGTAAAGTATTCGGTGATTCTTGGTGTTTATCATCACTCAAATTTGAATATGGAACGTCTGGTTGGCACGATATTCTTCTTTTCCGAATAACTGGTATTTGTTGATTGAAACCTTTAGTTACTGATGGAGTATAATTTAAATCGGTAAAATTAGTAGAGCTTGGAACTTTATTTTCAGTATAATGATTTTCTGTTGTTATTGAATCAGTGCAATTTGTCTGCGTTTCATTTTGGTTGAGAATGAAAGACAGTATTGGTGAAATCATTATGAATGAAAATTGAAATGATATAAGGGAATAACTTTTCAATTGTGCACAATTAATTTTTGATAGAAATTTGTCATAGAACAATATTTCTGTGAAATCACTTTCAATTTATTTGTTTTGAGAAAATTGATTGTTGTGGTTTAAATTAAATAAATAATCCAAATAGAGAGAAAATTTCGATTTTTAGCTTTTTGATTCAAAAATATTCTTTCAATATTTTCAATTGGCTTTCTTTTTGAGTTAAAAAAAAATATAAATATTCTTAAATAACAATGAATATCATGTGGAAAAATGAAATATGTGATTTTGTTGAAATAAAAACTTTTTCATAGAATTATTCCACCTTAATTTTATTTCATTTTTGAAAACTCAACATAAAAAGTTATCAAAAGTGAATGTATTTTTTTAATTTATATGCAAAAAGTTTAGTAGAGTTTTTTATTTTTAAAATTGATAGCAATTCTATATATAACGTTTTTAAGTGGTTACAACTATTGTAAATTAAAATAAAATAAAGAGTTATATGGATATATCTCCAATTAACTGAAAGAAAGAATGGATGCTAAATGATAGTCTTGGAAAAAAGTTTTTCAATGATGAGAAAATTTTGTAAACTGGGACCGAAAAGTCAGACCACTATTTGAATATGATTTGAATACTTTACTTGATCGTTAAAATTTTTTATATCTCAATTTTTGATCGTTACATCGCGTTTGCATTCAAAATATGGTCTGAGTTTTAATTTCCTTCAATTTATAAATTTTCAATTTCTAAAAAATATAATTTTGTTAAAATATCTTTTATTAAAGAAAATTATTTGCTGAGATATTTAGCTAATGGCTAATAAAACATGCGGTGTAAAATGGCGTTTCTGATTTTGTCTGAGGAAGTTTGTTGAGTAAGATAAGAATAAGATATGCTAAAAAAGGAGTAGTAGAAATGACTTATAACGTAAAGAAGTATTATTTAATAAAAATTGTGATGTATATATTGCTGTTGAAAGTATGAAAGAGCTAAAGAAGGTTGGTAAGATCTTCTGAGGATCTTAATTTTTGATAAAGTTTCAATACACAAATTAATTTGTTAAATATCTTATTTTAATTTAAAATAAAAAAATTGTTTTTATTTTTATCTATAAATTTTAGATATATGGAAATATTATAATCCATTTTGAATTATCAATAGTTTTAAAATAATGTGATAAATATATTTTTTTAAAAAATATTTTTCTGATTATATTTGGCTTTTTAAGAAAATTGAAAAAAAAAGTTATAAAATTTTTATTTGAAATAAAATATTGTTATGCCAAAATAATTGAATGAAAAAAAGTAGTTTTGCTTTTAATTTCAAGTTTATTTCAATTTCATTTAGAAAATTTTTTTACATACCATGGCTTGATTGATAAGTAATACATGCATTACTGGAAAATCAATTTCAAGATTTCAAAATATTGATTTGAGTTTCATATAAAATAAACTTGAAATGAAAGGTAAAAACTTTTATTTCTCATAAAAATCAAATCAAAATAAAATGAATTCATAAACAATTATTGAATAAAAATAAAATCAAAAAATTAGTAGTCATCATCATCAATTGAAGCGTCATCACAGTATTCCGGATGCTCTGGCATTGCAGAAAATCCAAGTTCTTCTTTTGGAATTCCAAATTTAGCCATCTTCTGTTCATAAACTGTTAATATGTCATTATGTGCTTTCTGTACTTTCGCAAGTTCAACTTCTAATTGATTAATTTTTGCGTTTTTCACAGCAAGAACATCATCAATTTTTGCAGAAATTGCAGTTGCATCAAGGCCTGCTTCTTGCATAACTTGTTGCAATTGCATTTCTTTCTGTTCAAGTTCTTCATGTAATCTTTTAACTTTTTGTTCAAGCACATAAGCTCTGAATTCTGTTTTCTGTCGAACATCGTGAATCGAAGTTTCAAACTGATCATAAAGTCCATCTCTTTCTTGCTCAAGTTGTTCAAATCTCTGTTCTAAAACTTCTTGTGCAAGTTGAAGATCTCGGAGTTCATCTTCAAGTACTTTTATCTTTTTCTTGTTTCTTGCAAGTTTAAGTTTTTCTTGTTGATAAACTTCTTTTTCTTTTCTGAGACGCTCATTTTCCTCTTTAAGTTCGTTAAGAGGAGCTTCGAGTTTCTTTCTTTGTGCATTAAGTTCATCAACTTCTTTTCTTATAGCATTTATCTCGGTTTTCTTCTTTGATATTTTTGTTTTATTTTGTTTAATAAGTTCGATGTTATTGTGTGTAATATTGTTAAAGTATCGTTTGATGTTATCAAAAGCTTTTGCATTTTTAGCTTGTAATTCTTCGATCTGTGTATTTTTCCTATGCTCCAATTCAGAAGTTTCTTGTTGGCGTTGTTCCTCAAGTTGGTTTCGCATAGCACGAACTCGTTGATCATGCATGGCACGTTTGGCTTCCGCTTGTCGTTCAAATTCTTCTCTTAATTCTGTAAACAAACGATCCTGTTGCATTCGATGATTTGTCATTAAAGTATCATCTTGAAGTTGCAGATCATTAGTATCACTCTTTAAAGCATTTGCAATACGTTCCGGATCAGCGGATTCTAGTTGTTGTTCTTGTCTTTGTTGATAAAGCATTCGTTCATTTTGAATGTAATTTTGAGCAAATTCATTTTGATTTGCAGCCATAAGATGTTTTACTTTTCTTTGATAAACTTTTAATTCAGATGCTGACACCTCTTTAATTTCTTCGATTTCTCTCTCCTTGTTAGCAAGCCTGATTTCAAGGTCCTGAAGTTCTTGTTGTGCAATTTGTTGTTGTCTCATTAATTCGTCATGTTGAAGAACAAGGAATTCAATATCATTTTGAGCGTTTTTATCTTCATCTTGGAGCTCTTTAATTTTTTTATCAATATTAGCCTTTTCTTTAACTTTCTCATTTGTTTCCTTTTTCAAATTTTCTAAAAGTTGTTTATTAGGTTTTCCTTTTCTGTTGGAGGCTTTACTTGAACCTTTCCTTCCCTTTTTCCCCTTAGGAGCTGGAGCTGAAGGGGGTTTTGGGGCATTACTAGCGTCATCATCTCCTGCATTCGCTGCAGGAGTTGCTGATTTACCGTCAGAAATAACTGTTGATGGAGCTGGTTCTGCAGCTTCGGTTGTTGTAGGTGGTGGTTGCGTATCTGGTGTTGGTTCTGCTGGTGTTTCGTTTGAATATGGTGGTTGACTGCCTGGGAGAAGTTTATTTGCATTATCGCTCAAGATATTTGTTACATTTGATTGATCATCAGCAGTACTTTGTTCGCCTGGAGCATTTTCATTGGATGGTGTTTCTAATGACATTTGAAAATGAAAATTTTTACTTTATTAAAAATAAAAGTCTACTAATGAATAACGAATTAATTTAATATACAAAAAGTTAGTACGATAGAATAAATAAAACGGATACCGTTTTTTTAGGATTCAATTTTTAAATAATTCTAAAAACTCATACAAAATTTCATAAAAAAATTTTTATGGGAGACATTGTCGTTTTCCCTGAGCAATTCTCATTTGATGTTCGTGTTCAAAGAAGCAATCCTCGTCGAAGACTTACTATTAAAAATTTGGGCATAATGGCATGTAAAATTACTGTTACAATGCCAGAAACAGATTCGTTTATCGTCACTGATGGAAAAGGAAAGACGGTAGGAGGAAAGCTTACTATGAACATGATTCCTGATTCGTCATGTTGTTTTTTTGTTCAAAAGAAAGCAAATGTTGGCATTGTTCCAGAAGATAAAATGATGGTAACTGGTGGCAAAAAGCCATACACAGTTGTATTAAAGCCAGCTGTGTCACTTGTATCCAATATCGAAGAATTGGAATCTGCGGCAGATGCAACTTCCGATAATCAATCAGTTAAATCTAACGATTCTGTGAGAAGACAAGGAAGAGCGAAAAAAATTGTTGATGATTTTCCAGATGACAGAATGTCAAGCCAGGATGAATCCGAACCTAAGTATCGCCCCTCTCGCCTAAAACCTCCTACAAAACGTGTTCCAAAAACCCAAGTGGAAGACAATAATAAAAATAATGATAATGCTACTCCATTTGATCCAATGAAAAAAATGAGAAAAGGAATTGAAGCGCCAAAGATAGCAAGTGATATTGAGTTTAGTGCTTCTGATTTTCAAATGCCGCAACTTGCCGAAGACGAAGATGTTGAATCTTCATCATCACGACAATCAGCTGCCAAACGTGCAAAAATAAAGCCAAGTTCAAGCGCTCCATCTAAACAGGCCCCAAAACGTTATTTGGATAAGGATAAGACGAATGTGCCATCTTCAGTTAGCAATGACGATTCTATTGATGATACTAATGATAATGATTTTCCTTTACCAACTAAGCTTGAACAAAGTCCTCCTCCTGCTCGTAAGCCGTCGCAGATACCAGTCCCCCATCGTCATCCTGATCTTCCACCTGATGCTGATGTTTTAGAGCAATCATTACATGTCAAATTTTCATTCAAAGATGATGATTTCACGAAAAACCCTCATAAAACGCCGTCAGTTGTTAAATGGTATGATGATGATGCTTTCAAAAATGTTGAAGAGCCTGATTTTACCTTCGAGTTAATGATGACAGGAGAAGGCGAAGATCCTGTCTTTTGTATTGATGGTGAATATTATGACTCATCGGGACGTTTGTTGAGTGTTCAACAAGGAAAAGGAAAAGTTGTTTTTGTTACAGAAGACGGATACGAAATGATAGATGCTGGAAATGATAACTACGACGATAATTATAATATTAATGATGACGATGATGATGATATGTGATTTTTATTTTTGTTTGGTAGTTATACTATATATATTTTGTTTTATAAATATATACCATTTACTATTCAAATGTATAAATATTATTTAATTCATCTGTTAATAACAGACTGTTATTGACTTGTGCTTATTTTTTGACTATAAATTATATTTAATAATTGTAATCCCATAAAAAAATTTGAAGATAATGTTTCGAGCTTCAAATCTACCACATTTTTACCATCTATTCATGTTGTTTTAATTGTTTAATAAGAGAATTAATAAAAAAAAAAAAAAAAAAAAATTATATTATATTATATTATATTATCAAAAAAAAAACAGTTTTTATTTCAAATGTAAAAAAATGAAATATATCACAATAAAATATAGTATATATACATATATAAAGCCTCTCTTACTTTAACGAGGAGTAGTTGTTTTATAAGACATGCCGCTCTTCCTCTTTGGTGGTCTGATAGATCTTGGTGAATCTATGAATTTTGAATCGCCTTGTGTGTTTCCGTAAACTTGTCCGATTGATTTTTCCATTGGACTTGATCCAGAACGATCAACAGCTAAAGAATTTGCTGCATATCCGAGTTTCCTTGTCGCCTGCTCTTCTGTCATTGCACCAGAAACTTGCCTCATCTCTCTTCCGCATGCGATACATCTAACATATCCAACAGCTGTCTCATCTGAATTGAAATCGTCATGTTGATTCATCATGTTTCGAATGATCTCCATTACATCCTGTTTGGAAAGTCCTTTCTTACTTCTTCGCAGTTCATCAATATCTGCGCTCATTTCATTTAAGGCTTTACGTACTGATGCAACTAGGTTGTCATATGCCGAAGGATCAAATGCAGAACCTCCTTTGGTGCTATCATTTTCATTTGGATTATCATCATCCATTCCAAGCTTCGTACAAACTTCTCCTAATTTATCATGCATTGCGCGAAGATATCCTTGAAGCTTTGGAAAACAATCATAGAGATATTGAACAGATTCAGGAAGAGTCTGGAATTTATATATTTGAGGAAGCTGTGGAACCTCATTAAATGATGCGGGGACTTCTGAACAAACGAAATTGAGATCACTAATATTTATCTCGGGTGGATATGGCCCATCAATTGGATATCCATTTCCATTTAATCCATTTGGTCCTCGAATTGCATTATTATTTTTTGATCCATTAACTCCATTCTGGCCACGGTTCACTGAAGATCCATCGCCGTTTGGTGATAACGATTTAATAAAATCAAAAATGCGTTTGAAATTACGGGAAATTGTCTCTGAAGTAGCGTCAAGTGTTCGTTGAAGTGATGGCCCGAGTTCTGCTTCTGTTTTATTAACAGCTGCGTAAGAATTTGCCATTGTTTGGATGTAGTTTCTGTTCTCATCAACAAGTTTCTTGAGATCTTTTAATTCTTTTCTGGTTTTTTGTAGTTTTTCTGCATCAGTTAAATTTGAATCATCGTCTTCATCTCCTTCTCCATTCTCTCTATTCTCTCCATCGTTTCCATTCGTTCCATTTGCGCCATTTGCAGAATTTCCTTCAGAACCTTCTTCACCATTTTTCTGGTTTTGATTATTTTTTTCTTTTTCTTGCTTAGCTTTCTCTTCTTCTAATTTTGCTTTCTCCTCCTCTTGTTTTGCTTTTTCTTCTTCAAGAGCTGCGGCTTTTTTAGCAGCATCTTCATCTAATTTGTTTTGAATAGTATCAGCAACCTTTGACTCCATATCATTTGAAATTTTATTCATTTCATCTTTCATTTGATCATTCATTTCCTTTAATTTATCTGCTAGTTCTTCTGCTTGTTTTTTCATATTATCATCGATTTTTGAAGTGAGTGCATCACTGAGATCTTTCATTTGTTTTTCATTATCATTTTTAATATCATCGCGTAATTGTTCAAGATCTTTTTGAGTGCAGCATTCTTTCAATAATCTCTGTAACTCAGCAATCTGTTCATCATGTAATTTTAAGTGTGCTTCAATTGAATCAAAAACTGTATGAATAGCAGATTCATCAAATGTTACTTTGAATAATGGACTGGAATTGCTCATCAGGATGAGATTTAACGGTTGTTTTTTGAATTCAAAATATTCAATTAATTGAATATTTTTTGAAATTTGATAATCATGATAAAAATTATTACGTTATTTTTTCACTTTTTCTAATTTGTGTTTATATGATTGGATTGATGTTCGATTTGATGAAAGAAATCCAGTTTGATACATAATTTATATTGATACATAAAATGCTTTTAAATTAAAGAGTTTTCTTTCATTTTCAATTATGCATCAAAGAGAATGAATTCGAATATTATAAAAATAATCTTATATGAGCAGGAAAATTTTGTTTATTCAGGCAAAATCGTTGTATTGATTTAATTGTCGTTTAAAATGTTTAAAAAAAAAAAGAAAAAAAACTGTTTTATCTGAATCTAACAAGTTCCATTGTAAATTTTTATTCAATTGATTCTTTGACGATAATAAAATGATTTTATTGCAGAATTTTTATTAGCAATATTTAAAATATAATTGATTTTAATTTTATTTCAGTTTTAAACTATTCGTTAAATTGATCTTATCCCATTTTCTCTTAATGGTAATGTAATTTGATATAATTTAAATTATTTAAATATGAAAATACTATAAAATTGAATATATATATTAATAGAAAATTGGTTTCAAGCAAATAAAAAATAATTTGAACATAATTAAACTAATATTAATTGATAGGCACCAATCATTATCCTTTTTAATATCAAGAAAAATCTTTTTATATTAAATATTTATTCCTATAATTTAATAAATATTGTGTAATGCTTATTATTTTTCAAATTGTTCAATTTTTTTTCGCTTTTTTTTTTTTTTTTGGCGGGGAATGTTTCAAAAAAATAAAATTTTGTGAGATAATCGTTACAATACGTTTATTTAATGTAAATTCAGATATCTTCAAATCTTCTAAATAATAAACTTTGATCTTTACGTTTCAGGCTAAATATAGCATTTGTGTATATTTTTATCCATAATTTGTATTGATTTTTTATCATAAAAAATTTTTATTCAATGTTCAAAAAGAAATCCTCTATTTCTTTTAAAAAGATTTATCTATTCTTTTTCAGTAATCTTATTAAAAGTTATTAAAAGATCTCTTTCATTATTATTTAAAAAAAAAAAAAAGATATAGATAGAAAAGTGCTCTATTGGTTAAATAATATTGTGGAGTTATATTCATCAACTTTGATGTGTTTTTTTGGTTATTTTGGTTGTTGTTTTTTCTGATTTTTAAGAAAATATTTGAAAAAAATATTCTAATAAACCAATGTAATTTATTCTTAAAGCCCTAAGAAATCGGTTAAACTCAAATATTTTTCTTGATGAAAAATAAAATAAAAATGAATACTGACCAAAAGAAAATTTCCCAAAGCACAAATACTTCAAATCAGGCCTGTCCTCCGGTTCCCCCTAAACCACAAAATCAAACTGCTACTCAACCTGCTGTTAATTTAGCTCCCTCTACTCCAATCAATAATACCAACATTAAGGGGCAGCCTCAACAGAATATTCAGAACCCAACTCATCCGCAATCTCAGGCTCCTTCTTCTAACTTCAGCAAAGGAGATGATGTTTTTAATTCCCAACATCCCAACCAAACATCAATAACTCTTTTATCTCGTGGACTAAAACTTCTTTCGATTTCGCATCTTCGTCAGCTACTTCGTGACTACTCGCTTCCCACTGGTGGCAATAAGCAAGCTCTAGTCGATCGTCTTATTTTATATCTTGAAACTTTTGGACCAAAGCAGCAAGCTTTAGTTGTCCAATTTTCTGTTAACTTAAAAAAACTCCTTTCTGTTGACAGCACAGAAACAAATGAAGAGAGTTCGTCAAATTCAAACAATACCCAAAATCAAGCTAATTCAGAGCAAACTCCCCCATCCGCTCCTACCAATCCAGATTTAAAGATTGGTAATGAATCTTTTATGCAATTAATACCACCTAATGTTTCAGACAAACTATTTGAAATAAGCCCATCATGCCTCTTTGCAGCCACAGGCCATCAACTTGCATTTGGTCCTGTTATGATTGAATCCAAAAACCCGCCAGATAATCATGAATTTACACTGATCAACCCAACACAAGGTTATATACCAATACTTCAATTTGCGCCTGTTTTTCCAGACTCGCCATTAAAATCAATCACACTTCAGTTAACGCATAAAAATCCAATTACGCTAACAGAGCCAATGCTTTGGTGCCCAGTTTCAGACTATGTGAATAAAAGCGGTTCTTTTCAAGTCAAATCCACAGATCCATCAGTTCCAGTTATTGCAGTAGTACGATGGCTCAAGAAATTGCAACTTTCGGAAGTGATGAAAAATATTCTTGCAAAAGATGACCTCCCTGATGAAGTGCCTGAAAATCTCAATGATGAATCAAACAACAATGATAATATGAGATTTTTCTCAAGTATCTCTTCAAAAGGAATTTGTCCATTTACCAGAAAAATTATGCTATATCCTGCAAGAGGAAAGCACTGTATGCACAGAGAATGCTTTGACATGTCCGGTTACTTATCAATGTGCATAAAAACAAATCAATGGGTTTGTCCGTTTTGCCATAAAACACTTTATGCGGAAGATTTGCGGTTTGATCCAAATTATTTTTTATTTGTGAAGAATAAGTGAAAAAGAAATTTGATTTTAGTGTTCATTTCTACATATTTTATAAATATTTGATTTTCTCAATATTTTATTTTTTAATTTATACTCAGAAACATGATTGTCATATAATGATGGCTATGATCTGATGTTCACAAATAATATTTCACAAAACTATTCTTCTGTTATTTTAAACTAAAAAGTGAGTTAAATTTTTATTATTATTTTGTTAAAAGTTAAAAAATATTATCATTGTTTAAAATGACGATATTATTGGAAATGGAGTTATGTCATGTAAATTTTTGTCTTTTTGATTTTAAAGCTTGATATGAAGAGAGTTTGTTGATTTATGTGAGTATTATGACAAAAGAAAAGGTCAATATTTGCCTTAACCGTAAAAAGTTAATTGAATTGATTTCATTCAAATCTGATGCGTAAAATACCTCATGGTGAATTTTATTGCTTGTCGACTAGTATGGATACAATTGCTTCTCAAGTTACCGTTGCATTGAACGCTTTTGAACTTTGCCTTTCACAGTTCAATGAAAATTTTTCAAAAATGCAAGCGCGATTTCACGGGCTCAATCAACAGCTTGATGAAGCAAATTTATCTCCCTGTCTCATACCAACCGTTAACTTGCTCAATAAAATTACTAAAAGTATTCCTGGACCTTTATTCCTCGAAAAATACAAAATCGTTCAGCAAAAATATGAAGAAGCCAAAAGAAAATTTGAAAGCGAATATGCTGAAATCAAACCACAAGCAAAAAAAGCAAGAAATAGCCTTAAATTAACAGTTTCGATCTTCCAAAGATCCGTTGAACCGTTGAAAAGGGCTCAAGATACTACCACCCATTCGACCCTTCCAAAAAGTCTTATTTCATTTTACTCGCGTTTCGAGACAGAATCTGCAACTGGGAGAGATCTTGTTACCAGATTTTGTACCCTTGCTACCGACACAATCAACAAGATTAAACAATATGTTAGAGAAAACTTAGAACCGATGATGTTTAAGTGCTCCCTTAATATGCCTGATGAACTTGATGATTCATTAACGATGATTGATTCTTTGATTCAACAGATGAAAAAAGAACTGAATGTTTCAAACGTTATCCAGCAATTTGTCATTACAACTTTACCACCTGTCCTTAAGAATCAAATTAACCCACAGCAAACGCATCGGATGGTTAATTATTTTGAACTTGAAAATAAATTAAGTAATAGTGGAACAGCAAGAGTAATTAAAGATTATACCGTAGAAGGGAAAGAGCCTATTTACTTAAAAGCTGGAGAAGTTCTTGAAATCTCTAGTTCTGGATATTCAAGGTATTGGAAAGTTCAAAACTCAAAGAAAGTATCTTTCTATGTTCCATCAGACATATTGCAATTGTAATTATTTTATTTTCGTTTTTCCTCATGTGTTGTTTTATATATAATATACGATTAAAAAAATTGTTATTTTTTTATGAATTTGGAATTTAAAATTGTTGTTCAAACGTTCTATAATATTAAAAATAGGAATTATAAAAATTAACAAATTTACTTTCAAATATAAAAAAAATAGATAATTGAAATTAAAAATCTTCTTACACAAGTCCTTGAGAAGTCTGCGAACAATTTAAATCTGTTATAATTCCGCCCGACATATTTGGTGAGAAACTAATTTCATTTGACATTCCTGAATTCTGAGAAGGTATTTTAGTCAAGAAATCTTGGTCCCAAAAATGATAAAATTCACCAGATTGGCCAGAACTCTGAGAGCAACTCACAGATGATTGAGATTGTCCAATTAACTCAAAATCAGAGATATTTGATTCATTTTCACCTAAATTAGAATGGTCATCTGTGTTAACAATTTCATTCAATGATACATGTTTAACATTTCTGAATTCTACGTTTTCATGTCTGTCCATTGGTATTTCATAATTAAGAACTTCAATTATGAATTCTCTAAAAGTTGCTCTTGAAGCTAAGATTTGAGATTCCTCTTTCTTACCAGATAGCGTATTTTCTGGTTTCATTGGCATTGGATTAAATGTTATATAGCTTGATTTTATTTCTTCGTTTTGAGAACTTAAAAGAATTGTAAAAACATTTGGGTGTGATTTTGATAATTTCAATATCCAATTAAGTCCCCTGCGTGACATTGATTCTATAGCATATTGTTGATCTGTTGTAGGAATAAACCAAGACGTAAAATAAAAGCCAGTTTGTGAGCTTAGCTCTAATATCACGTTAGCAATTCGGCTCAATGTTCCATATCGAAGGCACAACTTCAAGTATTCGATAAAAAAAACTTTGTCTGGTGATTGCGAACTGCATTTGGAATTTTTTAATAAATGTCCAAGATTGAATTCGACAAAATGAAGTATATTTTGGTCAAGTTTAGGGTCTGAACCATCAATAATTGCTTTTATAAGATTTGATACATGTATTGATTCATAATTATGTGAATGACTGGTTGTATTAACAATATTATACCAATCGTTTGAAATAAGGTTAAGAAAAGCTTTTTGCCAGTCAAGTGAAAAATCAACTTGACTCATCACCAATTCGATCTGATTTAAAATTATTTTATCTTGTTTGAGCATTTCCTTTGTGATTTGTGGTAGCATTGTGTTTGATGCAGGAGAAACAAGATCCAAGGTTCGATTTGTTTTTTCTGAGCATGGAATTTTGTCTGCCTCTGATTCAGTTGTTTTATAATTGAATGAGTAATTGTTAATAATTCGTCTCATTTTCCAATTTTTTAAGTCTGGAAGACTGCCAAACATCTTTTGTAAATCATCAAAATTAATGTTTTCAATTTGAAAAGAGTGGGCGCGAAAATTAGTATTAATTGAATTAGACTTTAATTTAAGATGATTTCCAAGTATTTGTGAGTTGCAAATGAAATGATTGCCATCTTCACACCAAGCAAGCCCTATTTCTGGAATTTTTTTTTCATCTCTTAAAGATTCTTGAAGAAGTCTAAGAATTTTTACGCAAAATTTAGGTTTGTTGCGACTATTAGCGTTTTGAGTAAGATTCTTCTCCGATCCGGCCTTTAAATTCATAAAACAATATTAAATTTCAGGCGAAGTTCCTTTGAGGTTTCAATTAAAAATAATCGTTTCTTTTTGAAATCTTAAAATTTTATTTAAATGATTTTTGTATTCAAACTTAAAAAAGATTTAAGGCATGACTTTTCATTCTTCAGATTAATCGTTAACTAATGATAGCTACTTTTTTGAGCATTGAACTTATAAAGCTAGATTTCATTTACTTTAAAATAAAGATTTTAATCAAATTAGGAAAAAAGGAATAAATTTAATTGTGATAGTATCACTGTAATACTGAGCATTTTTGAGAAAACAGTTATATATCTTTAAACTAACATTATTTTAAAAAATATAAAACGAAAACTTATTGGATTTGAAAATTGAGAAAAGAAGGTGAAAATAGTCTATTATTTGTTTTTTTGATATTGGTTGGGAAAAGAAGAAAAGATGAAAAAAGAAACATTTCACTTTAAATCATAAATTAAATAAAAGAACAATTTTGATCTAAATTATAATTAATACCTCGATTTTATTTAAGTAGCCTATCGTATTGTGGTTTTGCAAATGTGTATGTGAACTTCTTGACGACAATCTTGGGGAAGTTTTTATTTGCAAGCTTGATTGACTCTTTGAATGGTTGTCCAGCTAAGACAGTCTTGTATGGCCATGTAATAACATAGCAGCTTGAACCAATTGCGCCAGCAACCAAGGATTCAACTGTCTTTTGAACTAAATAGTTCGGAAACTGTGGAAGAAGCTTTGGAAAGACACGACATGCAAAATACTCATCAATTCCGTTCTTGCATGTATGGTAACCAACATCGTTGATAACGGATTTAACAAATCCATCATAAGGTGAGGTTGGTTCCTTCTTACGGCAGTTTTGAATTGGTGTTGCGAAAAATCGTGTGATAAACCACATTGGAAGTCCAGTTGATGCACCAAAAAGGAAAGGATTTGTTTTGTTGAGTTGTGCAAAAGTAGCATTTGTTCTCAATGTGTTTTTGCTGAAATCTTTAGCAACTTGCTGGATTCCAGAAATTACACAATTATCTCTGAATGTTGTTCCTAAAACATTGGAGGATGTTAATTTATGGTCTTGAGTAAGAACAACAAGTTCACCGGTAAATCCTGATGTGCATCCACCGAGGAATGCTGAAAAGTAGGGCTTTATTTGAGATTTTTTCTCTTCAAGCTTCTGCTGTGATTCCCTCTTTCTCATTTTATAGGTGATGTGATTGATAAAGATTCAAAAATTGGGAAAACGTTAAATAAACTTTTCAATATGTACATAATCGACAACTATAGAATAATGATATTTTGCTGAGGTACTTTTTTATATGAAGTTCAGCTTTCCTCTACTAACGATTCTCTGTAATAACTGAATAAGAACATTGGACAGATTATTCATACATCAATCTTAATGGTCCGAGTTAATGTGGTATTCATGTTATTATGAAGTTTATCCAATATTATGATTATAAAGTGAAATTAAAAAGGTCAATATATATATATATTTATAAACACTTGTTATAAAACATTGTTCCACACAATTCTTCATCTTTGTGTAAAATTGGTAGACTTTTTTAGTACAAAATCAGCATATTTTACAAACATTCAATTTTGTTAAATCTCATATAATATTTTCTTAAATTCTTTCAAATTTGAATGTTGTAAAATGTGCCGGTTTTGACAAAAAAATCTATCGGAAAATTTATAGGCACATAGTTACTAGAAAGTTTTCATATCAAATGACTAAGCCAAACCATTTTTATTACTTATAAAATAAACAATTTTTTAGCTTTTTTTCTTTCTATTTTTTGTCAAATATTAGAAGAGTAAAGAGACATAATTTTAAAAGAACTCTATGAAAATTTGAATAATGGTGATCACACATCACATTTATAAATCTGGACAAAATTCTCATTGGTTTTGTAATTTTTTTGTAAATTTCATTGTTATATTAATTTATTTTTTCTTTGTCTGGATTTCCTTCTCATTATTTTTTTGTATCTTTGAAAGATTCTTTTTTTTTAGAGAGGAAATTCAATTATTTTTCTATTTCAAAAAGTGAATATCAAATGTAAACGGATAGGTAAACGGTAAGCTTTCATTTTTTTGAAAAAAACTTTTTCAACAATTGTGTTTTGAACTAGGCATTATTTTTAAATCATTATTATCCCGAAAAAGTTTTTTGTAAACTCAAAATCTAAGTATCAATTTAAATAAAATTTGAATATTACAATTATATTTCAACGTATATGAAGTTTTCACCTAATTTTAAAGAAAGAATCTAATATTAAATTTTCTTTATTCTAAAATACTTTTTGATTCACTTTTCGATATTTGAGAAGTTTTTTGAAAGTGTCAAAAATATAATTTCATTTATGAATTTAAGTGAACAAGAGATTCAGTATTTTTGATTTTTGATTTTTCTAACTTAAAGAGAGTATAAGGAAACATTCGCAAAATTTGATTCAGATGGCAATGGTCATCTTGATAAAAATGAAATTGCAAAAGTTCTTGGTTGTTTTATGAAAAAACCAACAAAAAAGGAAGTTGACAAGATTTTTTCAATTGCAGACACGGATAACAGCGGCACACTTGAATTTGATGAATTTATCTCAGTCTTACAAAAAATTAGATCAGATAATGAAACAGAGTACAGAGAAATCTTCAATGTGTTTGACACTGATGGAAACGGCCAAATTGATAGATCTGAATTAATTCAAGCCTTTCAGAGAATGGGCGAATCTCTCACACCAGCTGAAGTCGATTTATTATTAGAACAATACGATACTGATCATAATGGCATAATTGACTTTAATGAGTTATGCCAAATGATGAAATCTCTTTACTAAAATCAATTGATTCCTCTAAATATTAAATAAAAACAGTAATCCAAAGAGTTTTCTTTGAAATTTCTTTAAACAATTTTATTCCCTAGCATTGATTGATTATTTTAGAAGTCCAAAATGGTAATTTATTGAAATTCAAAAAATATTCAATATTTAAACGATCAACCTTCATTTAAAAAGTTGTAAGTATAATTTTTTTTGTCGATCGAAAAATATTAAAATTCATTTACAACTTTGATGAAAATAACTTTATCTAACGGTGATAAGGTTCGTGAAGCAAAACTTGTGATGCTTGGATCTACTGAAGCCGGAAAATCATCAATTGTTAATAGATTGATTCGAGATATATTTACTCAAAACATGGCTTCAACGATTGGCACAGTATTTTTCTCTAAAACTTTGCAAGTAAATGATACTCTTGTTAAACTTCAGATATGGGACACGAGTGGATCAGAGAGATATAGAGCGTTGGCACCTATGTATTTTCGTGAAGCAGACGCAGCTATCATTGTTTACGATATAACATCCAATCAATCTTTTCAGGAAGTGGAAGCATGGTATAAAACACTACGTGACCAAGGACCAGATAATATTATTATTGCTCTTGCAGGGAACAAAAATGATCTAAAAAATAAAAGAGCGGTTGATATTAATAACGGTAGAGCATGTGCAGAAAAACACTCAATTCCAATCTTTATGGAAACATCAGCCCTTACAGGTGAAAATGTTTCTCAAATTTTTACAGAAGTTGCTAAATATCTTATAAATTCAGATTTTCCTCGGGAAAAAAAGCTTGAATTCATTTCAGAAAATCAGGACAAGGAAAAAAAATGTTGTTAAGTACATTTTAATATTTTTTTATTTGTTTTTGACGATTATATTTAAAAGATATATTTATTAGATATTGATTATGATCCTTAAGTGAATTCATTTCTTTTACTTGCATATTGAGGTTTGCCTCTGTACTTTTTTATTGAAATGAATATAATTATAATGGATAAGTAACAGGTTGAAATTAACATGATTAAAAAGATTATTATACTTGTGATTTAAAAGATTGTAGATATTAAACCACAATAATAGAATGTTTTTATTTGAAAATGAACAATATATATATATAGTTTTGATAATTAGAATACTTTTAAATACAAATCAATGCTATAAACTAAAGTTGCTTTTTCTTTTATATTTTAAAAGAAAATATGAGGATATATTTTTAACTTAGTATATTGAATTTATCTCATTCAATTTCCAAATAAAAGTTCATACTTTTTGAATAACATATAAAAATCTTATAAACATATAAATGGTATCTAATATAGCTCTACCATCATCTATTTTTCTTCAACTAGCGATTCGTTTATCTCACGCAACCTATAAAGCAAATTTTTCAAATTTTACAGGCCTGATTTATAAAAATAGTTCTTATGATACTCCATATCATCCAGTTTTTTATGTTTATTCACAAGACAATACTTTGTTCGTTTTAACTCGTGGATCCAAAACATACGATGACTTTGCAACAGCTGCTATTTTCTCTGAAATGACAACTGAATATGGCACTTTTCATACAGGCTATTACAAATCTGCTTTATATGTCTGGAAAGAAGTGAAAGATTATGTAAGAGATTTTTCAGGTAAAGTTGTATTTGTTGGCCATTCATATGGAGCTGCTGTTTCACAGATTTTACATATTTTTGCTAACGATCAATTCCCACGTAAGGGCAAGAAGAACTCAATTCCATATGAATCTTATTGTTTTGCAGCGCCGCCTACAATGAATGAGGAAGCGTATGCTCCAATCAAAAATTATATGTTCACTTTTGTGAATGATGATGATATAGTGCCAACTATATCTATACCAAATTGCCTCAATAGATTTCATCTAATTGCACCAGTTATCAATATAATTCCTCAAGATGTTTTGACAAAAACAGTTTTAAACCTTTTAAAGCTTATTAATATCACATCACTTCTTGACCAACAACTCTTCAATATGATATACAGAGCTGTTCCAACTTGTATCAACGCTATCAAAGAATGTGAAGCTGGTGTTCCAAAACTCGTTAAATTCACAGGCGGAACTGTGTTTCAGATGAAAATTGGAGAGCCAAAGAAATTAGCTCAGTGTCTAATTGATCCATCTACTCTTAATATGCTGTCAATAACTTTAAACTCTGTTAAAAACCATCATGATGAAAGATATATTGATCTTATGGACCAAATTATACCAGAAAACTTTTATTAGCCTTTTTTTGTACCAATAACGCATAATTATATCATATTTAATGCGAGTACTATAATATATTAAAACTATTTTTATCTTTACAAAATTCCATATTATGTAGTTCAAATGTTCCTATTTTTGTTTATCAAATAACTTGCTTTTTTAATATATGGTAGATCTAAATAACAAAGAGATAGATAAATGACAACATCTTTATTTTTGAATGGTTAATGTTAAATTAATAACATATATAATCATAATTTATGATGAAAATGTAATCATTCTGGCTTCAAATAAACTGAGGATGATCTGACATGTTCGAGGAAAGAGTGTTGATTTTTCATTTTTTCTATTGCTTCTGCTCTTACCAATAATTCAACAATTTCATCATTCAAATGATTATTTCGCTCAGTTAGCGCATCAATATCATTTGATAAAGTTGACGACATGTCACTATTGCCATTTTCATTTTTATTTTCACCTTCCCCAGAAGGCTGCTGTTCTATAGCTTGCGGCCCTCCAAGCAGTTCTATTTTTTCATTTATATCTTCATTAACATTGTTAATTTCTTTTTTTAATTTTGAAATTGCCAATCGAAGTTTTTCTGTATAATCAGGCCGAATAATCTTTTCAGCCTCATCAATTTCTTGAAGTAGCTTAATAGCTGTCGGGTCAGTAGAATCTCGAAATCCTTCTATTGTTGGAGTGCTTTGGCTAATTTTTTGACGTAATGATTTAAGCCGGGCATTAATGGCTTCTTGTTCGGCTTGAAGTTTATTTTTCTGTTCAGCAAATGGCTCAAGCTCTGCAATTTCATTATCAAGGTTCTTAATTTCTTCCTCTTCACGATTTTTGGCGTTCATGGCTTCTGCAATTTTGGCAGAAGATTCAGAAGAACTATCTGAAGGAGTATTTGAAGGAACATTTGAATTTTGAATTTTTTCTTTTTCATTTTTTAAGTCTGAATTTTCTGAAAGAAGTTGATCTTTTTCACTTTCAAGTCTTTTAAGAGTAATTTCAAGTTTTATGCGTTGTGTACGCATTTCAGGTGTTTCTACACTTGAAGGCGTAGGAGGTGCTTTTGTTGGGGTTGTAGTTACAGATTTTGGCGAGGCTGACTCATTTGCTTGATGATTTGAAGGAGTGGCAGGTTTGTTAATCTGCAAAGTTATCAATTCTTTAAATGCTGCTTGTGTTGTTTTTGGGAGTGATTTAACTATTTTCATTAATTCATCTTTTTTAGGTGTTTTTAGAGCATAAGCAAAAATCATTGATAAAAAGTTTAATAGCTGCTCAGGTTTTGAATTTCTTGCGATGCCCATGACATCAACAGGCGCTGTGAGTTTAACACTTGCGAATGGCTCTTTGACTTGGTTATATATATTTTTTAAATTCTTGAGGCAATTAAACCAATAATCATTTTTGCTTCGATCTATCGCAAGAAGTTGATCTAAGTTAATCTTAATATCATTAGATAATTGATTGATAATCATTGCTAGAACATGCCCCTCACGAAGTGAATTGAAATCGGGACAGTTTTCTTCTGTTACGCCATCGAAACTTCTAATTAGTGGAAGGATTGCTTCTTGATCCATTAAAAAAAAATTTGTACAACAGGCTGAATAAAAATTCACTTTTTAAAAAAATCTGGATAAATAATATCAGAAAAAAATATTCTTTAATTTTATTGATCATATTTGTAATCCTACAGCATCATTTGAATACCGATAGATAGTTATTATTCCCAAGCACCACTTACTCTTACAGAGATTGTATTCAGTTTTAATGAAAAAGTTTAAATTTAAGATATAATTATCATTTTCTATACTTTTTATTGAAAAATGAACAAGAAAGCTTATTTTGTAATTTAATTTACTATTAATTTACCTGAAATACACATACACCAAATATTTAATGAAATAATAATTCAAAGATATTGTGTTTCATATTAAATAACTTAAATAATGATTTGTAATATTGATCTAGGTATAATTAATGACTTAAAATAATTCATCGTCAAAAATTATATAAAATGATATTTATTAATTTAATTTCAAAACGATAACATTTAATTTACTGATTAATGGTCGTTTTTAAACTTTTGTTGTTTCAAAACGATAAAATAATATAATATAAATGGCCTTCCACGCTACAATTGCAGCGTTTTAAAAAGATTCATTCATACTTTCAATTTTCTATATTCAATTCAATTTAAATTTATTGAATATTGAATTCTTTAAAATTTTCATGAAATATTTCTTTCAAATATTTGATCAAATAACTTTTTCACAATACTACATCAAATTTAAAATGGATTCTCAACCAAAACTACTTCTCAGAGAAATAATTTCATCAGCAATCGTTGGAATTTTCTTATATGGATATTGCCAGGAGCCAGATTACATCCGTTGCATTTGCTTTACACCACTTGCTATTATATCATTATCTCGCATATTACTTCAACTTATGGGACAATTAAGGACTGATATATATTGTGGTTTAACAGAAAAATGGATGCTTTCTGCCATGAATGTTCCATGCATTTTCTTTGTATGCACTTTGTTTGCTGTTGATTTTGTTCTTGCATACAAAAGCTCTATTTCTCCACCTATTATTTTGACTTTAAAGGCATATGTAACTCTTAATTACATCATGTATGCCCGCTTTTATTTTGGATTTTTCAACCTAGAACTCCAATTTCCATTTATTATCCTTATTATTGAAGCGGCAATTATGGGATTAACCTGGAATTTCACACCGGATCAGAGTTTAGAAACAAAAATGTTATTAATTACAGCTGAAATGCTTATTTATCAGATAGTTATTTATGTAATTATCTTACCTAAACAAACTAAGAATATTGTTCCGCTTTTGGATCTACCATATAGAGAACATGAGCAAGCGCAAGCTAGGATGGGAGCTCAAACACAACAATCAAAGAAACAGCCATCCACATCAACAAATAAGAAATCTCAGAACAAAAAGAAAGACTAAATTTCATTTTTTACGCAGAAAAAAACAAGAAATTAATAATTTACTTAGTTTATATAAAACAATTCAGCTTTCCAAGCAAGCTTAAATAACTTGAAAATATTATTTCACTTTTTAACCATCATAAAAAGTTTTAAAAGGCTATGAAAATTATGAATATAACTTTTTGAAAAATATAAATTTTTATTTGAATGTAATTCATTGAATGATTTTTTAAAAAAGAGTATTCAAAATTTTTACATTGAACCATTGAATTTTTTTTGACTTCATCTTCTAACTTTTTAGTATTCAAAGCTTGATCAATCATTTTGAAAAATAAATAATTTATCAATAAATTGATATAATATATAATTAGCATTGATAACTAAAAAAAAATCAGATATAACCAAAGAATAAATTGTATATAATATGGATTAAACTTTTTGTGAAATTCTCTATTCAAAATATTCAATTACATCACCTACCGTTTTTCGGAAAAGGTAGAAATAGTTATATTTGAGGAATTTTCAAATCATTACAAACGTTTAAACGCATTTTACCTAATGTACAGATAAGAAAATCGAATATTCCATTAATTTTTATAGTATTTTTTCAATTGGAATATGGTTTAAAAAAAATATCATGTAATTTCGTGCGAGCTTTTTGAGAAGATGCTTGCAAATAAGTTCACAAAAATAATTGAATTGTTTTTGATCAGCATCATTCAAAAAGTGAACTGATAGAAAAAGTTTAATCGGTATTATATTCAAAAAGTTTTATTCTATTATAAATAGCGCCATTTTATTATAGTATTTTTGGCTTATGGAACTCATGTGTTTTGGAATTCTTCTGCAGGGAATCTTACAATCTTGAGGCCCTAAGCAGTAGTGCTCTACTGCAGATGGCTCTGCATTTTAGGAATCATCAGCCAAGAATAATAGTAATTTTATCAATTACCTTATGATTTGTAACCAGGTGCTCATTTACTAAACAATATAGAACCAAAATTCCGTGTAGACTATACAAATCACCAAAAATCTTGTACTGATTTCTCAATCGAAATAATAGTTAATCAACAAAAGCGATTTCTACATATAATTTACTTTTTTACTTTTCTTTTGATGTTTTATTAAACGTTTGTTATATGAACCATACAAAATCTTGTACTGATTTCTCAATTGAAATAATAGTTAATCAACAAAAGCGATTTCTACATATAATTTTCTTTTTTACTTTTCTTTTGATGTTTTTTTAAACGTTTGTTATACGAACCATCCAAAATCTTGTACTGATTTCTCAATCGAAATAATAGTTAATCAACAAAAGCGATTTCTACATATAATTTACTTTTTTACTTTTCTTTTGATGTTTTATTAAACGTTTGTTATATCTTGATATGTTTAAATTGTAATTTTATTTGAATGTGAATCATCTTTTAAAATTATCTTTCAAAATATTAAACAAAAAGGTAAATATTATATAAATAAAACTAAATAAATAATAAATGTTGAATTAAAATGTTCTTTTATTAATTTTTATTGAAATGATTATCTGAATTTACTCAAAAATTTTTTTACTTTTCATGAAATTGTCTGCTGCTCTCTAACATTTAATTTTACTCTTAATTCTAAGCATTTTTTCTTATAAACGGTCTTCATTTGATTTATCGCAAATTTGATGATTTCGAAGGTTTAAAGATGATATGCATATTTTGATGATTTCAAGAGAGCTCACTTGTATCGAACTTACTAGCATTCGGATTGCGGCGGAACAGAGTATTAAGAGTTTTATAATCTCTCTTAGCAGTTAACTCGGTAATAGCTCGTTTAAGTACTGTTAAGTCGTCTGTAGTGTATAACTCTTCTAGACTTGTTTGTGTTGTATTCTTACTCTTACTCATTTCTATGTAATTAAACTCACACATTTCTCGCACAAAAACAATACTATATTCGCATTATACAGTTTAAATATGTAATCTGAACCTAATAAATGTTAGCGCTAACGGGTACAGTCGTAGAGTCATGAAGCATGTCTCCCAGCTTCGGCGGCAGGCATGAGTTCGATTCTCCTCAGTACCGATTTTTCGTGTTATTTTGTATCATATTTGTGATAGAGCCCTAGCGAACTAAACACCTTGTGGTAAGCTATTGCTTGTGGTATAGATAGCACGAAGGCATTTGTCGACAAATGTAATCCCTGTAATGAAAAGACTTCCAGTCTCTTCCCCAGCCATAGTGGATGCAGTGTTTCTCTTTATGGGATGGTATCATCCCGGGTACGTATCATCTCATATCGAATGCATTACGCATCCACGTAGACAGATTGGTTTTTGCTCGGCGATTTATTTTTTAGGTTTTGCATGTGGAGGTCTTGTCTCGAATTTCATTACACCATTTCTCTTAGTAAAGTGTCTATCTTCACATGGTATATCTTCATTAAGTTCACGAGTATTAAATTTCCATGTATTAGGATTACGACGTAACAATGTATTAACTGTCTTATAGTCTTTCGATTCGACAAGTCTAGCGAGTTCATACTTCAACTTATTCATATCATTCATTGCGAAGAGTTCTGCTAATGCTGTCATTTAAGTACGAGAAAAATACATCGAAAACGCATCGTCAACTCACTTCTTCACCAATTTATATACACGGCCTCTCTTACCATTAACTCTGTTATATCTCATATTAACTTCATACCCATCTGGTATTGTCTTAACATCGATTCCATAATAATTATATAGATCTCTTTTATTAGTAAATTCTATATCTGTAATAGGTTCATCCGCTGTAGTGGAATACGTAGTATCATTGGTGGATTCATCTGCGGTAGCAGAGTACGAAGTATCAACGATCTCATCATTAGTAGTGGTTTCTACAACGATCTCATTAGTAGTAGTGGATTTATCAACGATCTCAGCATTAGCAGTGGATTTATCAACGATCTCATTAGTAGTAGGTTCATCAAAGATATCATCATCACTTATACATTCATCATCATAATCAATAATATATTCGTCATTCTCTTCGAGAACTTCACTTTGTGAATCATCTGTTTTACCGAATCGCACACGCCCGAATTTATATAATACATCATCCCAATTCGCTATACTCATTTCATTCCATGCTCTATCACGTAAGCTATTTAAATGTCGTTCATATCGATTGTTGGGTATCGAGTACTTTCTCTTATTCATGTGCTTCCCATATCGAACATATACATATACATCCGAATTTCGATTTCGATTTCTACCTAGAAATTGCTTAATACTAGATACAGTATCGATGTATGTTTGGATGAATATAGATAAGATATTCTCTTTAATAGACTGTCCGTTCTGTATTGATGAGGTAGATATGATAACATCAACATCTTCTTCGAATAATCCATCTTCATTCAGCTTAATCTCTTTGTTATCACCTGTATATAGAGCGACCTTGTATCTATCTCTCAAACAATTCTTCAATCTATTACACTCTTTCTTATCTTCTATCTTCACTAATACCTTATCATAATTCATTATCTTAGTATCGATTAAGTTAACTATAGCATCACGTTGTTCATCAGCATCTGATAACAACTTATTAACATAGATATTTCGTTTATATCTCTCATCAATATGTGGATTAACGATTATGTAATCTCTAAAGCAGGCGAAGTTCTTAATATCATCAGCAGTAGCACTTATTAATGCTACCTTATCGAACTCTTTAGTAATCTCTATTAATCCTATATGGTGTAGTAACATGTGTGCTTCATCAATCACTAGGAAGTAATCGAGTCGTTGCTCTTTCATATAGTATTCTTCAAGTAAGTCGTCTAAGCACTTGGAAGCAGTGTTGTAAGTAGTAATAATTATGTTAACTTCATTATATACAGCTTTACGAAATTCACTAAACGCGTTATCATTAACACATAATTGAATATTGAGATCTTTATTCAACTTGGTATAGAACTCTTCAGCGATATTCACTGTTGGAACAATTACCATAAACTTCTCTGTATTATGTGACGAAATCCATTTACGAATAGCAGTCGATTTACCAGAGCCGATTGGAGCTTCACATATGAACTTCTTAGTTCTAATTTGTTTAGTAATCTTACGTAAATCATACTTGTTGTGATCCATACAATAATAATAATCTTCATAATGCATATAATCGATTACATCGCCATTCTCATCACAAAGTTCTAGTGAATCATCGATATTTACTGGTGGTTCACCACTAGTGAGGTGTTTAATCGTTGTTTCATCATCTAACGGTTTGTCGTTCTTATCGAAGTAACCTTCACACTCTATATTGTATACTCGTTCAGGTATCTCATCAAACATCTGCCATCGTATGTAACAAGGATCTTGCACTTCAACCGGTTGTTCTTTCAATGGATCTGCGTTAGCAGAGTATGAAGTATCGTCATCATATCTATAATCATTAACAGACTCATATTTTATATCTTCGTGTACGTAACTGTATAACATAGTGTTCAGTGTCATTGGTTTCAGTTGGATAAAATTTTCATGTAATTCACATATCAAACTCATTGTTTATACATTTAGTCATCCAATATATGTTATAATAGTCCTTCATTATATGCCACTATTAGTTCTACTTTATTGGAACACAATCTCGATATGTCGTATATGAGCATTGCTATGGAAATGTTTGGAAACGGTTTCATATTAAAATAGCCGATTTCGCCTATTATAATAGTTTATTTTCGCCATTATTTTAGGTTATCTCTATTAGTATTTTCATATATTAATAGATCGTAGACATATATCTATAGTCTTGTGCCACAAGTAGCACTAAAATAAATACAAAAACAGCTGATTTTGGGGGTTTTCGTCAATTAAATTAGCTGTCACACGACTGTGGCGGGTATATATACTAATTAAGTCGAGGATGACAAAAATGTAATTGTTGGTAGACTGAATGAATTAGGTGTTAAGCGAGTGCGGAGCGAGTGAAACGAGAGTAGCACTCCTTAACCTTACTACTCACTGATATAGAGGCAATTTGATAAGCTTAAAAAAAAAAATGATTTCTGCAAGAGCATAATAAGGTAAAGTATTCAATTTTAAATCTTTCAAAAAGTGAATGAAAGAATGAGTGTTTTATAACTAATATCATGATCAAAAAAAATCTTGATTGGAGCAATGTTGATAAAAAACAATAAGTTGTAATATTTCGTGTTTGCTTGCTCTTAAATATTTCCATGAATGAAGATATGATAAGGAATATTTTTTAGATCAATAGGCACAAGTTGGAAAAAAAGGCTGTTAAACTAGTTTTATTTTGAAATCTTATTATGAAATAAATAAAAAAATCTGGAATCGTGACGTTGGATTTCTTTTTATTGCTAATTTCATTTTTTGAGTACTTTATTTTTTATACTCCTCAGAAATCTCTTTTTTTCTCACAATTTTTTTCAATTAAAAATATTTTACAGCTATCAAACAACTCAGAAAATCGTTATCAATTTTCTTAGACTTCAATTTTTTTCAAAGAATATTAATTCAATTTTATATCATGGATTGATAATTTTATTAGAAGTGCGAGAACTAAAAATAACGTATTTTTTAATTTAAAAAAGTGGATTTTTTCACTAAATTGTTAATCAAATCAATGCTATTTTTAATATAATATAATGCATACCTAATGCTATACATCATATTTAATTATTAGGTCGTTTTAATGTTTGCAGAAGTAAGTGGGAAAAAATGGTATTTTGGAAATTTCTAATTATTTATGAAATATTGTTGATTTTAATATTATTTATTTATATATAAATTAAATTATATATATAGTTTTAATATAATATATAAAATAGTTTTTTAATTTATAGAGATATTAGTATTTAAAAAAATAATAAATATAATATAAAAATATACGGAGCTCTGGTGAATTTCATAGGGATAACTATTTGTATTTTTATTATATTCAACATGTATATATACATATTTTCTTATTAATCTGAATCGCTCGCCTGGGGTAATTTTATTTTTATTTTATAAAATTCTGAAGAAAAAATACGTTATAATTAATTCCCCTCAATTTCAAATTTTCATAAAAAAATGCAAAAAAATATGGTTTCTTATTGTTAAATCGTAATGAAAATAAAGTGAATTAAAATATATACTATGATAAATATAAAAAAACTATCATTTCCCGATTTTATGCAACTTTGCCAAATTATTAAAATCAAGATATTTCAACCATCTTTTATTAAAATGTATGCTTATCCAACTCTTATTATGCACATTTGATAACTGATTTTAATTCCTCTATATATCTTTTGTTTTGTTTGAGATTAAATAAAAAAAATGAAATTTAAAAATCTAAGCATTCCTAGAAAAATTGGCCCTATAAATTTAATTGAAATCAATATTATAATATTAATACATATTATAATTCATATGTATATTTTTTATTTTAAATTTAACCTATTTAATTTTAAGATATTTATAAAAAAATATAACGACTATTGCGTATTTAAATTTTAAATGATTAATCAAATTTTTCATTCTGTTCTCACAAATTAATTTTTTATGCAAAAAATCATTTTTTTTATATTTTTATGCTTGAAACAATAACTATAAGCGATTTACATATAAATAAATTAAAAATTAGCTCTTTTTTTAGTAAGTTAAATATTCTGAAGAAAAAAAACACGTTGTAATTATCTCCCCTCAATTTATAATTTTTAACAAAAAATACAAAAAAATGTGGTTCAAAGTTAAAAAAATTTAATAAAAATTATATGAGATAATACATATATAGCGGTAATTATAAAAATATGATTAATGACTTGTTTTCAGCAACTTAGTCTAAAAATTAAAATCAAGATATCTTGAGATAGTATGAGTAAAATTTCTCCCTGATGTAGTATATTCATTAATATCTTTGTATAATAGTATTTTCATCCAAAAATTCAGATATTGTCCAGAATTTGATAAAAAAAAATCAATTTAATTTTCTGAAAGCTCCTAGAAAAAATGGCCCTATAGTTTGGTTTACTAATGGTATTTATTAATATATAGGAAATATAATACCGATATCAAAATTTATAGAGATTTTAACCTATTTGTTTTCAAGATATTTATTTAAATTTTATATTTGGTCAGATATTTTCGAAAATTTTGTCTATAATTTTATAGCAAAAATGGCTCAAATCGTATTATTCTGAATCTTATCTTTCCAAAGAAAGAATTATTATTGTACATCAGACTTTTCAATCTTTTTCAGCTGTATCACATCATTGGGATTATAACGATTTGAGTCATCATCTCAATAATTCCAGTCAATGTTCAGCTCATCACTTTTTATCTTGATATTTTGTTTTTTTTTTGGTTGGGATTCCCAACTTGGGAAAAATTAAATCTAATTTTTTTTTATTATTGAATTATTTTTAATAAAATAAAAATAACAATGTAATTTACATATATATAAATATTTATTTGTGTTCTAAAAGAGAGAAAATGTAATTTCTCTCCAACATTTATAAAATTTTATAATTGAATGGTTTATTTTTTATTTTATTAAAATTTTAAAACACCAATATTTTTACTCCTAGTGACTAATATAATTTAAAATCCTATCATAATAGAGAAGGATATATATATATATATATATTATTTTATAATTTAATAATAATGAAATCAACCAGCTCTCGCACCTCTATTTTATTTGAAATAAACTTATCAATTTTTTTTTTCTTTTTCAAAAAATTAAAATATATTTTTTTTTATATTGAACGTCAATTTAATCTTTATATTTAGGGAATATATTTATTTCCTTATATTTTATATTATATAATAATATTTCAAGTCATCCTGCATTTTTCATACCTAACTATGCTCTTTTCTGCATAATACCCGTTTCCCCCTCTAATTGGTAAACTTTTTCAAGTATATAAAATTCAATATAGTTAACTAAAAAAAAATCTTCTTTGTTAACATATGAGAGTAAATTTTTTCTAATGTTTGATATTCAAAAAAAATAAAATCACTAGTATTTTATTAATAATGAATACCTGAAATGCATTATAGCTTAAGAATACCTTAAAAGCTTTGATTTTATTAAAAATTCAATTTTGAATAAAAAGCAATAAAAAAACAATAAAATATATTTTTGTATGATTTATTAAAAAAAATTCAATACTTTATTTGTTATCCAATTCATTTTTCGATTATCGCTTAAAGAAAATGCAAGTTTGTGACACGCTTTTTTAATTATTTTGATTAGGAACGTTTTCATTATTAACACTATTAATTTTTATATACTTTTTCGTTTTTTAGCGCATTACTATATCAAAATTCCGAAATTTATTATTTTTGAGCAAATCAGTTCAGAAAATATCATTTACATTAATTTACATTAATTTTATAATGAATTTTAGCATCAAAATTGCGATAATCTCATTTTCGCCACATTTTTTTTTTTTAAATTTTGGAGATAAAATAATTTTTTTATTATCATTATTAGTTTTTTCTTTCAAATAAATTCAATTTTTAGCTTATAATTGACCTTTTTTCTTTTCTTTTTTTTTTTTTTTCAAAAACTTTAATTATCCAATATTTTTAAAAGGTATGGAAACTTCTACCCACTCGACAGATCATTTTTCTTTCAGAATATAATTTTTAAATGATGGTATTAATGATAAATATAGTATAAAAAATACATATTTTTCGAGAGGAATTTAAGATAAAAATAAATTATTTTTTTGTAAAAAATTGAATCCTAATCTGGTTATCTTAATTCAAAAAACAAGTTTTTTTTATTTTTTTAATTATATTATTTTTAAATAGAATTATATAAGTAATTTATATTTCATGAAGAAGAATTCGAAATTAATCATTTTTTATATTCATATCACAAGTGATATGAATTATTTTAACCTAAAAGGCGAATTTTTTTTTACCTAAGAGGCGAATTTCAAAATTTTGAAATTTATGAGTTTAATCAGGAAATTGTTTTCTAATTTTCTTCATATTGATGTTAAAAATTCTATTCCCGATTCGTTCAAATCACTTTTTCCATTTTTATTGTTGATTATAAAGCATCAAAGATAAGCAAACCAAGCAAAAAATATTCATTTTTAATATTTTTTCCTAAAACTCAAGCAAATTCGACAAATTCACTAAATAAAAGCGATTTACAAAATAACTATCGTACAAATTCCAGCAAATAGTTGGCAGATGAAAAAACTATCGATGATTCATTTGTTTATAAGAAAAATAAAACGTACTGGAATTAATAAAAGAATTATTTTGTAAATCGCTTTTATTTAGTGAGTTTTTTGAATTTGTTTGAGCTTTAGGAAAAGACATTCTAAAATAATTATCTTTGCATGGTTTGCTTTTCCACGTTGCGCTGGGATATACCTAAAAATTGTTTTGTAAACTACTCTTATTTAGTTATTTTGTTGAGTTTATTTGTGTCTTTGGAAGAATTACTTTAAAAAAATAAATTAACCTTTTTGGTCAAAAAATTTTCATCTTTATTGGTCAATAATAAATTTCATATCATCAATGATATGAACTATACAAAAAATTGATAACATCATAAAAGATCTCCAAATCCACTCGAAAAACATGGCCTTTTTTTTATTTTATTTTCTAATAAATAAAAAAATGAAGAACATATAAAAAAACTAAAAACTTTTGTCGACTCGTTCATCTTTAAATTGATTTTTTCTTAAAAAAACATTTTTTTCTCATTATGCATTTTATGAGATTTGAATTAAGCACTTTCATGCTATTTTCAAATATGTTAATAATATGATAAAACAATATTAGACATGTATTAAACTTTGATGAGGTTTTTTCCGTTGATCAAAAATTTCCAATTTTTGGATTTCATTTTTTTCTTGTTTTTCGGTAATAAAATTAAAATTATTTTTTTTTGAATTTATATTTATGCTACAAATATTTTATACATGACGATGGACTAATTTTTAATAAAAAATGATCAATATTCAAGCTTTTTTTGCATAAAATAAAATTGAATTGAAAAAGAGTTTCCATACCTTTTATTTTTATTATTCATTCAAAAAAAAAAAAAAAAAAAAAAAAAAAAAAAAAAGAATTTTTATGATTTTTCTTTTCGCAATTATAACAATTGTACTGTTTTATTTTTATTGTTTGTGAAAAAATGAAGTACGATAAAAAGATAACAAATAGCATTTCAAAATTGAGACCATAACCTTTTTCATTGGAAAATCAAAATAAAGAAGCATTTAGGCATCTTTTCCTATGCCTATTTTCCTTTATCAATGCAATTTATTATCATTTCTGAATTCAATTTTTTTAATTTGGGTGTATAACAAAATTTTTATTTATTATTATAACGAGCATCAATATGATCCAAATAATAACATTATAAAATATTGATTTTTCCCGTTTGCCCTCTTTTTACCTTAATTTCAAAAAAAAATTAATTTTTAATAACGAACAAGAAGAAAGATTTTTTCCAATTCTTCTGAAATTAAATTTGGTTCATGTATGAGATAAATAATCTGATATAATTTCGTTGTTACTCCTTTTCATTTTTCGAAAATTTTCAAAATAAGATATATTTCATGTAGCAAAATCTCTAATTTTCTATTTTTAATCAAACAATTCGCTTTAATATTCATTACATTATGATTTTATGCACACTTTTTTCAAGAATGTGTCAAAATCATGGAGATTTTTCACAAACATTATTACATTTTTTCAGAAGAAAAAATAATCATGGAAATAAATTCGATCAAATTGATTTATATTTAGATGGCTTTATTTAACTATAAGCAAAAACTATCAGATGCATCGACATATTGCTATGACTAAATAATTCATATTTTTCATGAAATATTTTTTTATATATTTATTATATTTATATAAATATCAATTGAATAAACATATATTTTAAGTTTAATTATTAATTTGAAAATTATTTATTGAGATATATCAAAAACTTTAAAATCATACGTTATTCTATTCAATTTTTATTCTCAATTTCATTTAAAATTAATAACGTACAAATAAAAAAAAATAACGTACAAAAAGTTTGCCAATTAGAGGGGGAGACGGGTAAAATTACGGAAACATTTGTAAATTCATATTCTGTGAATATTTTTTGCATCAGTCAGCAAGATATGAATAATTATTATGTATCATATTTGGAATGCGAATTAATATTTTCGTTAATATTTGGATATAGAATCGGATTTGCTAGATTGAAAGCGATTTCCGATTGGGAATTATGTGATTTTTCCGAATAAAAACTTGATTCCATTCATGAAAAATTGATTTTAAGAATTTTTCATAGAAGATATCTGTTTTTTTGTGAGAAAAGAATGAAAAAAATTAGAAATTGTGAGAAAATATTTAAGCCAAAAAAATTGAGAAAAAAAAATGGGGGCCTGATTTTTGAGTTTAAGTTTAAAATACTAACAGTTATTTGTTAACTTAAGATGTAGATTATTGCCTTAACCGAAGGGGTAGGTTAAGGCCCCGAGAATTAGGACCCCCTAAGTCTAATCTGAGAAATCGTTAGTTAACAAAAACTGAGAGTTTTTATGAATATGAAATCTATGGATGTTATTAGAAATACATTATATTGTGCACACCATAGAAATGCACAATATATTATAGTCCTAGCACGAGAAAATTTTCTTTTTTACACGAGAAAAAAATTTTTTTTTGATAATTATGATCAACTTTTTCAGAAGGGAAAAAATTTTGTTTGGAAAAAAATTTGATTTTTCAATAAAAATTTTTTACCCGAAGATAAAATTTCCTAATTTTATTAAAAAAAATTTTATTCCGAAAACGGTTTTTAATGAAGAAAAAATAATGCACAAATAACGAAAAAATTGTATGTCAAAAAAACTAGAAATTTCATCAAAAAAATCAAAACAAAAAAACTTATTCTAATAATATAATGACTAAAGAAAAATGTTCTGAGCAAATTTTTTATAATTTAATTTGTTATTCATACAAAATCTTTTTATGGATTTAAAAAAAGGTATAACATTATGTTTCCGACTTTTAATAATAGAGATTTGGATATAAAATTGAAGAATTTTTTAATATAAATGATGATGGAGTATTTATTAATGTAATTGATGATGGAGTATTTGTTAATGTAATTGATGATTAAATGTTTATCAATGTATTTGATAATTGAGTATTTATTAATGTATTTGATGATTAAGAATTTATTAATATAATTGATGATTGAGTTTTCATTAATGTATTTTATAATATAACAGTTTTTGATATACTAGAAACTTGTTAAATTACTTTATATATAAATTATAATCCTGTTGAATTTAAGGAAAATGTTGATTTTTTAGGAAAATCTGACAGAAGCCGTTTATTTTTTTAAAGACATTTTTAATCATTTTGAACTCAGTATAAAAAATATAAATAAATTTAATACATAAAAATATTATAAATTCCATTATTAATATAATTATAAAAACAAAATCAACTTTTAACTAATTTTCAAGAGAATAATAAGATGATTATCAATTTAATTAATTTTAATATTTTGTGTTAAGAACCAGACAATCTAATTGTAATATGAAAAACAATGGTTTTAAGAGCTGATTTTCATATTAAAATCTTTACAAATCAAATTCTTTACCTCTTTATATTTTGTACGTTTAATATTTTTTTTTTAATACTCAAGTTCTAAATTATTACCAACAAGATCAATTCCAAATTCTAAATTATTTAATACTCAAATTATTATAAACCAAATCAAATACAACCAGATTCTATATCATGTATGTAGCAGTAAGAGATAAGAATTTCAAGATAAGAGTGATTATCAGATTATTAAGAAGTTTCAAAAATCAATTAAAGCTCTTGCTAGAATATCCTATCAATGCTTTTAAAGATGATAGAATATGACATAGACATTTGTTACAAATCAGTTTTGAATCAAAGTAATTCAATTCTTAGAAGTAATGCTTACAAATAATCGAAAATTCTGAAGTTTTAAAATAAATTTTCAATTGTTATCTGGTCTGAAATCTATCAAAATATTATATCAAAAGCATCATTAAATTCATTCAAAAGAAAAGCATTTGAAATAGATAATGCCAATATATACATGTATATAAGCATTCTTTTTAAAAGAACAAGATTCCAATAATCAATCAAAACAATTCAATAAAAGAGCTCAAAATCATTGGCATTATCTCTTTTTCAATGCATATATTTCGCACCAAGTATTTAAATTTAATATTTGAAAAAAGAAATTTAGAAATGGTTTATATTAAAAAATGAATATTCATAAATAAATCATCGAAATATTTTTGCATTCGTATTTGAAAAAATTTGATTGAGTTTTTAATGGAAAAAAAAAAAAGAGAAAATAAAGGCTTGAACCTATTTGGTAAAAAAAATCGCCCTAAAATCCATTTTATACCAAGAAACTAATTGTATTGGTTGGCTTTTAACACAAAATATTAAAATTAATCAAATCGATATTATCATATTTATTCTCTTGAAAATTAGTTAAAAATTTATGGGTGTCATATTATATATTCATTTCATAATATATATATATATTACTTTTTTATGAATTCTACATATATATATGAATATATTATATTAATTCTGATTATTTAAATTTAATGGAAAAACATTTATTACTCATGAGTAAAAGCTCATTTTCGCTTGTAAAATCAAAAATTTATTATAAATGAAATTTGATGTAAAAATGCTTTTTTTTTTTGGCAAAAATGATGAGATTAAAAAATCAAATACTTCCTGTTTTTGTTTTTTTGACTTTTTTTTAAATATTTGTGCCTGAACTTTCATTTTTTTCTCTAAAACCGCTTTCGCCTCACACTTTAGTTAATTCGTAGCATCAAAAACCGTTTTCGTGAAAAATTTTTTTTCATAAAATTTTGATTTTTTTTTCTGCGCGATAAAATTTTTTCATGAATTTTTCTATATTTTTATTGAAAATTTGAATGGAAATAAAGAATTTTTATTTTTTTCTCGTGTAAAAATGAAAATTTTCTCGTGCTAGGACTATAATGAAATAAAAAAAAAAAAAAAAAAAAAAAAAAATAAGATAGATATGGAAATACGAAAAGATATAGAAAAGCGAAAGATAAAATAAAATATTTTCAGTAAATTGAGAGCAAAAAAACAAAAAAAAAAAAAAAAAAAAAATACAAAAAATAATATCATGAAATTTTTTAATTAAGTTTTAAATTCAATTTGCTTCAATTGGAAATTTAAAAATAGCCAATTGAAGTAATCTTGCAGCTAGAGCTGCAATGGCTGAAGGTGGAAGTTTAATTCGCGTAATTAGTTCTACCTGAAGCTATCGCAGCTTAGCTGCATGTGGAAGTTTGAAATGGTACATTTAAGTAATTACTTCCACCTGCAGCTAAACTGCGATAGCTGCCAAAAAAAATGAGCATTTTATTTTCGTCAACCAAAATTATCTCTTATGTAGATCTGATCAAGAGATTGATATTTATGACATACTTTTGTTTTCAAATAGAAATATTGATATAACAATTATTCCAAGTTTCGTCAAAATAATTAGCCCATGTTGTTTTCAAATGTGCCAAAAATTAGCAAAAATAGAATTTGCAAATTTACGGGCAAAATGGGCTGCCCGGGCAAAACGGTTATTTACGTTTTTTCGGGCGAAGCAGTGCCCGTTTCCACTTTTTTGGGCAATTGCCCGGAGCTGCCCATTTTCATAAAAAAGAATTTGGTTCGAATATTTCCCGAACTTTTTTTTTTTTTTTTTTTAGAAAAAAGCATTGACAAAATAAAGTTTATGAATGATTTTTGTTTAAAAAAATGCATGAATATATTGTATTTTATATTTTAAATTAATCTTTACTTTTTTTACATCATATTTTTATTAACGTAACATTTTAACGTAACTTTTTATAAAATCAAAAATTTTGATGTAAATCAGTTATTTATGTTTAAAACAATATTTTTATTCATAATCTAAAGATAAAAACTATTTTTCATTAACTCTTGCTAATTTTGATCAAAAAACCATGTTATCGCAGATGATTCTATCTGATAGATATAATTCGAAGCAAAATATCATAGAAAAAAAGGTTTTGTACGTCGGTACTATTATAAAATAATTCAAATGCATCGAATAAATAAATCAAAACGATTTAGCCAATCATAATAAGTCGAAATAAAATCAGTATTTTATAATAAATATAAAGTGCCATTTTACACCATCAAAAGAATGATCAAAGAAATATCAAAGTTTTAATAATTTATTAGCAATAATAACTGAATAAAAATTATTTCTGCTTTATATTCATGCTTTTTATATTTTAATTGACTAAATTTTTGAAGATAAAAATATTTTTCAAATAAAAAAATTAACGGAAAATTACATATGTATTTACATATGTAATTTCTATCGTCCTGTGTAATTACATTGTATATACAAAAAGTAAAGATTATTTTAAATATAATTAAATTAAAAAAATCACATTTACTTATCTGATCACACAAAAATTTCATTAGATATTAAACTGGAATCAAAAACAGGATATCGATTTTGAGGCAATTATTTTTTTCAATCAAACAAAAATTAAGAACTCTCTGAAAAATGCTTATCAAAAAGTGAAAATAATGATATCGAGATTTTGATGATCTCAAAAAGTTTGAAAATTATATAATTTTTATTCAAAAAGTTTCGATTTAAGATGTAGCCAGTAATAATAAACACCAACTTCTTCTTTCTTCATCACTTATTTTGGTGAGTATAACTTCTTTTAATGAGACATGCATCGATTTTTGCATTGTATTGAAGAAAAATGAAGTAGTTGTGGTAGAATGATTGAAATTAATTATGTAATTGTATCAATTGAAAGCCTTTCGAATGCTTATTGTATAGTTTAATTGAGTTTTCTTTATTAAAAATAGTAGAAAAGCTTAATTTTTTTTCATTTAATTCCTATTATGTTAATTGATTGAAAATAAAGAGAGTAAAAACTACATAAAAAGACTAGAAATGCGTGGAATCATCATAATTAGTAGGCTTTCTATTGCTTTATCGACTAATTTTGGATTATTTTGGAGCATCACTCGAGAAATTAATGTTATTTCAAAATTGAATATTGAAGTTGGGTTATAGCAGAAAATTGAAATGATTGAACTTGTGGAGTATTTTCATTGATAAAGTTTAGTGGTTTGCTGGCTTGGCGCTAATCACTTATTTTTTTTGCTCAAAAATAATAATTCTGTTTTAAAATAAAAAATTCAATGCTTATTTGGCGATATCGACTTTTCGATTCCAGTTTATGTCATTAACATAAAAAAGTAATTTTAACACAACAGTATAATAATATATATGCATTTTTTTGATTAACATTTTTTAAATAAATATATACACATAAATGTCTACATATATATATTTATTGTTATTAATAGTTTTTTTGAATATTTTTTGAGAATCTAAAAAAATTATCATTTCAATTATTGCATTTTATAATTTCATTGTTATTATATATATTAATATACATTTTAAAATTATTAAATATCTTATATTGTAAAATGTAATTTATAAAAATAAGATAAATATATTTTATTATTTGAATGCATTCTGAATTTATAAAACAAATATTGTGTTGATATCTTAAGAAATTAATTATTATTATATTAAACAATATAATATATATGATTTAATAATATGGAATATTTAGTAAAACTCAATGAATATCTAAAATGCCTATTTAGATTAAATATATCGAGAATTTTTCAACAAATTAAAAAAAACTTTCGTAACTGAATTTTAATGATTTTTCATTATTTCATATCCTAACAAATATCAAATATATCATTAGATATCTCATATTATATATTATATTTCAATATATAAAATGAATTATATATTTAATTTAATATAAATAAAATGTAATTTAAAAATATTATTATTTAAATTTTTTCATAAATTGAAAGAAAAACTATAATAAAATTTTCACTTCTCAATTATAATTTTTGTTTAATTTTCCATATTTTTCTCAAAAAAATTGGATTATAAATAAATATATTATTATTTTAAATCTTTAGGGAATTTTGATCGTGATTTCAATGCATTCAAAATTGAATTCTCTTAGACTTCACCTCTTCAGAAAAAAAAATTAACCTTTTTTTCTCCTTAAACCGTCAAAAAAATTAATATTTTAGCTTTATCTCAATAAATCCTAGATAGATCTTCCAATTAACGAGATATCTCATGTACAATGAAATATATAAAACGATAAAATCATTACAGGAAAATGTATCGAAGAGATTAGAAATTATTTGGAAATTATTGAAATATCGATTTTTGATTTTTCGTATCTCCACATATTCTTAATTAATTAAATATATTTTTATTTTATAAACAAACAAATATAATAATATAGAAAAATATAAGTTCAAAAATAAAAAAATAATATTTTAATCACCACTTTTCTAGGGTTTTTAAATTTTTCAAAAAGTAAAGATTAAAATTTCTAATTTCTTATGTAATGAACCAAACAGGTTGTAAATAGTATCAAACAATTATACATATGATAAGGATTTAAAATATGCTATTAAAATTTTAGTAAGTCTTAAAATCACCAACTTTTTGCTTTCAACAAATTGAAAGAAAAGAGTTTGTATACCTTTAAATAACCTAAGGTATCTCATGAACATAAGGTTTACTGATTACTTCAATTATATACGAATATATTAGATTTATATAAAAAATTGTAGATTTCTATGATAAACTGGAGATTTCCATGTAAACCTGAGGTTTCCAAAATATATTGAATGGTTTATTCCTTATGAAAAAGTTCGATTAAAACGTACATTTTTTTATAATCATCAACATTTATGGCTCAAAAATCATTTTATCATTATTTATTAGTTTTAGCTGACATTATAAACTTTTAATTATTGCTTTTTTATATTTTTGTATGATTTTTTGAGTAAATGGATAATGTTATCATATATTAAACGCTTTTTTATGCTTTAAGAGAATCTTGTAAAGAGATCAAATGCAATATTTGTATTTTTATATATTGCTTGATAGTTTACATAATTCGAATCATAAGATAAAATTTTCTATTCAAAATTTTATTTTGGAAATCTCAGGTTTATTTGGAAATCTCAGGTTTTCATGAAAAAATGAATATTTCTATGAAAAAGTTATGTTATTCATAATAATCTAAATTTCATGATAAACATGAGGTTCTTTGTTAACCTATGCTTATTAATAAAAAATAAATGTTTATATGTTAGTCTTATATATATATGAAAATGTATACATTTACTGGCAACCTGAGACTTCTTTGTGGGACTCTATTGAAAATAAACTATACAGTTAATGAAATAGTTGTGGGAATAAAAAAATATGCATTTTAAGAATAACAAAAAATCAAATTTTTTTATATAAGCCAAAAAAAGAGTAAAAAAAAGTGATAATATTTTCATTTAACCAAGTTTTTAAAAAAAATCATTTTCTTATTGTTTATAAAATATGAAAAATAAATTGCAATCATGATGATATGAATAAATCTTTTCAGCATGGAGAATAGGTTGTGAAATTGGAAATGAAAAAAAAAAAAAAAGATTCGACGAAAATCGAACAAGCAGCTTTTACTATTTCATAAAATTTACAGGTAGGAAAGAAAATGATGAACGGGCAATCAATTTAACTATCAAACGGGGAAAAACGAGCAAAAACGGGCAATGTAAAAAAGACGTTTGTGCCCATTCTTGCCCGGTGATATGACCAATCTGACATTGCCCGGGCACGTTTCGGGTGCCCGTTTCCCATCCCTAGTCTGATAATGAAAAACAAAATTATTATTCCATGATTGATGCGTTTGTTAATTTTTGTAAAGAAAAAGATAGAGAATTAAATATAAAACGTTACATTTTATCTGGAATTATACCTTCTTTTTATGAAACACAATTTGAAAATAAAGTTGGAACAGTCATGTTAATAAATGAAGAACGAATCAACAATATATTAAACAAATCGCCTATAACATTCTTAAATTCTTTTTTAGCGAAATTTTCTATTTTACTTGATGAGAGAAATCTCATGTCAGTTTTTAATAAAAATCAGAAAGAATACGATACTATGAAATCGTATTACACAATTGTTAACCAATTAGGATATAAATTCCGATTTTATTTTGTTTTTAAAGCGGCATTTGAATACAATATATATAAGGTGAAAGAAAAACGTTTTCCGAATAATGTAAAATATTTAAATAGATGGCAAAATGATAATAAAATCAATTCAATAGTTCAAAAAAACACTAAAATCTGGGTAAATGTTGTTTTCAATTGGACAACTTAACGAATGTGATGAATAAGAATATATTTGGAAACTTCTCTTTCAAACAAGCAGATCATGCAGACGTACAAAATAAAAAAAAATTATCAAACTTTCTGGTGAAGAAGCATATGAATGTGCAATTTATCTCATAAGGAATTTGAAAGATTTAATTTCTGATGGAATTATCCAAAATGCACAAAAAAGAAATTGCTTTATTGAGGATTTGGCAAACAAATTGTATTCAAATAGTATTACAAATAAGATTGTGTTTGAAAAAATAATTGGAGATATTTTAAATCATAAAAAATATGAATCATGGAAAAATAAAGAAACTTTGGAATCAGCTTTTTTGTTAAAATATTGTAGCTCATCTTGTTATTATAGGTTATATGTTTTTTTAAACAAGAAAATTCCTTCACTAACAACGATTGAATCAAGTCTCTCTAAAGAATTGAGTGAAAGAGAGAAAGTGTTATCTGATGCCAATTCGGTAAATATTTTACTCAATAGATATTATGATGATATTAAAAATGAGCTTAATGATTATTTATCAACCTTTACTTCCAAATTTAAATCAAAAATAAAATTTGATAAATATAAAATTCAAATATGTCTCGGATGTGATGCCGCATCTTTTACATCTTTTATTAAAGATAAACAAAGTAATGATGATAATAAAAATAGTAATAATGAATTGAAAACTCAGATCAAGCATATTAAAAAACAGATGTTTAAAAATATTATAACTGGAGAATTTGGAAGTAACGAAGTATTTCATCAATTTATAAATGATCACACGGATTTTGATGTAAACCACCAAAAGTTTTTTTTAATATGATGCTTCAACCCTTAATCTGGAAATTCCCAGTTATTTCATTACATTTAACTCAGTCCTTAAATGGACATTTTTCATTGCATGAAGAAGAAGATATGAGTATTTTATTCAAAATAATAAATGAACATGAGCACTTTGAGGCAAGATACTTTGCAGCGGACGGGATTACTGCTCTCGATCAGTTTCACGAAGCAGTTTTTGAATTATATGAGAAATATTTAGATGATCTAATCAATGGTTATATATCTTTAGAAGATTTTTTAAAAACTGTTAAAACTTTATGCAAAATATTTCCAATTTTGGATCTTCTAACTTAAGAAAAAAGTTCTAAAAAGCCTAAAAAATACTTGTATTTTGCTAGTAGAATTGGATTGATTCAATTAATCAATAAAACAATATGTTTGCTTACAGTTCTCAGTGATGAAAATTCATCTTTTTTCCTTGGATTAGAAAGATTATCTTCCCGGCCAGAAGAACAGTATTTTGGCCAATATAGAATGCATTATATTGGTAATTCAACACCAAAGACTGCTTATAAATTTGCTGTTCGCCAATCTATGGCGCGAGATTTCGAAAATGACCTGGAAATATCATTTGACATCAACAAAAAAGAGAATATTGGAGGTGCACATTTGAACTTTAGAGACAGCAATGGAACTGAATTTGACACGAATTCAATTGAGAACATAGAAAATATTTAAATTAAAGAAATTGCATGTGATTTGTTTTTTACTGGAATAGGAGACAAGTTAAAACATGATCCTGAAACAGAATTATTTATTAATTCACTTCAAGATTATTTCCAAAAATATTAATCATCAAAAAGCAGAAATTATTCTGTAATAAAAGGATCAGAAATTGTTCCACGAATTAAGGCAAGCAAAAATAAAAAATAAAAATAAAAAATGCTTAAGATAAAAAAAGTTTTTACTTGAGATTAAAGGGGGAATGGTTTGCTAATACACCACTTTTTCTGAGAAAACTTTTTGAGAGGAATAGTGAAGAATTTTTTCAACTTTTTGTGAGATTTTTTTGGCGCTTTATTTTCCAAAAACTTTAATTTATATTTATTATTTTGAGTAATGAATGAATGATTCCGATATTCAAATGACGACGATGTTCGAAGAATTGCGGGACTCGAATGACGACGATTCTCAAAGAAATACGGGACTCGAATGACGACGATTCTCAAAGAAATACGGGACTCGAATGACGACGATTCTCAAAGAAATACGGGACTCGAATGACGACGATTCTCAAAGTTCGAACAAAGAAGAAGAAGTTCGAACAAAGAAGAAGAAGTTCAAACCAAGAAGAAGAAGTTCAAACAAAGAAGAAGAAGTTCAAACAAAGAAGAAGAAGTTTGAACAAAGAAGAAGAAGTTCAGACCAAGAAGAAGAAGTTCGAACAAAGAAGAAGAAGTTCGAACAAAGAAGAAGAAGTTCAAACCAAGAAGAAAAAATTTCAATGATGAATTAGAATTTAAAATAATAAAGAATATATTATATAATATTTTAATTAAAGATTTAAATATTATTTCTTTGAGAATCGTCGTCATTCGAGTCCCGTATTTCTTTGAGAATCGTCGTCATTCGAGTCCCGTATTTCTTTGAGAATCGTCGTCATTCGAGTCCCGTATTTCTTTGAGAATCGTCGTCATTCGAGTCCCGTATTTCTTTGAGAATCGTCGTCATTCGAGTCCCGCAATTCTTCGAACATCGTCGTCATTTGAATATCGGAATCATTCATTCATTACTCAAAATAATAAATATAAATTAAAGTTTTTGGAAAATAAAGCGCCAAATAAAGAGAATTCTCTTTATTTTACCCTTTTAACTTTTTGAAAGGTTTTGTTCGGAAAGAAAGGGAGGCCAACGAAATTGAATGAATTTAAAATTTGCTATTATTTTCCATTTATCTCATTAAAATAAGTACATTTACGAATAATAACTATTTATTTAATATTTGTATTAAATATTGTTAATAATATTTTGTTTTATTTTGGTCAATGCATCAATATCCATAATATCCGATCTGCTAAAATGAGATATATCCTGAATTAAATATGAGTTTCAATTACTTGGTATATAAATATGCAATATTTAAGCAATCGTTTTTTAAATAATTTTGTTTTTCTTTGAGATACCTTTGATACAAAAAATTTTGTAAGAGCATTTTAAAAAGAAAATATCTAAAAATTGGCACATCCTTTTATAAATTAATTCTTTATTTATATTAATTAAATAAAAATAGAACTAATAAAATAATTAATATTTAAATCCTAACTCAAATTATTGAGAAATATGTATTTTATTTCAATAATGGCAAAATAAAGCCGATCTAAAAAACAAAAATGGCCTTGATTCTTTCAAAAAAAGATTTATTTTGTAAATAAATTCTATATATGCAACATACATGATTTAAATATATTGATTTCTAAAAGTAACGTTGAAATAATTACATTATGGAGAGATTCATATCATTAGTTCCATCAAATTAAAATGTTTCATTCCATAATTAGAGGTGAAATATTATATACTTATAGTATATTTATAATTAAAAATCAAAATCATGATTCGTTTGACTGTTATCATATTGAGATTTATATAGCTTTACATTTAAATTAAAATCGCAAACAAATTACAATAATTGATTATATATATCAATTATACTCCATTAATGCTTTAAACATATTTGATTTTTCCCGTCTTATGATTATTTCAACCAATTAAGAAAATTTTAATTTATTTGTTTTTTGCTTTTCAAAACACAAAAAATTGTTTTATTATAAACATTCAGATCTTATTCCGTAAAAAAGTTATTTAATTTAAGATGATTTACTATGTTCATAAAAAAAATCCAATGATTTTTATTCTTAATATAATTGTTTATTTTATGAATGAATATATAAAAATATTTTTTGATTTTAAATTTATAATATTTGAAGATTATTGAGAAATAAGAAAAATATTATTTTTATATTTCATTCAAATTAATTCAATTTTTAAAAAATAAAAATATCTAATTATTTAAAATAAAATAAAAGTAATCATGAGATGCATTAGTAATTAATTTTAATATATATATTAATATTAGAATATATAATTTCCAATATAACTGTACTTTGAGTTAGATGTGAAAGCTTTTGTTGGCCGCCCTTTTCGGAAAGTGCAACTAAATTTGATAGACAAACTTTTTCAGAATAAAATCTCGGAAAAGTGCAAGTAAAAATTTCTACCAAAAAGCTTTCAATTGAAAAAATCTCTCATTATCTTCTCAAATTTTATCAGAAATAATTTTATATATATTGAAAAAAAATTCAATGAATAATTGAGTATTGAAAAAAGCTACAAATATTTAATAAAGAAAAGGAATAAACCCCCTAACTTTTTCAACAACCCCCTAACTTTTTTTGACCATTTTTCCCTCTCAAATTAGCCTTTTTTGATGGCAAAAAGTACTTTCTTTTGAATTTAAATTAAAATTAGGAAAAAAGTTAGGGGGTTTTGTAAAGTTAAAATCAGGGCTTCTAAATTATAATACATAAATAATATTGAATACATTATTAAATATATTAAAATGAATGAATATTTATTGATCTATAAGAAGTTTTCTCTCAAATTTTAAAAAAGTTAGGGGGTTTTTTTATCGTTAGGGGGTTTTGAACTTTACTTTATATAACTCTTTTTCAATTTTTAGAAAAATAATATTTCTCACTCAATCAGAATTTAAACTCTCTACAAGTAATAAATACCACTCAATTTGCAATGCAGAAACATATTGGTGCAATTATTTTCTTGCACTTGTTTTTGCTTATGATTATTGATTTTAAGGGGAAACTAGGATTTGAAACTTTTTGAATATAATTCAAATTTCTATACAAACTTTTTGATACACGATCTGAAAAGATCGATTAATTGCAAGTTCTCTGATAAATATTGTCCGATGAGAATTATTATATAGGTTTTAAATATTCTGAAATTTATTATTATCTAAAAATTAATGAATGAAAGTAAAAACAAATAATAAAAAATATTGAAATTCGGATCTCGTCCGTGTAATAAAATAAATAGTTTTAATAATAATAGTAAAAAGTAACAATAATTTAAAACATTATTCAAGTAATTTTGCATGAAAAAACAATCACATTATAAAGTTATGAAACATTTAAGTTGGGTTTTGAGGTACTGAGATTTTTTTTCTGATGAGTTCTGGTGGTTCATATTAATCATGCAAAATCATATGATTATTTTATATTTATATTGGACGATTTTTTTCTTTTTAACCAATTGTATCCCTTCAAAAAATATGATTATTATATGATGATGAATTAGTTTTTGTATACAGGCTTTTGCAAGTTATTGAAAAACGATATTCATGGAAACATATATGTATTAAAAAAGATAAATAAATAGATGGAAATCAAACCAAACAATTGAACAAAAAATAAATTTGGATTTAAATATGTGCTTTTTTTTGTAATTATCATGAGAAAAGTGGGCTTAACTGAATTATAAATTTGAGATTTACTTCTACATCATTTGGACATTGATAAATGCTGTTTGGAAACTTCAAAAATTAGAAGCGCGTTTAGAATTATTTATTTTATTTTTAATTGAAATTTTAAGAAAATTATCAAAAACATTGAAAAACTTTATTTTATCATTTTATTAATATCTTCTTATAATATATTAATTCAATTATTTTATAAAGGCAATCATTTTTTATTGCATTAATAATATATATAAAAGATTTTTGATTAAATATTATTTATTTATTTTTAATATAAATCTTTATTTTTTAATATAAAAATTGTTAATTCAGAAATTTTCTAATAATTTCTTATCGTTTTTATTTTATAAACAACATTTATACTTAAAAACTCAATTTTTTATATTAATAATTGTATTATTTGTAATTAGAAAACATGATAAAAAATAAAATAGCTAGAAATATTCAAAAAATTATGGAAATATAAAAATATAATAACTTTTTATGAAATAAAAATTGAAAGGAATAACAACTATCGAAAAATATAAAAAATATATTTATTTTGATATTTTATTTAAGTTAATATTGTTTTGTAACTATTTTAATTATAACATTGATTTCTCTTGATAAATATTCAATTCAATGTTTAAAAAATGACTCATTTTCAAAATCGGTAAATTCACAGAAATATTAACATACTTGCCATCATCATGCGAAAAAAGGTTAAAATGAAAAATTTTAAGAAGATTTACCTTATTATATAAGTGATAACATCATTTAATAAATATTCAGAAAAAAAGAATTAGAAATGGGTATAACTAATCAAAAATACGTTTGCTTGAATAATTTTATTGAAAACTCTAGAGTTTAATAGCATATAAGCATTTGTATGAATGGTAAAATAGGAATAATACTTTTTATTCAATTTTTTTGAATATGCATTCAATTTGTTGATCGTTATCCTAGTTTCCCCTTAAAAAAGATGAATAATAATTTGCTTAGAAACAGTATACTGTTTTTTTAAATTCCAAAATAAACTATAAAAGTAATTGATGATTCCGAATGAATTAACTATAATTTTTCATTATTCAAAATTCAATAAAAACTTGATCGTATATAAATAATTTTCTGAAATAATTGAATAAAAATAATTTTGATTTAGATTTTATGAAAGGGTACAACATTTCAGAGCCTTACGACGTTACTCTTGTTTTCAGGATTGTATATGATCCAAATGAATGCGTTTACAGAGGTGTTCCAAAGGAATATGAAAATTATTTTCCAATAAATAAACTTCCACATTCGTCTTTTTCAAACAGTATTTCACCTGAATGGCAAGAATTTCTTAGGAATGTACCGGAAAATATAGTAAGCCAGACTTTAGATAAATCCCCTTCAACGGATCGAAATGAAGATCAAATTGCCGAAATGCTTAAAACTACAGACCCACATGGTTTTTTAATCGATTTTCATTATATAGGGGAAGGTCTTACATCAAAAGTTTTTACTGCCCTTTCTCATAAAAAGATCGTTGTAGTAAAACAAATGCCAATTCAAAAAGAAAATATTCAATTTATGGCTAGTGAGGTTCAAGTAATGGCTCAACTTAAATCAAAATATATGGTCAAAATGATATCTGCTCATCTTATTGACGATACAATTTATATAATAATGGAATATATGGATGGTGGAGAACTTAGTATGATAGGAAAATATATTGAATTTACAGAAAACCAAATAGCATACTTTGCATATAAAATATTAAAAGGTATAGATTACTTACATTCTCTGAATATAATTCACCGAGATATAAAAACTGCTAATATTTTTTTAAATTCAAATGGTAAAGCAAAAATAGGTGATTTTGGATTTGCGACGCAGCTCAGTGATAAAAATGCTAAATGTGATGACATTGTTGGAAGCCCTTATCGAATGGCACCAGAGGTTTATGCAGGTGAAGAATACTCATTTGCAGCAGATATTTGGTCTCTTGGAGTTTTGTTAAGAGAATTAGCTGACGGCGATCCTCCACTCTCAGATTTAGCACCCCAAAAGGCAGCTGAACTTGTTCAAAAACATGGTTTACCAGAATTGAGGGAAAGGGAGGAAGATGAAGATGAATGGTCAGAAGAATTCATTAGCTTTATTGAGAAGTGTAATAGACTTGATCCAAAAAAAAGGCCATCTGCTCATTCTCTTTTAAAACATCCATTTTTAGAAATGAGGTGCAAAAGCAAAGAAATTAGTCACGTAGTTCAGACCGCAAAAGAAGATGCAGAAAACGATTTTGCTGATGCACTATAATTTTCATCAAAAACAATTTTGGCTATTTTTCTTTTGACCCTATTTTAAAATGGTGTTCAAATACTTCAATAGCATTTACAGAATGTTAATAATAATAATATTATTAAGTGAAAATTCATTATAATGTTTTATGCCAATTGCTTATCATCATTACACTGTATATGAATGTAAAAGTATTTGTTTTGATGCGATTCAAAATCAATATTTTCATGTTGATAAAATGAATCTAATTGTTATTAAAGAATATTTTGTTACTTTTGCCTTTTATAAATAGTTGATATTATTCATATGTTAAATATTACTATTATATTTTAATTTACCATAATAAAATGATTTTATTTTTTACAACTTTTGTCACAAATTGTGAAGAATTTTGGGGTTATTCTAACTTTTTCAAAGCAATCAATTTTTTTTTGTTGAATTTCAAAATCTCTAATGGGCATCTTCTCATCTATTTGCTGCTGCTCAAAAAAAGATGACCAATGGACTCAAGATCCATTATTTCATCTTAAAAAAATTGATAAAATTACATCACCTTTTTCGAAACCATTAGCTGATTTTCCAATTGATGTCAAAACCAATTCTGATGATGACGCCGATTCTGATAGAAATGTTATTGAGATACCAGAAGAAGATCCAAAATTGTTGTAATTTAATGAAAAAAAAAAGTTTCTATCCTTTGCAGTGTTTTTAAATAATATAAGATAATTAGGCGTTTTAAAAGTATTATTTTGTATTTAACGAATAGGTAAAAAACAGTTCATGTTATTTATTCAAATTTGATTAACAAAGGAGTAATCCCAAAAAATGAATGAAAATTAAGCAGATATATATGCATTTATGTGTTGGAAATTAATCAAACAAATAAATTTCCATGTTACAAAAATAATTGATGCCAGACAATCGCATTTTAAAAATTTATGTTCTGCATTATATACAAAATTGTATGGTTGAATGTGTTCATACATATATTTTATATAATATTGTATATTAAGAGCAAATTATAAATTCTTCATTTATTGTGATTATTTTTTAATCTTCATTACGACAAAGAAAAATTGCAATGTTCAGCAATAAAATATGAATACCAGATTTACTAAATCCGACTTTAATTTTAATTTATTTCAATCATTTTATTTTGATTTCATAAGTTTTCAAAGAGTTCATTCATCATTATTCATATTAGTTAATTTAATATATCTATGCAATAAATCAAGCAATAGATGAGAATGTACATATAAAAGTGAAGTGAAAATGATCGAAAATAAATGAATTTTTTTTTCTATCAAAATTGACAATTCAAATTGATGGCTCTTTTTGTTAATAAACCCCTTTATCAAAAACAATATCTTTCCGCAACACTTCCCGATGACATTGCTCAAATGATTGACGAACATGAATACGATTCAGCAGCAGAAAGTTTAATAACCCAAAAAATACCTTTTAATTACGCCCTTAAAATGATATCGAATTGCCCTAAAGTGCTTACTTCTTATCTTTACAAACAATCCTCAATGTTTATCGCTTCTCCTGTTTCACAACAAATTATATGGCATTTATACCTTCAAACAGCGCTATTTAACCTCGATCCAAACGAGTCGAAACGTATAACAAGTTTCATTAACGAGCATAAGCAAGGCCTTGATAAGGATCTTGTTCTGAAATGGATTTTTCAATCAGGTGAAATGAATTTGATTCAAAATGCCTGCCTTGCATTTAATGATTATACAAGTCTTGTTCAATATTTAATGAGCAGTGGACGCCATCAAAATATTTTGCAATATACATTAAACGTTCCAACTATTCTTCAAAGAGCAGCCTATCTTCGTATCCTTCCTTTCCAAACAATGCAACTTACTGAATTTCTTTCCAATGTAGAGAAACCCCCAACTGACGCAATATTTGATACACTTGTTCAACTTGCCATTCAAGTTCCAAGCTACGAAAATATTGCACTTAGAGAAAATATTGGAATCAACATACAAACCTTTTATGAGCTTGGTTTATTTACAGAACCAGCTCATTTCCATGTATATTTATTATATTTAATTTTTGCAAATAAAACTCAAGAAATTAAAGCTTTCTTCCACACTCCCCAAATCAACCTTATCGACTCCGATTTTATAGTTAAATACTTGGAAAGGAAAAAGATGTATTCATTAGCTGCAGAACTTTACGCTCATGTTGAAGGAAGGCATCAGTTAGCTATTGATTATGCTCTTCGTGAGTCAGAAATGTTTGCTGTCAACCTTCTAAAAGGACATGCGCTTAAAGAATCTTCTGACCTTGCTTCGTTATGGGTCCATCTTCTCAAATCGTGCAGAGACACTTCCAAACGTAAGAAATACGCTTGGAATGATTTGATTTCTGCTGCAAACCAATCAGGTGTTCTCACCCTTGATGATATTTTCCCATTAATTCCAGAAGATATGCCAATGGACTCGCTCAATACCATTATTGCTGAGGCTGTGCAGAGATCTTCTGACGAAATAAAATCATGTGAAGAGCTACGTACAAAAATTGAAGGGCGCGCTAATTCACAAAGAGAGATATTAAATACACCAGATTTGAAACCTTTAGAAATTAATCCACTCGAAGCAACATGCTTCCTTTGTGGCCAGATCGTTTGCGATTCTCAATTTGAAGCTTTTCCTTGTGGTCATGTTGTTCATACTTCTTGCTATCTTAATTCTGTTGATACACAAGATATTGCATCACTTTCAGAATCATGTCCTGCCTGCGGAACTGCATCTCTTGTTATCCTTGATAAGCCGTTTGTTACTGAAGATGACGCCGCCGAACAACAAAAGTGGTATGTTCCGGAATAAAAAAGAATTCAAAATAGGATTTTAATAAAATAAAAACCAAATATTTTGATATTTCCAGTCTGTTTTTTTTTCTTGTATTAATTAATGCAAACCCAATGCTTTTAGCGTTTATTGATATTAATGTTAACTTAGAAAAAGCAATTGATGAGTTCCATAAACACAAAAAGATATGATACAATTTCTAATGATATTTCAAAGTTGGCGCGCGCATCAAAATTAAAGTAAATATAAAAAAATGAAAAATAAAATAAAAAATAAAATAAATAAATTAAAAAATATGATAATCCTTTTATGCCATTTCGTTAGCAATGTTAATTGCTTCGAAGTCTGCTGGGAGGCGAACATAGGCCTTCTTGAGGCATTTAGCTGTGACAACAGTGCTGATCTTAAGTGGCTTGACTTTGTAGAGGCGGTTAACTGCTGCTGCGATTTCTGGCTTTGTTGCACGGAGATCGACCCAGAAAACTAAAGTGTTTTCGTCTTCGATTTTTCTTGAGACTTTATCGCTTGAAACTTGTCCACGGATAATTTTATAGTCGTTGCGCTTTACAGAGACTGGTTGAACAGCTTTATGTTCATAAATTGGTGCTTTTGGAGTAGAAACTGTTGTTGGTTTATGGAATCTTTGGAAATAGCGAAGTTTACGAACTGTTTTTTTCTGACCTTTAACGGTATTTGCGGCAGCTGCTTCGGCTTGTCCTGACATTGAAAAGGTCGACCAAAACCCCTATAACCGTTTTTGTAAAGTATTAAATTTTGAATTTAGAGTCTTTTTTATTTTTTAATAAATAATTAATTTAAACATTAAAATGAGTCAGACTGACATTTAATATCTTAAAATTTCTCTTTTTCACAATGATTTTGATATTGATTGATATCAATTTTCACATTGGTTTTAAAATAAGGGTTAAAAAAAGTCTATTCGTGTTGCATACTAGTTTTATTTGGCATTAATTAAATAAATATTAAATATTATACCATAATTTGAAAAAATGTATTAATAATAAAAAGCAATTGGGCTTCAAAAATTCCCAAAAATTCAAAAAAGAATAAAATATTATTTTTTACGAAATAAGCAACTGGTTTTAATTCCATCAAACAAAGATCTTGATATTTCAAGATGAAATGAACGATAACAAAATTTGATAAAATTTGCTCGTTTTCAAAATGTCTAATGATGTGTCAAATCTGACGCATCAAGACGTAAATCCAAACAATGAAATAGATGTTCAAAATAAGCAACACAATTGTCTAACTTTTGACCAATGGATTTCTACTCATCAACGTATTTCTGAATATATTCAAATCATGCTGAATAATAGCAATGAGAATGATGAAAAATCATCTTTTTCGCAGCGTAGAGCAAATATCCATGAGCGCACTTTAAGCGATCTTAAATCTTTTGAGTCAACAATAGAAGAGTATGGAGAACAACTTCAATCCGAACTTGATAAAATTCAAAATGACGTTCCTGTGGCATCAATTCCCCATTATATTAAAGAAAGTTTTACCTACAAAAAATTAACATATATACAAGGTTTATTATACGATGCGCAATCTTCAATTATATCAAGAAAGTTATATTTGATTATGGAAAGGCAAGCAGATATAAATTCACTTTCAGACTTATTAAGATCAAATTTAATTCCAGACAATATCACTATTGCAGTCTCTTTATCTTTCTTCACAATTAATTGGGGTACTAACGATACATACGTTATTTATCTTTCAGAATGTTTAAAACGTCTTATTGCTCAAACGCCGATTGAAAATCAATTGCAAAAAAATATATATGTTCAACCTTTATGGCTGACTAATTTTCCACAATATTTTTCTACTATTCTTAACCAAGCAAAAGAGTGTATAGATCAAAAGTTATTCTATATGCCGCATATGGAATTCGAAGAATCTCTTTACCAATGTATTTTAGAGTTGTATTCAAAAAATATTGATGACTTGCTTAAAGAAAAATCAGAAAATAGGCCAGATGCTCTTTTTAAATTATGTCAAGATATAATTCCTAATAAAAAACGATTAAGTCAGCTAGAAAAATCAATTTCACTTTTAATGCTATTCAGGGTTGTTTTTGAATTGGTTACTACTCACGTTAAAAATGGCAATAATATGGAGGAGTTGGATGAAACATTTATAAATCAAAAAAGTTATACAGATCAATCATTAATTGAAAAAGTTATTCGAATTTCAAAATTTCCAATACGTAGCTTCTCTCTACCAGATTGTGTTTCCGTGGAAGATCCGAACATGAATGTTCGTGAATTTTTCAGGAGCCACGAATTGCTGAAAGTTGCTGCTGATGAAATTTCACAGACTCTGTTTGCATCAAACCCAATTGATACTCTTTTTGGATTTCACAAAAGTTTATCCGTGATTGACGAAGTTTATCGCAATAATGAAAATAGCGCAATACAGACTACTTGCTTTGATGATATGTTTTCTCTATTCTTCGGAGCATTCCTTGCTTCAGATACAACAGATGTGTTCTTTCTCTCAAATGTAATGAATATGTATTTAGCACAATTTGTTTTATGTCCACCATTCGAATATGCTCTAACAACAGTTGAAGCACTTGTTATACATATCAAAACACTAGATATTAGTAAGCTCGATCATTGAGAATGAACATATTATTATATAGATATATATAATGAGACCCTTTTGTTACCTATCTCTGATTCCTCTTTATGATGTTTGATTAAGAAAAGGCTTTGCTGCAAAGCGTTCAAAATTTCTCTGGCTCTTCAGAATTATGAATCTTTCAAAAAGTTATGTAACGTCAAAAATTTTTTTAATTTACACAAAATAATCCTTATTTTTAGAAATTTTATTTTTGGCAACTAACTATATTTTGGAGCCTGTATTATTGAATTTCTATTTTGAAGAATTGTGATGTGAACATACGTTTAAGTTTATTCTTCTTAAGAAATCCATGAATCGAAGTAGTGCCTCATCTACTCGAACTCGCAAGTCAGAAAATTCACAATCAAAATTAGAGCGAATAAATATAGAAGCCAAAGCAATTCTTTCTCAAAAAGATGAAGAAATTAGAAAATATGAAGAATCTATTAACGAAGCCGAACTAAGGTTAGCAAAGCTCCAAGCAGAAGTTAAAGAAAAGCAAGACATGTTCAATGAAGCCGAGCAAAACGATTCTGAATTAGAGAGTTCTGACAACTCTTTTGATGATGTTGATATTGCACATTTGAAAGCAGAACAAGAGGCAGAAATACAAAAAATCAAATCCGATCATGAAGAAGAAATTCAAACCCTCCAAGCAAACTTTTTGAAGGCTCTAAAAGAAGCTGAAGATTGGGCAGAATCTCATTCTGAAACAATTGTTACAGAAAAAAGAGCTCAACTTGAAGATTTGCGCCATGAGCTTAATGCCCTTAAGTCATCTGCAAATGAATCTGCATTCGCAATGAGTCAATCAAGAAACCGTCTATTTCAACAGTCGAAGACAATTTCATTACAGAATAAGCAAAGAATTCAAGAACTTGAGCAGCAATTGTCAGAACTTGCTGCCATTACTCGTGAAGAACTCCGTGATGTTAAAGCTAAAATAGATGAATGTTTTATTGCAGTTGATGTTCGAGAAAGAGAACATGAAAACGAAATAGGAAGATATCAAAGAGAGATTAAGCAACGCGAAGATAAATACAAAACGCATTTAGATGCTCTTTCTGAACAATATGCAAATGAAAAGCAAAGGCTAGATCAGCAATTAAAGGCAGTTACATCAAAGAAAACTAATCTTGAAAAAGTTTTAGCACAATTAGAAAAGCACCATGAAACCCAATTACAAACAACATTAAAGGATATTGAAAGAATGAAATCAACAATTTATCAATCACAGACTAGAGATGATCAAACCATAAACGACACAAGATCATATGTAAGCCAAGTTCAAGCAATGCAAAGAGAATGTCGCCATACAGATCAAGAAATTACTCTTATTAATAATGAAATTAAAGAGCTTACAGAAGAGAATAAGCAATTACAGAATGAATTAAGGAGATTAGATTCTTCTCTATCTTCTCGTAATTCTCGCGCAAAGCGTATATGATTTTATTTTTTTTATTTTTTATTTTTAATAAACTTCTTTTTTTTATTATGAGTTTTAATATGAATTTCTTTCAACGACGACAAATGTCATATTGACTCAAAATGATATTGAGATTCAATTTGTATTACTGAAGCAGTTTTTCCATGAGTATCTAAAGAAAGTACTTCAAATGAATGTGGTAAACTAAGTAAATTTCAAACAATTATTTATAAATAACTATTTACAGAGCAAATATCTTTATTCATTAAAAAAAAAAAATGATCGTTTAATGTAAAATGATTTTTTTTGACCTAAACTTTTTCATAAAAACGTATTATTTCAACATTTTGTTTTGGCGGAGTAAAACTGTCTTGATGAATAAAAGTTATCAAGATTGATGATGAATTGTTCAAGATCATTAAAAAAGGATAGAATCAGTATAAAATGCAAGTAATGTAGATAGAAAGAAGAAGTATGATTGATAAATTCTGCATATGCAGAGTAGCTGCAACGAAATTTTTTTGGGGAAGCCCTCTCAAAAAGTGGAATGTCAAACTAATTTTTCTCAATGTATGATAATTTTTTAAAAAATATCAATGAATATAATAAAAATTTAAATGAATATCTACCACTTTTTATTATTATATTATGTGTACATTGTTGAAATGACCGCTCCCATTTTATTACTATAGTACCGTCGGTTTGGGAATGAGAACATTTCACTTTTTTTTTTTTTTTATTTATTAAATTTGAATTTTTTTTAATCGTCTTTTTTTAGTTTTTTGAATTTTTCTCTATAAATAATGGAGAAATATTAGTAATATTTAAAATATATAATGTAGATATAATTCTTTATTGAAATACCTCTTATTGTAAAATTTGGTGAAAATATGATGTCGTAAAGTTAATTTTTGAAAATTGCTCGTCCCAGAATCACAGTCCGTGAGATAACAAAGCTCCTAGGAATATCAAACAACAAGTACTATGCTGCACTAGAAAATAATGAAAAAATAAATGAAACTCCCTCTGGTCCTCCTACAAGGAAGCTTTTAACGAATGATGAAGAATTGCAAATAATTAAATTTATATATGACCAACAAATTTCAAACGACTGTTGGACTGGGAAAAACATTCGTTTAGCAGCTGCAGAAGTCTTTAAAGCAAGAACGGGAAGCATCAGAGAATTCACAAGAGACTGGCTGCTTGACTTAAAAATGAGACACCACAATTCAATTGAAAAAGTTACATGCACTTCTTTAGACAATGAAAGGTCTAATATATCCATCGCAGATGTGGATAAATATATTTCTGAAATTGAAGATGTTATGGAGGATCCTCCATGCCCATTTTTATTAATCAATTTCGATGAAACGGGCTTCGGAAAGAGGCCCAACAAAGGCAAGCGCAAAAGTGTATATATAATCAAAGGATGTAAAGTTCCTCCCTTTTGGAGGGGAGAAACAGATCCTCAGCACATTTCCGTCGTAGATGCTGTTACAGCTGCATGCACTGATATAATGCCACTTTTCCTATCGTCGAGAAAACGGTTAGATCGCGATTTGGACGACACTTTTTTTTACCGAAGAGGAAACTATTTTCCTACGCCCAAAGGCTACATGAATATTGATTCTACCATATTTTGGATAGAAAATAATTTAAAACCTTATGTGGAATTTGTTAGAGCATTTTTTAATCAAAATCTTCGTTGTGTCGTAATTGCAGATGGTTTATCATCTCATTTTCATGATAATGTTAAGCCATCACTTGAAAAGATAGGTAACATTAAAATGATTCCTTTGCCCGCACACTCAAGTCATATTAGTCAAGTACTGGATGTGTCTATTTTCAATTCGTTTAAAAAACGGTATGATTCAATTACAGGTGATCCAAAATACACATCACTTTTCACCCGAAAATTAATGCGCATCAAAAACGCATATCAAAGTGTCATGTTTGACGAACTTATTCGTTCAGGCTGGGAATCAGCTGGGTTTAAAATAAACATAGTAAATGGTGATGCATCATCGGACACTTTTTGTGATGAGTTTAAAGCCTTTCTTCGTTCACAGGCTCTTCATCAAGAGCCTCAACAAAAATAATAAAAAAATTGATTTCGATGATTTCTATTTATTTTAATTGTTTTAAATGCATTTTCCCATTATATATGATATTAATTCTATTTGTTTTTTGAATTTTGTAGGGAAAAATTAACTTTACGACAATCTCATAATATCATCATATTTTCACCAAATTTTACAATAAGAGGTATTTCAATAAAGAATTATATCTACATTATATATTTTAAATATTACTAATATTCCTCCATTATTTATAGAGAAAAATTCAAAAAACTAAAAAAAGACGATTAAAAAAAATTCAAATTTAAAAAATAAAAAAAAAAAAAGTGAAATGTTCTCATTCCCAAACCGACGTTCTTCCCAAAAACGACGGTACTATAAGGAAAGATTAATAAAAATATCATTTTTATAATATATACATTAAATATATTTATTCCTTCACTGCTTTTAAAACAAAATTAAGTATTTGATTAGTTACATTAATGTGAATGTCACTAAAAATAATAAAATTTTTCTTAACTTTTTGTTTATGTTCTAAAAACATTTTGAATGGTTTATGAAAATATAATGAAAGATTATCTGAAAGATGAATCTGTACGGTCATCGCCGGTTCCCGACATCAATTTTTCAATAAATGAAATTCAAAAGCGAATCAAGCAAGTTCAAAAACAATCAAATTAAAATTTTAGATGAGTTATCAGCATTATCAAGAAAACATCCAAATACTAGGAGGCCTTCCCATCAACTTTTAACAATTTGTTTAAAGTTGTTTTTTATTTCAGCCGCAGCTTATGAATTTATATCATTTTTTATACCAATTCCATGCGCTCGAACTATGTTCTACAAACAAAAGAAAATTATAAATGATTTTCAGATTTTCTTAACAAATACTACTAAATTAAAAATAATTGCAGAAGAATATAGTAAAAATTGGTCTGTAAATGAGCCCGTTATTCTGGCAGTAGATGCCTGTTCAGTTAATCCAACTGTATCGATTTTTTCTAATGGTACTGTTGATGGCTTAATAGAGAAATACCAAATGAGAAAATATCTTTTAACTCAATCTAGTACCACTATATCTGTTTTCGAAGAATGGATGCAAAATGTGAGTAGTTTAGTCATAGATTCTAATTTCGTATATCATGTTCAAACGTTAAATCCTTCTCTCAACAATTTTATACTTCATATTGTTCCATCAAAAGGAGGGAAAGGAAATAATTCCACAATTATAATTTAAAAAAATTAGAAAAAATTATTCAAAGTGTTAAAATAACAGTTGTGTCATTTTAATCAGATGGCGACACTTTTGCCACTCCATCACATACAAATAATATTAAAAAACATTATGATAAATTTAAATATAATACTTCACCTTACATAACAGAACCTTTATTCCTGTCAGATCCTCTTCATATACTTAAACTGGTCCGTTTTTCACCTAATTCCAATTGTAACAGACCCAAATCAAATGATTTCAATTTTAAATCTACCTTCAATGGTTTTTCGAAATGACAGGGCTAGTAAGATGCACGATAAACTTCCTCTGCTATTTTTTCAAATGAATAATTATTTGGAATTAAGAAAACATCAATTATTTAATTATTCAATTTTTATTTTACCATACACATTATTACTTTCATCATTGTCAGACAAATTAGAATTTGAAAAGAGATTATTATATTTGAACATAGCTAGAATAATTCTTGAGAAAAATTATTTTCCACATCACCTCACTTCGTATTCAAATCACATGGCATTTAAACAAAATATAATACGAGATTGTCTCTCAACGGTTTTGACAAATCTGGATATACTAAATTTTCCTAATGTTACAATTATTCATTTAAATAGGTTGGGCACGAACCCACTTGAGCATATATTTGGAATTATAAGAATGCGCAGTAAAGATCATCATAACAGCAAATTTTAGCAAACTGTTCTTATTGATACAAAATATTTGTTGATGTTTGTTTGATGATCAAAATCAAAGAGAATGAAGTGAAAAAGAAGGCAACGGAAATTTATCAGATATTAATAATTATGAAATAATCAAATATATATGTTTATGTTTAATTTATTGAAAGAAAGGAGAAGAGAAAGGAGTGAAATAAAAAAGGGAGAGAGGAAAAAGAAAGAAGAGAGGAAAGCTAAAGAAATGAGACAGAAAATAATCCAGCTGAAACAGTTCTGATATATTGGTTGATGTTTATTTTATTGAAAGAATAGAGGAAAGAGAAAAAAGAGAGACAGAAAGAAGGAATCTGAATCATATCTAATAATTATGGTTTATGAATGGTCTTTAATATAAAAAACTTATATTTCCTTTATAATGATATCGTCTTTATATAAAAACATGCTTTTTTCAAAAAATATTATAAATGGGGCTGAGGAAAAGATTCTATTAAAACCCTCTCACTTTTTGTCAGGATATGTCCAAATAAATGAAGAAAACAAATTCAATAGAACGAAAAAATCCAATAAACTTTTTGAATAATTATGTAGCCATTAAAATCACAAACTTTTTGAAAAGGTCGTTTTTCGTTTCTTTCTATCAAAAAAAGCTCTTATTTATCTTGAGAGTTTAAACACTCACTTCAAGATGAGGTCTATAGCTGATTCAATACAAGAATCTACCTCGTCTTGAAGTGAGGCAGATTTGGGGTAATAAAAAAAGCTTACCGCTTTTCAATCACAGATATTCTTTAACGATCACTACTCACAAGCCAATGATTGAAAGTGACCTATGATTATTTCATGATCAGCATAGCAGGTGCAGATAAATAACAAGCAATCAAAATCATTGACAAGCAATTATACTAAATTTAAAATCTCCAGCATGATGGTAGCTTGCAAATATAAACTTTCTAGTTTAATAAACGGTTATTGTCTAGTTTAATAAACAATAAGTAAAAAAACGATAAACTACATTCTAACATCTTTTTAATCATTGGGGGATGAATGTATAAGCTATTGAATTTGCTTTACTATAAAAACACAATTTTTTTATCAAAAAGAATTACCAAATGGATCATAAATTAGTTTTTATAATTCTCAATAAAATTGTGTTATGAGTTAACAGCTCATAAAAGTTCAAGGACAAATATTAAATAAAGTTGCAATTAATATATCAAAAGATGCATTTGCTCATGGCTCTTTTTATGTAGCATTCAGTAATGTTAAGAAATTACATAATGTTGTACTGTTTGGTCCTGAACAATTCCCAGTAGAAGGCCCTCAATTTCATAATAATGGAGTAATCCAAACAATTATGAATGTATTTCTTTTACCTTTTTTTATCATTGAAAATAGAGATTGAGAGCATTATATATATATATATATATATATAAAACATTACACTTATTCTGGTAATGAACTTATTGTTTTCTCTAAATCATTTTGCAAATACATTCTAATTTAATCTTGATAATATTTCAATTTTATGAATTGGAAGTTTTAGATCTCTTGTTCTGGACTCTTCTTGTAGCTCTTCTTGAGTAGAATTGAAACCAAATTGAATTTCAAAAGTTCTCTGTACTTACTATGCATAAACATTAATTTTTTTATTAAAATATCTTCTTTAAAATTATACCCTTTTCCCACCTAATTTCGCACAAGGGTAATTTTAAAAGAATAAAAGGGTAATTTTTTTAAACCTAGTTTATAATTAGCATAAATGTATAATAGTATTTGGATTTTAAATTCAATATAAAGAGATTGTGCATTGAAATTTAATGAATGAAGACATAATTAAATATCACGAAAAACGAGGTTAACGAATTTCGATGAAAATTTGTACAATCATTCTTTAATAAGGATATATAAACATATTTCGTTTATATTTCACGATCTCAAGAACTTCCCCAAATAAATCATTTTCTTGTAATATTATAAAAATAAACGTACTTTTTTCTATATAAATTACCCTTTTATAAAATACCCTTGTACGAAATTATGTGGGAGAAGGGTATTTGGTTTCTTTAAAAATCTGAGATTTGGATCAAAAAAGTATTTGGATAAATTTCAATTCTTTTTTTTATATTATAAAGTTCATTGTTGCTTTGGAAAGAATATTTTTAATTTAAAAGAAAAAATTCAATGGGATTTCACAAATAAAATATGCATAAATATCGTTTTTAAAAATAAATTAAAATATTAAATTTATATAGATATATATTTCAAATGATTTGATAAAAATATTTTTATGAAATCTTATCGATTTCGTTTTTTTACAGATAGAAATCATAGAATTAAAAAATCAATAAATTTTTGAATAAATAAGATTTAATCTTTGAGGCCAATTTTTTTTTTATTTTTCACCAAAACTTTTTCCGAAAAATGCTCTATTGAATTATTTATTCTATGAGTTAATTCAATATTGAATAATTTACATTTTTTTTTAGGAAGGAGAACCTTAAATGTGATTTAAATATAAACGGCTTCTTAACGTACGGTTTTTACAAAAAGTTGTTTAATATTTGAAAAGTCTGTTTGGTTTATATTTTTTTTAAAAAGAAAGCAAATTTGATCTAAATAGAGTATGTATTTTCAGTGTGATGATTTTGCGTGAGAACCTCTCTGAGTTTTGATGCATAAATTGCACTCTGACTTTTACAAAGAATTCTAACACCAGAAAATATTACATATTTTTTGTTTTTACCAATTTTTAATCTAAATAAGACACAGCTTCAGATATCCAAATTGTATTAAAATAACTCTTATATTATTAATAAAACATTAAAAATATTTTTGAATTCATTATTTTTTATTTATTATATTTTTGATTAACAAAAAGTTTTTAATCCCTTTTTGTGTATGCAAAGTTTACACATGCAATTCAACTTTTTTGAATCATCTAAATTGTTGTGTAACCCTTTTTTTAAAAAAAATGCATTAATACAACTTTTTCTGCGTTTAAATGTTCGCTGGTCGGCCATATTCACAATTGTTACCTTGATTAGATTCGTATCTCTCAAGCTTCACATTGTGAGACACATGAGGCTATCTTTAGCGAAAGTCCTTCTTGGAAAATAGTTGATTATGGCCCAACATTTCACAATTTATTATATTATATATATATATGAAAATTCTTTTTCTATGTTTAAGTATTTTCCAAATTGGGCAATTAGTATATTTCTTATTTTTATTTTAAATCCAAAGAGGATTGTTCGCTGTATGGCCTTTTAAAAATATCACTTTTTGAGTTTTTTAATTTTTACCACAACAGATATACATTTTACTTTAATTTTTTCATTATAAAATGATAGACCTTAGTGTTTGAAATAGCATGTTAAATGATGTTCAAGTTGGACAATCTTTACAAAAAAATAATATTTAAAAATATCATATAAATTTAAAATTTCATCACACAGTTATTAATATAAGCAATATTTCTTCACAACCCAATAATTAAAAATATAATAATATAAGTTTAATATGTATGAATTTTAATAAATATGTTTTAAAAATCGATAGGAACAGCATCTGCAAAGTCTCGCAATTGTTTCAATAAATCGGAGTAAGAATCCATGGTATCTGCGAAATCACCTTCAGCTTCATGATCAAGAGGAGTTTTACAAAGTGGACATGATCCATTTTCTAAGAAAGTCAATTCGAAATCGACATCATTGAAAATGGAATTACATCCTCTACATTTATGAATAGATTCTAATGAAGGATTTAATATGTATGAAGGTGGTACTTTTGCATTTTTCTTCCATTCACACATAATTACGATACTTGGGTCAATCCTTCTTAAACTATCATGATTAAGCACTGGCCTTTCCTCGCCATCTATTGCATGAGAAGGATCAATTAAATCTGATATATCTGCAATTTGGGCATCAATTGGAGGGTCAGATTTCAAAAGCTCTTTTGCATCATCTTCAGTTACTCCATCAACCTTAACTGGGACTAAAGGAAGTACTTTAAATGAATAACTTGAGAAAACAATTGGGCATTTACATTCATTACACCAAAGTAAGGGACCTTCACTAGATGCAAATAATCTAGATCCGCATCTTTCACAACATTCAGATTCTTCATCATCGTTCATTCCAGAAGTTCTTAAAATTGCATAATCAACAGCTTCTTCAACAGCTGGAGGAACCATGAAAAGTGAAAGTTGTTCAGCACACCATTTCATTAATCTATATTCACCAACGCTTTCAGACTCATTGAAAAGGGCAAAAAGAGCTTCTGGGAAAGAAATTCCACTGATTAATTCGTCATTTAAAGAATGCATATAGCGTTGTTTAAATTCACCTCTTCTTACACTATTCAAATATGCAGTTACATATCTTGCTAAATAGAAAGACATTCCTCGTTCACGAACAGTGAAAGGCGATGTAGTATCTTCTTTTAGACGTCCAAAAGCGCTGTAGGCACGAGCGAGCTGAAGACCACTTTCAACAATTAAATTAGCTTCTTCTTGATCTTCACAAGCAGAAGCTAAACCAAGTGTCCTTCCATAAAGGAAGAAAGAAACATCTTCATAACGTCTCATTTTAATTGCATTATCAAGAAGTACGTTTAATGATTTAAGGGCTTCATCAAATCGACCAGCTATGAAGAATGAAACAAGTGATTCAAAGTACTGATCATCCTCGAATAAGTGACGAGCAAAAGGAAGGAAGACTTCTGGAAGTAAGGCTGGATGCATCTTAGCAAGAGAAAGTGCTTCATTCCAATCTTTTGTATAAACTCGAACTTTAGCAAGTGATGAAACATCATCTAATTGAGCTAATAAGTTAGTTGCTTCTTTGACCATGTCATGTTTCATCAAAGCATCAGCTGCATATTGAAGAGCCTCGGTTTGCGAGGGATCAATTTTCTTTGATACTTCGCATAATGAATCAATCATATTGGCTTCATTTAATAATGTGACTGATTTAAGAGCTTCTCCTCCAACGATGTACATCTCGGCGGCAAGATCGAGATCGCCCATCGCTTGGAAGGATTCTGCTTGTTGAATGGCAAACTTTTTCATACGATCACCTGTTAAGAATTTCTTCAATTTGTCAAATTGTCGAAGATCAAAGTACATTTGGACAGCTCGTTCATTCTCTCCTAAACGAGTCCATATACGGGCTGCAGAATCAAAGTTACCAGTCCATGCATCGACTTCAGCATTAAGATGATCTTGTGTGAATTTGGAATCTGTAATGAGATGAGACATTTGTTCGATAAAGTGAAGCAACTTAATGTTTCGTGAATGTGCTGCAGATTTAACAGCAATGTTCATCTCGCGGGCTCGAAGAGCAGCATCTGCAAGTTCATTCCAATTATCTTCAGTTGAACCAAAAGCAGCAAGCTCATAAGCGCGTCCAAAGTCAAGAGCTCTAGACAATGTTTTAACTGCGGTTGCAAGTGAGACATCTATTTCCGAAAGTGCTGTTCCATTGATTGCATATACAGTAAGACCTGAAAAACGAATTAATTGACCTTTGAAATTGACTGATATTCTTTGAAGATCATATGGCTTAACAGAAACTTTTTCTCCATCACTGAATGCTATTAAATCATCACACAATTCATTCCAGGCACAAACATCAACTCCTTCTTCAATGTATAGAAGAGCTGCACTGATTGCATCGTAAACACAACACCTTCTGTCTGAATCAACAACAGAAATCTTTGATCGCATCATTGAAACAGCGATGTTTTTGATTGGCTTATCATGTTTAACTAAAACATGCGTAAATCGATGATTAACAAACAATTGGACAATTTGTCCATCTTCAAGTCCTGCAACAATTCCTTCCATTCCTGGAACTGTTGAACAAATAGCTGCATCATTAACGTTTGCAGAGAAGTTGAATTCGCGTGTGAACGCTCCATTTTGTGAGTAAATTTTAATACTTTTGTCAAAACAAAAGACATAATTATTGGAAAATATGAAGAATTTGTTACAATTAAAATTAGTGTCAAAGCGGCCAAATTTATTTAATTCAAGATGCCCATTAATATTTTCAAATGAATATGCTGACACTTCATCTGCAAAACGAATTGCAATCATTGTTTCGGTAACCGAGACACCTTGGACTGGCTTGATAAATTCAACGTCTTCCATTAAATCAGTTTCGAGAATTCTTAATTGCACTTTTGTGAGTTCAGTTCGTAAGGCAAAAGCAGTTCGATATTGCGAGTATACTGGTCTTAGACCAAGCGAATATAAATGAACTGTTCCATCATCGAGCCCCAGAGCTAAATATCCATCAGGACTAACTGAAGCAGACCAAATCCATTCTTTCACGTCAGCAACTTCTGAAAGTAATTGACCATCATCGTTGTAAAGACAAACTTTTCCTGAAATATCTGTTATAAGCAAATTCGATTGAAAATTCAAAATCATTGAGGGTTGAGCTGGTAAGTTTTCATTTGACAATAATTGAGAATCTCGCGGTTTATGAATTGAAAGTTTGTTATCCCAGTCACCAACCAGAAGAAGATCATTCGACCATGACATTGCAAAAACTGGGACTTGAAGGTGGTGCGTATAAATTTCTTGGTTATTTTCAGAATTACGGACAGAAACGGTTCCGTTAATAAGACCAATTGCAAAAGCTTTCCCATCTGGTGCCCATGCTGCACAAAGGACTTTTGCTGCAACGGCAAATGGAACAACTTGCTTAATCTTTGGGTGCCAAATTGAAAGTTCTGTACCAGCGCATGCTAATAGATTTGGAGCAACAGGGCTGAAAGTTAAACATGATGCAGATCCATTGATAGAGAATTTAACGATACCTTTATTTTGATCTGAATTCCAGATGATAACAACGTCATCTGTTCCAGCAGTAGCAAAGTATGGATCATGCGATGAAATTGCGATAGCGTAAATAGCGCTACGATGCTTACGAGGGTTTGCGATGATAGTTCCATCTTTGAGATCATAAATATTTAAGCGAGGACCTTCTGCGGCGAGTAATTGTTTTTGGTCAGGCTTAATAGCAACGGCGTAAACAGGAATCTTTTGTTCGTGATGTGTGTGAATTTGTTTCCACTTTTCTTGAACTTGCATAAGCGGAATTTAAAAAACGGTATTTATATTTGCACTTTTTCTCAAATTAAAACGAACATTTTCTGAAAGAATGATAAAATTTCAATTAAAAACATATTATTTATGCTCAATTATTATATTATAATATTTTTTAAAATACCTCTAAACTATATTAAAAGTAAATTACTATATTTGATAAATTTTCCATAATATCTTTAAAGATTTATGTTGAGATTTTTAAATAGTTTACATAAATAGATTCATTCAATATAGTGTCCGTTTGAAATTAATTTGATTTTTATATCTTTTCGAATTTCATTAAAAAAAAATGTCAATAAGAAATAAATCATTACTTATTTAATTATATTCATCTGTTGGCATTTAATTAATTGATTTTTAGAATTAGTGATAAAGAATGAAATGAAATAAAAGAATGCAAAAATTTGTGTAATAAATATATTTAATAAATATTTCAATTTTTGTGAAGTATCACAATTATTAAAAAATTCAAATTTTCCAAAAAGGTTCACTTAATTAATATGAATATTTATATGATTATAGTTCTACGCATGAATTAAAACTTTATTTCACGTATTATTTTAATAACTCATAATATTTTGTTTACAATCACAACGAGAAACAAATTGTTTTTGAATAAAATATCTATTGAAATAAAAATATAAAATAGTAGTATTATAAAATATAAAATATTTTTAAAACTATTTTGGAAAATAATTAATTTTTATCAAGATATTATACAAATATTAGATGCAAACGTATATTTTTGTTTTGGCAATATAAGATATATTTCTGGTTAAAACAAACAAATTAATGCTTCATATGAGTTGTTAATAATATATTTATATATTTAATTGGATAACATGAAATATTTTTAAGGAAAAATGTAAACAAATGGATACGTTTTTTTTTTGAATTTCTTGGGCAAAAAATAAATTGAAATAAAATCTTCTCAATTTCCAAATAATCAATATTTGTCGATTTTAAAATTATATTGATAAATAAAATTAATTTCAAATTTTAAATTTAATATAAAATTAAAATGCTATATTTAAAATGTAAATATATTAAAAAAATAATTGTTTATTTATAATATTTCAAAATATGCTAAAAATAACCAATAATTTGTATAATTTTTTTTCCCCCTTTTTAAAGATTTTAAAACTATTTTGATTTATATAAATGATATTTCTTCTTTTTATTCAATTGAATAAATGTTTATTTTCGTCTTTTGAGAAGATCTCTTATTTGAAAAACTCGTTATTTTCAATGCCTACTTTCAAAATTGCATATCGGTTAAAATCAGAAAATTGAATAAATACAATTTTTACAAAATACACAATTGAAATATATTTTTTTGATGGAGAACAAAACTCTGTCCAATCGTTTTAATCTTCGTTACAGAATTGGCGGGGGAAGCTTTGGCGAAATATATTGTGCTGAAGATCTTTTAAACCATAAAATGGTTGCTTTAAAATTAGAATCAAATCATCTCAGCGCCCCCCAACTTGAGCATGAAGCTCATATTTATAATTGCATGGAAAAAGGCGTAAATATTCCAACCTATTATTATTATGGTTCTGACCATCATTATAATATGATGGCAATTGATCTACTCGGAAGATCAATGGAAGATATTTTAATGACTGGATCTATAGCTAAAAGTGGCACCCTTCAACCAACACCTTTTTCGCTTAAAACCGTTTTGATGCTAGTTGAACAAATGCTTCAATGTATTCAATTTTTTCATCATAGAAATTATATACACAGAGATGTGAAACCGGACAATTTTGTTATAGGTATTAACGGAAGTAATAATAGCAACAAACTTTATATAATTGATTTCGGTTTAGCAAAACAATATAGAGATCCCAACACGTTGAAACATATTGATTATGAAGATAATAAATCATTAACCGGAACTGCACGATATGCATCGGTTAATGCAATGAGAGGCGTTGAACAAAGCAGGAGAGATGATATGGAATCTCTTGGATACGTTTTCGTATATTTATTAAAAGGAAAATTACCATGGCAAGGACTTCAAGCCCGAGATAATAATCAAAAATTAGAAAAAATACTCAACATGAAACGAAAAACGTCAATTGATGAATTATGTGATGGCTTACCACACCAATTCGCAGATTATTTAAAAATGGTTCGGAAATTAGGATTTGAAGACGAACCACACTATTCAGAATATCGTCATATGTTTAGGCAGCTCTTTATTAATTCTGGATTTTCATATGATTACAAATATGATTGGCTCGAACCGCATTTGCCAGTTGAACCAGAACCATCAACTCAGCAATCCAAAAGGAAAAAACCAAATGCCCGATTTCAACCTAGACAACCAAACCAAGACCATTTTTATCAGCGCTTTTCAAGGAGATACAATCTTAACGTTAACACAAATTTGAATAGGAATCAAAATAGCAGACGTGATAATGTCAACCAGAAAGTAAGCCCAACACAAAAGAATTCGTTTATGCTTTCAACTAGGACAGAAGGAAACAGGCTCAGAACTGCACTTCCTAATCAAAGATATCACAACAATGGCGGCCTAACGCCTCGAATCAACCGTCCGCAAATTCCACCCAGAGTTTATCAATCAAGAAGACCAATTCAACTTAATGAGCCAGACTAAGAGTTTTTTATTATCTAATTTTCAACTGTAATTCTATTACTAGAAGTTTTAGAATTTATCAAGTGAAATTAGATGCTTTGCTGCATCTCTTCTTCTTTTTGAAGGAGAGATATTTCTATCATTTATTTAGTATTATTATTTGTTTGTTAAAAAATATTTTCGATTGCTTTGCTTTTACTTTTTATTGACAATATCATTTTTCAGAATTTCAATTTAAATAATTAAAATTAACACTTCTCTTTATTTTACAAAATAAAATACGAACAAAATTAGTGAAAGAATAAATTAAGGAAAATCACATAAGATATTTGGTGATCAATATTCTTTTCTCTTAAAATGATACCTCTAATAACAGTTAAATTATCAATTTTTCTATACAGTTAAGCATCTCCTTCGTTTGAGCCTTCGTCATCATCATCATAAAACTCACTTTCTTCTTGTGAAGAGTTTTCATTTAGAGGCAAAAATGAAGGAATCATTTTGAGAGATCTTTCTATTTCTTGTATCATCTTTAGCAATGGTGGAATTATTGGTTTATCTTTAACACTTGTGGTTTCTGATTGATTGGAAATTTGTTCTAAAACATTTCGAAACTTGCTTGCTTGACTTGTAATAAAATTTCTAACTGTTAGAGAAACATCATATTGGCAATATATACATATGTATGAATTAACTTGTTGACTATTTTTAAGATGAATGCAGTTCGCATGAAGCCAATTTTGACATGATTGACATTGGATCATATCACCAGTTTCATGTTTTAATTTACAAATACAACGTACATTTACAACTTGATTATGTATTTTTGGAGGTTTGGAAAAGTTTTCTGGGTTTGACATATCAATGTCTTCATTTGTACAACTAAAGTCTGGAATAGATGGTATTATTTGAGCCATTGCATCAATAAGAGCTTTTTTTGTGTCAGATTCATTACTTTGAGAATCACTCATTAGACTTTTTTGTAGAAAAATTTGAATAAATTTTGATCGTTCTAAAGCTGAATTTTCAAAAAGTTCACAAATCATTTGATTTATAAACATCAAATTTTTTGCTTTTTGATGTTATGACTATGTTTTTGTTTTAAAATATGACTGACGAATTTCCATATGAGCTCTTATTCAAATTTGTTTTTCCTAGCTGGAAAGGGGAGATTCCTCCTCTTCCTATTGAAGGGCAGTCTGCCCACCAACATTCTTTTCTGAACTCTGATAGTGACCAATTTGATGAATTAAATATTGACAATTTCTCAAATGCAAATGAAGAATACTTAGGACAAACTAAAATCATTCATTATGATATTGATGGATATATTATTTGGGAAGTTCAAACAGAAAATCTAACAAATTTAATATACGGAAAACATAAAATCCAATCTGATAATAATATAACTAAAGTTATTATTCACACAATCAATGGCGATAGTATTGTTTATGGAGATACAGCTGACATTCATTTTTCGGAAAACTGCGTTCATTTTTTGCCAAATTCTTCATGGGTTTTTTCTGTCGATCCATTTTTTCGTTCAGAAATTCTTTTTTTCGATCCAATTATTTCTCTTTGGTTTTGCAATACTGAATGCTTGGAAAAATCAGAAAATTTGGTTTCAATGAACATTTTGGATCAAAAGTTAGACAATTCTGCAAATTTGGATTCATCGACATTAATACCTCATTTATTTGAAGTTTTTAAAGCAATATTTGAACCATTGCTTTCCCAATCACAATATTTAAAATGGATAAATGAAATAGAAATACCTCATGCTAGATTGTTAGGAAACATGCATCAGACTTCATTGTTTATAGATATTAATAAGATAGGAAAAGAAAAAAATAGATTATCAACTATTTTGTCGCAGTTAGAGAAAGAAATATACGCTATATCGGGATGCGAGTTCAATATATTATCTCCTTTTGATGTTAGCGACATTTTATTCAATCATCTTCATATACAACCACCTGATTCAAATCCTCAAAATACATTTTCTATTGATTCTCGTCATAGAGTTACAGTTCATAAAGAATTCTCATCTACTAATTCAATGGTTTTAGAAAAAATTAATCATCCAATTGCAAAAAAAATACTGCAATATCGTAAAATACAAAAAATAATTTCAAATTGGCTCTCATTTACTGATTTTGCTGATGAAAACGGAGGGCTTCATCCAATATTTATGGTTTGCTCAACAGTGACAGGAAGAATTTCTACCAAATCTCCGAATCTTCAAAACATTCCAAGCCAGCAAGTTAAGAAAGGAGACTCTATTCCAAAAAACAAAGAAAACTTCTTTGATACAAATATCAGGTCATTTTTTATACCATGCCCAACTAACCAACTTGCAAACGATTCTTTTAATTCAAATCCTGCTGATGATCAATCAATATTTTATTCCAAATGCATTTCTTCAGAGTACATATTACTTTCACTCGATTATTCACAACTCGAATTGCGAATTTTAGCTCATTATTCGAGGGATCCTAGTTTTTGTACTCTTTGTTCACAACCAGAAATAGATTTACATTCACATATTGCTCAGATAATCTATAACGTTAACTCTATTGATCTAATCACATCAAAGCAAAGAGAAGAAATAAAGCAAGCTGTTTATGCAACAATATATGGTAAAGGATGGACAAAAGATGGAATTGAAAAAGGCCAAAAACTTGAAGCAGTACTTAAAACATTCCCAGGAATTAGAACTTTTGTTACCAATACAACAGCTCTTGCAACAAAAGATGGATACGTCCAAACCTTAAGTGGAAAAAAGAGGCTTTTGCCAAATATTCAGAGTAACAATGCCATTGAACGGAAAAGAGATCAAAGAATGGCAATTAATACCAAAATACAAGGAAGTGCTGCAGATTTTGTGAAATTTGCTCTACTCCAAATAATGAAAAAATGTGGAGGTTTGATAGAGCCACTTCTTCAGCTCCATGATGAATGGCTCTTTAGGACAAAAATTAAACCAGGAACCAAAGATTTTGATGATTTATGCAATTCTTTGAAATCAAGTGCAGAATGTTCTGACCAAATTGGCCTTACAGTGCCAATTCCATGCAAAATTACTTATGGTCCATCATATGGAGAACTTTTGCCAATATAATAAATAAATTTCAAAAAGGAAAAAAAAATTCAATAGTTAATATTTTCATCTATTTATTTTATTATTTTTTTAAAAGTAAGATCTAAATGATAAAATCATAAAATAAATACAAAAATCATAATATAATATTTGACAATGCAAATAATGTAATAACATGAAAATAACAAATGATAGTAAAATTAATCATTACTTTCAGCTGCACTTTTGAATTTTATGACTGGTCTAGAAGATTGACTTCTTTTGTTAACTGATGACTTGAAACGACTGCTTTCTAATTCGATTTTAATAGGCTTCTTTTTGGTTCTGAATTGATTCCTTCTTGGTGGCAAATCATCATTTTTCTTTGATATTGATGCACTAATTGATTTGATTTTTGGTGGTCCAATTACCCAATCGTACTGATAATCATAAATACATCCTAATTTTTCCAATGAATCACGAAACATTTTCCTATATTTGGCATAATTAGGTTCGTCTTGAAACTTTAATGCTCTTACTTCTTTAAGATAGTCGGCAAATTCTGATGGAAATCCGTCAAAAAGCAGTTCGGGCGTTATCTTTGCTTTAACTGAAACAATTTGACTATATTTAGCCTGAAGAGAATTGGCTACAACGTTCATCCAAGGCAAGCTACCTCGCAATAAGTATGCCCATACATAAGCTAATGCTTCCAAATCGTCTCGACGGCTTGGCCCAATACCGCGAAGTGAAGATATTGATGCATATCTTGCAGTCCCTGCAAAAGAATTATGCTCAGAATAAGGAATATGATTATTTGTTTTTGGATCCCGATAAAACATTGCCAAACCAAAATCGATAAGAAAAATTTGATTTGATGTATCATTGACACCCATCATAAAATTATCTGGTTTGATATCGCGGTGAATTAAATTGCAACAATGTAGAAATTGAACTGATGAAATCATTTGATCAGCTAACATCAAAACCGTCTTAACAGACAATTTTCCTCCACATTCAATCCTGGCAGATTCGAGTGATTTTCCAAGAAAATCGATCACCATTGCACATGTTTTGATTTCAATACCAAAATAATAGAGCTTGCATACATTAACTCCTCCGGATAAAATGGAATATATTTTTGATTCAGCGCTAAGCTGTGGAACTTGCGTTTTTAATTGCTCGATCTTAATTGCAACCCCTTTTCCTGTCTTTCGATCTTCACCATAATATATTTCACCAAAACTTCCTGCCCCTATTTTTTTGATGAGGGCATAACGACCTCCAAAAACACGATCCGTCATTAAGAAAGAATTATTTCTAGAAATAACTTTTTAATAAATAATTATTTTTTGATCTTATTCAAAACTTCTGTTAATTCAATAGTTTAGTTAGAATTGAAAGATTTTATTTCGATTAGTATGAAAACGTTTTAATTCAAAAATTGAATATTTTATTTGAATTACTTTCATCATTTCTTGAATATTTTGTTCGTTTCTGATTATCTTAGAAATGAGAAAAAATAGTTAACTGATTTTGTTTGTACTTTTCTCTTTTTTAAATCTAGATTTTGCATGAATCACTCGTAACACAATTTATCCAATACCCAAAAAGTTCATTTTTTAAGTTTTTTTTTTTAGGTTTCATATCTGCCAAGATTTATATCCCAAGTTGGATTCTGGTGCGCATAAAACCCCAAAAGGACTTTAATATTTTTTAAATTAAATATTTATTTTTATATTAATTCATACATCTTAGTAATTTTTAGTTTTTTTATTTATGATTTTGGGGAATCATTGATTCATGGAATCAAAGGTATGAGCGCATAAAAAAAAAAAATTATTTCTTTTTGATATTAAGTATTTTAATTTTACATATATATACAATTATTTTTATATTATACATTGTTGAATTTTGTTCCACGGATTCAGCTATAAAATCAATTTTGTTTTTCATAAAAATTTGAATGGTTTATATATATTTCTCACAAATTTATTTTGTAACTTAATGCTGAATTCAAGGAAGTTCAATAATTAATATAGTGATTAATTTCGTTATATAAACGTATAAAATATGAATATATCTATATTTACCTCAAATCACAATTTTTACGAGATTTATACTCATCTTATTACCCTTACAAATTAACTGTCATTTTTTTTTGCGGAATAAACGTACGAGTAAACGTAAGAAGAAATTTTTGAAAAATTTTCTCACAAATAATTTTACTTTCTCTCTCAAAATCTGACAATTCTTTTTATTCCCATTGAATTTTTTTGAAATAATTTTTTTTTTATTAGAATTTTGACCGTTTATTATTGATTTTACATGTAAATGAGGTTTTTCTTTATATTTAACAAATATTTGGATAAAATCTTTGGGGATTTAAATCATTATATCCTATATTATTTAATGCCCAAGTTATAACGAATTTTGTTTTTTTAATCGTTAGCAATTTTTTTAATAATAAAAAATTCGAATTAAATCCCAATATTTATAGTTATAATATAATTATAAATAATATTAAATTTATTTATACCATTTTTTTAATATAAATCTCATTATTCATCGACTTTTTCTATATTTTTTTATTTAAAAAAAGCTAAAATTGAAATTTTTGAGTGATTATTATATAAAATTAAGATTCATACTTAAGTATTATACTTAAGTATTATCTAAAACGCACATTGGAAGCACAAATTAATCAAATTATAGCGATTTTAAATCTTTATGGAATAATATTAAAAAAAGCAAAAAGGGTCAAATAAAAAGCATAATAAGAGAATGATTATAAAGAATATGTTTAGTAAAAACCATAAAATTAAAAAGAATCGAAAAAAATAAATATCGTCATCGAATAATCTTTCAAATTTGAATTAGCAACGAATTGAGATCATCTATACACTTAGGAACTGTAATAATATTTTGGTCTCGATGTTTCAGAAGCAAGATTTAAGTAGAAATTGAGCAAAGGAACTTGTATAAAAAAATGGGTGAATTTTATGATTTACGATCACTCTTTCAAAATTAGATTATATTCACTTTTTCATAAAAAATAAGATTTTCTTATAAAGCATATTTCTTTCTAATAAAATCTAAAGGATTACTAATTATAAATTAAAAATAATATGTTTTGTAAATGACAATTCTTTTTTGAATTGAGTTTATTCAAAAAAAAATTTTAAAAATTTTAAATGAAAATTATACGTACGTTTATTCCGCAAAAAAAAATGACAGTTAATTTGTAAGGGTATTTGATTAATACAAAAATTCTTTTAAATGATATATTTAAAAACTTTCAATATAATTATCTGCTTTTATGACAATATGATAAATGATATTAGTTTTCTTCATCATTTTTGTTGAGATTTATAATTGAATGGTTTATTTTTTAACGTACGAAAAAACAATTCAAATAAAAAGAGTGAATCCTAGCTGAATTGGTGGAGCACTTTTTTGATTTTTTTTGAAATATCATCAAGCATCAAACGATACAATAAATGAACATGTTTTTGAAAATCAAACATTAATATATATTAAATTATTGGTGATAGAGATTTTTTTTTTGTTATTTTTCATTAATCATTTGAGTTATGGCTTATGAAAAGCACTTAAATATAAACAACTAATAATAATAAATATGAATTGATACTTCATTCCTACATAATACAAATAGGATATGAATTATGATCGTTTTAAAATATAATATCATCTCCTTCATATCAGTTGAAAATTCGAATTGGTTGGCATAAATATAATGATATACACTGCTATAACAATAATCAGTAATATGAAATGGGAAAATCAAGTTTGAGTATTCAAAAAGTTTGATGTGAAGTGAGCACCAGTACCTCTGGGTGAAAGAGGGTGGTCAACCAATTGAATACTCATAAAATCTTATAAAATTTTAACACATTATTCATTTATCTATGTCTATATTGAATAAAATCACGAATTTTTTAAATAATTAAAAATAACATTTAATTAATAAAAACAAAATTAATAAATATTTATATTTTAAAAGATTCGAAAAATTTACTGATTTTTAAGGGAACACTATCAAATTCTGTGTTGAAAATTCTATGAGTTATCACAAAATTAATTGACTTAAAAAAAATTATTTCTTGAGTATTTTTGCTATATTTTGGTATATATAAATTATATAAATTATATATCATTTATTTCTATTCTTCTTTTAAGCCTATTCCCTTTTTTCAATAAAAAATTAAAAGTTGAAAGGATGTAAAAATTTTACAAAAATGATCGGAATGGTGAAATTTTAAAGTTTTAAACTTTTTCCGAAATAATAACCATTGAATTTTGTTTTCTATGAGTTTTTTCAATATTGAAATGTTTACAAAAAAATATGATAGTGGTCCCTTAAAAAATGAATATTTTAAATTTTTTTATTGATCGATAAGTCATTTGTAATGTCCTAATGATAAATATCCATAATAAATTGTTTGATTTTTTTCAAGTTTTTATTTATGATTGGTCCAAATCATTATTTATCATGTAAATTGTTTGCAAAATCTTGAGAAATTGGCAGATAGATTTCAAAATAGGCCTTATTTTTTTTACATCACAAATACTATAAACGTCTTTTTAACGTCTTTTTTCATAAAATAACGATTTTTTGATTTGTAGTATCAATGAAACTTTTTGAATGCGAATAAATTTTTTTTTATTTTATGAAGAATCAAAAATAATATTATTTAATTTGAAAAACATTTTACTATTTTATCTTTTTATTTTTAAATTATTTAAAACATTTTTAATATAAAAAAATAATTGTAGATCAAGATAAAAATAAAAAACTAATATCGAGAAAATAACGTATTTACAATTGTAATTACAATTGTAATTTTTAAACGGACAAGATGTATACAATTGTAAATACAAAAACCAAGGCTTATTTCAAAAGCTATACCTATCATTTATAATATAAATAAGGATAAATATATATTATTATTTATTTTTTAATTTACAACTACCAATTTTGTTATATTTATAATTTAAAATGTATCAATAGTAAATTTTGGAAATTCCTCGGAGCACTTTTTGAGAGCGAAGCTCTCAAAAAGTGCTGAGAGGAATGTGCAAATCTCTCAAATGTGTCCACTTTTTGAACGTTCCTTTTAAAATTTCTCCAAAAATTCCTTTTTGGTCGGATACTCTCAAAAAGTTAAAAAATTGAATCAATCCTGATCTGAAAAATGACTTTTTCAATAAAAATCTTGAACCATTTATTGATTTTCAAAAATTTAAAGCTATGTTTGGACGAAATTACAATACACTTCAAAATACAAATCCTGTATTTCAACATCCTCAAAATAATGGAATTGGCGTTTCTACTTATTCAAATCAGCCAACCAATTTTTTTAACTTTCAATTCCAAAATCAAACGATAAACAATAATTTTCCTGTACAACAGCCGCAATTTCCAATGAATTATTACCAACCGCCTTTTCAACAACCGCCAAATTACAACCAAAATAACGCAACTCAAGAATCTAACGATTTCTCTGAAAAATCAATTGCAACGGAAGGTGGCAAAGTGAGGAATATTTATTATATTTTGATCGAGATCAAGATAAAGCAGGTCTCCAAATCAGTGATATCTTATAAATTTAATAAAAATTTTAATTTTTTTATAATTTTATCTTTTTTAATTCAATTTTTTAACTTTTTGAGAGTATCCGACCAAAAGGAATTTTTGGAGAAATTTAAAGGAACAAAGTTCAAAAAGTGGACCATTTGAGAGATTTTTTATTTCTCAATTAAACTGAAAATACAACTTTTTAAATAAAAAATAAAATCTAATTAGAATAATAAAAATTTGAGATTTATTATTATAGATAAAATAAAATTATATCTTATTCTATTATATATATATATAGAGTTAAAACCTAATAATAACCTATAATGTAATCATTGTAAGATAATAACATAAATATCAATATAGATAAAATGATTTTAATTTTGATTGCATATTAAAATTTTGGTTATTCAATGTGAAAAAAATACAAATATATTATTGTTATTATAGTAAATTATTAAATTTTTAGTTGCAAACATACTTAATTATGATAACAAAATATAATATTAAAACATAATTATTTTATGCTTAATAATTATGGAGTTTTATCTATAAAGAAAGGATGCTCACTTTTTGAACTTTTTGAAAACTTTGTAACTTTTTTTTATCCCACTTTTTGAAAACTTTTTAACTTTTTGAATACTTTTTTATACTTTTTTATTCAATTTTTGTTAAATAATTCATAATAATATAGTTTGAAAAGCTTCCCGATTCATTCAAAGAGAACGATAAAAAAGCTTTGAATTTATGAATAAAATTAGGATGGGTATTTCTATGAGTTAATAAAAATTTTTTTTCTTGAAATTGAATTGAAAGAAAAAATATCAAATATTTATATCTTGCTAGAATATTGATAAATTCAATAATTACATATATATTTATTTTCATTTAATAATATAATAACAATTTAATAAATTATCAAATGCATATTAGTATTTGTTATTAAAATTTTGAATATATTAGATCCCCTTTCAAAAAATAAAAAGATTTCTCTAAAAAAGTTTCATTATTTCAGAAGATTCCTCTAAAAAAGTTTAACTCTCAAATTTGTTAAGACAATTCAAAATTTGTGAAAATTCTCAGAGCTTACACAAATTTATTTAGCCAGCCTAAATAAAATAATACAAAATTTTAATTTTATTATTAAAAGATATTATTTCCAAGTCAAAAAGATATTAAAATCAGAAAAATAAAAAACATTTGACTTTTTGAATGAAATTCTTGTTTTAGACGAGTCTCTCTATGAAATTGGAAATCTTTCTCTTTGGTTAAAGCTTATTTGATGGTTAGAAGGTAATTATGTTGGAAATAATAATATAAGATTAAAATAAATAATAGTTTAACATTTATTATTTCCTAAGCAATAATTATCAATAATTTTATATTGCCATAATCAAAAAAACCTGACAAATATTTGAACTCATTATTTCACGAAAAGTGGTTAGATAACTAAAAAGTGAAAACTATTGAAAAATGAAAAAATAAACGATGAAATATATATTTCATATGATAAATAATTTATGCTTATTTTAAATCAATTATTTTTAATTCATTTTTTGAATGAAACCAAAAAACAAGGCTTTATGACGGTTTATGTCTGGTCGGATGTATGAATTTTAAAATATATTCAAATATTAAATGAAATTCATAGAATTTATACAATTAATTTACTATCATTTTCTTATGCTTTTTATTTTTAAAGTATGAATATTATGCTATATAATTTAATATCTATCAATATTAATTATATAAATATAATTAATGAATATATATCTAATTTTTTTAAATTATTTGTTTTTAGATTTAAAAACGTTTAAGAGTTTTACTAATTGTAGTATACATATAAATAGTTTAATTATATATATTTACATTAATAATTAATAAAATATGGAGAAAAATGAAGATATCTATGAAACACTAAGAAACCAAAAAAATAACTTTTTCAATTCATTAAAAATTATCAAATCGATGTTTTTCTTCTGGCTTTCATCTGCTCTCGCAGTTGACGCAAAAACCCTTTTGGTTGGAAAATGGAGCGCTTATCCAGGCTCTGCACATTCCTATGCCCCACAATTAAAATATACTTTTGCTTTCTATGATGATCCATTTGATGAACGTAGATATGCAACAGCATGGACAAGCAACAAGATGCCAACAAACGATAACGTTGATAAAGCTGCATTTGCTGGTGATGTCAAAATATTTTTCCAATCAAACGATCGTGGTCTTTATGTTGCTGGCGATGATCGCCATTGGTACCCATTTGTATTTCAATCACAAGGAAATGGTAAAGTTTGCAACATTACATTCAAAAATGGCAGAAAATTTGGCGTTTATCTCATCAATGACAAATTAATTGAAGTTACTGCTGTTCTTCCAAACGGAACAATTGAACACCAATATCTTTGCTTCGCTGGTGGAGCTGATGTTAACACAACAGCAGCTGGCCATTATGCTCAACAACTTCACCAACCACCTGAAGTTGCTCAAGTTGAATTTGATGATGACGATGATGATGATGAAGACGATGATGATCACAAAGAAAAGAAGAATGTTCAACAAGGACAAATTCCAGTTCAACAACAGGTAATTCCACAAGCACAATCCATTTCACCAGCTGCTTTAATTCTTGTTTTAGGAACATTCTGCGTTTTACAAGTCTTTTTATGCAGCTGCTTCTTTTGCGTTAGAAGCCTTTCTTCATAAACATTTCCCTCATTTCTAATTTTTTTTTTTTTTTTTTTAATGATTAAAACTAAAATTTATATCCGCTCTACATTACACATTTTCATGACAGGGGTTGTTAAAGATCCAAACATAATTATAAGATATTTACATATATCCAATAAGGAAAACTAGGTTTTTCATCTTTAAACTTTAATTTCCAAATAAAATAATTAGCTTGAAAAAATATAAAATAACAAAAATAATAATCATAAAAAACTTTATAAAAAACGTTTATCCAAAAAATAAACGAATATCTTATAATAAAATTAATTTGAAATTTTAGGAAATGTGGTGGAAAAGATTTATTGGAACTCCGGTTGGAATCAGCTCACTGCCACGCGATAAACTTGAAAGTCTATATACACTGTCATACGAACAACTTCAAAAGATGCAGAACCAAGAATCTGCTTTAAAATCCGAAATTAACGACATTACTTTTGAAACTACTCGCCAACTTTCAATGGTTCAGAATACGTCAATAATAGTTGATGGGACATCAGATGAAGTTTGCCCACCTAATTATTCCGCATCAGAAAGAAGGTGCCATCAACTTAGAGCAACAATTTCGCAAATGATGGCAGATAAAGAACAATTAGAAGCAGAAATTGCCGACCAACAAGATCTTTTATGCCAATACATCGAATTACATCAAGTTGAAGCTCCAATTCCAAAAGATTCTTTACTGGTTGGACCTTTTAATAATACAGATCTCAGAAAAATATACACCCAATTAAAAATAATGTCAGAAACAGCAGTTGATGATATTGACAAAGATGACTTTAGTTTTTGCCTTGATGTTTTAAGCGGTGAATCAAAAATTTTGGCAAAGAGAATGGAACAGATGAGAGCATTGTTTAATGAAGATTGCGTTGCTCGACAAGAAGATCTTGATTCGTTGATAACAGAAGCTACAAGAATTCAGAGAGCAGTTCAAAAGCTTCATGATCAAATGGAAACGCTCACCAAAAAATCAGAATCATTAAGACCTGTTTTACCAAGTGTTAGAAAAGATTTACAAAATGAAATTAATGCTCTTGGAGATACACATTCAAAACTCCAACGTATAACAAAAGAAATCGATACCTTACGAGAACAGAAAGAACAATTAAAAGATGAATGCACAACAATAGGTGCTGAGCTTCTACTCAGACCACTTGACGATGTTGCAAGAAAAAATGAAATGGACGAATCAGTTCAACTTCGACAAAAGAAAACGAATTTAGATTTAGAGCTCCATGAGCTCGAACAAACCAAACTTCGTTTACAGAGTGAAATTCAAGCAACAAAAGATCTGATTGATGAGTCTAATCATGAAGCTGAAGAAATGGAAAAACAAAGTCAAATCATTCTTGATGCCTCAAATTCTCAAAGATGGAAATTTGATAAATTAACTGAAGCAAAAGTCACAAATAACGATCTCGCTTTAATTAGAGAGTGGTCCAGAAAAATGACACCAGATGAAATGGAAAGGTCAAGTGAACAAATGAATGAACATATCAATTTACTTAAAAAGAGAAAGAAGAATATGAAGCGAAGAATTGCTCAACTATCTGATCAGGAAAAGCAATACGAATCTCAAATCGGAGCATTAAAAGAACTTTTAGATGCCGGAAAAATTAATGATGAAGATCTTCCAACATAAATTATATCAAATGTTAGTTTCATTTTCTAAGCTTTATCTTTGCTTCACTTCTCAATATTTTGTTTTATTTATTAAGAAAATATGATAAAAATACTTGTAGATTTCTTTTCTTTTCTTTTTTAACAACATACTTATCAATTATTTATTTATGAAGTACAAGCTCAAAACAAGAGAAGAATTTTATTAGTTTATTATATTACATTTTCCAATGAGAAGAGAAATATTTATAACTTTACATGAAAATAATTCTAATATAGTGAAATGGACCAATATTCATTTAAAACTAAAAAATTTAATGTAATTTTCTTTCCTTTTTATTATAATTTGAACTGGCAACTAAAACATTTGTTTAAAATCAAGAAAAACATATTAATTTTTATCAAAATTTTTTGAGGGATAAGAAATTTTGAACTAAATTTTTGATTTTTCAAAATAAGGGCGAATGAGAAGTTTTGGAAAATCAAATTACATAGACCAGATGAGCAAACAGTCAAAAAACGGCCCACGTGCAAGAGCCCCTTTACCTGAAAGGGCATACCTTTCTCGTTATCGAGTCATACAGCGCGATCTTGTTTACGTAATTGGAATTCCAATTGATATCGCCAATGAGGAAATACTTTCACGATATGCATACTTTGGGCAGTATGGCCCAATAAAAAAAATAGTTGTTAATAATCAAACTGTTCATACTTCATCTTTTCAAAAACCAACAGTTTCTGCATACGTCACGTTTCAGAATATAGAAGATGCATGGGAGTGCCTTTACGCACTTGAATCTTTTTCTATTGGTGGACATATTCTTAAAGCTTCATTTGGAACAAGCAAATATTGTTCAGCTTTCTTGAGTGGACAGAAATGCTCAAAACCAGATTGTATGTATTTGCATTATAAAGGCGATCCAAAAGATTCATTTGCAACAGACGAAATTCAACAAAATTCAGAGAGATTTTTATCCAAAACTCGACCATTAAGACCTCCGGATTATTTTGATTTTGAGTTTCAAGATCAGAAGCCTGTAGTTTTTCCCCCAAGGAGAATATTAAAGAAACCAAAAGTTTCACCAACTAAACCAATAGAATCTAAACAGACAGAAATAGAACAACCAGAAGAAGATGAGGAAAACTCTTTTTTAAATTCTTTATTTGGCGATGATGAAATTGTATCTAAACCACTTAAAGTTGACTATACTGTTGGACAATCTCTTAATGATCAACTGAATTTATCTCGTCCTTCAGTACGTTCTGTTATGTTCAATGATAAAAAATAATTGATTTTATATTATTAAATTTACCTTTACCTTCAATAGTTAGCGGATAACATATTAATGTATTTCTCTTTTATTTAAAATGTTAATCAATTTTTTTTATAAATGATTAATTTTTCGTTTAATTGAAAAATACCATTAATTAAATTTGATTTTTAAAACGAGTATCATCAGTAATTATGACTCAAACTTTCGAAAATTCTCAAATCAAATAAATAATATGCAATGATTTTTTTTATATTAAAATCACAAAACCCTGATTTCAAAAAATATACCAGTTTACAATTTTGGTGTTTCTATTTTTATTTGGTCATACTTAAAATCAATCAATGATCTTTAGATGAGTGTTGGAGGACTCTTTCAACCTAACAAAGTTTCTAATGCTTATGCATGCTGTTGTCAATTTTTATCAAGGATTAAACCAGTTGTAGAAAACTCAGTAAAAAGTTTATCAATTTTTTCACCAGATTCAATCGAATTTCAATACCATGCAGCTTTAATCGATATATATTCACAGATCAAAGAGGGTTCAAATGATATTGACATATTTCCATTTATTCATATATGCTCTCACGACATCCCAATAACAACAGATTTCATTAAGCTAATAAAATCAGCTTTAATTTATTACGATCCAAAATCTCAATCTGATAATGGCTATTTTTCTAATGTATTCTATTCCTCAATTTTATCCAATTCTATAATAAAATTTATAAAATCCTCTGTTTTTGATTTTAAATTATCCGATATGAATTTAAATGACTGCATTACATCAGAGTATGATCATTTTTCTGACAAACCTAACGTTTTTTTATTTCATCCAACAAATCAAAGCAAATTTAATTTGTATTTTTTCTTAGAGATGACGAATTATGAAACTCAATACTATTTTTCACTTTTTGCTTTTGTTATTTCTAAATATAATAATCCTTCACATTATATTTTATACATATCGCAAAGTTCAAATAATACATTGAATTGGATCTCCATCGATGATGACCAAATATCAATATGCCCTTTCGAATCATTAAAGGAGCTCAGCCATTCAGATGAGAATATTTTCATTATGTTTGCTTTTGGAGAAAATATTGAAGATATTTATGAACCCTTAAATACAGAACTGTTAGACATACCAAAAATAGATTTAGATTCAATTTTAGTAGATGACATTCCTCCTTCATCACCATCTTTTGAACAACAAATAAGCTCATCTTTATCAAGTTCTTCACAGTTCACAACTCCATCAAAATCTCAAATACTAGAGCAGTCATCCAAAAATTCTTCTCCTAATGATAATTTTGAATTAATATCAAAAACACACCAAAAATGCAAAGTTACTTTAGAACTATTATCAACTCAAAAAATGGAATTTGAAGAAGTATTTAACGAAGAAAATAATTACGACGATATCAAACTTGAAATATCACAATTTATTAAAAAAAACCGCATTTCGCAATATTTTTTTACGTTTAAATTCGAAAATCATAAAAAATTTCATAGGCATATTAAATTTGATGATGAGATTATCGGATATCTGCAAAAAAAAGACGACCCACAAATATTGGCGGATTACATTAAATCTTATAGGATTGACATCAAGTTTGTTTGCAAAGAAATCAAAATATTTAATACCAAAGCAGCATTTCATTCAGATCAATGCGCAAAGGCCTTATATGATTTTTGCTCTACTTTATTAAACGAAGTACTAGGCATTAGAGCTAAAAAAATTAAATTGTTTTTAAATAATAATAAGAAACTGGAAGAAACAAATGCAACTCCACTATATCAATTATTTAAATTGTTAAATCCATCAGATGAAAAAATAATATATTTTTCATACCAAGAATAATGTTAACATCTCAATATGTTTTTAATAAATTTATAGTTAATATTCAATCTTTATTTATCATCAAGTACATTATCTATTATTAAGTTCTGTTATATATAATACATATACAATCATGGAAATATTTAAAAAAAAAAAAAAAAAAACCCAAATGATATTAAAAAAAATCTATCCATGAGTTTGAAAGGACCATAATATTTTTTAAAAACAAAAATTATAATTGATAAAAAAACAGCGATGAAGTTGAAGCAACCCCAAGAACATTACCAGAATGATTAACGGTAATTTTTGAGACTTTCTTTGTAAAATCAACTTGCGAATCAATATTTGCAGTGGGTCTTCTTGATGCTTTATGCCTTATAACAACAGAATTTTTCCAATCCCAAGATATAAAAATTTGACCAAATGTTCCAGAATAAATTTCATCTGAAGATAAAAAAAGAGAACCAAAGTTATCATGCGGCGAATCACCAATACGCGCATAATTACTTCTTTCAGGATAGCTTTGAACTTTTTGCGAAGCCAAAGGTTTATTATTATTTCTTGTATCCCATACTTGGAGGTGGGTAAATGAGCGTGTGGCAAAAAGAACTCCACTGGGCTTATATTTAACTGATGTGACACTCAAATCAGAATATTGATCATCACCAAATTCGGATGTTGAAAACGTATTAATAATAGAATTTGATGATATATCAAAAAGCTTTACAGATCCTGTATCATCGGAAAATGCAAAAACATTCGGTTGAGATGGATCTAATGCAGCAGCAGTTATTTCATCTTTGTAATTCTGGAACAGTACAAAAGGCTTTGGCTGATGATAATCAATATTCCACATTTTAGCTGAAGAAGCTTCAATCTCTAGAAATGATGATTGATCTTGCAAACATAAAATTTTACAAATATTTTCTGCATAGGGATCTAAGAAAAGATCACATTGCTCCACATTTACTTTCTCTGTAATTCTGTTTGGAGTTGGAAAACCATCTTCAACTCTTTTCCATGCGATCATTGAATCTAGTCTAATTTTTAATAATTTTATGTCATACTCTGTGGGTTAGAATATAAAAAAATACGATTACTAACAAGCAAAAAAGGATTTAAAGAATATTTTGGGAGAAATTGCAAACAGTTAATTTTTTGATTCCTCATATCATTCCGAAATGGATCAAAATCATTTTGAAAAGCACAAAATTTAGTTGCTAACAAAAAATTAAGAGGGGACCGCGCCCTTCCTGTTTCTTTAATTCTGTATATATTTATATTACCTCCACGATCACCTGACGCTATAAATCTATCGCACTGACTAAATGAAAGTTGCTCAATCGTGTCATTATCATTTGTATTTGTATTTGCAGAATGCTCACCAAAACACGATAAAAGCTTTAAATCCATCTAGTGAAAAGAAACAGCCGCGTCTGTCGAAACATTCAATTTTTCAATGGCTGAGATTTTGATTATTCAATTTATCCAAAATTGAAATAGATTTCTTTTTTTTTTTTTTTTTGAAATAAATGAATGAAATTGACTTCTTTATTATAATCCAAGAATATGAGAAAATATAATAAAAATACTATTGATCTAAAACAATAATGAATAAAAATGTACATTATTATACGAAAGTTTTTTCATTTTGAAGTAAGATAAATAACAAATGAGCAAAAAAGCATATAATAAAACCAGACTTATATACATATATAAACATTATTTAATTAAATAACATACATATAAAATAATAAACAATGAATCCGAAGTTATACAAAACCATTTTTCATATAAAAAAGAACACTTAATGCGATTTTGAGTACTGAGACCAAATGACAGAAAATAATATGCAAATAACAATTGTAAAAATCATCGAAAACCAAAAATCACTGAATATCGAGTTTTGAGAGTGCACAATCTGCTCATGACTTGGCGTGTGATTTAATAAATGATTCATATCATCAACATCAACAAGATTTTGAGGCTCGTTTGAAGCATCGATTATCTGCTGAAAAATTGCGCATTTTACTTCTATTTCACCCAAAATTTGCAGTGCTACTTCATCATTAGAAATTCGCAACTCATTCAACAAATCTTTGTTATTTTCAAATAATGAAAAAAAACGGCTCTCCAAAACAAGGGTTTTTGATGTATGATTCTGTTTTTGAGCATCATCGTATGAATTTACAATACCAGTTAGTTGATTTAATAGAGTGGTAGCTCTATCAATAGAGCAATGGTCCATATTTTTTTTGGATTAGAAAAATCATAACCATTTAAAAAAAGTAACCACATCTTTTAAAAAAAGACCAATGTATTTCTGAGCTTATTTAGTTTATATATTTTCAATGAATAAAATTTGATTCTCCATCCGTTTAAAATTTCCTCAAAAAAGAGATTAAATCAGGATTTAACATATTATTAAAAATTAAATAAATAAAAGAAAAGAAAATTTCTTTTTTTAAATTGAATGATTGCTGAATTTTTCATATAACTTTTTCGAATAAAACGTAATCTTCAAAAGTTTTAAATATTTAAAACGTAATGAATACTTTTTTTCCTTCGTAGAAAGAGTTTGCTATTTTCCTTATTTTAAGAAACTAAATATACATTGAAATCTTAATTGCGTTTATTTTTTTCCCGGGAAAAGTATGTTTTATTTTCACTTTTTGAAGAAAAATTAACGGCTGGATCATTGATAAATAAAAAAATATGAACGTTAATCCTTAAATAAACGATACGTTCAAAAAAAGTTTATATAACACCAATCAAATAATATAAAATGTCTTTGACACTCGGCTCACAAGTTGGGCATATTGCAAAGATATTAATTGATCAAAAAGATCTAATTTTATCACTTGCGAAAATCCCGAATGATAAAAAAATAAACAGTTTAGCTGAAAAATACCAAGAAGATATCAACCAGTTAGAAGCATTTGATGAAAAGTTTTACTCTAATCTCGATCAAAAAAATGATAATAATGATTCTCCTCCCTGGGTAACTCATCAAGGTCAAAATAGTAATGAACAAACGTCCGATTTATCTTTGCTCCAAATTCAATCACAGATTAAAAACATCAATAGTGAACTTAAGTTGCTGAAATCAAAGTTAGACACAACTGAACCAGTTCAACATTTGGAAGATGAAGTTCAATTACTTGAAAGATCTGTTGATTCTGATATGCAATTTAATGATTTTGTTCCTATATACAAAGAAACCATGGAAAAGACAAGAGACGCAATTAATTTGAGTCGTAAAGAATTCATCAATTACAAAGCGAATAAAGAAAAAGACTCAGTAGCAATCCGCTGCTTAAAACATGAAATAAAGAAACTCAAGGAGACAAATGGCTCATCCGCATTAGTGAAACCACTTCAATCAAAGGTTGAAGAATTATCTGAGTATGTTGAAAAGATTAACAGACTTCTTTCTAATCAAGCTAAAAATCAAAAATCTCTAACAGAAGGACAACATGAAATTCAAGATGCTCTCAAACAAGTCGCCACCAACCAAAGTGAAATTTCTCAATCTGTTCTTTCTTCTTCCCATATTGAAACTGATGCAGCTTCAAGTCTTCAAGAACAAATCAACTTTTATAAAACATATGCTGAAGAAGCTATCAACTTAAACAGAAAATCAATTAAGGAAGATCATGATGAAATAATGGAAATTAAAGAAATTCTTGATGCTCAGGCACAAGATATAGAAGAAATCGCACAAATACAAGAAAACCTCAGAATATTAAGAAATGACTTAACAAATCTTGAAAACCTTCGTGTTGAAGATAATAATAGAAATGACAATGTAGCAAAGGATCTTCAATCTCAAATTGATCAACTTAAACAAGATTTATCATCATTCTCAGATAAGACTGATGAAGAAGTTTCTAAAATCAATAACCTTCTAACTACTCATTCAAATGAGCTTGAACAAATTCACAATATTCAAGCTGAAAATAGCACAACAATGTCCAGCTTTGATGATAACCTTAAAGAACAAGCTGCCGAACTTAATAGAGTACAGGATGCTTTTCATGATATGCAAGAAAAGTTGCAGAGTAACTTAGATGAAATTGATTTAATGAGACGTACTTATAAAGAAGCTAAAGAACTAGCCAACTCAGTTGATACTGTAAGAGAAGAATTGAAACAAAGATTTGCCGAAAATGACGGCGACGTTGTTGAAAGGTCGGTCAATCTCCTTGGAATTGATGATAACACCACTTTAACAGCTGGAAATAACAATTCTCGAAACAATAAAGCTGGAAATGATATATATCAAGCTCTTCGAGATGAGCTTTCATTCCTTGAAAGCAATTTCATTGAAACTGCTAACCTTCATACAGTTTCAATCGAGGACCATCAACAGCAAATTGCAAATATAAAGGAAGCAGTCCAAAACCAAAAAGTTGATGAACAATCTCTTCAAATGATGCAAATTGGAATTCGATGCCTTAAGTCTGAACTTGAGAAAGTTAAAGAGAACGCAAGAAACCGTTATCGAACCCGTGGACTTGGCGAAAATGAAAATGAAGAAGAGGATGAAGAAGCTAGCTATCTCAATGCACAAATCAATGCTAAAGTTAAATCCTTTGAACAATCAATTGACGATCTCAAGAAAGATGTTCTTGATTTAACTGATCTCAACAAGATGAAATTCGAAGTCGAGATAATCAAGAGACAAATGAAGAAAGTAAACGAAATGGGAGAAATTCTTTCTAAGTTTATTGCTAAATCTGAAGAAGACACCTCAGAAAAGAATCTTCTTCGCTGCTTGAAACATGAAGTTTCTCGTTTGAAGAGAAACGTTCACACTCTTACTGAACAATCTAACGAAGAGAAAATCAATACTGCAAATACACTCAATACAATCAAGAATACACTTGATAGCATGGCTAGCAAATATGATTCTGACAACCAAGAATTGTCCAACTTAGTTGAAAGATCTACCCTCATTGAAGGAAAGATTGATGAAATCTCTTCTAAACAAGGAGAAGCTGGTGCCAAATTATCTGCTTTAGAATCATCCAACAGCAGAAACACAACAAGAGTTGAAGAATTGAGTTCACAGGTAAGTGAGAATGAAAACGCATTAAATAATGTTAAAGATAGACTTTCAACCAATGAAGGAAAGACTTCAGAACTTCTTAAATTCCAAGAAGAATCATCAACAACTCTTCAAACTCTTAATGAAACAGTATCCAATTCAACAAGCCAACTTAACGAGCTTAAAGAATTCAAGCGCAGCATTGAAGAGAAATCAACAAAGACTGAAGATGATCTTACTCAATTAAAGAACGACATAGAAGAACTTAAACAAAGCACCACAATGCAAGATAACAGACTCAAACAAATTGAACAAGCAAGCGAGCAAAACCAAGAAAGCGTCAACAGAATAATGAACAGATTAAGTGATGATAACGTTTCAATTAAATGCATCAAACATGAAGTCAAGAAATTCAAGACTGGCCTTAAAGAACACAACAATTGCCTTGAAGAAATTGAAAAGAAAGTTGCTTCCCTTACTGAAGACGTTCAAAGAAACTCAGAACTTGAAAGTAAAGTTGATAAAGCATTAACAGATATCCAATCATTATTATCAAATGTTAGCGATTTAAGCACAGGCAACAATGAACATAATCAACAAATTTCATCAATTACTGACAGAGTTGACAAACTTGAACGATCATTAACAAATGTTGATGAATCTGCAAAGACACTTGAAAGAAGAGTTGGTGAGATCAATGAAATACAAACATCTGGTGCAGATAAGGATTCAACAATCCAAAACATTCAAAATGAAATCACTTCCAGATTAGAACAAGTTGAAAATGCACAAAAGATGCTTGACGAATCTACAAGCACCTTAACAAGCAAAGTTGAAGCAATCGAAAATAACAATGAAGAATTCACAAGAAGACAAAAGGCAAACTCAGATAAGTTATCCAACTTAGTCGAAACAACTCTCCAACATACTCAGGCAATTGATGAAATCAAAGAAAACACTGCCAAAGCACTTGAAAACTCAACAAAGGCCACAACTAAAGTTGCAGCAATGGAAGATGACTTCACAAAGATTAATCAAAGTTTGAGAAAACATGAAGATAACATTTCCAGCCTTCTTTCAACAACCCAAGAACTTGTCCAAAACCAAAGCGAAGATGCTAAGAACATCAGAAATCTAACAAATGATGCAGAAGATCTTAAGAAGAAGCAACAAAGAGAAAACGATGAAATAACATCCGCACATCAAAAACTCAAGACCGAAGTCCAAACACTTGAAGAAAATGAAAGAAGAGATGAAAGAGAAATTTATAAATTAACTGGAAGAATCACTGATGCAGAAAACCACCTTGTTGATTTGAACGAAAGAGAAAAGAATGATGCTCAACTCATTGAAGAAAACTCACAAAATATTGCAAATCTCCAAAATGAAATGAACGCCTATCAACAAAATATCAAAGAATTACAAAAAGGACTTGATGAAGCAAATGATAATATCAACAAACTCCAAGAAGATGTTAGAACTGATAAAGAAAATATTTCACAACTTCAAGAAAGCGATAAGACTAACAAGGAGAACATTGCTCAATTACAGAACAAGGCACAGACTGCAGAAGAAGAAATTAGACAACTTCAAAGAGAAGTTCAAGAAGATAAATCCAACATCGCCCAACTTCAAATCAGAACCCAAGCAGCAGAAGAAAACATTAAGAGACTTCAACAAGACGTTCAAGAAGATAGAGTTAATATCAAACAACTTCAGGAGAAGGCACAAACAGCTGAAGAAAATATTAATCAATTACAAGAGAAGGCACAAACAGCTGAAGAAAATATCAACCAATTACAAGAAAAGGCACAAACAGCTGAAGAAAACATCAACCAACTTCAAGAAAAGGCACAAACAGCTGAAGAAAATATTAATCAATTACAAGAGAAGGCACAAACAGCTGAAGAAAACATCAACCAACTTCAAGAGAAAGCTCAGGCAGCCGAAGAAAATATCAACCAACTTCAAACACATGTTCAAGAAGATGCTGCAAAGATTCAACAACTTCAAGAAAGTGACCAAGCCAACAAAGATACAATTAGCCAAGTTCAAAATCAAGTTCAATCTGCTGAAGAAAACATCACCAAGCTTCAAGAGGATGTTCAAACAGGCTCTGAATCAATCAAACAACTTCAAGACGGAATGAACGAAGTTAACAACACAATTCAGAGCCAAAGTGAGAAACTTGATTCTATTGATAAGAAACAACAAAAGGCTGAAGAACAACTTACATACCTTAATAATCAAACCCAACCATTCGGTGTCCTTGAACGTGGAATTACTCTTCCTCAAGGCCAAAACGAAAACAATGAAAACGAAAGTCCAGAAAATAACTTCACTGATACTGAAAACTATGAATTCCATTCAGCAGTATCTAATGTTGCAGCAGGTGTTGTTTGCCTCAGCAATGTCATGGGAAGACTCGAACAAGCATATGGCAAAGAAGCCATCAGCTCTTCACCAGAAGTTCGCCAAAGCCTTCAATGCCTCAAGATGGAATTAAACAGACTTAAGGATGATGGAAATATTGATATTGAAGGACTTAATGACAATAACGGCTACAACGAAAGAGCAGCAAACATCGACTATATTGAAGAAGAAGAATTTGGCGAAGAACCATTAAATGAAAATCCACAATATGATGGTGAAGAAGGACAACAAGTGACAACACGTTCCGTTTCAATCAACAATGAACCAGTCAACAACAACAACAACAACAATAATAATAATGATGATGAAGAACAAGAAAATACACAAGGTGGAAACAATAATACAAATACTAATAACAATGTTTCCAGCGGTAATTATCCAAATACTAGAAATGCACCAAATGTTGCTAGAACAACAAGAGGAGGTAATCAAACAAGAGGTGTTAGAGGAGCATCACCAAGGGGTGCTGCTGCAAACTCATCATACCTTGAACCAGCCATCAAATGCCTCAAACACGAAGTTGCTAGACTTCGAAAACTTCAAGAAAAGAATGAAGAAGAATTCACTAACGTACAACTGATTAGAAGCGAAGTTGATGCATTAAAGGCTGAAAATCAAAGCAGCAAGTTAACAAATGCAAACCTTCAAAAGAAAGTCCTTCAGTTAGAAGAATCAATGAGACGTCTCGATAGCGATGTCTCACGCAAACCAACTGAAATCGTTAAATCAGAAATACAAAGTGTCAAGGAAGAACTTGAAGCTGTTAAGAAACAATCACAAGATGGAAAAGATTCAATGTCTAAGTCCATCCGATTGATTGAAAAGAACATCAACAATTTGAAGGGCGAAATTGAAGGTCAAGTTAAAGATGAACTTCAAAGAAACAACAAGAAACAAGATAATGAATTCAATAAACTCACAAAGACTGTTGCCAAACTAAAGAAAGATATCATATATCAATTTGACGAATTCAAGGTAGACGTTAATAAGTCCAAGCAACAATTTGACAAGGCTATTGAAACACTTCGTTGCATTAAGCATGAAATGAGAAAGCTTAAGGTTCAAGTTGACGATACTAATATTCTTGCTAATAAGGTTGATAGCCTTCAACAAAAGATGAAGAAACTTAAGTCCGAATCTAATGATACTACTACCAGAGAAGTTCCAAATGATGACAGCCATCAACAAATCATTGAGGATATGCAAATCCTCAAACAGAACTTCATTGAAACATATACACGTCAAAACGAATCAATTGCTAGCCAATCTTCTCAAATCAAAGCTATTAGAAAGATTATCGATACACCTTCATTACCTAAATTTGAAAAGAAAGTCAGTGAAAGACTTAAGGAAATTGAGTCTAGATTAGGTATAATAGTGAATTTGAATAGCTCAGCTAATTCAAGCGTGATTTTGAACCAATCTGTTCAACCAAGAAGAAAGAAGTTAAGTTTACCTCAAGAAGAGGAAAATGATTAATTTTTTTCTTTCAAATATATTTTTATTTTATGTTGTCTTTTTGTAGGCGAATAAAGGTGTATCACAAGCTTTCATTTTTATTTAAAATAAAATAAAAAAAAAATATAGAAAAAAATTTTATCTTTTTTTTTTCAAACAATTTTCTTTACTTATTACACTTGTAAGTTATTAATACTTACTGATGTATATGAAAAGCCAGGAACATTTCCGCTTTCTTCAATTGGAGGAGCAACATAGGAATCAGCTGGCAATTCATTTGTGAAATCTTTATCAAAATTATTGGCAATTAGAATATCTTTAATTTGAGGAATGAAGTTAGGTCTATATTCTCTTTTATATATACCATCCCAATCAAATCCCTCAAAGAAAGGATGACTCATCATTTCACTAAATTTAGGCCTTTTGTGTTGATCCTTTGTTAGCATTTTCTGTATAAAGTCAATAATTCGAATGTCAAGTCCAGGTGGAAATTCGGGGTCATTAGAAACAATTTTTGATAACATTCGTGAATTATTTTCATGATAAAATGGAGTAGTTCCTAATATCATTTCATAAGTAAGAATACCAAGAGCCCAAATATCAACAGGATAGCTATAAGGTACTTGAAGAACAAGTTCTGGAGCTAAATATTCTGCAGTTCCACAAAAAGTTGAAGCCGTTTCATCCGTGGAATCAGTTTCTTTGGAAAGACCAAAGTCTGTGATTTTAACATGCCCATTTCTATCAAGTATGATATTTTCTGGTTTGAGATCGCGATAAATAATACCAAGTGAGTGAAGATAATCAAGTGCAAGACCTATTTCAGCAACATATAAACGGGCATCATCAATTTGAATTTGTTGCAATCTTTCCATGTGGTAAAATAATTCACCTCCTGGAACATACTCCATACCAAAATAAAATTTTGATTCAGTTTGAAAAGCAAAACAAAGATTGACTATGAATGGGTGATGAGCCCTCATCATTATGTTTCGTTCAGTAATAATTGATTTTGTTTTTCCTGTTTCAATTAATCTGGATTTTCTAATGGATTTAATTGCAAAAATTTCACCTGTATCTTTTTTCTTACAAAGCATTACTTTTCCATAAAAACCTCTGCCAATAACAGAAACTATATCAAAAAGGTCCATTGATAAGGAAGGTAGGGGTTCTGTTGATCCTTTAATAACAGTTACCCAACGATTGATTTCTTCGTTGGAATTCGAAGAAAGAAGGACTGATTCAGATTCAGAATTTTCAACAATAAATCTTGGTGTTGCACCCTCAACTATTTCAACTTTTGTTTCCTTTGTTAATGGAATTACTTGATCAATGACTGAACCATCTTCCTTTTTAGCAATCACTCTGTAATGTTAGATTTAAAAAAAAAAAAAAACAGAGAAGTTTGAGATATGTAAACAAAACGCTTATGCCATAAACCCTGGTTAGTTCCTTTTTTCTTTAACCAACCTGAATAATCTAAAGAATTTGGCGTCAAATCGTTTGCTTCCATTTTAAATAATATTTTTTGAATGTTTCTGAATTTAGAAAGGCTTTTTCTTTTCATTCAAATTTGAATAACCTTTATTTTTTAAATAAAAAATTCAATATTCGTTATTATTTAACATTAAATCGATATCGGATGATTAAACCAAATAATTTTCGCATTAAAATTTTTTTTCATACAAATAATGTTAATTTTTGTAATGAATAATAACGTATAAATTGAAATGGCTTATAGAACGAAACGATTATCTCAAACTCAACCTCTTCCTCCAAGAATAAAACCTCGGTGGCAACAACTTGTAGCGACAACAGCAGTACCAGTTGCAGAGTTCCGAGGATATGCTGATATTAAATCTAATCCGTTATTTCATCCGAACTCTTCACTTTCGCGACGATCATCTGCTATTAGTACATCACGTAGTAAACAAAATAAAGGAACAACATCATCTCAAAAAGCATATGACTTATTAAATGATCAAGAGTGCATTTCTATTCGAGACAATATTGAAGAACCCCACAAGTTAGATGAATATGATAACCAATTTTTAATGAAACTTGCTACTCATCTTCGAATTTATTCACAAGATCTTGCCTGCAAAGGTGATTATTCAGAAGCGAGGAAAGCAGTTGCGAAAAGAAATTTTGTAATAGATACATACCGTTCTAGAAAGCCAATTGATCCACCAAATCAAGATATTGCTGATCTTGAAAAAGTAATTCAAGAATATAAAGAGAAATGGGAAAAAGAGATCAAAGAATTTGATGAAGAAACCGAAAATAAGTTGGTTGAAATTGATAAAAGAGGACAAGAAAATTTGAAAGCTCTTGATGAAGATTGGGAAAATAATAAAGTTGAACTATATAGAAAACCATCAGCAAACTTAATACGTCAACGAACACTTGAGGCACGAATGATTCAGAATGATCAACTTGAAAAAGCGGCATATATTCATGAGACTGTTCATCGTCTTGAGGAATCAGAAGCTAAAAATGCGCAAGCTCAATATGAAAAAGATTACTATGAAGCAAAAAATGCAGCAATCATTCGTCAAAAGCAAGAAGTTGAACAATATAAGTTCATGCGTGAAGGAGAAAGAAATTTTTTATTCCAAAAAATTAGAAAAGATGAAGATGTTATGAATCACAGATTAGCAGTTTTGAAAACCAAACCAAAACCTCTTGAACCATACAAACATCCTTCAAACGAAGTGGTATCACGTCCCGTTGCTGTTCTTGATGATTCTGAAGATCTCCGACCAGGCAAAAAACTTCCAATGCTTATATTTCCAAAAGTAAAAAAGACAATGCAAAACAAAAGCAGTAATATCTCACTATCTAATTCTCAAAACTTAAGCCAAAATTCATTAAATACAGCATCAAATAATTCAGAAAGTGAAAAAAATATAGATATTCCTACAGAAAATGATAGTAATCAAAAATTGGAAGGTGGAGAGCTTTATCAAGTTTCTTCTGAAGTAACAGATGCAATTGCTCAGTCAATTGACTAATTCAAATTATTTGATATCAAATATGGATTTTGCTATTATATATGCAATATATCCAGATCATATTAGTTTCTTCTTGCTCTTTATTCAATTATCAAATTAAGTGTTTTATTATTATTATTTTTAAACTTGCTATTGTATAGCAAATATTTGCTTCATTGACTTTAATCGTGAAGATAATCTAAATCGAATCATAATACTAAGTTTGAATGTGTTAATTATAAAGTCCCAATTAAATTTGACATTAGCTTTAGATTTGATTTTTCTATAGCTTTCGATTAATAGAATTCGATCAATTTCTTTCTATTAACTTTTTCTATGCTCCAATTCGTTTTAGATTTTTAAAGTATTGAAAATAAAAGATTTTATTTCAAAAATATTGTTTTATTTTTTTTTTCGATAATTTAATATTTTATCTTGCACATCATTTTCTTTTGTTTTAATTGATAATAAAATAACAATCTTTTTTTTTAACAAGGCAATATTGAATACTTTATTTGATTTTTCAATTGTGTTAAATTGTTAACAGATTACAAAAAAATTTTCGTAAATGAGTCACACAGATAATGTAGAACGCATTGACAAACATATTACAAACAGGTTTGAAATTATTCAAAAGATAGGTAAAGGAGCTTATGGCGTTGTTTGGAAAGCAATGGACAAAAATACACATCAACTCGTTGCATTAAAAAAGATATTTGGAGCCTTTAGAAACGCTACAGATGCACAAAGAACATTTCGAGAAATATCTTTCCTTAAACAGATGGAAGGAAATCCTCGAATCGTTCAACTTTTAGCTGTTTCAAAAGCTGTTAATAACCTTGATCTCTACGTTGTATTTGAAATTCTTGAAAGCGATGTTCACTCAGTCATTCGTGCAAATATCCTTATGGATGTACATAAACGCTATATAGTTTGGCAATTACTTGCTGGATTGAAATATCTTCATTCTCGTAAGTTAATTCATCGTGATCTTAAACCATCAAATCTTTTGATTAACAGTGACTCAACAGTTAAACTCTGTGATTTTGGCCTTGCTAGAACTTTAAATGAGGGGAATATATGTCAAAATGTTATGACAGAATATGTTTCAACTCGTTGGTATAGATCACCAGAGTTAATTATTGGATCAAATTATTATAATGAGGGTGTTGACATGTGGGCAGTTGGATGCATAGTAGCTGAACTCTATGCTGGAAGACCATTATTCCCTGGTAATTCTACATTAGATCAAATGGAACGCGTTGTTGCATTTACAGGACATCCAAGTCAAGCAGATATTGATTCAATGCACTCAGAATTTGCTGATACCATGATTGCCAACTTACAACATAATCAGCCCCGATTAACATTAGAGCAAAAACTTCCACAAGCAGATAATGATACAATAGATTTTATTAAAAGATTACTTGTTTTTAACCCTGATCATAGGATGACAGTCCAAGATGCTTTGGAACATAAATTTGTAGCTCAATTTCATAACCCTGAAGAAGAATTAGCATGTGACACTCCACTCAAGTTATCTCTCAGTGATAATAAAAGATATTCTGTTAAAGATTATCGAAACAAAATTTATAAGAACTTTCTCTCCAAAACAGCAGATCAACAGGTAAAACCATTGGAAAAAGTTCCAATTACACGCTAATTCAAATTATTTTTTGTTATTTCTCATTTTCAATAATTTATAAATACAATATAATATATACACACATTATACTTTTTTTTTTTTTTTTTTCCTTTTTTTTTAAACAAATGCGTTTATTAATAATTTTTGATTTGTACTTAGTTACTTCTTCCATAAAAAATTTACATAGAATCAATTGTTTAAATAAAATCAGAAAGATAAAATGATAAATAAATAAAAAAATAATATCCTTAAAATGCCACTTGAAAGTTTGCTGTTCTTCCGAGAATAACATTAATATTAAGATGAACTGTTCCAGCGCTTTCAGATTTAAGACGGAATCTATCATTTGGCGTGTGAACAAGTTCTTGACTTCTTAAATGGGGAGAACCACCTATAAAACTAGCTGTCAAATCTTCAACAAATGTACCAACTGGTCTCCATAAATGAACACTAATATCATGATTTCCTGGAGACATAGGAAGTGCACAAAATCCATAACCTCCAAGAAAAGATCTGCCAAGAGAATCATGCTCCCATACTTCAAAAGAAATTTTGGGCCAACCTTGTATACCAGTAAATTCATAGTATACATCAATGGGGTGGCTCCAAATACAAGTTCCTGATGAATCATTTGGGCAATCAGTTTGCGTTTGTCCTCTCTCAATGCCATTCATTAATTTCCATTGTTGCCCAGCAACAATCCACCAACGACAAAATGTACCTTCACTAAATCCTGATGATCCGATAATTCGACCAATGAAATAAGCATCAGCTGTTTGTGACATTTTCGAATTTTATTTTGTTGCTGTTTTTTTTTTGAAATGAAAAACTAACGGGTGAATTTTCAGAAGTTACGTTTAAAATTTATTTTTATTTGTGTCAAAAATGTAACCACTTTTATATCAATTTGTTATGCTCCAAAAACTTCATGCACGTTTTTATCCTCCAGGCATAATTATTGAATATCTTGATGGTGATATTGACCAGATGCGTGAAATTGATCTTCCTGAATTAACACCTGTTGTTGATATTCCATCTTTAGCTTTAAAAATTATGGATTCAAATTCTGAATTTCTACCTCGTCACGAAGCAAATCTTAGAAATGCATTAAAACAAGTCCGTGATGCTCAATTTATTGAATTTAGTGATTTTCATCTACAGAAAGTTATCAAAACACACGTTATGCCAATTATTCATACATGCTTTAATAAAAGTGGCGATCTTTTTCTCACATCATCATATGATAGAACTGTAAAAATTCATGAAACAGAAAGTGGGAAAACAATTGGAACATTTGTTGGACACACAAATGCTGTTTATTCATGCTGCTTTAATCTTCCTGTTGGTAATCTTGTTGGAACTGCTTCATTCGATAGAACTGCTCGTATCTTTGATGTTGTTTCTTCACAAAGTCTTCATATTCTAACAGGCCACACAAAAGAGGTTATTACAATCAAATTTGATCAATCATCAAGATATATCGCAACTGGTTCAGTTGATTCAACATGCAGAATCTGGGATACTGAAACAGGAAGCTGCCTTCATTTACTTGAAGAGCATACAGGTACAATACCCACTGTTGATTTTCAGCCCCGATCAGATCTTCTTCTTACTTCATCATTTGATCAAACGGCCAAATTATGGGATAGGCGCACAGGTGACTGTGTTGCTACCCTTCGAGGTCATCGACAAGATTTGTCCGGCGCATATTTCAGTACTAATGGACAACAAATTGTTACAGCGTCACATGATGGAACAGCGAGAATTTGGGATGTTAGACAAACAATTGCTTTGCATGTTTTAAGAGATCATGCAAGCGCTGTAGTTTCTGCTAATATTTCTAATAATGGAAAACTTGTGGCTACTGGATCATCAGATAAAACAGCCAAAGTTTGGAGTACAGAGACTGGTAATCTTGTTTTTACATGCGAGGGACATAAAAATGAAGTATCAAAAGTTCAGTTTTCACCCCAAAGCAACAAATTACTTACTGCTTCTGACGATTGCACTTGTGCAATTTGGGATGCAGAGTCTGGTATAAGAAATGAGATTCTACAAGGCCATACAGATATTTTACTTAATGCTGAATATAATTATACTGGAGATCGAATCATGACATCATCGAAAGACAATACAGTAAGACAATGGAAAGCAATGTCATCAAGACAAAAAAATGCTCGGATATTACAAGTTGAATGATATAATATAAATTGTATGTATTTTTATTTTTATAAATTATTTTATTATATTTGCATGCTTTTCATTCATTCGATTTAAGCTAAATCCTGTTTAAAAAAAATAATATTACAAAATAATATTACTAAATTTACTTGATGGAGTTAGTGATTAGATAACACATAGAGATTGGCGCACGTTTATTTGAGAGTTAATCGAAAATTGAATAGTTTTAAGAAAATTTTGTTAATAACATTTCATCATCATAAAAAGTGCCAAAATCAAAATGACAACTGAAATCAAAGAAACTATCTATTCGATTTTTCAAACAATCGCTGGAGATGATATGAAAAAACTAATTAAAGGAATTCCTGAACCTCGAATTATTTCATATTCAAGTAAAAACTTTTCATTTATTCGACGAGCAATTCCAACTTCTCTTATAACAGATTTATCTTCTTACTTCTCAAAAACTCTTTTTTTCGAAGAACTTTCACCAGAAAATGGAAGTGAACATACAGGAAGCTTTTGCGCATTTTGTCTCGACGACAACGAAGAAGTTAGGAGAGTTTTGGAACTTCTCAAATTAGTTACAAACTGCAAATTATATATCGTTTTAATTCCTCGCGTTACAACATCATGCCAAGAAGAAATCGATCGTTCTGGACTTGACATCACAACGCTTGAACTACCTCTTGAAATTATACCTTTGGAAGAAAACATGTTTTTGGTTCCATCACCACGTTGCTTTAGCCGTTGCTTTATTCAAAATGACATTAACGATATTTATACAATTGCTCGATCACTTTTGAAACTTCAATTATTTACTGGTGGTGTTGAGCGTACGTTTTATGCTGGTGAAATGTCACAAAGAGTTTTTACTTTGCTTGAGCAAATGAAAAATCAATGTGGATATTCAAACTTCAAAGATCCCCAGTTCGATGATATTTTCATTATTGATCGTACTGTTGACCTTGTTACTCCGCTCGCTTCACAATTTTATTATGGTGGTCTTCTTGATGATCTTTTTGATTACGAATATGGATACTTTAAGCTACCATTTGGTATCGAAATACAAGATCAACCAGACACAACAGAAGTTCTTTTTTCAGATTTAAACGATGACAATTTTAAAGTTTTAAGAGGAATGTCAGTTGCAGACACATCTCAACATTTCACTGATCAATTAGCATTAATCCAAAAAGTTTTAAGCGACCTCCAAGCAAGTTTAGGAACTGTTGAGTATGGTCCAATTGCCAAACGAGCTGTAAAACTAAAGGATGAAAAGCCTATTCTTGAACTCCATCAAAATCTTGTTAATAAGATTTTATCTCAGAAAAACTTTATGGCTGATATATATAATTATGAGTATAGCATTCTAATTCAGAATCCATTAGACTTAACAATCATAAAGCAATTGATTGGTGGTGGTCGTATTATTGAAGCACTTCGTTTACTTTGCTTTGCATCACTTGTTTCACCAGATGAGATATCTGCCAAAAATGTTGAAGACTTGCAACGTCGCATTATTGGATATTGTGGATTTGAAGCAACTTCTGATCTTATTGGACTCGAGAAATCAGGTTTGTTTTCAAATGATTCAAGCTTCTTTTCTAAACTTAATTTCAAGCAGACTCCCAAATTTAAAGATCTTGACTCAACTCTCCGTCTTCTTGTTCCAAGTCAATCATCATTTCAAGATATTAATAAAGGATACGATGGATATGTTCCAATTATGCATCGTATTGTTCAAAGTGCACTCTTTGGCGATTGGGAAAAGGGATATCCTGTTGATAAACTTCTCAATAAGATGAAAATCCCACACGAAATATCTGGTACAGTTCCTCAAACTGATACGGGAATTCAAACGAGAAAAGTCTTGGTTTTTGTTATTGGAGGCATAACCCAAACTGAAATATCTCTTTTCAATGAAATGGGAAAGACCATTTTCAAGAACAGGTATGAATTCCACGTTGGTTCAACTGAAATCACCAATGGAAGAGAATTAATTGAATCTGTTTGTCCTTGTGTTGCTGCAAAATCAGTTAAATAAATATATTTCATTTATAATTTAATTTTTTGATATTTTTTTCTTTGCTATTTTTTGTAGATCACTTTTAATTTTCACGAGCGCTTTTTTATGAAAGCGTACAAATAACTTGATTGGCTAATTAAAATTTTTATTCAATATGAAAAGACAATATATTAAAATAGATAGTTAAATATATCAGTTAAACAGGATGCTTAACAAATTGCTCAAATGTAACAACTGTATCATATAACTGATTAACTTGGGCTTGGATTTCATCAAGTTCATTTAATGAGTCTAAAACGCCATCTAATTCGTCTAATAATGTTTCTGTGGCTTGAAAATTTTTATTTACCATTTCATCGAAAGCATTTTTTGATTCTATTAGTTTTTGCAAAGATAAAATTGCTACAGATCCACCATCATCCAATTTTTGCTTAATCTGTTTTGTTGTTGCTTCAAAATTTTGAGTTAATGCAGTAGAATATTCTTCAATTTGACTAATAACATTTGCTAGTTGTCCATTTTCAATTGATTCGATACCTATAAGTTTGATTCCGGATTTTCCTACATTTTCTGGTATTGTATTTGCCATTTATTGGAGCAATATTTACTATTTTTTTTTAAAGCAAATAGACACTTTTAAACGGTCTCCAGATGATATACATCAATAGATTTCAAATTGTTTTATAATTTATAATTATTGTGAATCTTATCTTATTGATACGGCTTTATATTTAAAATAGCAATTATATTTGATTTTTACATAAAGATTTTGTAAAATTTTATTTCAAAAACAAAGGTGAAAAAAATTACCTTCATTAATTAACGTATAAAAAATTCTTTGATAATATGAACGACAAAATTCATCCACCATCAAAACCTAGAACAACAAATCCAAGGATTGGAAATTCAATCCATAAATCTACTGTTCCTCATTCAGCGCGAGCTGTTAGGTCAAATCCGCCATTAATTCACGAACAAAATTTTCTCGAACAATTGCAAGCATTTATAAAAAAAGAAAACGCAGCTGCTCACAGTGATTCTGATCGAGTTAATGTTTATAAAAGAGCTTTTGAAAAATTAATTAATGAGTTCACTGTATGTCGCCCTTTGATTAGCAAAATAAAACAGCAATACGATGAAATGAGCTCGAGCTTACTTGAAAAACACAGAGAAATGGTTACGGATTCATCTTCTGTAACTCAAAATGAAGATCAGTTTTCTGAACTCGTTAATAAAATGCGTCGAGCAAAAGCAAAAGAATTTAAAAAGTGTAACGAAGAAAGTGAGAAGCTACTTGATGAGATGACAGAGCTAAGACTTCAAAGATCAGACCTTTTAAAACAACTTGATGAAATAGCTACACAAAGAAAAGAACTTAAAAGCGTTGCTGCAGCTCATTATGAACTAATTCACCAAAAAAATTCAGAATTTTCAGATATTTCTGCTATCGTTAAGCAAATTGAAAATCAAAAGATAGACTTAGCAGAAGTGATTGCTGGACTTGAAGATAATATTCAACAAATTAAATGTAGTGAAGAAGAATTAAACGAAAAAGATGCTTTAATGAAAAAGAAACTTGAAGATATTCAAAAAGTTGAAAATGAGAAAAAGGAAGTTCTCGAAAGCAAATTGAATGAACTCCGAAAAATTGAAATTGAAGTTCAGGACATGAATAAAGATGTTATTGGACTTCAACGAGAAAAAAAGGCTGCGGAAGAAAGATTGCAAAGCAATCAACATCGAAAAGAAAGTAATGAAATTAAAATTAAAGAAATGCTTTCAGAATACACCAAAAGGCCGGACACACCAATTGTGGATATTGTCAAGAAAATGCTAGCATAATTATGAGACTATCTGTTTATATTGTGTAAATATTGTTATTTTTTTTACTTTTATTTTTGTGAGATTTTTTCAAAATGTATTCAATTTTTTTTTATAATATTATTATTCAAATACATTTATATGTTATGAATATATCAAGTTCTAATATACCAATTGTTAACCCATTGATTGAAAATGATGAAGATTCAGATGATCAATCTTCAGATGTAAATGATTATCAGAAATCACAAAATGAAAGTTGGAAACAACCGCCTGTTTTATTGGAATACTCATTAAATGGGAAAAATTTAGATCCACCTGAAATTTATGCTCAGAAATTTCCATCACATTTACTTTTTAATCGGCAAAATGAAGGATTTGCTTCCAAATTATACGATATTTTAGAATATGCTGGTAATGATATAGATAAAATGCTTGGAATTGGCTGTGGATGGATTTCAAACGATGAATTTTTCTTAATCAAAAAAAGATTTTGTATTGTAACAAACATAAATTTAAATACGCTTAACTATAAATTAAGGCAATGCCGATTTTCACAATCAAAAAAGCACTGTCGTTCAGTTGTAATATTAAAGTCAGAGAATTTTTCAAAAAATATAGATAAAGAGTCTTTGCATAAAATTGATAAAAGAAAAATAGATGATATTGTATCAATAGGAAATGATCAAGTTTTACTTATTACCGCCTTGGATTCTGTTCATAATTATGCAATTGATAAATCTGAAATTCATTTTATTAAAAAAACTGTAGTGGATTTATGGCAAAAAATTCTTGGACGATCTGGAGTTTTTGCTGTTAACAAAAAAGTATTTTTAACAAACTTAGTTCAAAATCTTTGCAAAGATTTTAAATCTCAGCAAAATGAAAATCAAGAAATATCTATCAACAGCGCGCCTCTTGATTTTTCACTATATGTTAGTTCAAATAACCTTAATTTTAATCAAACTGTATTCAAAATGGTTGCATATGTATTTTATCACAAAAAGCCAGATATAATTACAATTTCTGACTTCTTTAATTTTTATTCACACTTTGGCCCAGAAAATGATATCATTGAAAAAATTCATAAATTATTATGTTGCTCATATGATTTTGGAGGCTGGTTTCTGCCCAAAGTTCAAGAATTCGATTACAGCAAATCCATTTCTGGATCGTATTCAAACACTTGCTCTAATTGTTTTGTTTTAAAAAAAGCACGTAAATGGACAAGTCATATATACAACTTGATATCTGCATCATCTCTCACAGGTTATTTAATTGACGAATCAGATAAGCGCTTTTTAACATGGCATGCTGTTTTAGAGCACTTGAATTCGCAATCTGACAGTTCGCAATATCATGAACTACCTGTTACTTAATTATTTATATTATACATATCAATCTTTTTTTTTTTTTTTTTAATTCTAACAATGAACATTGACATATTTCTTTAGCGTTGTTTGAACGTTATTTCTGTGGCTTTGAAATAATCAGAAGCCTAATTTGTATATATATAAATTATGTGTAGCTTAAATTCAATTTTTTTTTTTTTTTTTTTTTTTTGATGTAATAAAAATAATATTTTAAAAATTGGTGTGTCAATGCATGATTTATTGAAATTTCAATAAATCATTCACATTCCATTATCTCCAGCATGATCACGAACATTATGAATGCTTTTTAGAATTAATTTGATAACAAACAGCTTTAATTTTGGTGGTACTGTTTATATGAATGAATTCTTTTCATTTTAAAAGCTTTAACTTCCTATATGGCAAAGAAAAAGTTTTAAATAATTGATATCATTATCGGTATCTGAATGTAATACAATACTTGGCTGAAACACTTACTGCTGTAAAACTTAATATAATAGAAATAATAAATAAGGTTAAATTTTGGATTTTATAAGTTCTATATAGAATACAAATATAAAATCTAAAATTAGCATTCTATTACTTATAAAGAACGCAAAAACAAGAGGAAAATTACATTTGTGCTGAAGGTTCAATAATCTCGTATATATTTTGCGAATAGCACTCTAAAAGGCATCCAATCATTGTATAAAATGAGCAAGGCAGCGTTGAAAACAAAATAAAAGCTGTCAAATTTGTGTGCTTGGTGCTATCAGAATATGTAAAGCTAAAAATAAATGATAAAATTAAACTCGTCAATAAATCACAAACAAATTTGCCTAGAACGGTACCATGTATTTGAAACAATGGTGAAACGTCATTTGAATTAAGAAAATTGAAAAAAGCAACTAGTGTGCACGTAAATGTTAAGTATAAAGAAGCAATAATTAATAGATAAAATGGAATTCTATTAACTATATTTTTACTTGCTAACCAATTTGTATTGATGTAAAAGCAAGAAATTGATGCAAATAAAGATAGCACTCCAGTTGAAATCAAATAAGGAACTTGATTTTCCTGAAGGGAGCAAAATTGCTGACATCCAATTATGAAAAAAACGATGCTGATTATTATGAAAATAAAAGCGCAAAATAATGCCAAAGTTGCTTTTGTTGAAATTCCAATAATAAAAAAATAAACAATTGGTCCAAATATAAGATGTGAAATGCAAAAAAAAGAGCCTGTAATTGCACATCTTCGAAAAAGCGTTGTTTTGTGCATAAATAATAAAAAAAAAATGAAAAGGCCATATATCAATTCAATTTTATAATTGATAATGACTGAATCAAGTTTAATACAACTTTACTTAAAAGATGCCAATGAAGTTATAGCTAATATTAACAAAAATCTTGATCTAAATGAAAGGGCTCATTTAGATATGAATGCAGGTGTCGATTCTGAACAAAAAACTGATGGTGTAGAAAACAAAAATGAACAAATTGTAATAGAATGTATAAAAGATATTAGATATTTAACAATGATTTGTTGGATGGCCGGAAAAGATGAAAAAGATATTAATCTTGATTTTTTATCTCAACTTGTTCAGATTCATGACCTTTCCTTTACAAGAATTTTTAATTATATAACAAGAACAACTGCAGAAGGTAAATTAATAGTTGAATTTTTAAAGCTTTTTGAAATAATGATTCGAAATAATACTAGAATCCTAAAAAAATTTATGGGAGAAGAGAAAAATTTATCTGATAAACTTCAAAATTTGTTAAATCAGACGATTCACCCTAATGAAGACCAAATGATAAGAAGATGGGTTTTAAAAATAATTTATATTTATCAAATAAACAAAGCAGAATTCAAAACTTTTTCTACTTTAGATTATGCATCCAAGCGAAGTGATTATAAAAAAGCATATAATTTTCCTGATGATGTTTAAAAAAAAAATTGTTTGTTTTAATTTCGGCAATTTACCAGTAAATATTTAACTTCGTATATAAATTAATAAAAATCGATTAGCTAATTTATTGTGATAGATTATCTATCATAGATATATTTTTTTTTGGTAAACCCTTTTTTTTTTTAAGAGAGGAATAAAAGTATTTATTTAAAATAGGAATAAAGAATTATTAGATTTATAAAACCACATTCATTTAATAAAAAAAATCATCGAACAATAATTATGCATCATTAAGATTGAGAGCTTGCATGGGCTCCACTTTTTCGGGATTCGACCAAATAAGTTAAAGCAGTTCCATTTTTAATTTGAATCTGGCCTCTTTCTTTAATCACGAAATCGCCCATATAGATAAGCTCGTATACACTTCTAGAAATGTGTACAAGCATAGGAACGCCATTATGTTCCATTTGTTGAGCCATATTGATGCAAGGTCCAATAATCTCGAATGTTGGTTTTTCAGTTCCAAGAACGCCAGCAACCAGAGGGCCACCAGTAGCAACACCTGCTCTAATGCGAAGTGTTTGGTTTATTTCCTTATCAATTTTTCTAACAGCTGCTATACAATCCAAGCAAAAGTCGACGACTTCTTTTGAATGGACGGCCGGCTGATTAACCTCAGAAAATATACCACCTGCTGCCATATAGCAATCACCAATACATTTAATTTTTGTCATTGTTGGCTTCATTGCCAAAGCAGCGTCAAATTCTTTATAAAGATGATTTAAAGACATCATAACCATAGCAGCCGTGTTAGAAGCACACCAAGGAGTAAATTCGACAATATCCATAAAAGTAACAGTAGCGCTTTGTACAGAGAAAGAAATATTAGTTTCACCTTCTTGAACTCTAGTAACCAAATTAGCAGGCAAGATGGAAGCTAATAATTGATCACTTTTACTTCTTTCTTCTTTAATTAAAGTATTATACATTGTTGTTTGGGTTTCATCTCTAGCGATAATAATGAAATGTTGATTTGAAACGCCACAACTAATGACTAAATAAGCCATTGTTGAGCCTTCATGATAAGCAACTAGCATCTTATTAGATTGATCAGCCAAAATTGGTGTAACATCTTTATCAAAAATGTCTGATGAAAAGAAATCACGTACATCACCTGTCAATGGTGGTCGATGGAAGATCCTTTCAAATGCAGTATTACATGTTTCTACTTGGAATTGTTGATTGGCAATAATGACGGCATCTGGAAGATTTTGAACAACATTTTGGAAGAATATTTCATTCCTTTGAGTAGTATCTTTTGAATGACTGGAGAAATCGCCAGATAAAATTTCTGAGATTTTTGGAATTTGAAGAACAATTTTAGATTGTGCATGAAGAAGTAGTTTTAAGGCAAATTTCATCTTCGATTCTGATTGGAATGATTGAGCTAATATGATGATTGTCAGAATCAATCCTACGAAAACAAGGAAAATTACAGGTGTTCTTGTTGCTGGGATTGAATCATTCATCATTTGTTTCATATCTGGAACAATTCCATCAAACATTGGATAAAATAATGTATCATACAAATTACATGCAAGAATCCATAATTCAATAAATATCTTATCTGTAGTTCGAATTCGGCATCCTGTAACATTATCAAGGATTGGCTGAATAAATTTATTAACAAATGGTTCAAAAAGTAATATTTGTGAATCTGCTTGGAAGCATGAATAAGTATCATGAATATCTTCATAAATCTTTGATTCGTTTTCACAGCTTAAAATCTGAGAAGCTCGTGCAATTCCTTCACTGTAACGATCAAACATTGGCTCGGAATGATCAGCTGTTCCATAACGAGCACGATGATAATAGCTTAAATATGTAGCTAAACGATCTGAGACTCTTCCAAGAGACGATATGATGGGACGACCACCAATACCTTCATTAATTTGAACCATGCCATTATAACCATTTGTATTGGCAATAACGGCATTGTTGAGGGCAAGAAAGATACCTATCATATAAGCTGTTGTTCCCATGACATCGTCCAAATGAGGAGTATTACTTGTGAGTGTCTTTGATATCTTAGGGAAAGTTTCGCAAAGAAGAACTACAATGATAATAGCTACTGCCATCATTAATAAATAAGCTACAGAGAATACAATGATATCGCCAGATAAATTGGCAGTTGAATCTCCGGCTGATGCGAAAATTTTTAATAAGTTTTCTTCTTGTTTGTTCATTTCTGTGTCTAATTCAGTGTTTGTTCTTGACATTTCGTTGTCATCCTTCTTAAGTACTCTCATTGATTCACTCATTGTACTGACAACATTCTTTGGAAGTGAAATTAAACACTTGTAAACATCTTGTTTGTTCCTTTTGAGTTCAATTAATTGATATACTAAGAGAAGAATCCAAACAACTCCAAATACAACACATGCAACGATTTCAACAATTCGAATTATTTGATCGATTTTGGTAGATTTTTCGTTAATGTATCTGGTGATGCCAACAAGTGAGTTACTGATATGAGTTGCAAATGAATTGGCATTCAAATATGGATTTAATAATTTGCTTGAATTAAACATTGAGAAATCAGGTGTTTTTTCTGTCATTGATGATAATTCCATGATACTGTCAAGATAGAAAAGTAAAAGGCTGGTGGTCAATGATTCGCTAGTATTGATACTTTTATAATTATCATAAGGAATTGTTTCCTCAAACATGACATCATGAACTGGTTTCATATAAATATCAGATGTTTCAAAGGCTCTAAAACTGCCAATTTTTTCACATATTGTAAGACTTTCAAGTAATAGATATTTAAGTTGATCAAACGTATCGGTAGAGGAGCCTAGCGTTGTAGGAATATGAGTAAATTTAGGCTTTTCAAACATCGGTTTATTATCTGGTGGAAATTCTAAATGTTCGTTGATCCAATGATGTGCCCAAAGAGGAAGCTGGAAGTTGTAAGATCTGAGAATTGATAAGTATGACATAAAATCGAGTGGATCTGTCATTGAATTGATGAAGTGTGTTGCATAAACAAGAATTGCGATGGTTGGAGCAATCATGAAAACAACAAATAAGAAAATTGAGATGATTCGAATATGTCTGATTGAAGGAATTTTTAATTCATTGATTCGACTACTAATTAAAGTATTATGATCAGATAATGTTTGAGCTAAATCTTCATCTGCATCAATATCAATTGTTGAAAATGAGTTAGATTCATTTGTCATGGTTTGATTGCTAACAACAGTTTGTGTTGCAAATGGAAGAAGGGGAAAGGCATGAAGACCCATTTGATTTGTAATATCTGCATTAACTGGAATTCCTCTTTGAAGAGTTCTGATTTTATCTTTCCATTGTAAAAATGCTTGAGCATCGCCAACGATTTCATTCAAGTATCTAGCATAGCTTCTTGCAACAAATCTATTATTTGGATAAAGAGTAATCAAGTGGATGTATTCGTTGCTAGTTTTGTTAGCAGATTTATATGCATTATTAACAGCATGTTCAATTTCGTTTATATTGCCCTGAATAACCAAATCCCAAATTCCTCTCAATTTACGTTTTGTTGATGTGACTTCTTTTTGTACATGAGCAAGTTTTTTCTTCAAATCAGTAGACAAAGTATTTTCACGATGCATTTGAATTTGAGTAGCTTGCATAATTGTTTCTTTAACTAAAGGACCTTTTATTTTCCTTGTAATAATATTTCTAATAATATATGACAATAGATTGGTTTCTTCCGGATATATTGACACAAATTTGGCAAATGTTGTCCATACTGATGATTCTTCTGGCCATCTTTCTGTACTATAATTAAACAAGTCCCAAGAAACGCATATTGTGTGCGCATATGCCATTCCAGTGCACAAAATTGAAATCATATGAGAGGGAGATTGAATGGAATCTGCGTTATTCAAATTGTCGATGAAGCTATCGAGTAAAACTAATTGTTTCATTTCTCTTTTATTTAAAACGACATATCCAATAATAAAGAATAAGATAAATATTGCGATGATAATAAAAATTTGTGGTTGCGATGCCGTTTTGTTAAGTATTAAAAATATAGTAACAACAAGAAGTAAAACGCCACCGCCAATTGAAGCTGAAAAAATAAGCCGACTATGGTATTTACGAATATAAGTTCCTGGCATAAATAAAGAATAAACAAGTGAAAAATTAAGGAGAGCACTGATAATTAACAAAACTATTTGCGGTATTTTTGATAAATGCGAGCCTAATGCTATGAGAAATGTTATCAAATTTGATATGATAAATAGAAATACGGATGGTCTGTTCTCAACGGTCATGAATGAAATTGGCCTAAATGTAAAATTGCATGAAGCAATGTTCTTATAGAATAGGACAGAAGCCAAAAAAACCACGATCACTAAAATAATTGCAAACACTTCAACGCCAAGTTGAAATTTTGTTTTATGTCCCATAGCAATATGACTTATCTGTTCACCGCATAAGTTAAGTGCGACTGGATGTAAAAGAAGCATGAATGTTGACAGAAAAACTGAAATGATTGGTGTAATCGCTTTTGGAAGTTTTGCAGTTTTCTTATAAACAGTAGCTGATGCAAAAATAAGGATAAAGAATACTATGAATAGAACTGAATAAATGAATTCGCAAATTGTTGCACCATCAAATCTATACTTAGGTGGAATTAAGTGGAAAAATATAGAAACGATTCCTATTGCATTCTTTGCGAGAGATTTGTCCTCCCAAAAGTCGTCGTAGCTTGCACAAAATGTTGCGCCAATTAATTGGATAAATCTCCATACTGTAACAACCTCATGCATTAAATAAAAATGAGGCACTGTACTATCCATATAAGACATTAAAGAAAATAATCTATTTTTTGCAATCTTTAAGGGGCTCTTCTGAACTAAGCCATTGTATTTCGACTCTGCAGAAAAATCTGAGAAGAATGAATTTGATGAATAGAGTGAATTTTGGCTTGTTTTCCCATCCTTCATCTTGCTCTATTCAAATTAAATTATATAAAAACATATTCAATAACCTAAAATTAGCGGGGTAAAATAATGGTGAAAAATTGTTAATATCTACTTTTGAAAATTGAATAATTTGTTTGATTTACTAACGGATTTTTATTATGAATTTTTATGTATTTTTTCATAAAGCCTTAATCTATTTTTAAATTAATACTAAACTGTTTATTTTAAAAACATCAAAAAAAAAAAAATAATCAATTGATAAAATGGATTATTTTACTTTGAAAAGTATGGGATATAATTCTATTTAGTATTCAATTTGATTCTCAATTTTTTTTATTTTTTTTTTTATCTGAGAAAAAAGAGCAAAATTTTTAATTAAACTTTTACAGAGCTAAATGCTTTATTTATAATAATGTAAAGCTTAATTTAAGCATAATAATTTAAACATAATACGACTAGATACAACAGAAAAATTGAATGTTGTATAAAACAATTTGCATACATAGCATTCAATCAAAAAAAAAAACTCTTTATCATCAATGTACAGAAAACTCTAAATAAATCAATTTTTAAATATTAAGCCTCGCAATTGTCATTATAATATGAAAAAACTTAATACTTGCGGGAAATATTATATGACCAAAGTGATTTGATGATATATAAAAAAAGATTTCTTATCGTTACCCTTCGGACGTAATTGGAATTTTATAAAATTCAATGAAAAGACGTATTAAAATGTAAAAATTGCAGAAATGAAACATAATTATATAATTTATAAAAAAATTAAAGAGGATTAGTTTCGAACTCAATACTTTGGCCTCTAATTAATTTAACCTCTAAGCTAGAGCTCTCAAATTTGAAAGGATAAAATATTTATATTTAAATATAAATAGAGATCGGCGAAAAAGGAATTTCCATATTTACAAAACTTTTTCATATCATTAAGATCCATATGTTTTAAAAATCCATTTTTTTTCGAAAAGAAAAAGGTTTGTCTGTAAAAAAATTTTTTTGTGAAATAATTTTTTCGTTGAAAAAATTTGTTTTCTTTTTAAAATGAAAAATACTTCTTAAAATGATCTTTTTTTTGCGAAATAATTTTCTTTTTTCAAAACACCAAGTCTTTTTTATATGAACAATTTTTTTTAATATAGATTTTCTTTTAAAAAAAACAAGATCTAATAAATATATTATTTGATTTTGATTTTTGAATACGTTATTTATTCATATTAAAAAAAAAAAAAAACGTTATAATTGGTGGAAAAAACTACATTTTGAGGACAAAACTATTATTTTCATTCCCGATTTAAACTGTCTGCATCAAAAGCATCATTTAACAAGATTGGAAAGTGCCTCACAGCTTAATGAAGCAAATGATATTTTCTATATCATTAGAATGCTTCAAATTTTGAATATAGTTTGATCATAAGCAATGATTACGAGTACTTTATAATTTATACATCAAATATCATTCTTTATGATTTGAATAATATCTAAATATATGCTTTTATTAAATAATTCTTTGAAATTCTTGTTAACTAAATTTTTTCTATCAATTTATATTTTGAAAGGAATTTATGATTTTAATTAAATTTTTTATTTGAAATGATCGAAACTTATTGATATGATTTTACTTTTTGCACACACAAAAACTTTTCGCAAAGAAGCTTTTTTTTTATAAAAAAAAAATATTCAAAAATAAACCTTTTTATAAAAAAGTCACTTTTTTTTTAAAAAACAAATTTTTTTCGAAAAAGTGTATGCTTTCAGATATAACTTATACACATCAAAATAAATATGTTTTATAAATATAATTCTTTATTTTCAAAAAGGAAATCCCTTTTTCTCCGAGCTCTAATATATTTATTTTTCAAATACAACTTTTTATTAACTTTTTCTAAAAAAGTCGCATTCCAATTATTTTCACGTAGACGTAATAGTAAAACGCAATTGATATTTTTTTCTTGGTTATTTTTTTGAAAAAGTTTGAACAGAACGTAATTTTTAAAACCTCCGAAAGGTAAACTTATCGTCTTTTTCAACGTATATTTTACCATATATTGACCATTAAAAGGGCAAAAAAGGCCGATTTGAAATGTAGACTATATTGCCTAAAAAAACTATGATTCATAATATGTAACTTGATCTTTTATTAAAAGGTCAGATTTCAATCTGATCAAATAGCGATAAATAAAAAAAAAATTATAATATCAAATATGATATTTTCAGGCAATTGTGCAACATCCACCACTTCCGCCTTCATCATTTGATTTACTGCTGCCACCTGCAGCTGCTCCGCCTTTATTAGAAACCAAAAGTTTCAAAGAAGCAGCAAAAGCTTCTTGAACATTAATATCTTTCTTTGCTGAGGTTTCGAAAAATGGTACATTACCCCATTCGGCTGCTTTCTGTTTTCCTTGATCTTGCGTAACAACACGTTCTTGCATATCGCATTTATTTCCAACAAGAACAATTTTTGCATTATTATCTTGTGCAAAATTTTTAACTTTATCGCGAAACTTATCTACCTCATTGAAAGAAAGTTGAGAAGTAACTGAATATACAATGATGCATGCTTGTGCATCTTTAATACCAATATCTGTAATTCCCTGCATTTCATCTTGTCCTGCTGTATCTATAATCTTAGTTGTATATTCTTTATCATCGACCACCAGTTTTTTTTCGAAATAATCTTGAATAGTTGGAATATATTCGGGGTCGAAAGTCTGTCTTGTAAGACGTAAAACAAGGCATGTCTTTCCGACACCTCCTGACCCTAAAACAGCGATACGATATTCTTCGTCACTCATCTAAAAAAGGAAAATCAAATTCTATTCATATCACATGACAATAAAGCAATATAAAGAGCACCGTTAAAGGCGAAATTACAGTTCAAAAAGTAGTTTAGTTTTTTTTGAGCAGGATTTAATCGTTATAATTAAAACCGAAATAATCGTATGGAGAAATTCAATTATTTTATTTCCAAATTGGAGAATTTATTCATTGACATCTTTTTAATATCGATTTCTGTTTTTGTTTTTGAATTTATTAATTTCTTTCAGAGAAATTCTTTAGATTTTTCACACAAAGACATTTGAAGCTAACTGTAATATTTTCAGAAAAAATTTACCTTATTCTTATGTCGGAAGAGCCTGAAAGCATCAGACCATTTTCATATGAAAATCAAGTTATCATACTTTCACTGAATTTTAGAACGACTGTTGATGATGTTTATAAAGCATTTTCGCAATATGGAAAAATTCTTGATTTACATATGGTATGTAATGATAATTACGAATCCAAAGGTTATGCATTTATTAACTATGAAGATCGACAATCTGGTCAAAATGCAATTCAGAGAATGAATGGTCAAAGATTTGACGGACGTGTAATTAAAGTTAACTGGGCGAACGAAAAAGATCAAGAGCAACTCAAGAAAGCAATGCCAAAGAAAATAAACAGAGAATCTAACGTTAAAAACATGGTTGAGCAGGATCTACTTAAGCTTACTCGAAAATCAAAGCGGTCTTAATATATTTGTACTATGTTTTTTTTTTTTTACCTGTATGTTAAATGTATCAGATAATTATTTTGAACTCTTTTTTATTAAGAATGGTACTTTTTTGATTATCAATTATATTTTTTCTTTATAGCTTAAGTTTATGATAATTGCCATAATGAAAATAATATATTAAATAATAGAATTATCTGTTGTTTATGTCAAATCGTGAATAAAATATTTAGATAATCAAATTGCTTTATAAAAAAAATAGCATAATATCCTGGTTTTAAAACCAATCAAAATAATGAAAGGTCTTTTCATTAATTGGTATATCTAGAATGAGTTAAATTTAAGAAAAAAAAAAATTATATATATAAATAGGTGGGCCACCAATGAATTTTTATAACTTTTGCACCATTAGATAGATTACATATAATAATAAAATAAAATATTAATTATAGTTCATAAATATTAAAGATAAAGTTTTTATGAATAATTTAAATTTTCATATTTTTTTTGTAAACTATTCAAATAGTATAGATAAAATCTTTCAAAAATATTCGAAATAATTTTCTCAAAATTAAAAGAATTTAAAAAGATCATTCAATTTATATAAGAAAATTTCATTTATTAAGAATAAAAATATCTATTTTAATTTTAAATTAATTGTTTAATTTAATTTTGTTTAAAGTTATATCTTGTTGATTATAATCAAAGACAAAATATAAAAAGAAATAAATGATTTTTTCTATACCTAAAATTTTGAATATAACAATTGAAGCATGCTATAAAAATTCGTTTTGAAAAAGTTAGAAATAATCAATTATTCGATTATAATGATTTTGAAAATTTATTAGTATATGATTTATTATAATATTTTAAAATATTATTTACTATTATATTCATGTTTATAATATTATAATAAAAATATATTATGTTTATTTCTATTTAAATTGCTATATTTATAATTTTTATTAAAACTTAGTTTTTTTTTTGAAATTTTAAAAATTCAAATAAATATAAAATAATTTTAATTTTGATTATCTTTGCTTTTTAAATTTAAAATGAAATATCTCATTTATATATATTTTTAATATATAATTCTATTATGAAATAATAATATTAATATAGATTAATTTAATTTTAAATTAAGATATTGCTTTTTCTAAAAATCTTAAAATTTCAATAAGAGAAAAAATATAAAAAAAATTTGAAAGCTATTTTTATAAATTGAGAGAAAATTGAATAAAAAAAAGCTGATTTTAATTTTTTATGATTTTTTAATAAAGGTCCAATATTCTAGGACATATATCCAATTTTAGTTTACCTTTATTTATACCAAATTTATTGTTTGACCGTTTATAATTTCTTACCAAGTGGCTCCAAAATTGAATCATTCCGTTAACTAATTCAACTTTTTGAATATGTTTTCCCAACTAACCTTTATCTTTGAAGTTATGTTATAACTAACTATATCAATAAAAAGCCTGGGCGATGAAGAAACTAAATATCAAAAAAGAAAACATTCAATTTTTTTATATACTTCTGAAAATTAAAAATACCTTTTATTTTAACTTTTTAGAGAAATCTATTAATTATTTTATATTGTTTCCAGATCATTCTTGATGTATGACATAGATAATATCATAAAATAATAGAAATATGTATTTTAATTCATTTGAACTTGTGATATTGCATATCATGTATTAAAAAAAAAGTTGATGAATATTAGTTCAAAACTTAATTTAACAACTGCATCCTATCATATATGTGTTATATAAATATATATTATGAAATTGCTGAATAATTCTTAAAATTCGAAGAAAAAAAGAACTTTTTTAAAGTCAAAAAAAAAGTGGCCCACCTATATATATAATTTTAATTTTTTGGGTAAAAAATTAGCCTTAACGATACCCTCTAATTATAGAATTTGGGCTGATGAGTTTCTTTCAGAAACTCTTTAATTTTTTTGAATTAAAAAATGATATAGATCCACCGGCACCGTTATATCCATTTAAGCCAGATCCGAGAATTAAAAGAAGACAATTCCCTATATTATTAGCAAAGGAAACTAGTCGGTCATTTGCTACCCAGACAGAGCAAACAATCTCAAATTTAACAACGAAAGAATCAGAAACTGATATTGAAATTCCTGTTTCTTTTATCCCCAAAAAGATAAGTTATTCATATCTTTCTTCACGTTTTAAATATTTTGATCATGAAAAAAACGAAATTTTGAGCCAACAAAATTCTTTTGTTGAAAGTATGCCGAATAATTCTGAACCTGAAGATAAAGATCACACAAAGTTAGATAATACCAAAAGATTTGAAATATGCATTGAGTCAGATGGTTCTAATGATCACTCTAAAAATGAAGCAATATCAGGCAGCCAGAGCCTAAATATTAAGAATCAAAAAGGTTCTATTGAAGAGAATTCTATTAATAATATCAAAATAAAAGAAGAAAAGAGGGCTAATGATACATTTTCAATATTCAATTTCAAAGCGAAAGAAGAAAAGAATACTTCTGACACGTTTTCAACAATCAATTTCAAAACAAAAGAAGAAAAGAAAGCTTCTGACACATTTTCAACATTTAATTTCAAAAACAAAGAAGAAAAAAATTCATCTGACACGTTTTCAACAATTAACTTTAAGCCTGTGGAAGACAAAAAGTCATCTGACACATTTTCAGCATTTAATTTCAAAAACAAAGAAGAAAAAAGTTCATCTGACACATTTTCAACAATTAACTTAAAGCCTGTAGAAGACAAAAAATCATCTGACATCTTTTCAACAATTAATTTCAAGCCAACTGATAATAAGAATTCGGATACATTTTCAAAAATTAATTTCAAACAAGCAGATGACAAAAAATCATCTGATACATTTTCATCATTTAATTTCAAGCCGAAAGAAAATAATACTTTTTCAGATAACGCATCATTATTCGAATTTAAACCAAAAGAAAATAGTGAGCCAGGCCAAACTTCGACTAAAGCAAAAACTATGTTATTTAATGATATTGATATTGCTGCAATTAAAGCAAAAACTGAAGCATTTTTAAGATCAACCAGAAAAAGTCAAACAACTCTCGAAACTAATTTATATAGCCGACAAGAAGTAATTAGAAATGAAAGTGGTGGATTTTCTTATACTCCATACACTGGACAACACTTTGAAAGAGGTGGTCCAAAAAAATCTTTCAGTCGAAAATTTGATGAATAATAGTTGTGTTGTATACAATAAATATGTTTTTACTTGTTTATTTAATTATTTGTTTCTAACTATATCGGTTAATTTTACTGGATCTGAATCTTATATATCATTATTTGATACAATGGTAAGAAATGAATAAGAGATTTTAAGAGATTCTAATCATTAATTGTTTTTTGAATTTCTTTTCAAATTTAAAATGAAGCAATATTATAAATGTAATCATTTAATATTGATAGTCAAAGATATTATTTTTATCCTCTTCATTTCTCATATTACTATTGTTTGTTATATTGAATCAATTGTTTTGGCTTTTTATATATAAGTTTTAAGTTAAAGAAAGTTCAAAAAGATATATTATTTAATATTCATATAAAAGTTATCAGTATCCATAAATATTCATTATTTTTGCAGATTGCGAAATAAAGGTAATGAAAATTAACTTGAATTTTAATATCTTTCCAAAATTGATTGATTGCATCTACCAAGAAATTAATTAATTTGGCTGGAAAAATTGAAGTTTTAATATAAACTTTTTGAATAATTACTCAAAATGGTGACCGTTTAATGAAATTCTAGATAAAAATGGGTGATTCAGATGAAGAAGTATATGAAGTTGAAAAAATTTTGAACCATAAAGTTGTAAAAGGAGTAACTATGTATAAATTAAAGTGGAAGGGATATCCAATGAGTGACTCCACATGGGAAAAAGAAAAAAATTTAGATTGCCAGAATTTACTTGAAGAATATTGGAAAAATGTAAAGTCCCCCAAGAAAACTCAAAATTCACCTAATACCTTATCGCCTCAAAATAAACGACCTGTATCATCGAACAACCAAGAAAAAAAAAAGAAAGAAAACAAAGAGCAATTACCTAGCATTTTCATGGGATCTTTAATACAGAAAAAAATTGATACAAGTTCTCTGGCTTTAAATCCTTCGAAAGATAGAGAAGAAAAAATCAAATTAGATATGATAGAAAAAGAAAGACAAGAAACGAAAAGAAAAAAAGAAATACAATCTCAAATGGAAAATTTTTTTCAAATTAAAGATAAAGAAAAAGAAAAAGAAAAAGATAGAAAAATTGAAAAAGGAAAGGATAAAGAAAAAGAAATTGTGGAGAAAAAGAAATCTATTTTATCCAACGTAAATAACGAATATGAAATTTTAGCTGCTGCTACCAAACCTGACTCATCTTCAGTATTGTATCTTGTAAAGAGAAAGAAAAATGGTGAAAGTATTCAATATGTTGTTACAAGTGAATATGCTCGCACGCATCTCACGCAACCACTTATTAATTTTTTCTTAAATCATCTCAAATTCGGAAAGCCTGTATCATGATCGAACAAAATGCTTGTGTGGTCAATAGAATTTATGTTATATATATTTATTTTTTATTTGCTATAGATAAAGTTATATTAAAAAAAAAAGCAAAACATTTTAAAACATTCTTTCACATAAATGTGATATTCTATCTTTTTTGAAAATTTTGAGTTGTAAAAAAAATCAATATCAGTAATAATATTTAATTAAAAACAAAAAGAAAAAAGAGGTTTGATTAATCTAATTTTCCAATATCTCTTTTCATATTAATATCATCTTCTCGAGGATTATTATTTGAGCCATCATTGAAATCTTTATCATCCATTTTCTTCTTCTCCATTTCTTCCTTCAATTGCCTTTCTCTCTCTCTTTGAACAAGAACTTTCATTATTTTTTTCTTCATTTCAGGGGATAACCGTTTTTTGATGCTTTTTTTCTTGAAAAAGATTGTATAAACAATGAAAGGAATGAAAAAAATTATAAAAGATGATAAAAAAATGATAATAATTGAATTTTTTTCGAATAAATCAAGATAAGTGTCTAATATATTTGAGAATAATGCTTTTATTCCTTTTAAAAAGCCATTCCCTTTGATTTTTTCTCTTTTCTTTGGCAAATTATCAATATCTCTGAAAATTCTTTCTTCTTGAAGTTCATGCTTTGGCAAAAAATGTTCTTTATTCCATTTTCTAACAGCCTTTTCGTCTGTGGATATCAAAATGTTATTAAAACCTATTTCGTCATGTATTGTCCATAATTCAAAGCCTAAAGCATAAATATCTTCAATGAGCTCGCTCGGTTTGGTTAATTCGAAATAGAAAGGATTTTCAATTTGCCTTGCTTCCCATTTCCCTATGTATTTTGGATTCGGAATTATTGGTGGATTCCATTTTCCTTTGAAATTTGGATTTTTTATTTTGGGAGGAGTATAAGGTCCACAGCCAAGAGCTGCTAGACATTTTGGATTTGGTATTTGAGGACTCTTCCAAGGTCCTTTTTTCTTTTCATTCCAAGCTTTTGGCTTGGTTGCATCTGGATCAGGAATATATTTGGGTTCATTAATATACCATCCTTCAGGTGGATTAAGACGATTAGGGTCATTAATATATTCTGGTTCATTTTCATCCCAGTCTTCTGGCTTTGGATACGATGGATCATCCATCATTGGATCATCAACCCAATCTTGAGGTTTGATATCGCGTGGATCATCTATATATTTTGGTGGATTAATCGAAGGCTCAAAATCAGTAAAAATATTGCCTCTTTTTACTTTTTTATCATTAATTCGAATATCATAGGTGCTGTCTGGTCTGATAATTAATGTATAAAGATTTGTTAATTTGTTTAGTTTTGTAGCTGGTGGCATTTTCAGCTCTTTTTTTTCGTATTTGCCAGTGATGCGATTCTTGACGTTTAATATAAAATGAACTTTATCAGATTTATCACAATGATCTGGGCCAAACATTAAAATAAATCGTGTCTCGTTTGTCAATGTTGCTGCATTGAAATCTTTCCCAAATAATTTGATATAAGAGCCAGCGCATTCAATATTATTTTGATATCTAACTTCGTATTGAAGAACAAGTGTTTTATTTTTAACTGAAAAAAATTGATTCAACTTTGAAGAAACTCCGTGAAATGATTTTTTGGTCATCATATATAGCATCTTCTCGCCTAAAATGCATTGGGGAGAAATAGAAGTATTTACACGCCATTCTCCTGTATAGTTTGGAGCATTAGTTACAAACCATCTATCAACCCAATTATTCTCTGTAAAAGATTGAAAATATATAATTTCACCTTTTGGTCGATGAGGGAAAGTCGGTTGTCTAAATTTAATGCATAAACAAAAAAAAAGAATAAGAAGCATTTGTCTTAATGAAATAATAGTTATAAGTACTCATTATAGTTTTATTTTATTGATATATCAGAATGTAAATAAATAATAAAAATACAAATTGCTATTTAGAAATTAATATATAAAATTATATGAATTTAATTCGTTAAAAATGATGTCTCATATTTGTGTATCACTATATTAAAAAAATATTTTTACTAAAAAAATCTATTTTAAATATTAAATACCCATCATAAATTTCAAAAGCATAGACCAAATAATTCAATTATATTGAAAATTTCAATGGCTAAGCTTCAAAATCAGATCCCTCTCTATGAAGACGATTTATAATGGCCTTCTTGCATTAGGTATGTCTTTTCTAAGTGCAGCTTGTGGAACTTTTATTAATTGGCTCTTTGTTCTAAGAACACAAACCTTTCAGACTAACAAAGCAGCTCTCGAGAAAAAGCAAGAGCAATTAGATGAACTAAATGCTAAAGATGATGACGATAAAACAGTTGCAAAGCGAAAGAAAAGATTAATGGCTGATATCAAGCTCCATTCACAAAATATTTCTGCTTTATCGATGAGAGGAAATTTAGTTTCGGCATTATTTTTCATTATTTTTAACAGACTTGCTCGAAATTCTTTTAATAGACTTGTTTGCGCCAGAATTCCCTTTGTTCCATGGGATTTGCTTTGCAAAATTTCACATGCTGGCGTAGAAAATGAAGATATGCGTGATGCTGGATACAACTTCGTTTATTGGTTAGGTACCATGTTTTTCCGTGATGCAATTTCTAAATTTTTGGGAATTGAAATGCCAAAAATTGATTTCCAAACTTTGGCAAGTCAAAATCAAAATTAATTTTTTTAATTCCTATTATATCCCAAAAAGTCTATTTTAAAATGAATAATGTTTCTACAACACTACTTTGTGCAATTTAAATTATAATTCTAACATAAAACAATTTTTTATATTTCTGATATCCTATATTAAGAAGTTTTAAAGTATAAAAATTCATTTTATTAAGATATAAAGTACTAAAAAATAAATTTGAAAGAGATTTTTTTACTTTACTTTGTACAAAGTTCTGATTTTCATTTAGATTTTGTTTCTTCCAGCTAATTAAATTCTGAAAAAGTTTAACTTTAATTTCAAATTCATCACAAGATACTCTTCATGCATTTTATAAAAAATATGCCACAAAAAATAGAGAATCATATGAAATTAGTGTAATTTACAAAATTATCTAAGGAATAAAGCAGATTTTTTTTTTAAAAATTAAGAAAAATTAATAAGATTAAAAATTTTTAACTTTATAAAATTGTATAATAAAAATAATATTTGAATAGTAGATAAATATAATAAATATGAAAAACAAATATCAATGTGTATCATCATTACGCGCAAAATAGGAATTCTGCATATTCTCGAATTGTCGGGAATAAAATTCCGTTTCCATGTATAGTTACCTGTGTTTTATTCTGGTTCTGTGATATTTTAGCTATATAAATATAATTTGGAGGAACTTTTAAGGCGACATTTAAGCCCTCAGAATTGTTCTGTAATATTTGGACTCCTTTACTAGTAAGATCCTCTTGAGAACGCATTTTTCCATCGATTTCAATTGTAGTATCATCTTTTTGCGAGTCCCAAGCAGATTTTAATTCTTCATCTGACAACTTTATTGGAATTAATATTTCAAATGGATCTATTTCTATTGCAAACATTTTTACACCAAAATTAGTTCTTAATGCTGCCTGCATTAAATTCTGTTCAAAATTCGTAGCTACAGGTTCAGAAACTGTTAATTCAATTGGAACTTCAAAACTGTCACCATATTCTAATTTTTCCTGGAATCTTGGAGTCGTTGCAATAGATAGACCTGCCCAATTCTTATTAAAGGCAACAGCAAAATCTGTTAATATTACATTGTTATTATTAGCATTTGAAGCTGCTTTATTGACAATCTTAAGCCAAAGTTTATTATTTGAAAATTCATAGAATATGTCAACATGATTATCATTTATGACAGCTTTTGACCATTCATGAGCATCAATCAAATTTCCACTTTTAGTTCTAAGTCCATTTTTACCGCCAATATCATAATCATCTTCATCTTCTGGTAAGTATTTAACTCTCTTTACGAAATCTGATGGAACTATATGCAAAACCCCTGAAACAGTTCCCATATTACGAATGAGTTCTTCAAGAACAGAAGCATCAAAATGTTCTTCTGGATCAACCATTGTTACTTTTTGGAAAATAACTGCATTTTTGGCTATGTCAACATCAAGTAAAGAAAGCAATCGCCAGTATATCATTGCACGATTTCTAATATCTGGTAATACGGTTTCTTTAGTTGCTTCATTAAGTACAAATTGTAATTGATCTCTTGTTTCTTCGGGATTCCTAACATAAACTTTAACAAATGCAGAAAGAATTTGATGTTGTACTTCAGGCATTTCATCTTGAAATGTATCAAGGTAAGGATCCAGCAAAGTATCAACATTTTCAATAAGATTTGAGTATTCGCCAAGTATCCATATTACGGCTGCTTTTGCACGGCTTTCTTTAACAAGTTCAAAATTTGAGCAAACAGTGCCAATAATGCCTTCAAATTCCCCAGGGAACTTTCTCAATAAATCAGCAACAACGATAATACTTTCTTCGATTGCGTAAACAGCTTTACTTTCAATTAATTTGACGAGAATTTTGACACATCGAGGTGCTGCTGTTTTCATATTCACCGCAATTTGTCCAATACTATAAATTGTCTTTGGAACAAATTTGACGTCAACGCTATTACAATATTCTTCGAATTCATCAAGAACAAGTTTAACATTTTTTTGATTCGCAATGGCAACAATAATTTTGAGTTTTTCAAGTTTAACATAGCTTGGATCGTTATATTTGCAAAAGAAGACGCGGAATTCTTTTGATAATGCTCGTGGATATTTTTTGACAAATAAAGACAATATTCGTAAAACAACAAATTGAATCTCTGGTTCAGTTGCATTGATTAATGTAATGAAAGGAGGAATAATTTGTTGAAAGATTTCGGCTGGCGAACGTTCATCTTGATCCATGAAAGTATAAATGCATCTAAAAGCTCCAATAACGACGGCTGAATTTGCATGTTTTAAGTATGGAATTAATCTATCGATCAAGTAGGCTGCATCTGTTGAATCTTTTGGCTTATAATGTGACAATGAGTCTAATAAAACTGTTTGAACCCATCCATTGCACTGTGTCATAGCGGCAATGATTGGCGTAACAGTGTTTTCATCGAGCTCAAAAATTGGTGTAGATCGTCGTTCATTAACTTCAAATAATGAGGCTGTCGCATTAGAAACAACCATTGGATTTTCATCGTGTAAAAGTTCGAGAAGATCAGATAAAATAGATGCATTTTCAACAGCTTCGGGAATAATATCATAAAGTTTTGAAACAGCCATAGCTGCTGTTTTTCTAACGTAGGGATCTTTGTCCTTAAGCGATTGTTTTAGAGGAATAATCATGTACTCTGCAACTGTATCAAGTTTAATACGGCACATAGTACGTACAGCTAATGCACGAATAATTGGATTAGGGTCACTACTATCTGCGATAAATGTATTGACAACCATGATAGCTTGTTCAGGTTCTTGCGTTGAATAATTTACTAAATAAAGATAAGTGAGTTTTTTGAGTGATATATCATCTGTTTTAACGCAGCGAAGCATTGAAGAAAAAAGACAGCCTACATTCTCACCAGCACGCATTAATGATACAACACGCCTTGCCCCAATTCTTCTGTCATTGGGACTATTCGAATCGAGTAGATTTCTGAGCTTAATTAAATCATCTTTGCTTTCATTTTCGAACAAAAAAGACATTTGTGAGATTACGATATTATTTTTGGGGCCAAGATGATTTAATACCTAAAAAAATTTGTCATTAATTGAATAATCACATATAAAAAAATTGTGATAAATATTCAGAATTTTTTCAATTTGGTTAGACTTTTTCACATATAAAAATATGTTTTCTCTATTAACTTTAATAGATATTTTGTTTTTTTTTTTTTTATTTAAGCATAATCTTTTTATTGTTTTTCAATGCAAAATTGAGATTTTATAAAATAATTTATTCAAAATTTCAAATAGAGGTAATAACGAAAAGATGTGTGAAATTTCATCTGTTGATATTTCAAACAGTGGGCAAAGCTTTGGTATTACACTTCAACATTCAGTTCAGATGTATTCAATAAATCCTGTTAAAAGACTATTCGTTAAAGATTTTGTTAATTGCACAGTAACTCATATATCAACGATTGACGATGGATCGATTATTGCCTTTTCTACAAAGAATACGACTCCTATTATGCACCAGCATAAAGTTTTTATATGGAATTGTAAGTCTAATAAAACTATATCAGAATTATCTTTTGACGAAGAGGTTTTATCATTGTTTCTATCGCATCAATTTCTTGTTGCTATTCTTTTTAATTCAGTAGTCATATATGATATTAAACAGCACAAAACGCAATGTGAGCAGGTAACGTATGAAAATCGCCGAGGTTCTGCTGACTTAATAGAATCTGATAGACCTCTTATCGCAATTTGTGGTCTTCAGATCGGTTCTGTTCATGTATCAGAAATTTTGTCGTCGAATCAAAAGTCGTCTTCAGACCCCGATTTAAGTGATCTTAAAGATTATGATGTTATTGGTCTCAAATCAATGAATTCCAAAGATTCTTCTTCTATTATTATTCAAGCCCACAGTCATCCGCTAGCAATTATTAAGTTTTCGCCTGATGGCTCTCTTATAGCTACATCAAGTGAAAAAGGAACAGTTATTCGAATTTTTGACGCTTTTACAGGAAACCACCTCAGCACTTTTCGAAGAGGAGCAATTCCATCAAATGTCCTCGCATTATGCTTTTCTCCAAGTAACTCAGAATTGATTGCAATTAGTGATAATGGAACAGTGCATCTCTTTCCTGCAGATGTCAAGAATGGAAATCCACTAGATCCACCAAGGTCAGTTGTAAAACTGAAAATAGAAAAAGGAATTTATGTGAAAGCTGTTTTTCAGTCAGACGAAGAATTATATATTGTTTCTTCTTCTGGTCACTTGTATCAGATTACATGCAGTGCTAATTCTCTCGAACTAGTTGAAAAGATTTTCATTCTTTTGCATTAACTTATTGTGATTTGTATTTTTTTGTACATTTGTTTACCCAAAATTAAAAAATTTTATTTACGAAAACTTCTATATGACAATGGTGCTCGAAATTTAGTACCTTCATCATTGAATTAATGTTAGAAGGAATTTGTTATGATATTCATTGATTCGGAGGAAAATGTAGTGAGAAAGACATAATTGATACTAATTGCTGTAAAATTCAAGAAAATGTAAAACTCAACAGATTTGATAGATTCAAAAATTCAAGGAATTTATTTTTAATTTGATTGATGATCAATTTGATGGTTATTTTGATTTTTATTTTAATAATAAAAAAGTTATCATTATCTGATTATGAACTTCAAACGCTAAATTCAGAAGATAACAGTTATCCAAATGTATGGTGTGTTGAATGTTCAAATGATGAAAATGAACGATTTGTTATCAGAATTTTTATTGATAATGAATATCTCCAATGAATCTAAAGAATATTGAATATATAATATTAAAAAATAATAAATATACCGTGTAGATATATCAGAGCATATAAAAAAGTATATTTTCATTTTTATGGTGAAGATTCTGACTTTTGTCATTACTGAATAAAATCATATAGAGCACTTTATAAATATCCTTGAAGATTGTATTTGAAGTATATCTTTCTCATCAATTTGTATATGAGTATTTTGAACTTAATCTTCAATCAATTGAATTGATACAACAAAAAAAAAAAAAAAAAAAATCAATTATTTTTAATATCAATTGTTATTGTTTCATAATTCTATAATAACAGTGTAATAAAATTATTTATATGATATTTTATTAAAAACATTATATTCATATCATAATATCATGGTTCTGTTGTATATTCATTATTTTTGTCATGAAAATGCATGTCAATATGTTTTGGACAAAAATATTGTAAACAAATGTGACATCTTCGAAGCTTTGTGCAACTATTGCAAAAAGAAATAGTGCATTCATTTGTATTTTTACGAACTGGGATAAGACTGACAGTATTTTGAAATTCATTTAATAGTTCAACAACATCATTCCTTTTTAACATTGTAAAAATAGTCAATGCAGTTTTATTTTTGCAGTATTTATCAGTTAAAAAATTGGTCATTAATGCAGGATTTTGATCTATTATGTGATTTCCGATTATTTTAGCTGCTCCTATATTAGAATTCAAAGCCAAATGAAAAGGAGTATCATTACTTGCATTTTTCAAAAATGGATTAGCACCATATTTGAGAAGTGTTTTTATTATTATTATATTACCTTGATTTATCGCGAGGTGAAGTGGTGTATTTTTACTCTTGTTTAAAGGTGTGTTAACGTAATCGGATGGATATGCATATTTTGATATGAGTTGAACACACTTAATAGAATTTGAAATCACTGCAATGTGAAGCAAATTATGGCCATCTGGTGTATAAGTTTGTTTAATGTCAGTTGTTGGAGTCAGGCATGGATAATAGGCGCATGAATTTAAAAAATACATGAGTGGTTTATCTTTATCTTTAATTGCGCAATAAACAATTGGTAGAATACTTTGTTGTTGGTATCCAGCCAAATCGTAATTCATTGGAAAAGGTTTTTGAATAAGAGGAGAGCATCGATCATGTAGAGCTATCATACTCATGTCTTCTGAATCAATTATTTCAAAAAAGTTCGTTCCAAATAAAGGGTGTTTCATTTTTTTAAAAATTTAAATTGAAAGATAAACAATCGATTTTCACTTTTTAATACGTTTTAAAAAAAAAAATAATGAATGATAAATTATTAAAATAAAAACATAATATATTACATCAATTTCGAACTCTGCATTTGATTATTTATCTCTGTTTTCAGGGGCTATATCAAATGTAGCAAAATTATGAAATCCTGAAAAAGGTTTATCTTCAATTTGAAAAATAGATGGCATACTGCAAACTTTTGGACCAAGAAGTTTAAGCCAATTAAATTTAAGTTTAGAATTTTCTTTTAAGAAAAATTTTTGTTGTTCAGATTTGGGTTGAAAACTGCCTGGTAAGTACTTGTAAACATTCTCAGGATCAGATTGCTGATCAGGAACCATTATAGCGCGCATATTTTCTTTATATCCTTTAGTGCTAATAACTTGAACAGATGAAGCTCTTTTTTTTGATGATTCATCTGAAAAATAATGGAAGCGAACTAAAATCTGTGAAAAAAGCATAAATGTGAACTCAAATTCATCATCGTTGCCAACCATATCAAACCAATCTTTATCTGGATTGTAAGGATAAGAAACATGTTTTTGAAGATCTAAAAATATTTCAGAATTTTCTATTATCTCAATTGAATTCATATGATAAATGTCAAACGAACTCACTTTCTCTGAAATAGGAGGATGATTTAATTTAAAGAAATAAACAAATAGTTTTCTAAGATGTTCTTCGAATAAAATGATGGATATAAAATTATTATCGCCTGGAAGAAATTTGCATCCATTAATAAAAAATTTCGAATCATCGTATTTAGCGCTATGAATGTAAGAGAATTCATTAGTATTGTTATTTTCATTTTCATAAATGCTACTTTCTTTTTGTTTAGTTATAAGATTAATTGTAGGGTAATCGTCTTTGTTAAATATCCGATCTTTAATATGTATTGAAAAAGAAGGACAAGCCTCTATAAAAGAAGGACGATCTTGCAAGTTAAAAAACAAAATTTCTTGTTTTCTATTATCAGTACTGTTATTATCAGAATCATTTAGTTGTTCAGCAATTACCATTAAAATTTCATTTCGATAATCACAGTTTAAAATTGTGGTATATAATGGTAATCTGACTCTTAACTGAGCTTGATTTTCATTCTCAATATGATACATAAAAACTTCATTTTTTGAGGAAACTAGAAAGTGTCGGCCATCAGTCATGAACATAATTTTATTAATTCGAGTGCCTCCTCTATAAATATATTTTTTCGTAGGTTGGACGCAATTCAAAATTTTACTAAATTTGTCATGATTATTAGTTTCAATAAAACGATTGAGATATATGGATGTACCATCAACACAAAAAAGTTCTTTTTTTTTGGAAGATTTTAATTCACTTTGTAATAATTCTTGATTGATAACAAATAAATAAATTCCTGTTTGGCTAGCATCAGGGTTGTCTGATTGAAATACACTCAAAACCGCTAAGAAAATAACAGTTTTGCGTTTTCCTGGGACAAAAATAATTGGGCCAACATATCCAAATCCATTATTCGCAGGTGCAGATTGGTTGCTAGTGTTCGATGTAACAGGAAAAATAAGAGTTGAGAATTCAAAAGGAAATTGTACTAAGCGTGTTTTATTTGGCTCATTTTCTTCTGTTTTAACAGATAATACTAGAAAAACTATTCTATTCATGCAATTTTTGAAAAAAGGCGTTTCTTTTTCAACTGTATTTGGTCCTTGAAAAGGTAAAATAACATATTTCTCGTTTGATGCTCCGGGATAAATCTGGTAGCCATTTAAATGATGAAATGCTGCAGGATTACTCATTCCATTTAAGGGTATAGTATGAACACTAATATCTGGATAAATAAGTAGTATATATTTATTATATTATATAATCAATTACTATGATTTTTTTAAACACAAAATATTATGTTATTAAATAAAAAACAATTTTTTATTATTGTATATTTATAAAACAATAATTGAATTAATAATTGCTTTTTTGAATAAATAAAAAAGGAATTATTTGAAAAAAAAAATTGAATTATTCAATTTTCAAATGAGAATATCTCATTAAAAATTAAATATAGAATTGTTTAAATATCCATATATCCAGAAGTTATTTAAATAAAATAAAAATAGATTGTAAAAAAATCAAAATTATAATTTTCTGTAAAATGATGATAATATAAGCAAGATGATGTGTAAGCCATCCAAGACTTTTTCCAGTTTTTTTATATTTAGATAGATTTTAATAGATATATATAATTTACTATTTAAAAAATCAAAACCATCAAAGGTGAATTAGATAATCGTATTTTATTTATCCCTTCGGCGGTTTTGTAAACTACGGCGACATCACCTATTTTAATATAGTTTATGCTGAATTTTGGAATTACGGCGCATGGAGTTGAAATTACGTCATATAAAAAACGGTAACTTTTTCAAGTAATAAATGGTCATGTTAAAACTTTTTGAATCGTTGTTTTGAATTCTTTATATTAAATATAAAAAAACTCATTTTAATAAACTATACCAATTTATTACAGAAACTAATCTCACTTTCATATGATTGTCCTTGCAGTTATATAAGTTGATTTTATTCAACATAAGCATAACATTATTTACTCAAATCATCGTCGCTTGCTCATATCATTAATACAATTTCAATCTCATAACTTTTTCAGAAGACTGAAGATTCTCATCCATTTATTATCAAATGTGTAATAAAAATTACTAGTAAGTAGCCTTTACTTTTTTCACATCACAAATTCCTTAACGTAACTTTTTAACGTTTATATTCTTTAATCCCTATTTTGGTTGTTGTATTTGCATGTTTTTGGCAAAAATATCAAGTTTTCAAATTAAATTTTATTAAAAAAATCAATGAACAGATAAAATTAAAATTTTGAGGCACTTAAGTTTATATTTTATATAATCGCTTTTTAGTATTGGTTTTATATGTTAAAATGAAATTAAAAGTTTATAAAACAATATTATAATAGTAAATAATCATGAAATCTCGAGTAATGTGAACTACAAATGGCGAGTTACAGATAGCGAATTGAAGATAGCGAACTACAAATGGCGAGTTACAGATAGCGAACTACAGATAACGATTTACAAAAAGCGAATTCAAGATTATAACGAGCTTGAGATGACGAATTGAAAATGATGGTGAGTTGCAGATGACAAAATAAAGATGATAATGAGCTGCATATGACAAGTTGAAGGTGATAACAAGCTACAGATTACAAGTTACAAATAATGACGAGATACAAATGGTGAATTAAAGATGATGGCAAGTTACAAGTGATAAAAGCCTACAGATAATTATTCTTCTTCTGTAACTAGTCATCTGTAATTCAATTGAATATCAAATAAGTAATTAAAATTATTTGAAAAATTGCTTTCTTAGATAAACAAAACCATTTAAAAACCCTTATTTACTTTGCTATTATTTAAATATCATCATTTTAAACTTTAACTAAATGTTATTGGAAAGTAAAGTTAAAAAAAGTTTTTAACATGTCTAGAGTTAGATAAGATACAAATCAACAATGGTGATTCAGCATTTTCTTGAAAAGATTATTAATTCTATTCTAGAAACATACACTTATTACAATTAAACTAACGATTACTTTAACTATTAATATAATCTTTTTTATTTTTAACCATTATATTATTGTAATGGCATTCATTTTAGCAAAATAATCATCTCTTTGAACATTAATATTTGATTACAATTTATATTGCTGATGATATTTTTGATAGTTCTGATCTTAATACGATTGTTTAAACTTTATAAAGGATTATTTTGATAATTAATTGTGAGTAAAGATTGTTTTCTTGTGTAACAGCTCAAAATGTATCAAAAGGACATGAATTTCACCTTGTATAGTAGTTGTTCCTTTATGGGACCAAAGGAAACAAAATGGGACAAAGCCAGTAAGATTCTCCCATTATGGAGCCACGTTGAAGGGTATGCTACATTCAAACGTCTTGATAAATTGAATTATTATAATAACAAGACAGATAAGAGAGTAGGTTGACCTTAACGAGACTGCTAACCGAGGCAAAGCTTATAGGAACATACACTACAGAAAAAAGAGCACATAATAACACATATTACTTGCATAATTACATATTAATGTGTTTCAAATGTTTTTATAGTTTAGATAAATAATTGTTTTAATAGAATGATTGGTTGAGTGCATCTTTTGGACAATCTTCCCAGACTTTCAAACTTATTGTATTGTTTTAGATCTTTAAAATATTATAATATATGCGTTTAATATCATAATCCATATGATATTGTGACTTAGAAAGTTTTTTTTTTGTGAAATAAGCCTTATACTTGTACTTACTGCTTTTTAAGCTCTACTTCTCGAGCATTGACCAAGTATTTATTAATATAAAGAAACAAACTGAACTTATAGGATCACACAATAAATAATATATATGATTAACTTTTTGCAATGATGAAAATTACTAACAATAAAATCAAGTAATAGGTCAAAATTCACAAAAATCAATGTATTATGAACATAACAAATATTGTCATCCCATTTTATATAAACGAATATATAATATTTGATTATAATATCAAATAATTTTACTTATCAAATATAATAACAATATATTTATTTTATTTTCATAAATATTATTTTTATTTGGAGATACATATATTTTAATAATTTAATTGAAAAAGTTCAAAAAAATTGAATTGTTCTTTTTAAATATTAATTATTTTTCCCCTCTAATTTAAACATAACTCATATTTTTTAATAACTTTTTTCAAGAGTTATTTAAAAAATAAATGAAGTAGCTTTTTGAAGGCTACGCCTTTCAAAAAGCTACTTCAATTTATGTTTAATTATCTGTTTTATAACTTTTTGAATATTTTACAAAACTCAAAAAGTGATACCTAGATAATTTTTTATAAAAAGTGAATATATCAAAAAGTGAATATATGAAAAAGCTGTCTATTCAATTTTTCTATTTTCAAAAAGTTGAACTTTTTGAGGGCACGTGGTGCCACTTCACCTCCACTGCGTGTTTTTTTTGAGGGGCCAAAATGAAAAGATAAAAAGTTTGCGATAATGCTTTTTTCTTGCGAATTTTCATGCTTATTTATAGATAAAAGCATTTTTTTTTTTAAATTAACTTTTAAAAATTTCATCCTTCTGCACAAAACTGTTTTCCCAAAAAAAGTAGAAATTGCCCAAATCGACATCCTTACATTGGTATATTGTTGCATGCAACTCTGGGATCATTTTAAATTATCATTAAAATCAGTAGAGTAAATCATTACAATATAGTTAAAAATCGATATAACTCATTTATGCTTTTTTCTTTTTGCCATTATTATGATAATATTATACTTTATATGAATTTTTATCATTTCACATATTAAAAGGTATTTATTATAAATAACTAGAACGCCACTTTTTGAGCTTCGCTCAAAAAGTGTCTTTTACCTTAAAAATTGATTTTTTCTATTTTCCAAATCAAAAACATTTTTTTAATAAAGCAAATTCTTTTCATCTAAACTCTTCGAAGAGTTTATCCTCATTTATTCTTGCCAAACTTTGTCTAATCTCCTCTTTCTCATTCAATATCATTTATTCTCTTGTTCCAATTTTTTCATTTAATCTTAATTATTCTCATCTATCTCTTCCAATCTTATTATTCTCATTAAATCTTATCTATTCCCTTCAGTCTCATTTATTCCATCGCATCTCCTGTATTATCATCTTTTTCATCTAATCTTTTTTATTTTCATCTTTCTCATTCAATCCAATCTATTCTCATTTATTCTTCTTTATTTTCATCTTTATAATTTAATATTTCTTATTCTTATCTTTTTCAATTAGTCTTTTCTATTCTCTTCTATATCATCTAATTTAACTTATTCTCATTTTTCTTATCTAATTTCTCTTATTCTTTTTCATCTGACCCAATCTCTCTTATCCTAATCTTTCATATCCATTTTCTTCTATTCTCTTCTATTTCATCCAATTTTTCTTTTTCTCATTTATCTTATTCAATCTTTCTTGTTCTCATTCTCTTCCATCTTATCCAATCTCTCATATTCTCTTCTATCTCATTTGATCTTTCTTATTCTCTTCTATCTCATTTAATCTTTCTCATCCAATCTCATTTATCTTATCTAATCTCACTTATTCTCTTCTCTCTAAATTAATCTTTCTCATCCAATATCACCTATTCTCTCCTATTTCATCTAATCTTTCTTATTCTCTTTTATCTTATTCAATCTTTCTTATTCTCATTCTCTTCTATCATATCGAATCTCTCATATTCTCTTCTATCTCATTTGATCTTTCTTATTCTCTTCTATCTCATTTAATCTTTCTTATTCTCTTTTATCTTATCCAATATTTCTTATTCTCATTCTTTTCAATTCCCGTTTAATAATAATAATATTATTAATAAAAAAAAAAAGATTTGAGTTTAAAAAAAATTCTCTTTATTAAAAAAACCGATAAGTGTAGCATTTTATCTTATCCAATCTTTCTTATTCATCACCAATAAGTGTAGCATTCCGGTGATGAGTTGCTTTTATACTGAGTTGTTTCTTGGCTAGGTTGATTCTTTGCTGAGTTGTTTCTTAGTTGAGTTGATTCTTGGCTGAGTTGTTCATTTGCTAAGTTGCTCCTTGGCTAAGTTGTTTCTTGGCTGAGATGCTCATTGGCTGAGTTGCTCCTTGGCTGAGTTGTTCCTTTGTTGAGTTGTTTCTTAGCTGAGTTGATCCTTGGTTAAGTTGCTCCTTAGCTGAGTTGTTTCTTGGCTAAGTTGCTCCTTGAATGAGATGCTCCTTGGGTGAGTAGTATCTTGGCTGAGTTGCTCCTTGGCTGAGTTGTTCCTTGGCTGAGTTGTTTCATGGCTGAGTAGTATCTTGGCTGAGTTGCTCCTTGGCTAAGTTGTTCCTTGGCTGAGTTGTTCCTTTGCTGAGTTGTTTCTTGGCTGAGTTGCTCCTTGGTTAAGTTGTTTCTTGGCTGAGTTGTTCATTAGCTATGTTGCCCCTTGGGTAAGTTGTTTCTTGGTTGAGATGCTCCTTGGCTGAGTTGCTCCTTGGCTGAGTAGCTCCTTGGCTGAGTTGCTCCTTGGCTGAGTTGCTTATTGACTGAGGACTGATTAAAAAATAATCTAATTGAATTAATTGAACAAATAACAATAATAAATAAATAAATAAAAAATAAAAAAATAATCTAATTCAATTAATTCAATTAATAAAAAAAAAATTCATTTTGAATGAAAACTACCTTTTATTCGCAATTTAGTGCTTAAAAAAGAGAAGATTCATTGTAAGAATAATACGGAGATTTTAAATATCACAAAAGAACTGCAAAAAAGTTGATTTTAAAATTGAGAGGGCCAGCGTTTATATATATATATAGATAATGCTTCCTCTTCTTTTAAAATATGAAACAGAATATAGGTATGTGTATGCTTGAATTGATTTATGATTATAAAAGAAATGTATGTGGTACATTTATTTGTAACTAATTAAAATTCTTATTAATTGCTTTTATTTTAATTAATATGCAAGGAAGAGTTGCTTATTGTAAATAAAATGTTATTTTTTGATTTGTGCACAAAAAGTTATTTATAGCCATTTTATTTTTCAATTTTAGAAAAAAATAATTAATTAAAAATATAGATGTTTTTCTATGAGTGTGCTTCATTATTCCTATTATATTAATTATAAAACAAATATATAGCAAATAAATAAATAATTATCTTATGAAAAAATATTTTTAATAAGATATAATCATTTTTTTAATTGAAAGTTCTTTGGTAAATAAAAAATTTTCAAACAGAATTATCTCATATCGAAATATTCATATATAGACCATTTGCATGTTAATTTAATATAGTTATTTCATTGGTTGTAATATAATAAATAAAATATGTTGAAACAGTATTTTGCAAAATATACATAAATAATAATTTGAACTTTATTCTAATAATTCTTATGAATAATAATAATATTGCGTACAGAATAATTATTGATGTTTTATCGAGTAGCATTTAACGATATAATATATAATAAATTTTTAATAATTTTATTGGTCATCTCCTATACATTAAAAGCAAGCACTTTTGGTATATTGAAATTATTTTCTATAAATTTTACCCTTTTCATTTAGTTATTCTTTCCAAAAGGCCATTTTACTTGAAAAGCCGATTCCATAGAAAATCGAAATTTCTTTTTTATTTGATCGATATTTATTTATATTTTCTGTTTTTGATAGGTCAAAAATATAGAAAAGACTGACCAGACGGAAAAAGGATTTCAATAGTTTACATTATTATTCTTAAAGTCTCATATCACTACACTTTGTAAATGAGTATACTTAGACTTCAACTTAATAATGACGGCTGCGTAGAAACCGGTATTATTCGTATTCCAAAACCTGGCTATACTCTCGAAGTTCAGCTTACAGTTGGAACAAAATTCCATTCGCCTCAAACAGTCCTCAAATCAAATCATCCAACAGACGACCACCCTGAAGGAGAAATAATTCAACCACTCAAACCATTTTCAATTCTCGAAGATATGTTTTTTCATATTAATTTAACAACTGCAGGAGCTTGGTCTTTCCACGTTGTCAATGGTGAATCCAAATCTCGTACAGTTCGTTTTATCGTCGATCCAGTTCTAAATATTCAAGGAAAACCAATTCCAACAAGCGCTCTATGTATTCAAACTAACTATGGACGTTGTATCGGATATGTAGAAGAATGGCTTCAAAACCTCAAACCCATTTCAGAGCTTGGTTATAACATGATTCATTTACCGCCATTCCAAGAAGTTGGTGCTAAATCACATTATTCATTAAAAGATCAACTTCAGATTTCCAAATTCCTTTTTCCACCTGAATTCCCTCAAGAAAAAAGATGGGATGTTTTTCGAAGCGAAATAAAGAAAATTGAAGATCAACTTGGAATTGTATTCATGGCTGATATTGTTCTTAACCACACTAACCCCGAAACTGAATGGCTCAAAGAGCATCCAGAAGCAGGATACAACTTGGAAAATTCGCCACATCTTCGTCCAGCATATTATGTTGATAAAACAATATACGAATTATCACTTGCTATTGCAGAAGGAAAAGTTCAAGGTCTTCCAGCAGATTTACAAGTTTCACATATGCCAGCTCTTCGCGATTATCTTTTAAATGGTCTTCATCATAGCCAACTTCATAAATATTTCACAATTGACGTTGATGAAGCTATTAAGCAACTTTTAGCAGCTCCAAGTGAGCTTTCTAAAGAATTTGAAATGGTCAGGATGCGTGCAGCCAACTACACCCCACCACAAAAGCAAAACATTCTCAGAACAAAAGGTATTATAAATGATAAAACTTATGATATTGGATCAATTCGTGTAGATGTTAATTATGCAGCTGCACTCTACCGTACAGATGACACAGCTTTTGTCGATGAATTCAAGATGGCTCTCAATACAATTAATCTTCCATTTTACCAACACTACGATGCAGTTATTAAAGATATCGTAGATAGTGTTATGAACACTTTTCAATATAATCGTTATGATCAAGGCGGCCCACGTTATGGCCCAGTTACAGAAAAATTCCCTCTTGTCTGGCGCTACTTCTCAGAAATCGAAACTAAAGATCATGGAATGATGCCACTTGCTAATAACGGTTGGGTATTTTCAGATCATCCAACTGACGATTTTATTGGTGAAGACAAAGAATGCTATCTCAGACGTCAAGTTGTTATTTGGGGAGATAATGTTAAACTTCGTTATGGAAACAAACCAGAAGATAATCCATGGCTCTGGTCTTATATGAGAGACTACTTAAATTCAGTCGCTGGCGTTGTTCAAGGTTTAAGGCTTGATAATGCACACTCAACACCTCTTCCTGTTTCAGAATACTTTATTCGTGAAGCACGAAAAGTTAATCCAAACCTTTATATTGTTGCAGAACTTTTCACTGGAAGTGATGATCTTGATATTAAATATATTAACCATATCGGAATTAATGCATTTATTCGTGAAGGTTCAAGACATATCCAGTCAGGAGAAATGACACACTTGCTTTGGTCTGCAGGCGGCCTTCCTGTAGCTGCTGTTGATGTCCTTAACAGTGATTCAGCCGTTCGTCCAGTAAGGCAAATTCCAGGAGTTATTTTTGATTTGACACACGATAATGTTACTCCAAGCTTTGATCCATTAACAATTTCAACAGCATATTCAATGACATGCTCACCATGCGCCTCAAATAGAGGTTATGATGATATGCTTTCTTTTGTTCCTTCTGTTGTTGACGAATTTCGTAAATATCCATTATCAGAAGAAAAAACAGCATTTCAACCATTTAGAAAAATCATTAATGATTTGCATCAGGAAATGGCTAACAAGAATATGAATGAAATGATGACAAGATATTATGGGAACCTTGTTTCAATTTTCAGATGCAATTCTAGCACAGGTGAAGGTGTATGGACAATTGTTCGTCTTCCAGGAAAGAAAATCGAAGCTAAATCTCTACCATATCCAGCCCCAATTGATAGCTTGGTATTTGAAGGTAAAATTTTGGAAGTTACAAAGGATTTCCAATCTGATAATCCAAAGAATCCAATTGTTCCATCCAACTGCAAGATATTCTTGAATGAAGATATTAAGGAAATCAAAACTGTGAAACTCCTTGAGAAAGAAATTGAATTAACAGATTTCCAAGAAGGAACTGCTCTTGTTTTCAGAACCAAACTTCCAAATGATATTATTGAATTTACAAAAACAATTACAACTGAAAAATTATACAATAAATTCAAGCCAATTGTTAAAAACATTGGTATCATCGAACTTGCTGTTCTTCTTTTCCGTTGTAGCGATGAAGAATTTTCATCTCTCGGACATGGGCCATTCAACTTCCCTAACTTTGGTCCATCTTTCTATGCAGGAACAATGGGTATCGAAACATCTTTTAAGTTTGCAGCCTTATCTGAAGAAGGAATGAATTCACCAGTTTTTGGAAATATTAAAGAAGGAAATTGGCTCATTGATTTCATGTCTGGCAGACTTTATCAGAACCCAAGACTTATTCAACTTGAAGCGCCATTCACAGAAGAATGCAAATCTCTTGAAAAACTTCCACGCTTTTTGATTCCAAGATACTTAGATCGTATTGTTCGCGGATTAAACCAAGCAGCAGTTGAAACAATTTGTGAACACTGCTCACAATTCATTCAAAACGGTGATGATTTTGTTAAGAGCCTAGCCGTATCAGCAGCTTCATTCTTCACACCTGTTAAAAATGCTCAACTTGTTCATCCAAACTTACAACGTGCATTTGTTGATCTTGTCACAAGGATGGATACATCAACAGCAGCAGGATTCCCACACTTTTCATCTGGCTTCATGAGATCATGGGGAAGAGATACAATGATTGCCTTAAGAGGTCTTTTCTTAGTCACTGGACGTTTCACAGAAGCACGTGATCAACTTGTTGCCTTTGCAGCATGCCTTCGTCATGGTCTTATTCCAAACCTTCACGATGGAGGAATGAACCCACGTTACAACGCAAGAGATGCAACATGGTGGTTCCTTCAAGCCCTTCAAGAATATGCTATAATGAGTGGAGAAGGAGGCAACGTTTTTAATATCTTAGTTCCACGTCTTTTCCCAACAGACAATCAAATTGAATTCAACCGCAACTGGCTTCATAAGAAGAATCGTCCAATTGTAACAATGGGTGACATTGTTTTCGAAATCCTTAATAAGCATGCAAATGGTATTCATTTTGTTGAATGGAATGCAGGTGGACAAATCGATTCCGTTATGACAACAGATGGATTTAGCATCGATATTATTACAGACTGGTCAACAGGTTTCATCATTGGAGGAAATCAATTCAATTGTGGAACATGGATGGATAAGATGGGATCATCTGAAAAGGCAGGCAACAAAGGACATCCAGCTACATCAAGAGATGGTGGTGATGTTGAAATCATTGGTCTTTTAGAATCAACACTTCGTTGGCTCAATGAATGCTCAAAGAATGGAACATTCACACACGATGGCGTTCTTGTTGAAGCAACACAACAAAAAGTTACATGGGAAGACTGGTCAAATCTTGTTTGTAACAACTTCGAAACATGGTTCTATATACCAGCCAATCCAAAACAAGACAAAGATTACTTCATCGATGAGCAATTTGTCAATCTTCGTGGAATTTACAAGGATACAATTGGTTCAGCTAAAGAATTTACTGATTATCAATTCAGACCTAATCTTGTCGTTGCAATGACTGTTGCACCAGAATTATTTGATCCAGTTCATGCAGTCAGATGCCTTAACCTTGTCGAAGAAAGGCTTGTTGGAAAGATCGGAATGAAGACTCTTGATCCATCTGATTCCAAATATCGTCCATATTACAGAAACAGTGAAGATACAACAGATTATGACACTTCTTGTGGATTCAACTACCACAATGGTCCTGAATGGGTCTGGCCAGTTGGATACTTCTTCAGAGCATCAATGAGATTTAAGAGAGGTGTTACACCAAGAATGAAACAGATGCTTTCCTTCATCAAGAAAACACAGATGAACTCTTGGGCTTGTGGACTTCCTGAACTTACACAAAAAGATGGTGAAGATTGTGGTGACGGTTGCCAAAATCAAGCCTGGTCTGTTTCTTCAATTTTAGATGTTCTCTATGATTATAGCCTTTACTCGGAAAAAGATGTTGAACAATGGGACAGTCAAATCAAAGAAGATTCTGAAAGCGACGAATAAATTCTTTCTATTTAATAAAATTTAATAATAAAGTAAGCATTTTTAATATAATGATTTTCTATTTTGTTATTAAGATATAGGTTTGTAAAAGTTTTGTGCTATGTTCGGAGGCTTTTTTTAAAAAAAAAAAAATTGAATCTTCCAAAATGATTCTTGCCGCTAGGCTTCTTATTTTCCGTTTTTCGAGATCGATAATTGACACACTTTTTAATATTTATACACTGATACTCGAGGTCAATTTCAGAGATCGAGATTTTTAATTCTCATTTTTCATATCAATTATTTCATGTAAACTTTTTGATAATTTAATGATCGTTCTTTTTCCTCTAAAAAGTTTACTTGATACGCAAGAGCATTGTTTTCCATCATTATTAATTGAAAAAGATATTAATTTTGAAAGAACCATAAATAAAGCGCAAGGTTTTTGAGGAGATCCAAAAGTAATTTTATTTTCATATTCAAGATTAATGCTTGTTCAACAGCACTGTACCGAATACAATTGAAAATTTCAAAACTTTTCCATTTTTCTCTCATATAGATCTTATAAAAATGGAATAGTTATGTCTGAAGAAAATTCTGCTGCTATTAATGGAATAAATAACGAACCTTTTTTCATATATTGTCATCTCAAAAATCATCTTTCAGATTATTCTTTACCTTGTCGTTAATTCTTTCATTATAATCCTATAATAACTTTTTTCAAATTGAATTTCATCAGCCTTATTTGAGAAAAATAAAGGTTATTGAAAATAGAATTGATTCAACAATTGCAACCAAAACTGAAAAACTCCATATGCTGTTATAGATCCAAAATATTAGATAAAACGTTCGATAAATTATATGCAATATAATTTAAAAACTGGAATGTCAGCAAAAAGGATTACTAAATTTCAATGAAGAAATATGCAAGTATTAAAATTGCATTAGTGTTGCTCATGACACATTTCAACAGTATACAAAAGAAAAACCAGATATTAAATAGCTTATACAGTTTTATTTATAATATTTTGAAAGCAAACTTTTATAATCTTACAAAAAAAAAAAAAAAAAAAAAAAAAAAAAAAAAAAAAAAAAAAAAAAAACAAGAAACTTATATTTCTGTGAAAACCGTTTAAATTGTGGTACATTTTAGTCAATTGAATCTAAAATAGTATATCTAAAACAAGAAAAAATAATTATATGTACTTTCTTGAACGCATTGCAAATCTCTTAATTAGATTTCTTCTTTGTTCTTCAATCAAAAATGAACAATGGTTTTTTGAAAAGATCTCCAAATATAATAAATTTCATCGATGGATTGTTAAAAAAATTTTATGATAAAATATTAGTAGTATAAAATAGGATGTGTGGCCTCAACTTTTGCCACATCAAATTATGGTCGAGCTACGCCAAAATAACGCCTTGAGAGAGCCCATCAATATGGGCGAGAACCTGGAGATCCTCCCTTAGAAGCGACGGATAACTCATAAAATTGGAAACGGCTTACTGTTGGTTTCGATAATATAGAAGAAATTCATGTAAACGCTGTGGAAATTGGATATCTACTAACCAAAAAGACCCATTTAAGAAGCATAAGAAAAGTTGTTTCTGATTCTCAATCAGTAATGACATAAGCTTCTTTCGATATTGATACATAGGGATATGAATTTATATTGCTTTACTATATTAGATTTAAATATTGATGAAGCAAAAGAATTATTTCCACCAATATTTCATTTATTATCATTTTTTGCAAATTCGACAATTTTTATGTCTTTTAAAAGGAATAGAAATAGTTGTTCTGTACCTTCATATACTCATTTAGGTCTACCGTCAAATTTACTAACATTCCAAGCCATCAAATTGGCCACACCTTATATATTGAAAATTAAAATCATCATGAAATAAATTGAAAAGACATAAATTCAAACTGATTCAACAGCATTAAATGAATAACAAGTTGATTTATTTTAGTAATGGCAATTTAAAATTTTGTACATAGTAGAGTACCCATCGTTGTTTACTTATGCCAGTCAACATTTTGAACCAAAAACTTTTTGCCATAAATTAATCTAATATTTTAATATTTTTTTTACATTGATTCAAAAAGCTACCAAATTCAACACAAAATTGAATTTCATAATTTTTTTTTATTGATCAAGCTTTTTACTGATATTTATATCGGTTTCATTTATCAAATTATACGATCGTTACCTATATCAAAATATTTGTTGATATTTGATAGCGAATTTTCGAGATATAACAAGTTAAACAATTGAATCACTTTTTGAAATAATATCATTTGAATAGTTTATTTTTTAACGTACTTAAAATCTAATCTTCAATCATTATTTTATCTTCTTGATGATTTTTTTGCAGCTATTGCATTCCCTTACATCTTTTTTCAAGTAAAAGTATTTTCATCTGATTATCTTCTTTTTTATATTCTTAAAACAATTAACAAGTTAATCCCAAAATATTTTCTTAAATTCAATTTTTTTCAAATGATACGTTATAATCTTCTGAACTTTTTTTGTAAACTTTAGAAATATTTTCTCCAAAATCTAAGCTTCAATTTTACTAATTTTTAGTTTACTTTTTAATTTTATTTTGAAAATATAAAGCTAAGCATATGAAAAAGATCAAGCTTGGCATTTATGAAGAGTCGACTCTTCAATTTGGTACAAGATCAATTGGATGCGTTTTTCCGATCAATGCCCACGAGATGATAAGTACGACAACTCGAGAAATTCGACGATTTGAAGGCGAAGAAATTAAAGAATGCGTCAAATTTCCATTTTCTTGCGCATGTTTCATTTCTGGAGTTGGTTTTGTAGCTGCTCATACAGTTTCTGGCTCTGAAATTTGGATTATGCGATCAAGCGATCTTTCACATCCAATATTAACAAATTACAAAACCGGACATACATGCGTTTATCATATGATATATTCACCAAAATCCAAATCTATCATTACAATTGGCTCAGGAATCAAAGTTTTTAAAATATCATGGCAACAAAAAGGATCACATTTTTTTTCATCTAATTTTGAAGTAACGATTACACTTCGATCAGAATTTGCTGAAGATTATGATGCATCACTTTTAAATCCACCACCATTTGATGAAGAAAACGAGCGTTTATTTCTTCCCACATCAGAAGGGATTTGCGCTTTTAATCTTGATGGAGATTTATTATCATTTGTTTCCAAATTACCAGCTGATAACAATACATCTTATTCATTTTGTCCCCAAACAGGAAAAATATTATCATTTGATCCCGTTGATGGTCTTTGTTTATGGAAGAAAGATGGAACGATTGACAAACGAATTACAGTTACAAGCATTATAATAATTGGCCTCAGGTTTATTGATTCTGAGAATGTTATTTGCCTAAATACGTCCTATTCGCTTTATTTACTCAACATAAAAACAGGAAATATTTTTGAATGCTTTACATCTCCTCCCTTTACTCGATTGACCCGATTTTCATCGTTTCAACTTCATTACAAACCTTATGTTTTCATGTGCTATGGCAACAATCTCACCACTTTGCGGATAAATGCGTCATGGACAGTATTTTCGTTAGGAATAATTCGAGCTCGTTCAATTCAGAGGCATTCAAAATTGAATAAAGCGGCCCGTATATTAGTTTTAACAGACAATTCATTTGTGAAATTATTTAATCCAAAGAAAAGTTGCCTTCTGACTTCAGCTACTCCATCCAAGCCAATCTATCCTTCCTCTTACTTCTACGATAGAGGCATCTATCTTTACTACACGCAAGACACTCTTTATCGGAAATATTTGAGTCACATAATTGAAATTGATTCAGATAATCCGTTTACCGATTTTCTCTATCTTTTGTATGAAGATGGCACTATGTGCAAATTTGACGCAAATACGTCGCCTGCTGTTGAAATTTGGACAAAAGATTTGAAAGCGCATTTAATGGCCGTTATTTTATATAAAGGCGTTTGGCGCTATGCCATTTCACACCTGCATGGAATGCTATCTTTTGTTGAGACCGACACTTTTGAGAGAGTCAAAGAAATCTCATTTGCTAGAAAAGCGGCCAGATTCATGTTCTACAGTTATACGTTAAATTGCCTTATTTTTTTTATGAATAAATCAATAAAAATTTTTGATTTACAAACAGAGCTAGTCAAATTTAAATTAAAAAAAGAGCCACCAAACGTTGCTTATTTGTTCGGTGATATTCTTTACTTAGGTTACCAAAATGGAGATATAATTAGATATAAGATTATTAAGTGGTCACTTCAATTCGTGGAACCAGAAGTAATGACGAAGCCACATAGCGATGTTGTTACATCTGTTGACTTCTCGCCCAATTATTATGTGTCTTCGTCGCTCGATATGACATGCGTTATCTGGAATTATTTCCATAGTAAAATAATTCAGTTAAAGGTGCCATTTCCTATCTATTCGGTTGCTTTTCATGGCGTGAAACGGCACTTGTTGATAGGATCAAGGGATTCGCTGATGATATTACAAGGTAATCTTTTGTTCGGCGATGAGAATTGGGATCCTGAGTTAATTGGCCTTGATAGTTATGATCTTCTTGATGACATTCTTGATCCTCGCTTGATAGCCGAACAAAATGTAAAGAGGAAGACAGAGGAAGCTAAAAAGGAAGTGGAGACCGTTAAGCGCTTTGAAAAGTCAATCATCAACAGTGTAAAGAAAAAGGCTTTGAGAGACGCTTTCGACAAGCTGAAGAGAGATCAAGATGAATTGATTGATAAATTTAATAAGGAAACAACTCTCGGAGCAGCTGCACAAACACCAGAGGCACGTCAGAGGACAGTTGATCAGATGCTTCAATTACTGGACCTCGCAATTAACCAGGAGAATCAATCAAAAGAGAATGCGATTAAGAACGCTCGCCTTTTCATTGAGAAAAATGAAGAAGATAAAAAAATCGCTCAAAATAAAGAATTGAATGAAGAGGAAGAAGAAGAGGAAGTCAGAATTGAGAAGGAAAAAACAGTTTCTAAAAATTCAACTAAACCAGCAAAATATATTTCTGGTGCAGAATTTATTAAAAATCAACTTGAAATCGATAAAAAAAGTAAAAAATCTGGAAAAAGAAAACCCAAAAAGAAAAAAAATAATTCAAAAGATAAAGAATTGAATGAAAATGAAAATGAAATCAAAAAAGAAAATGAATCAAATTTACTTGAAATATTAAATTCAAAAACACAAAAACTTACAAAATCTCCAAATAAGAAATCTAAAGTTGAATTCGATATATCAAAGATGAATTTCGCTGATTGTACAACTGAAAATATTGAAAAAAATAAAGAGGAAGTGAAATATGAAAATAGTGAAAATGAAGTTGAAAGTGAAGTAGAAAAGAAAAAGAAAAAATCAAAAGGAAATAAAAAATTAAAAAAGGCAAAATCACTCTCGAAAATCAGTGGAAGTTCATTGTCTAAAGACAGTAGTCAAATTCAACTAACCGAAAAGACGATAACAACATCAACAATTTTTCAAAAGAAAAAGAATCAATCAAAATTAAGTAATAAAAGTTTAAAAAGCGCAGATTCACGTGATAGTATTAGTCCAATTAAGAAAAAAAAGATATCAAAACATAATTCTAAGCTAAGTATCCAAACTAATGATAATTCGCAATATGATGGTTCAATTGAAACTATACAAAATCTTACTAATGATCAAGATCAACAATTGCAAGATGATAATGTTAATGAATATAACCAATTCACCGACTGTATTTTTATAGATGATTTTGGAAAAATAGTTAAGAACTCTAATGTCTATTTGAATGAGTATGGTGAATATATTGATGCTTTTGGAGAAGTTTTAACCAAGGTCAACACGTTTGTTAACAAAAAAAATCAAAAACAAATACAAAATGGATTAATTGTTTCTGAAGATGACCAATTAATAAATAAAAGAGGACAAAAAGTAGATATAGAAGGCGAATCAATAACGGAAATCGAGAACATTTGTTACTCAGATGCCGGATGCCAATCTAACGATTACATATTCATGCAAAGGTCAATCAAACACAGAATCCACAAAATTAAAAAGTTCTTCCATCCCAAAAACCAACGCTATAGGTCATCAACTCCTCCTCCAGTCCTCTGGAACACTCAAACAAAATCTCAGCCCATCCGACCAAATAACGATTCAATACCCATAAATACAGAAAACTGTCTACCGATAAACAATTTTTTATTGCACCATATTGATTCACAATCACGCTCAAAGAGAAGCCGGACACCTCCTCAGTTTCGCACACAAAAAATAGCTAACAATGACTACTCGATTCCACAGCCAAATTACGTGCTAGACTGCGATGCGGTCCTCTCAATTTATGGCAGAGGACACACCGAGCTACTTCCTCTCATATTTAGGCTCGTACGCGAAGGGTCTGTTTCGCCATCTAGAATTCCAGTCCCGTCTCCTCTCAGAGAGAAAGATAGACAGGGCCGAACCAATGCAAAGACACCGAAAAGAAAGAAAAGCGCCAGTCCACCGTCACACAAGCTAAGCAAGACAAAGTCGAGCATAACCTTCGCCGGCACACCAAACCGCAGCGAGATAAGGCCAGCGTACAGCTCTCCGCAAAACATGACCTTGAGTAAGTCTGGCTCTCTGCCCAGATACAGCCAATCACCACCACGAGCCAAACCTCCAGCGAGCCACAAAAACACACAGAGATATGAAATCCAGCAGAAAAGTGAGATCGAAAAAGATCATGAAGCCAGCATAAAAAGCGAAAACCAAGAAGCCATTGATAAAGATGGAAATCAAGAAGTCAATAGAAAAATCGAAGACAACGAAAGTTTGGTCAATAATAATGCAAAATGGGAGAATACTGAAACCAATAGAAATAGTGAAAATGGCGAGAATTTAGAAGACGATGAAATTTCAGAGAAGGCCAATAGTGAAGGTGATGATGCAGATGAAACCACAGAAAGCCAGTCTAATGAAAAAGTCATCATAGATGACAATTCAGCAGATGATGAAGAAGAGCACAGTGAAGACGTAGCCCTAGGCGAAGCTAAGAATGAACTTCATTCTGTCACTTTTTCTCTTCCAAATCAGATCATGCAAGAGCCAACGAACAGGCCGACGCCTCCCCGCCAGTCCTACGATGACCACGAAGTGTTCAAGCGCGACTACAGGTCAAATTCACCACAACCGCCCAAACCGCCATCACAACAGCATCAGCCAGTACACGAGGATCCAGTGCGTCGCCGGGCACCGCGGAGGAACGTCATCAGCACTACTTTCCAGTTCACTTCATCCGAGATCTACGAAGAAGGGAGGGACACAAGAGGCTCTCGTAGATTTTCAGTGCGTAAACGGTCGGACAAAGAAAGCGAGCTTATAAAACAGAAGCGTCTAAATCAGCAGAAAAGTGACAAAAACGCCAAATTTGAATGGCTTGGTGTTCCTGTCTACCAAAAGGACAAGAGAAACGCGTGCATGCCTCCCAAAGACCACGTGGAAGACTGCTACCCAACGGCTCTTAATCAGAGAGGAAAAAAGTTCGAGCCACCTGATCATATCACTTCACATGAACAAAATAAACGGCTCAACAATAGTGACAACAGTGATGAAGAGAAAAGCGATTTTAATGAAGAAGAGAAGGTGACTAAATTCAAAGCAACAAGATCTACAAGAACTACTCCAAACTCGCTGTCAATGGCGCGTTACTATGGTGACAAAAGTGTTAGTAAATGCACGAAATCAATTATCGATTATACATATCTTCTCGAACCTGGGGCTGTCGAGGAGCCAATGGTTGCTGAAGAGGTTACTAAGAATTCCAGTGATAAGGACGATATACTTTTCTCACTGAGAGCGATGTTTCCCAAAACTAATCAGATGGCGATGATGATACAGACACCAAATTCAATTCGGAATACGAGGTACTCAACACCACTGCAAGAATATTCAAATGAGTACGCCAAAACTTCCCGATCGAAAAATATAAAAATCAAAAAGAAGAAAAGAAACAAAAATACTTTCTCGTTGAAGAAATAAGTCATTTTTTTTATTCAATATTTTTGAATGCTGCATGCTTAATATATATTACAATTAATGTTTGTTAATATGTTTATTAAACTGTTTGTATATATTAATATTTTTTTTATAAAGATCTTTCAACGTAAACTATTTAAAAAAGTAGCACTTTTTGAATTCACTTTTTGTTAGAAGGTTGTTTATTACGTATTTCACTTTGCGTATTTTCATTATTTTTCATGATAATACTTCATTATGTGCTGCTCCAAAAGGCCTTAAAAGCAAACTTCACTTATATCCAGTTTTCATTGTCAATTTGAATAACGAATTGCTGTTTCAACAAGAGTTTTATCTTTAGAACAGGAAGTGATGGTTCTAATGACTTCAAAGCAAAAATAAACTCAAAAGCTTCCAATTCAACTTCAAGTGCGGATCATTCTCTGCACATTTCCAATTGATTCTTTATGAAAAAGGTTTGTTCCTTTTCTATATCAAATTCAAATGGTCAACGATCAAAACCAATTGAAATTACTCATTATATATTTGATCCAAATAAAGAAGAAAGTGAAGGATCAAATGGCGGAGGTCACATTGAAGCCTCAATTGGTGGCGATTTTTACTACATTCAATAACATTGAATCTTTCAATACCAATAATTGCAACTTTAAGAATAAATGGACCGGTTATACTTCTTGACACAAAGTGATTAGCCAAGACGCCTAATTGGGCTCACAAATTGTAAATAAAAAGCAGAGGAGATGAAAAACGAATTTGCTGAAGGGTTTGGATAAATATTTTGCCACAGCATTTTATACTTATTTATGAATATAAATATACACTTTTTATGAAGATTTAGTCCTTCAATTTTGAGAAAATAGGTTGGCAATATATGATGTGATTTCATGACCGTTTGAAGATACTTGAATATTATTAAAAAATTAATAATAATATTATTATAACTAGATGAAATAATATTTCAAAATAGTTTAATTTTAAATATTCTTTGAAATATTGCCAAAACAATTTTTTTGGTAATATTTTTCTTAAATATCTTTTTATAATTTTCACCCGGTATTGAGTTACATAAATATTTATTCATGTAATAAATATTAAATCCATAAACATGCTTTTTAAAAAAGAATATTATATAGAATATCATAAAAAAATCAGTTATTTATAAAGCTATATATTAAACGATCATATTCTATTCATATTTTCAATATATCAGAATATTTGAATTTAATATTATTCAAATTATCTAAAAAATTAAATAGGCAATAAGTTCTTCAAAAAAGAATATTTTTGATTCGTTTCGATTTATTCAATAATTATTTTTGAATAATTTGATGTTGTAAACATAGATTTCGAATATCAAAAGCTTAATGCTATCATATTTTTATTTGATACATTGTATTAAAGATTACATAAAAAAGAGAAAACCATATAATAAAATATTGTAAAATAAATTAAGTGTAGCAAAAAGTTTAGCTGTTCAAAATAAAAAGCATGCAAATAATTATGCATTTCATATATCTCAATCAATAAATGTAGAATGAATAAAAATTTAATATTATTTTAATTATACCACTTATTAAAATGATAGATATTCATATAAAAAACTTCTATAATAAATCTTTAGAGAATTTTTGAGGAAAACTTTAGTTTTAAAAAACTTTTTCAGAGATACAGAATATTTTAAAATGTAAATTTTCCAAAATTACAGGAGAAATTTTTAAATTAAAACATGAATTTATAAATTATAATAGATATAAAATTAATATAATATATTAATGATTCAATTCTTTCTGCAAAAAATTTAATATGATCCAAAATATGATCAAAATGTACGTTTATTTTATATTTAACGTATTTTTCAAATTAAACACAAATATCTTGGAAAATTTTAAAATCTATTGATATAATTATAATTTATATAACAAAAAAATTTTTAAAACATACATATTTATCAAAAAAGTAAGATTTACTATTTGCAATGAATTGGAAAATCAATTTAATTTAATATTCAAACGCTTAAACAAAATGGCTTTTAGTTTCGCCAGAAAATATTTTTGCTATTTAAAATATATTATTTAACAAATTTATTTTATTTTTTATTTTTACTTAAATACTTACATAAAAAAAGATTCACATCATTTTTTTGGATCAAAGTGTCAAAAAAACGAAAATTAGGCAAAATTAAAATGGCTTAAATTTTTTATCTAGAAAAAAAATTCACAAATTCATAATATTTTTATTATGAACATGTTATGTCTTATCAATGCTTAAAAAATCTCGATACCGGGTGATCTGTAAATTTTTTTTTGCGTTTGAAGTTTTGTGAAAAAATTGATGTTTTTTCGTTTTCATATGATCAACATTGATTTATTAGTTTCCGATCAATGATCTAAAAACAACTTAGGATATTAATACTTATTTTCTATTTCTTTTAAATCAGTCACTGCCAGATCACGAAAAAGGGTATCTAAAAAATTGAATTTGTCACCTCATTTTTTCGAAAGGTAGGCTAGTTATAACAAATTTAAGAGAATATATTAGTTAGCGCATTAATTATCTATCGAATGGCATATATATTGTTTGCCATAATTGCATATTTATAAAATGCATCTCCTCTTAAAAAGCTAACGATGCAACAACAACAAAAACACCATTTCACATAATATTGATATAAATAAACATCAAGGAGTATATGCTAAAATATACTAATTCTTTCTTTTGGACAATTTATATTATGGTTCGAGAATAGTTCATAAAACCGTTTATTTTTTAATCAAAAAGTTTACCGACCTCTGAAAAATATGCATTAATCTCGAACCATATATTTAAACATCAGTTTAAATATAAACTTTACAATTTTGAGTTTTAGAGTAATTCTAAAAACCTTTAAATCTTCAGAAAAAACCTTATACTTCTTGAGAGAGCTCTCAATTGTTTTCAAAAAGTTCATTTATATTAGTAAATATATATCATAAATATATCTTGTTAAAAATTTTGATTAATGGTTTTAAATCAGGAAAAATTTATTCATATATATATATAACTTAGAATTACCAAATTTTTTTAATGATTTTAATGTTTTTTTTTTTTGTAAATGGAAATATTAGATTTTAAAAAAAAGATAATAATAATAATTCAAGATGATTTTCAGATAAGATTAATTTTTATTAAGAAATTGCTGCAAAATATTTCTACATTTTGCATATTGCAAAAATATGTTGACTATGAAAAAGATTTTTGCCATCAATTAGGTATTAAGTCATCCAAATGGTACAAAGAGTGTTTTATTTTTCTTCTGTTTTGTGGAAAAATTAGTTTTAAGAACATTTTTGATTTCAAAACATGTTAAGATTCTTCAATATTACTGAACAATGCATCAACTATATCATATTGTACCATTATATTGACTTATTTGTGCTTCCAACCTTTTAAAATCCTGTATATCTGAGAGAGATCTTATTTGATTTCTATAAAAAACAATAATAAACGCTCTTTTTTTATTCAAATTTTATTAGAAAATATCGTCAATCTATTCAATTTAATATTATACTAATAATAGAAAATTTCAATTTTTATCAAAAAAATTGAATATATTTTCTTAATTTTTTGAAAATCGTATCAATTAGTATAAGGTTAAATTGAGAGAAGTATAAGGTTTTTATAATTACTCTATTAAAGTCAAATTATTATTCAAATTTGAAAATGCTGACCTAATAATGCTTTCAATTATTTTTATGACATGTTATATAAAAAATAATATAAAAATGTCTGTTGAAGCATTCTTAGAAAAAATGACCAAAATACAAAAAAGTATTTTAGAATTTATTGAAAATGAGGATGATGAAGAAGAGAATTTCCTAATTCTTGTTGAATTGTTTACCAAACTCAAGATATCAGAAGATCCAATTATTCTTTAATCCGTACTTCATATTATATTGAACATATCGAACAATCATTATCGTTCACACAATTTCCTTGGCAAGCTTGAACGAATTCTCATGCATTTTTCAGTCAAAATTAAAAAAAAATTTCGCAACAAAACTTTTCAATATTTTTCAAAGCACCAAAAAGATTCTACTTTTTCTGAATAAGAACAAGTTTATCAAAATTGATGAATTTCTTACAATCATCCTCGCCAACAACAAGTATAAAAACAGGAAATATCTTCAATATTTCTATCCTGAATTGGAAAAGTTTATTAATAACGTACTCGATCAACAAATAAAAAAAGAAATTCCTGAAAATTCTGAAGAAATGCGCGAAATCGGAGAAAATGAAAACCACATATGCGAACTTATAAGAAAAGATATGATTGAAGATTTCATTACTTATGTAAATCGAAATAAATTGGAACTTGATTTAACGGTTGACAATTCAATTTTTGAGACGAATCCGTAATTAATATTGAAAAAGCCATCATTAATTGAATATTCTGCTTTTTTTGGATCTTTTCAAATTATTAAATATTTGTTTTGTAATGGTGTTGAAATTCCATCAGATTTGATTTTTTACGCAATTCACAGTCAAAATCCTGAATTGATTTATTTTTTTAAAGAAAATGAAAGAATTCAAGAAAACATTCTGATTGTGTCGATTTAATTTTCTTCTTTCACAATTCATAAATCATTAATTAGTGTATGCATGCTAAATGGTTTCAGTATAAAAACTCATTCAACTAACAGCTTCGATTGTGATGCAGCACTTTTATATGAAGTCGAGTTTTTTTTTTTTTTTGATTTCAGATTCATGATTCTCTATTTCAGAAGACCAAATGATTGATGGCTGGCAATTGCTTTTTTTTTTTTTTTTGATTTCAGATTCATGATTCTCTATTTCAGAAGACCAAATGATTGATGGCTGGCAATTGCTATTTTTTTTTTTTTTTTTTGATTTCAGATTCATGATTCTCTATTTCAGAAGACCAAATGATTGATGGATATTGTTATTTTTTTTTTTTTGAAAACCTTAATGGCCTTGAACCTCATTTAAGTGCTTTATAATCCAAAAATTTCAAATATATCATTTCTTGTATGTGCTTCAATGATATCTTTAACGTCAAAAGTCGCACACTTGCTAATTTGCGTGCCCATTTCAAATTCACTGAAATCAAAAAGATTATTTATGAGAAGCCTTTTTAGTATATAAACAAAACAACTATTAAACTATTTTAAATAAATATTTATTAACAATGATGTACTTAGCAGAAATATTTAATTAGCTAAGAGTGTATTTTATTATTACTATAATTATATTTTATGATTACAATTGAAATATTTTTATTGCATCATATAACACCGCTTTTTATGGATTTAAAGCAAGAGCAAACCAATATGTATGAATTTTATCATTTCAGGCTATTGTATTGCTAATATTACATTTAATTTATACTTGCAAATAAAATTTGAAAAAATGAACAAAACAATTCAAAGACTCTCACCAAATATCAATTTATTTGATGAACTGGTAAAAATATGCGATAATCTTTTTAATAACATTTTCTCTGATTTTGACAATTTTTTTTTTTATTTTTTATATTAATATGATGGACGATTGCTCTTCATTATCTGATGATATTATAATAATAAAATTATTAATTATAATCAATTAATTTTTTTTTGTTTACTTTAAACAGTCAGGGCGGCATTTGGTAAATTTCCATTTGCCGTCAATTTTCTCTGCTGTAATTGTCTGAGCCATTTCAAAAGTTGATCGTGGATGGTCTGGTGATGTAACATCAAGACGTGTTTTTGCTTTCAACTCGGCTGAGTTTCCATTTATTGTAATTTCGAGGTAGGTTGTTTCACCAGAGTGATATGTGATCACTTTTTTTTCAACAATTTCAAGCCACTCCTTTTTTGTTTGCTTATCTCCATTTGCATGAAAAAGTTCAATTGAATCAGACATGACAGGATCCATTATCTTCGGATCGCCATTGACCATTCCTTGAACCAAATCATCAAAACATTTTGCAAGTTGAACTGTATCAGACATTTTAATGAATGATTTGAATTTTTAATCAAAAACTATACTTTTTTATTCTTCTTTCGGAATTGAATTTTTCAGAGGAAAAAGTACGATTTAATTTTCAATTGAATTTTACGATTTATTCAGAAAAATTGAATTAGTTCAGAGAATAATCTTTTCATATTTTAATTCATACATTTGGCATATGTATTTAATAAATATGTGTATTTTATAAAAAATCTTCAATCATGAAAATATAATCATGATAATCATTAATATTTCACATATATAAAAAATGCAAATACATTTATTATTGTGTTGAAAAAATATGAAATATCATGACAATTAATAATATTTTTTCATCATTTCTTTTTATCATTAAATATTTACATATTTGAAAAAAGAATATGTTTAATTGCATATTTTATTATTAAAAATAAATGCATATGTTGTTCTAATACATATGAGATAATCATTTTTGATATTTATATGTATATATATATTGTTATTTTGTTTTATAAATTTCCTAAAATACCAACCTAATTTACTTTATATTGAAGTAAAAACTGTTTTTTATATAATAAAATTTCATTTTTTTTGAAAATAAATAATATGTAAATTTACATAATAAATATTTACATATTTGATGATGAATGAAATATGAATAAATTAAAGATATTGAAATGCAAAATAGATTTATTACAATTTTATGAATCATATCATTAAATAACATAAAATTAGTTTTTTTTTGTTTTTGATTGATTTATTATATTCTTTTGAAAATTGGGATTTTATTTCACAGAAAAAGTTGAACTTTTCCAATAGGAAAAGAAAATTTTGAATATCCCTATTTGAAAATATTTTCATCCGAATTTGAATTACTAAAATACGATTTTTTTATGCTTTTTTTGAATGATTGTGTTTAAATTTCTTAACTTTCATATACAAGAAACAAATCAAATAAATAATGAAACATGATCATGCGAAAAACTAATTTAAATTTGAAAAAATAACATCATATAATATATGAAATATAATATTATCTGATATAATTGCATTTTAATGAATTATGCATTTAAACACAATTATAATAGTATTTTATATATTCAAATCATATAAATCAAAAAAAAAATATTGATATGAATCATCATTTACAAAATTTTAAAGACATACTGAAGCATATCACATTATCAAGCTAAAAACATTTAAAAACGATACAATTATTTTGAAATAAATCACACACTGATCAAAATACGATAACTTAACAAATCAATTCAATTTTTTTCTGTTAATCTATTCAATTTAATTCAATTAAAATCCAAAATGAATTCATATCACTTTTATATGAAGCAAACATATGTAACATTAAACAATGGAGCCAAAATTCCCCAATTTGGCCTCGGCGTTTTTATGATCAATGGCGATGAAGAGACTGAGAAAGCCTGCCTCGAAGCATTCAAATGTGGCTATCGTCATATCGATACAGCACATGCATACCAAAACGAACGAGGCGTTGGATCGGCTGTTAAAAAATCTGGTCTCAAAAGAGAAGATGTTTGGATCACTTCAAAGCTTTGGCCACACGAATATGGAGAAGGAAAAACAACAACAGCAATAGATAAAATGTTAGCACGCTTACAAACAGATTACATTGATCTTCTCTTGCTTCATCAGCAATTTGGCGACTATCTTGGCGCATGGAAGGATATGGAAAAGGCAGTTCAAGCGGGAAAAGTCAAAACAATTGGACTTTCTAACTTTGAGAGTGACAGATTAGAAGAAGTTTTGAAAGCTTCTAAAATTAAACCAGCAGTTTTACAAGTTGAATGCCATCCTTACTATCAACAAGATAATTTGAAGAAAAGAATTAGCGCATATGACATGAAAATTGAGAGCTGGTATCCAATTGGACATGGCGATAAAAAACTTTTGGAGGAGCCAGTTATTGTTGAAATTGGAAAGAAATATAATAAAAATTCTGTTCAAGTCATTTTAAGATGGCAAATCCAAGAAGGAAACATCGTCTTTCCAAAATCAACAAATCCTCAACATATCAAGGACAACATCAACATTTTCGATTTTGAATTGACAGCAGATGAAATGGCTAAGATGAAAAAGCTTGATTGCAACAAAAGATATTTCACACTTGGTTTAGAAGAACAAGAAAAACAGTTATCTCAATTCACACCAGCTGATTGAAGTTTTTTTTTTTGATTAAAAAACAAACTTTAAAGTTTTTCAATTATTTAACCATAGTTTTTTTATCTTTTAAAATATTATTATTAATTTTAATATTTAAGTATTCTAATAATATGAATTTTTTTGATATTAATTGTATTAAATTTTTGTATATTCGTATTTAATTATTATTTTCAACTGTATTGAATTTTGTGAAAAGCTGAAAATTGAATTCAATTGGTAAATCGGTATAACTTTTTGAGATATACAAATCACTCAAAAAGTTATAAAAAAATTATGAAAAATACATCACTTATCTTTTATATAATTTACTATTTAGCAAAAAGTTATGATTTTCAAACAAAAATTACAAACAAAATTTGAATGATTCAATAGATTTTTTGATTGAAGAGTTTCAATCAAAAAATTAAGTCAAAAACGATGAACAATTTAATGTATAAACAGTCCCTTCAATTGTTTAAATCAATCACATATGTTCTCAAAAAAGCTTCTTCAACCCATTGCTAACTGGCCAAGAGACTCGAAAATACCTATATGCATTGCTTGCGACATCGGGGGCACAGGCACAAATGTTCGTATTAGCAGCTTTTATGACGAATCTAAATTTATTGATTTTCCTAAATTTAAAGCTCAACGTTCAAGCGATCTCATAAATGGACTTCATTATATTTCAAAACAATTACGCGATTTAGTTCCAAATTCCTTTTGCCGTGGTTCAGCTTTATCTGTCGCTGGCCCTATATCTGAAAATACAGTTGTTCTTCCAAATTGGCCAGGACAATATACACACAGGACATTAGCTTTATCCGAATTACCAACCGATTTGTTCCCAGCAAAGCACTCAAAGTTCCTCAATGATACAGAGGCAACTGCATATGGAGTTTTAGCAGTAGATAGCAAATATCAACTTGACAACTACTTTGAAAAGCTCTTCCCAGAAAGTTCACCAGCTGGTGGACCTGTTAATGATAGAAGGACTGCAATTTTATATGTTGGTTCCGGTCTAGGTTGCAGTCTTATTGTTAAAACACCTCTTTTCAAGAGGAAAATCGTTGTTCCAACAGAACTTGGTCACCTTGAATTACCAATTGTTGGCCACAAACATCCAAATTATCCTTTTGAAAAAGAGCTTGTTCAATACATCAGCAATCAACATTATGATGGAGAATTAGCTATTGAATTCGAAGACGTTGTTAGCGGAAAAGGCTTGTGCAACATTTATCAATTTTTGATGAACAAATCAATTGGAAAGAAGATTCCTCTTTCCGAACTTGAAGGTGGCGAAATAGCAAAACTTGCGTCTAAAAAGGATCCACTCGCATATAAAGCTCTTGTCTTATTCAATCAAATGGTTATTCGAAGTGCTAAAACAATTTCTACAACAATGAATTGCGACTCTGTTATTTTAACTTCAAACAATCAAGTTTCAAATCATTACGTTATCAAAGAAAATTATGATTTGATGAAGAACGAATTTTATTCTTTCATTCGCCCAGATTGGATGAAGACAATCACGATATTTACACAAATCAAGAATATGAATTTCAGCCTCTTTGGAACTTCTTCCATTGCTCATGATCTTGGCAAAAAACAGTAAAGTTACTTATTTAGTCAACATTTTTTTTTTCACCAATTTTTTTATTTTATTTTAATTTATCAATGCATTTTTATACTTTTTCTCAATGTAAACATTGTAAAATAAAATAAAAACAGTTTAATCATATAAATTTGAAATCATTCAAAAGATTGAAAATCAACCGTTTCACCAGGTGCATAAATAAGAGTATCATTGTTTTCAGATTGCAAATATTGTGACAAAAGCATTTCGAGTTCTCTATTTTGCATTTTCAAGTTCTCAGTTTCAGTTACAAGTTTTGATCTTTCTTCAAGTTCTAATTTATATCTTTGCATTCCTTTAAAAGTAGCGTTCCACAATCTCCACATCTCTTCAGTTACAACTCCGGCCTTTTTTTCCCAGAATTTTCTTTGAGGGTTCATTTGCTTCTTCATTTTTTGCTGAAGTTGAATGATTGCACGAGCAACTTCACTACTTGTGTTCTGCGTTGCATCCTGCGTAATTTGACTGAATAAACTCATTTGATTTTGCTGCCTGCTTGGATGATAAGCTTCAACAAAATTTCGCAATCCTTGAAGAACTTCGTGAGGACGAACAAAACCGGGCGTTTCGAGTTCTCCAAATTCAGTATCACGAATAAAATGAGATAGAAGTTGTTCAACGTCATCTGGATCAGTTATACCGAGCTCTTGTAATAAAACGTCTAGACGAATTGTTTCTTCAGTATCTTCATTAACGTTATCATCAATTCCAATTATGTTTTTAACTCTTTCATCAACAAGAAAACCAACTTCATTTGTAATCATTCGTCGTAAATGCTCGAGTGGCTCACTAAGTGTCGCATTACTAAAAATTCCTGTTCCTTTTTCAATCATTGAGGTATCTTCTTCACTCTTCTTAGGCAATGGTGCTTGCGGCGTTTTTGTTAAATCTTCAAATTCTTCAGTACCAATAATCCATCTTTTGAGATAATCTGGATCAACAGATTTTGGCTCTTTTCCAAGCTGCTGCTCCATTATTACACGATCTGCTTCAAGTATTTTCAAAACCTGATCGTGAAGACGCTTTTCATTCAAATTCCACACTTCTCGAAATGCATTAAAATCATTATAGGCAACATTCCTGAATCGAAGTTGAAGTTCTCTGTAACTTTGCGCTATTCGTTTGTAATCTTTTGTAATTTCTGCATTTTGTCTTTCAAAGCGTGCATCATCTTCTTTGTATTTTCGTTTCAAAGCTCGGAGACAGTCTCTTTGTCTAATAAGTTTCTTTGCTTGCATTTTTAGTTTTTCTTGATGCTCTTCCTCATTTTCTTGAAGAATTCTATAATCATATTCTAACTGTTCGAAAGAAAAACTCATTTGTGCAAGTCGATCTTGATATTCTTTTTGAGCTACTTCGAGCTTCATTTCATGCGAAGTACGAAGAGTCATATAATCTTGAGCAAAATTCTGTCGAAGGGACTCGAGCGAATCTCTTTGGTCACGTGCATTTTGCGAAAGCTGTTTCATTAATAATTGCTCTTTTTCTTGTCGTTTTGCAGTTAGTTGTTTTACTTCTTTTTCTATTTGGATAGTTTGCGCAGTTTTTTCTTGAACATATGAAGATAAAATTGATCGGAGTTCAGCTGCGATTTTTTCGCGAAGTTCATTTTCTTGATTTCTCATTTGATGAACAAAACCATCAATTTGAGCATTCTGTGCAGCTATTTTATTAACATATTCATGATCTCTCCTATTCACTTCGTCTTCCAAATCTTTTATAAAATCTAGCTTTTTTTTAACAATTGCATCGGCTTCTTCTTTTTGTTTTTTAAGCATTTCATCAAATTCGAGCGGATAGCTTGATTCAAGTAAATTTGTCCAACCTTGGCTAATTTCATTAAGACCTTTTGAAACTTGATCTTCAATTGATGCATACTCATCATCTGACTTTTTTCTTGAATCTCTAAATATGAATGCCCTTTCTTGCTCAACAGCAATTTGCCTTTGCAATATTCCTACCAGTTCGTTTTTATTTTTATTAACTGCTTCTTCTATCTCTTTGCGACTACTATTGACTTGTTTAATAGGCGCACGCTCATCTTGTTCCTTGGTTAAAATTGTCGCCATCTTGAGAATTATTAATTAACGTACTAATTCAATCAAATGAAAAAGTTTTATAAATTCTTTAGTTTTTTACACATTTTCAATTTATGTGTGAAGCTAGACAAATTTTCAAAATGATATCTGTCATTAATTACACTTCCTGCAGCCTATAATTATTGATCAGTTTTATTAAAAATAATAAAAAAATGTTCATTCTGTATTTATTTTCGAAGCATTATTTCTTTTTATATCATTTTTTACAACAAAATTTATAAATAAGAATCATCATTTTATTGCAAATGATGAATATACCAAGCATTTAACAAAATAAATAATAAGATATATTAAAAATCTAATCAATTCTGTTTTCAATAGTTTACAAAAAAATATTTTTTTGATGTTTTATTTCAAGAGCAAAATCATTGAAGCGAAAAGAAACGAATAAAAACATCAAAATCAGAGATGGAAGAACTTTTTAATTCCATAAACGCAAAACCAACCATTGCATGGCTTAATAAGCAAACAGAGAATCATATAAATCCAAGAGATTCTTTTAATTTTTTTCTAGACAACGATTTACAAATTACATCCGAAAATATTATTGATCCAGATATCTTTTTAAACGATGATTTTATATTTGATTCAAACGTTCTAGTTCAAATTGATGAAATAATCGATATTTCACTTCCCTTAAATAAAAGGGAAAATTTCAATATAAATAATAACGAAAAAAAGAGAACATTTAAGTTCTTATTAAGTGATGGTCATTTCCAATTTGTTGGAGTTTCAAAAAATTTTTTACATGATTTTGATCCTCGGATTGTTCCGGGAATAAAGATGCAGATTTTAAAAGGGACAAAAGTTAAATTCGGAGTGATATTTCTTGAAAAAGAAAAAATAGTAATTGTTGGTGGGCAATCTCTAGATATGAGGGAAAAAAGGCATTCAATAGTTTTATACGATGAGCAAAAATATAAAGATCAACAAAATGGAAAGAACAAAGATATAAATCAGCAAACTTATAACATTGAGAAACAACAAATAGCTAGATCACGAAAAAATCCCCCAAAATCAAAAAAATCTTCTTTAATAATTATAAAAGATAATGAAGTTCAAAGTAATGTTAAAAACAAAGGCCAATTAAACATTTTACTAGAAACTCAAGATAATACCAAAAAAGCCCAAACTTCGAACAAAGTAAATAATAACACAGTAAGCTATTCATTTTTAAGTGATAATTCATCTTTCGACTCTGACAATTTCATTGATAAAATTGAAAATAAAACTCAAGCATCTGAAAATAACAAGAAAAGTGAACAAACATTATTTGACCAAATATCAAGCTCATCTTACAGTTCTGATGTAGAAATAATAAATAGTATTATTCATAAACATAATGAAGAAAACTTAGTCAATAAAAAAGATTCTCAAAAAACCCAATCAACAAAGAAATTTTTATCAGATAATGACGATTTTGATGATTTTGATTTTGAGAATATTCAAAGCAATGCAAAATGTAACATTGATAACACTAAAACCGAATACAACATTAACAAAAGTATGAATTACTCTAATCAAAATTCTTTTGATGAAAAAAATATGAAAATATTTACTTTGGCTGATATATTGAAGCGAGAAAATACGGTGAAAACCAATCCAACTCCTACTCATCCAGAAATTTTTCTACTTGATGGAAAAATTGTTGAATGTAACGATCTTAAAATTTTTCAAAAGAAAACCAAAATGCTTAGCAATACTAAAAACAATTTTTACTTGTTCTTTTCTATGAACTGTAAAATAGCTTGCGGCGAGAGCACTATGGAAATGAATGTTGCATCTCGGATCCTAGATCAGCTTCTTGAATCAACACCAGAAAAATGGATAAAATTAGAAGAAAATGAGCAAATCAGAAGATATGATAGATGCTCGCAACGCTTATTATCGTTTAAAAGCCCTCTATATATATTATCTTGCCCTATTCATGAATCAGAAAACGATATTCGTTACTTTATAATAAATGAAGAATTCTTGGCTTTAATTGACCCAATTATAGAATCTTAAATACGCTGGGAATGAAAAAAGATTTTATAAATTTTTAAAAGCTCGCTCTCAATTTCATTCAATTTTTGTATAAAATTTCTCTCAATTTTTTGAAAAAAATTAAATAATTTTGTTATTACCATCATTAGCCTATTATTATGAAAAAATAATATGAAAAATAAACAAATTTGTCTAAAAAAAGAAACGTTGTTATTTATCATAAAAATAATCTTCGATATTTCAAATAGTTTTATAAAGTTATTTCATAAATCCTTTTAAATTTCAATAAAAACGTTATTGGTTGAAAGCAAAATACAGATCTTTGATTTATTATTTTCAAAGCAAATGGGACCTGACGGAAGTATCCCAAATCATCCTCCGACCAAAGAAGATTTCCAGAAGCTCTCGGAGCATACTAGATTTACACCCAAAGAGCTAGAAATGCTCTACGTGAAGTTCAAAGCAGTTAGTAATTCAGAAATAGCGGATGACCTAATAGATCTGGACGAGTTTGAGCATGCGCTAGGGCTGAAAAAGAGTGGCTTCGTCGAACGAATTTTCGCAGCTTTTGATAAAGATGATTCGAAACAAATTGATTTTTACGAATTCGCAACAGGTCTATCAGCGATGTCCACTCGAGCTTCTCTTCATGAAAAAGCAGGATTTTGCTTTGGCGTTTATGATATTGATAGAAATGGCTACATTGATAAACAAGAATTAACTGAAGTTCTTTCCTTCAGTTTAGGCCAAAACAGTAATGTTAAGCTACCGCCTCACCAACTCAATAAAATTATTGATGTTACTTTTAAGAAAATGGATTCGAATGGCGATGGGCAAATTTCACTTGAAGAATTTGAAGCAGAAGCTAAAAAGAATCCATCAATCCTTTCATGTGTGAACTTATCAATCGAAAACATATTTAAATCATAAAGCCTATTTGTTTTGTTGAAATTTCAATTATCTTTTTTTTTTTTTTAATTTTAATTTATATTATAAACATACATTTGCTATGTAATTATATATTAAAACTACATTATGCTACAATATGGTATTTTTTTTTTTTTTTTTTTTGAAACATTTTGGCATAGGAATCGGGGTCTATTAAAATCGGCACGAAATATTTTACAACAAGAAACTTTTTGAAAGATCCGACCAGGTAAAAATTTTACCACTTTTTGAGAGAAAAAGTTCTATCGTTGAGATGAACTTTTTGAGAGATTGAAATAAAACGGTTATAAAGGTGAATTATCTATTATATGAAAAAAGGCGCCCTTTTGTTTTGAAATTGGTATCGCATCAGAGCAAATGTATTATTGATTGATTCCGCTGCTGATTCCACCAGCAGATTGTTTGTGATCGACGCAAAATAAGGAACCATTTTTAATTATAAATTGCCAGATGCGATATTAAAATATCATTTACACGTAAACAGCAAGAAGGTAACCTCAATAAGGAAACTCAAAGCACGAACTAATAACAACACATTCCTCACTAAACGATCTCATAGTAATTGCTCAAAATCTCTGATTTTACACAAATGTTGTAAATATCATTTACACGTAAACAGCAAGAAGGTAACCTCAATAAGGAAACTCAAAGCACGAACTAATAACAACACATTCCTCACTAAACGATCTCATAGTAATTGCTCAAAATCTCTGATTTTACACAAATGTTGTAAATATCATTTACACGTAAACAGCAAGAAGGTAACCTCAATAAGGAAACTCAAAGCACGAACTAATAACAACACATTCCTCACTAAACGATCTCATAGTAATTGCTCAAAATCTCTGATTTTACACAAATGTTGTAAATATCATTTACACGTAAACAGCAAGAAGGTAACCTCAATAAGGAAACTCAAAGCACGAACTAATAACAACACATTCCTCACTAAACGATCTCATAGTAATTGCTCAAAATCTCTGATTTTACACAAATGTTGTAAATATCATTTACACGTAAACAGCAAGAAGGTAACCTCAATAAGGAAACTCAAAGCACGAACTAATAACAACACATTCCTCACTAAACGATCTCATAGTAATTGCTCAAAATCTCTGATTTTACACAAATGTTGTAAATATCATTTACACGTAAACAGCAAGAAGGTAACCTCAATAAGGAAACTCAAAGCACGAACTAATAACAACACATTCCTCACTAAACGATCTCATAGTAATTGCTCAAAATCTCTGATTTTACACAAATGTTGTAAATATCATTTACACGTAAACAGCAAGAAGGTAACCTCAATAAGGAAACTCAAAGCACGAACTAATAACAGCACATTCCTCACTAAACGATCTCATAGTAATTGCTCAAAATCTCTGATTTTACACAAATGTTGTAAATATCATTTACACGTAAACAGCAAGAAGGTAACCTCAATAAGGAAACTCAAAGCACGAACTAATAACAACACATTCCTCACTAAACGATCTCATAGTAATTGCTCAAAATCTCTGATTTTACACAAATGTTGTAAATATCATTTACACGTAAACAGCAAGAAGGTAACCTCAATAAGGAAACTCAAAGCATGAACTAATAACAACACATTCCCCACTAAACGATCTCATAGTAATTGCTCAAAATCTCTGATTTTACACAAATGTTGTAAATATCATTTACACGTAAACAGCAAGAAGGTAACCTCAATAAGGAAACTCAAAGCACGAACTAATAACAACACATTCCTCACTAAACGATCTCATAGTAATTGCTCAAAATCTCTGATTTTACACAAATGTTGTAAATATCATTTACACGTAAACAGCAAGAAGGTAACCTCAATAAGGAAACTCAAAGCACGAACTAATAACAACACATTCCTCACTAAACGATCTCATAGTAATTGCTCAAAATCTCTGATTTTACACAAATGTTGTAAATATCATTTACACGTAAACAGCAAGAAGGTAACCTCAATAAGGAAACTCAAAGCACGAACTAATAACAGCACATTCCTCACTAAACGATCTCATAGTAATTGCTCAAAATCTCTGATTTTACACAAATGTTGTAAATTTTTTTTTTTTTCAATAATATTATTTAAATATTATTTTTAATAATTATATAGTTAACATTGTTCATATTTAATCATTTCTAAATACACTTTTACAAAAAAATTAATAAACTATTTAAAAAGTTTCAATCAAAATTATCGTTTACTTTTCTTTTTTACAAACAATTATAATGTTTGATCAAAATGGACAAATATCACTGCAATTAGGAACAGCAACTAATGTATTATCTGAAAAAACATTTTCTCATCGCGATCATCCAATTTATTTGACAAATCCACCATATGATAATCGAAAACCTCTCATTGATAATTTTAGTGTTCTTTATTTTTTGAGCACATTTAAAAATAATAAATATACGTTTTCACAAACACATAAATTAAAAAACCCAAAAAGAATTGATAATCAAATATTTACAAATTTTATGCTAATTTCAAGGCATCAAACCAATTTATTTAAAATATATTACCAAGTTAGTGGTAACTATTTTGCAATACAAATTATTAATTTATTTAATACAATTAAATATAAAAAAATACATAATGTGAAATTCAAAAAGAACGAAAGAACAGTTTATGTTTATAGCAACATAATTATTAAAAATCCTAATCCGAATAGTCCTTTTCAGATAATAAAAAACAAAGGAATGCAAGAATTATCTGATTTTTACAATAATCAGTCTGTAGATAGATCTATTCAAAATCCGATTACTGCAACAATATTTTACACAATAGCTCCATTTAATTGCAAAACTATTAAAAGGCAAAAGCACAAGCAAATGAATCCAGATGATTCAATTGAAAGTATTCTGAAAAATTATGGAGGATTTCTTTTCAGATTTCATCCAACAGAAGAGGTTGATTTAAACCAATATCAATTTGGCATTTTTTCTTGGTTTTCACCTTATTTTTTAGATATTGTAAAATCTCATCAATTTGAACAAGCAACCACAATTGAACTTGACGCCACTTTTCGAGCTCTGGCACCATATGCTATTTGTGTTCCTCATCTTATTTTCCGAAATACTGGGATTCCACTAGCAATTTTAATTTCACCTTCTGAGAAAACGTCATTATATAGTATTTTTTTTGAATCTCTCAAAAAGTTAGATGAATTTTATGAAAATTCTGAAGAAAATTCACTTTTTCTTAAATTCAAAAATAAAAAATATTTAAGTGATGAACATAAAGCATTTCAAAAATTAGCGAAAAATTATGATTTAGATTTTTATTATTGTTTAGTTCATTTGATTCGGTCAATCGGTGCCAATTCATTACTCGGTCTTTTATTTTCAGATATATTATTCACTTTTTCAGGCTTTGAGTGGTCTAAACATTTTAATAGATATTACCAAACTTTTCAGTTATTATATAATTTACAAGAAAATAAAGATGATGCAAGATTTGAAAAAGTAAGCAAAGTCTTAGGTGTTGATGTGAACGGAAATTATGTCGAAGTAAAAAAAGAATATTCTCCATATTTCAAGCGAAGTGTCTATGGAATACCAACCACAACAAATCACGTAGAATCGTTTCATAAACAATTAAACGGTATTTTTAAAGCAACTCGACTTTCTTTACCGCTACGACTTGCGTACATTATAAAATATATTATGGATCGTACGTTAAGAACCAATTCTAGTGCACATTTGAATGTAAAAACTCACTTAAATAAGTTTAAAGATAAAGCATATAAAGAAATTTCAAAAAATCCTAATCTTAAATCAAATTATTCTCAAAAAGTTTGTTTATGCCGTCAATATTATTATTATTATTATTTATACTGTGTTAATATTCCATGCGTACATTGCATTTTAAATGATTATTGGAAAGATCAAAATTACATACATCAAATGGAAGAATTTGATATAAAGTTTGATTCTCATGATATAAAATATGACCAATTACTAGAATTCGATATTAAAACTGAATTAACTTTTAGAAAAAGAAAAAAGTCAACTGAAGGAAATAATGATAATAATGACAATAACAATAACAATTTCCAAATTGGCATTTGTTTGGATGGAAAAAATTATTCTGATAGTATGACAACTATAATTGATAATACAACATACCAACTTTCAGAAATTATTGCGAAAAATAATTTAAATATTACAGTCATTGCATTAGCAGTACAGCGAGAATTAATGCCTGTAGAAGAGACATATAATATTGATGAATATTTGGCTTTGTTTCAGGTTAAATTGTGGACAAAGATAATATCAGATGGAAATAAGAAAGTAAACATATAATCATTAAAAGTTAAATTATTTTTAAAAAAAATAAAGATTAAAATAAAGAATTATTTGTCGTATTTTATTATTGTTGTTTACGTGTAAATGATATTTACAACATTTGTGTAAAATCAGAGATTTTGAGCAATTACTATGAGATCGTTTAGTGAGGAATGTGTTGTTATTAGTTCGTGCTTTGAGTTTCCTTATTGAGGTTACCTTCTTGCTGTTTACGTGTAAATGATATTTACAACATTTGTGTAAAATCAGAGATTTTGAGCAATTACTATGAGATCGTTTAGTGAGGAATGTGTTGTTATTAGTTCGTGCTTTGAGTTTCCTTATTGAGGTTACCTTCTTGCTGTTTACGTGTAAATGATATTTACAACATTTGTGTAAAATCAGAGATTTTGAGCAATTACTATGAGATCGTTTAGTGAGGAATGTGTTGTTATTAGTTCGTGCTTTGAGTTTCCTTATTGAGGTTACCTTCTTGCTGTTTACGTGTAAATGATATTTACAACATTTGTGTAAAATCAGAGATTTTGAGCAATTACTATGAGATCGTTTAGTGAGGAATGTGTTGTTATTAGTTCGTGCTTTGAGTTTCCTTATTGAGGTTACCTTCTTGCTGTTTACGTGTAAATGATATTTACAACATTTGTGTAAAATCAGAGATTTTGAGCAATTACTATGAGATCGTTTAGTGAGGAATGTGTTGTTATTAGTTCGTGCTTTGAGTTTCCTTATTGAGGTTACCTTCTTGCTGTTTACGTGTAAATGATATTTACAACATTTGTGTAAAATCAGAGATTTTGAGCAATTACTATGAGATCGTTTAGTGGGGAATGTGTTGTTATTAGTTCGTGCTTTGAGTTTCCTTATTGAGGTTACCTTCTTGCTGTTTACGTGTAAATGATATTTACAACATTTGTGTAAAATCAGAGATTTTGAGCAATTACTATGAGATCGTTTAGTGAGGAATGTGTTGTTATTAGTTCGTGCTTTGAGTTTCCTTATTGAGGTTACCTTCTTGCTGTTTACGTGTAAATGATATTTACAACATTTGTGTAAAATCAGAGATTTTGAGCAATTACTATGAGATCGTTTAGTGAGGAATGTGTTGTTATTAGTTCGTGCTTTGAGTTTCCTTATTGAGGTTACCTTCTTGCTGTTTACGTGTAAATGATATTTACAACATTTGTGTAAAATCAGAGATTTTGAGCAATTACTATGAGATCGTTTAGTGAGGAATGTGCTGTTATTAGTTCGTGCTTTGAGTTTCCTTATTGAGGTTACCTTCTTGCTGTTTACGTGTAAATGATATTTACAACATTTGTGTAAAATCAGAGATTTTGAGCAATTACTATGAGATCGTTTAGTGAGGAATGTGTTGTTATTAGTTCGTGCTTTGAGTTTCCTTATTGAGGTTACCTTCTTGCTGTTTACGTGTAAATGATATTTACAACATTTGTGTAAAATCAGAGATTTTGAGCAATTACTATGAGATCGTTTAGTGAGGAATGTGTTGTTATTAGTTCGTGCTTTGAGTTTCCTTATTGAGGTTACCTTCTTGCTGTTTACGTGTAAATGATATTTACAACATTTGTGTAAAATCAGAGATTTTGAGCAATTACTATGAGATCGTTTAGTGAGGAATGTGTTGTTATTAGTTCGTGCTTTGAGTTTCCTTATTGAGGTTACCTTCTTGCTGTTTACGTGTAAATGATATTTACAACATTTGTGTAAAATCAGAGATTTTGAGCAATTACTATGAGATCGTTTAGTGAGGAATGTGTTGTTATTAGTTCGTGCTTTGAGTTTCCTTATTGAGGTTACCTTCTTGCTGTTTACGTGTAAATGATATTTACAACATTTGTGTAAAATCAGAGATTTTGAGCAATTACTATGAGATCGTTTAGTGAGGAATGTGCTGTTATTAGTTCGTGCTTTGAGTTTCCTTATTGAGGTTACCTTCTTGCTGTTTACGTGTAAATGATATTTACAACATTTGTGTAAAATCAGAGATTTTGAGCAATTACTATGAGATCGTTTAGTGAGGAATGTGTTGTTATTAGTTCGTGCTTTGAGTTTCCTTATTGAGGTTACCTTCTTGCTGTTTACGTGTAAATGATATTTACAACATTTGTGTAAAATCAGAGATTTTGAGCAATTACTATGAGATCGTTTAGTGAGGAATGTGTTGTTATTAGTTCGTGCTTTGAGTTTCCTTATTGAGGTTACCTTCTTGCTGTTTACGTGTAAATGATATTTACAACATTTGTGTAAAATCAGAGATTTTGAGCAATTACTATGAGATCGTTTAGTGAGGAATGTGTTGTTATTAGTTCGTGCTTTGAGTTTCCTTATTGAGGTTACCTTCTTGCTGTTTACGTGTAAATGATATTTACAACATTTGTGTAAAATCAGAGATTTTGAGCAATTACTATGAGATCGTTTAGTGGGGAATGTGTTGTTATTAGTTCATGCTTTGAGTTTCCTTATTGAGGTTACCTTCTTGCTGTTTACGTGTAAATGATATTTACAACATTTGTGTAAAATCAGAGATTTTGAGCAATTACTATGAGATCGTTTAGTGAGGAATGTGTTGTTATTAGTTCGTGCTTTGAGTTTCCTTATTGAGGTTACCTTCTTGCTGTTTACGTGTAAATGATATTTACAACATTTGTGTAAAATCAGAGATTTTGAGCAATTACTATGAGATCGTTTAGTGAGGAATGTGCTGTTATTAGTTCGTGCTTTGAGTTTCCTTATTGAGGTTACCTTCTTGCTGTTTACGTGTAAATGATATTTACAACATTTGTGTAAAATCAGAGATTTTGAGCAATTACTATGAGATCGTTTAGTGGGGAATGTGTTGTTATTAGTTCATGCTTTGAGTTTCCTTATTGAGGTTACCTTCTTGCTGTTTACGTGTAAATGATATTTACAACATTTGTGTAAAATCAGAGATTTTGAGCAATTACTATGAGATCGTTTAGTGAGGAATGTGTTGTTATTAGTTCGTGCTTTGAGTTTCCTTATTGAGGTTACCTTCTTGCTGTTTACGTGTAAATGATATTTACAACATTTGTGTAAAATCAGAGATTTTGAGCAATTACTATGAGATCGTTTAGTGAGGAATGTGCTGTTATTAGTTCGTGCTTTGAGTTTCCTTATTGAGGTTACCTTCTTGCTGTTTACGTGTAAATGATATTTACAACATTTGTGTAAAATCAGAGATTTTGAGCAATTACTATGAGATCGTTTAGTGAGGAATGTGTTGTTATTAGTTCGTGCTTTGAGTTTCCTTATTGAGGTTACCTTCTTGCTGTTTACGTGTAAATGATATTTACAACATTTGTGTAAAATCAGAGATTTTGAGCAATTACTATGAGATCGTTTAGTGAGGAATGTGTTGTTATTAGTTCGTGCTTTGAGTTTCCTTATTGAGGTTACCTTCTTGCTGTTTACGTGTAAATGATATTTACAACATTTGTGTAAAATCAGAGATTTTGAGCAATTACTATGAGATCGTTTAGTGAGGAATGTGTTGTTATTAGTTCGTGCTTTGAGTTTCCTTATTGAGGTTACCTTCTTGCTGTTTACGTGTAAATGATATTTACAACATTTGTGTAAAATCAGAGATTTTGAGCAATTACTATGAGATCGTTTAGTGAGGAATGTGTTGTTATTAGTTCGTGCTTTGAGTTTCCTTATTGAGGTTACCTTCTTGCTGTTTACGTGTAAATGATATTTACAACATTTGTGTAAAATCAGAGATTTTGAGCAATTACTATGAGATCGTTTAGTGAGGAATGTGTTGTTATTAGTTCGTGCTTTGAGTTTCCTTATTGAGGTTACCTTCTTGCTGTTTACGTGTAAATGATATTTACAACATTTGTGTAAAATCAGAGATTTTGAGCAATTACTATGAGATCGTTTAGTGAGGAATGTGCTGTTATTAGTTCGTGCTTTGAGTTTCCTTATTGAGGTTACCTTCTTGCTGTTTACGTGTAAATGATATTTACAACATTTGTGTAAAATCAGAGATTTTGAGCAATTACTATGAGATCGTTTAGTGAGGAATGTGTTGTTATTAGTTCGTGCTTTGAGTTTCCTTATTGAGGTTACCTTCTTGCTGTTTACGTGTAAATGATATTTACAACATTTGTGTAAAATCAGAGATTTTGAGCAATTACTATGAGATCGTTTAGTGAGGAATGTGTTGTTATTAGTTCGTGCTTTGAGTTTCCTTATTGAGGTTACCTTCTTGCTGTTTACGTGTAAATGATATTTACAACATTTGTGTAAAATCAGAGATTTTGAGCAATTACTATGAGATCGTTTAGTGAGGAATGTGCTGTTATTAGTTCGTGCTTTGAGTTTCCTTATTGAGGTTACCTTCTTGCTGTTTACGTGTAAATGATATTTACAACATTTGTGTAAAATCAGAGATTTTGAGCAATTACTATGAGATCGTTTAGTGAGGAATGTGTTGTTATTAGTTCGTGCTTTGAGTTTCCTTATTGAGGTTACCTTCTTGCTGTTTACGTGTAAATGATATTTACAACATTTGTGTAAAATCAGAGATTTTGAGCAATTACTATGAGATCGTTTAGTGAGGAATGTGTTGTTATTAGTTCGTGCTTTGAGTTTCCTTATTGAGGTTACCTTCTTGCTGTTTACGTGTAAATGATATTTACAACATTTGTGTAAAATCAGAGATTTTGAGCAATTACTATGAGATCGTTTAGTGAGGAATGTGTTGTTATTAGTTCGTGCTTTGAGTTTCCTTATTGAGGTTACCTTCTTGCTGTTTACGTGTAAATGATATTTTAATATCGCATCTGGCAATTTATAATTAAAAATGGTTCCTTATTTTGCGTCGATCACAAACAATCTGCTGGTGGAATCAGCAGCGGAATCAATCAATAATACATTTGCTCTGATGCGATACCAATTTCAAAACAAAAGGGCGCCTTTTTTCATATAATAGATAATTCACCTTTATAACCGTTTTATTTCAATCTCTCAAAAAGTTCATCTCAACGATAGAACTTTTTCTCTCAAAAAGTGGTAAAATTTTTACCTGGTCGGATCTTTCAAAAAGTTTCTTGTTGTAAAATATTTCGTGCCGATTTTAATAGACCCCGATTCTTCTGCCAACATTTTTTTTGATCAACTTTTTATCAACTTTTTTGGTCAAATTAGTAAATGCATCCAACTGCCTCTGTTAGTGTTCAAGTATCAAATGATATAGAGGCCAGTTTAAATGCATTAAAACCTGTTGGAAATTTTTACATGCATCGGAAAGATGTAGCAGAAATTAAACAAAAATTACAAAAAATTGTACCTGAGAAATATTGGTCAACACTCGCTTATTATATCCATGGGATGTGCCCAAAACCGCAATATGATCATGATATGCACAAATATCTGACTACAGACGAAGCAAAATATCTTCATAACGAATTACTCAGAAGAATTATTTTCAATGCACATTTTTCACGTATTCCTCCACCAGATGTACCAATTACCAAAAGTATTAAAGCAAAACCTCCTATTCCACCAATCAAACCTATTTTTCATGATAGAGATTATAAAGCTATTCAATTTAAACCAACCACAGCTTTTGATCTAGGATATATACCTTCAGCTAAAGATCTTGGCTCCCGAATAAATCAATTGCTTGAATTACATAAATTAACAGCAGACCAAGAAGCAATTCAACAAATATATTTTGGTTTACGAAATTACATATTAAAACTGCTAAAAAAATCTTATGAAATGATTTCTCCATCTTCAAATTATATCGAAGCAAAAAAGGTTTCAGCACATAATGTATTATATATCTTAAGGTCGAATGAAGCATTATCATCTATTGTTTCTTTAAGTGTCATAACCAAATATTCCTCCTGCTAATAAAAAGGGGAATAAATACGGGAAATTATAATTTTTATATTAGTTACTTTTAAATCTTGTTAAATAAAAAATCATTAGAGCTATATTAGTGATTTTTAAGTATTGTTATTTATTTACATTATAAACAAATATCAAATAACCAAAATCTTTTTTTCAAAAAGAAATGGTTTTGCTACAATTCGCAATACTGATAGAATAATACATACATTAAAATAAAAACTTTTCCGTAAAAGTTTATTTCTTAGATATCACAAATTCAACTTTTTGATCTAATTGTTTAACAGTCGCATTTAATTTTTCTGCTTGATTAATATAAAAAGCTTTCATATTTTCCAAGTAAACGTTAATTGAATCAAATGTTGTTCTGATAATTTGTGGTGAAACTTTAATCGAATTGGCTGGTGTGCTATTCATCATATTAGATTGCGAATCCATATTTATTTCATTTGATTCTTTTAATTTTTTGTCTGCTTTTTTTGAATCTGTTATATCATTATTTCTAAATTTTGGATCAGTTTTTTTTGATTCCAATATATATTTCTTCTGTGGTTGAGCTTGTCTCCTTGGGCGTGTTGATACACTTGTCTGCCTTTTTTTATTTTGATTTATTCGCTTCATTATATTTTATAAAATTCTTTAAACGTTTCCTTCTATTTATTTGTTTCAGTTTTTGAATATGAGATATTTCAAAATTGAATTAAATCAAAATCTAATGATTTTTTACTTTATAAATGGGCCAGAGCAGCTCAAAGAATAGCGGCTCAATCAATACTCAAGTTATTGAAGCAACAGATGCAAATGGACTAGTTTTTTTAATTAATGAAAACAATCATACAGCCGAAATAATTAATTCACCGAAAACAACGAATGATATTTTAGTTCCATCATATATTAAATATAAATATCAGCAATATAAAATCAAAAACATTAACACAGGCTCATTTAAATATAATAATAATATAAAAACGATAACTTTCTCAGAAGACTCAGAATTAAGTTCGATAGGGAGTATTGCTTTTTCTTGGTCAACACTTAGAAGTATCACAATTCCACCCAGTGTTATCAAAATCGGATCAGACATTTTTTATGGATGTAATAACCTCCAATCAGTAATTTTTTCAGAAAATTCACAAATTCGCATAATCAATAAAGATATCTTCTTGAATTCTTCCGTTGAAGAAATATACTTTCCTTCAAGTATTGAGCAATTTGAAGAAGGATGGTGCAAAGGCATAGAAAAGCTAACAAAAGTGACAATTTCACCTAACAACCGTCATTTTACAATAATTAACAATTCATTCATTGTTGGCAAAACGGATCCAAACAAAGAAACATTCAATTCGTTAATTTTTTCAGTACGGAACATTGAATCAGCAATCATTCCAGAAAAAATTGAATGCATTCGACCATTTTCCTTCTCAAATTGCAAAAAAATGAATTCTATTGAATTCAAAGGAAATTCAAAGCTTGCTTCTATCGGCAGTGAAGCATTTTCTTATTCATCTCTTGAGTCGATTTGCATTCCTTCGAGTTGTCGAAGAATCGATGATTCTGCATTTGTATATTGTAAAGCTCTCAAATCTGTCACTTTTTCAGAGAGTTCACAAATTCAAAAATTCAGCAAATATCTTTTTTCTTACTCATCAATTGAGGAGCTCTACATTCCATCGAGTCTTGCAGAACTCGAAGAAGGCTGGTGCAAAGGCATTGAAAAACTGAAAAAAGTGACAATTTCACCTCACAATCAACATTTCACAGTAGTTGATAATTCATTCATTGCAGGAAAAAGTGACACCTTAAACACTCTCATTTTTTCTGTGCGAAACATTGAATCTGCAATCATTCCAGAAAAAATTGAATGTATCGGACCACTTACCTTCTCAAATTGTAAAAAATTGAATTCAATTGAATTCAAAGAAAATTCCAGACTCGTGTCAATTGGCAAGCAGGCCTTCTCTTGGTCATCGATAACAAGAATCTGCCTGCCAAAAAGCCTCAGAAAAATAAACGAGCACTCTTTTTCATTCTGCACAAATTTGAGAGCAATTGAATTCTCTGAAAATTCTGAACTTGAGTTAATTGACGAGTCAGCTTTTTCTAACACGTCAATAGAAGCAGTGTCGATTCCATCAAGCGTCCTTCGCATCGAAGAGAGCGCTTTTTCGTCGTGTCAAAATTTGAGGAAAATTGAATTGAAATCAAATTCAATGCTTCATTCAATTGAGAAGTACGCGTTTGCTGAGTCTTCATTGAGAAATATTTCAGTTCCTTCTGGCGTTAGGCACATCGCAGGACTAGCTTTTTATAACTGCGGCTGCTTCTCGTGCGCTGAGTTTCTTTGCAGTGGAACGTTTAACGATTCAATCATCGCGAATTGCAAAAATTTTTTTCTCGCTTCTTTCCCGAATTCAAAAGAAGTCTCGATGAAAATATTTGATTTGAATACTATTTCTGAAAACTTCTCTCTTTTTATATGTGCTGCTTGAAATACTTTTTGAATGAAAAAAAAAAAAAAAAAAAAAAAAAAAAATATTCCTATGAAAGCATATTAAAGAAAAGTTCAGTTGACATCATAATAACAGTTTCTGTGCTGAAAAAACACAGTATTTTTAACTGAGCTCAATTCTTCCCTTTTTTATTATAAAAAGTATTCTTTCATAAAGAAGTGTAAGTTTTTATAAAGAAAAAAAGTTTTATAAAAAAATTTTTTTATTATAGAAAACACCGCTTTTTTTCTCTAATTTTTTTATAGTTATTACATAAACGATAAGTCACTTATTTCACATTTTATGGTCAAATCATCTTTTTTTTGAATATGAAAAAATGCTTTGTTTCATGATGAAATCTTTTTTTTTTTTTTGTAGAAGTGGACACCAGATAAAACAACCACAGAGAGAAGCCCCATAAATAATACTCTATGGCAGATGCCTATTCATTACTTTTGAAAAGTATTAATGGCTTCTCTTTGAGATTGTTTTAACTGACGTTCGTTTTTATAATAAGACAACAACGAGTTTTTTTGAGAGAAATTTCAATTAAAAACTTTACTAAGTGATATAATTTAATAAAAACAAAAATAACTATTTTTTTCATATTACGCAATATAATTTATTTGAGGAAACAGTTTTTTTTTTTTTTTTTTTTTTTTTGAATTTATTTATTGAAAAAGTTCAAGAACCAATTTTACCCTTAAAACAAAAAGGTAAATTATACATTGTTAATAAAATAATTGACAAAATAAATCTACAACAGTTAGAAAAAACTAGTACCTGCATTTAAAATGTTTAACTTTTATCTGGAAATTTTAATCAATCATTTATGAAAGGCTTAACAAAAAGTTTCATAAAAATATTAACTTTTTGACTGTTATTTCAATTTGGTACTAGTTTTTAAATATAAATTACATCACAATTTCAATTAAATTCAAATCCCTCATAAAATAATTCATTAATTTGTTCATGGTTCGTTTTTTCTTCATCTTCCAAATTTGTAAACTTTATTCGACCAAATAAAATTAAGTAAGGCGGACTGTATATTATTGAAGATATTGTTTGAATAAGATCATTAACATCCTTGATAAAAACACTTGTTAATATATTATTTTGAATAAAATAGTCAAACATTTTTCCAGGATCATCAATTAAAAAAGTAAAATTTATCGAAACTGGCTTTAAATTCAAATTATTTTGCTGATTTAAGCCACACAATTTCAAAATTAAAATGAAATGGTTAAGATAATCATAAATACTATTTGAATTCTTCATTAAGAATTTTAATTTATTATGATATGACATAATTCTTAATAAAGAAATGACGGTTTCAATTTTTTGACAAGTTTTTATGAAAAATTTTCTTGCTTCTTCAAAACTTGATTGCAGTAAGTAATAATGAACAATTTTAAGGTTAGCCAGAGTAATTATAAACGTTTTAGATATTTCAAATTGAACATCTGTTTTTATCAAATTATGGAAAGAAAGTTGACTATTTTCATTTTTTGAAGCCAAAATATAAAATTCAATTGCTTTTTGGTCATTTCCATTTTTTTCATTCAAATAACCAAGATTGAATTGAGCCAAAGCAAAATTATTTTTAGAAGCACGTTGATACATGTAGTCAGCATTTCCCATGTTATTTAAATAAAATTGATATAAAAGGCCAAGGTTATTTTGACCATGCGGATATTCATTCAAACCAGCCTCTTTCAAAAATTGAGTTGCCGTTTCAATATCATTGAAATTTATCAAATAAATCAGGCCAAGATCATTATTAGCTATATATTTATATTTATTATAAATTGGATGCAATTTGTCATCATATTCAATGCATTTCGTATAATAGTGAATTGCTTTTGAAATGTCAATTTTATAATTTAAACCAACATTTGAATATAAATTAGCAAGTAAATAAAAAGCTTCTGGATCATTCTTTTCAGCTGCTTTTTCAAAATAATATTCAGATTGTTTATAATCTCTTTCATTAAAGCATAATTTTCCTAAATTTATAAAAGCAGTTGAATTTCCATTTGCAGCAGCTCTTTCAATGTACAATTTTGCTTTTGAATGGTCTTTTTCAACACCATAACCATAAAAATGCATTATTCCTAAATATAATAAAGATTCAGTTTGATTATGCATTGCAGCTAATTTAAAATATTCAATTGCTTTAGCATACAATTTTTCATTAAAATAAATAAATCCTAAATTGAATGATGCCTTTGAATTACTCCCATTAGCTGCTAATTTAAAATAATGTTTCGCTCTTGGTATGTCTTTCACAACACCATTACCTTCATAATAAAGCATTCCTAAAAATGCAAGAGCATCAGTATCATTTTGTTTGGCTGCCAATTCAAAATAATACTTTGTTTTTGTAAAATCTTTTTGAACGCCTAAACCATAAAAATATAAATAACCTAATTTCAAAAGTGATTTTGGATTATTTATCCTTGCTCCTAATTCAAAATATTCCTTTGCTTTTTCATAATTTTGAAAGTCCATGTAAAGTTTTCCTAAACAATAATATGCATCATTGTCATCTTGATTTGCTGCCGATTCAAAATATTGAATTCCTTTTTCTATGTCAATTTGAACACCTAGTCCATATGAATAAATAATGCCTAAATTAAGAGAAGCAGTTGAACAATTAAATTGAACAGCTAATTCATAAAATTCTTTCGCTTTGTTATAATTTTGATCAACACCAAAACCATTAAAATAAATATTTCCTAGATTGTTAAGCGCACTTGGATGTCTTTGTTTAGCTGCTAATTCATAACATATTCGTGCTTTATCATAATCTTGTTCAACTCCTAAGCCTCTACAATATTGATTTCCTAGAAGATTAAGTGCATCAGGATTGTTTTGTTTCGATGATATTTCAAAATATTTTAATGATTTGTAATAATCTACATTAACACCTAAACCTAAATAATAGAAACGTCCTAGCATTAAATTAGAATATGAAAATTCATGCTCAGATGCTAATTCGAAATATTTTCTCGATTTCTCAAAATTTGGCGAAAAGAAATCACCTGTAAAATAAAGATTTCCCAAGTATATCATTGATGTTAAATCACCTCGTTTGGCTGCAGATTCAAAGTACTCTAGTGCTTTTCCAATGTTCTTATCAACATTTATACCATACAAATAATAAAAACCTAATGAACAAAGTTGTTGTAATTCATTTGGTTGCTTTATTGGCTGTACTGTTTTAATTAAACTTATAAAGCTATTCTTATTACCTGTTAATTTTATTATATGCTTTCCGTTAGAAATCAAACTTTTTAATGCACTGTCATCATTGTTATGTTGAACAGCCAATTTATAATAAAATTCTGCTTTTGATATGTCTGGTTCGACGCCATTGCCCATAAAATAATTAATTCCCAAGTTTACCATTGATGCTGAATTGTTTAGTGAAACAGCCAAATTAAAATAAGAGTTTGCTTTGGAATAATCTTGAGTTACACCGAAACCATTTTGATAAAGAACTCCCAAATTATGAATTGCATAAGAAAAATATTGTTTGGCTGACAATTCATAATATTCTTTTGCTTTTTTATAATCTTTCTTAACACCAAATCCTTCATGATATATAAGACCCAGGTGGAATAAGGCTTCTGCATTATTATGACTTGCTGCCAATTCAAAGTATTCTCTTGCTTTTGCATAATTTTGTCTAACAAAGAATCCTTCAAAATAAAAAGAGCCTAAATTATAAATAGCTTCAATATTATTTGATTTAGATGACTTTGAAAAGTACTCAAATGCAAGAGAATAAGATTTTTGAACAAAAATTCCATCTCTATAATAAATTCCCATTTTGCACATAGAATCAGAATTATTCAATTGCGATGATATTAAGTAGCTTTTGAATGCTTTATAATTATCTTTCGTAAAACATTCACCTTCTTCATAAAAAGTTCCTAATTTATAAAGATAAGCTGCATAATCAGAATATCTAATGCAACACAAATACAAAATTGCATTCGAAATATTGCTTATATCAAATCCAGTTGAATTCGATTGAATTAAAACGCATTCATAAGCAAATTGAACAAGTTGCGCAATTTGTTTATTTTTCAATATCAAAGCACGCCTGTTGATTGAATTCACTTCTTCAATCAAATACATCTTAACTTCTTGAATTGTTGGCCGTTTTTCAGGCGAGTGATTAATGCATCTTTGGAAAAGATTCTGAATGTTTGTTGATGCATTTTCTATAAATTTTTTGTTAGATAACTTGAAATGCTCCCTTTGATAAAGATAATAAATGACAAGGCCAAATGAATAAATATCTGTTGGATATGAATATGAGCAAACTTCGTCTTGTTCAGGCGATGTATACAAATAGGATCCAATGTCACTTGTCATGTCATCACTTGGTTGTCTGATCGTGTCAAAATCTGACAAAAATGGAATGTTGTCGTGATTAATTAAAATGTTTGACGGTTTCAGATCACGGTAAATCAGACCATTTGAATGAAGGTATTCAATTGCTTGAAAAATTCGGAGAATTGACAACAAACAAAAAAATACATTGTTTCGATTTTCATCTTTTTGAATAAATGATGAAAGTGAACCGTTACTCAGAAATTCATACAAAAAGCCAATTTTTTCACCTTTTTCATTAAGAAGAAAACCGTAAAACCGATTGACAAATCGATTCTGATATTTCTCACAGAATTCAAACTCATGCTGAAGACTGTCTTCTTCACCCTTTTTGAGTAAGAAAACATAGAGACTAGAAAGATGAATTGTGATGTAAAAATGAGCTTCTTGAGTTGATACAATTTTTCTTAAAATTATTAAATCTTCATTTTTAAAATTCTGATATTTGGTGTTCTCGAAATTACTGTTTTTAATTTCATTAACAATAGTTTTAATCATTTGACCTTTAACATCAATTCCTGATTCAAAAAGTTCTGTAAGTTTTTTTTTGATGCGTTTTTCATTTTTATTTTGAAAATTATCGAAAACAAAAAATGATCGATCTTTGAAATAGTTTGAGGGCTGAAAATATCTTCGAATCATGTATCCAATAATTGGAGGTATCGTTAATTCTACAAAATCGTTATTTAAAATTTCTTTTTGAATAATTAGATGATTACAAAAGCCAGAAATTTCTTCTTTCACTGCAAAATATATTGATTCTCTAGGTTCTTTCTCAATTTTAGGACCGACATTAATCATTGAACACTTGTTTGAGCCGAGGTTATCAATAATAGTTTTAATTAATTGGAGATCAATTCGTTCAATAATGATGCAGTGACATTCTACACAAAAAATAATATCTATTTCTTGATGTAAACCCTTGTTAGATGTAGAATTTTCTTTTTCATTGATAATTGTAGAATTACCTTTTGTTTCATTCCTTTTTGTTAAACAATATGTAATGAATTTGAACTCTTTCAAATAATTATATAAAAAAGATTGAATATCTTTGTAATCTTCAGAAACACATTCATTTTCTCTTATTTGATGAAAAGGAAAATATAAAAAAGTAAAGTTTAAATAGATCTTCTTGAGAGTTTCTTCTTTAATTTGATCAAGCAATAAAAGAAAATGTTCTGGGAGATTTAGAAAAGATATTTGTTGCATTTGAATCAAAATGTTCAAAAATTGAACTTAACTAATTTTTTTATTATTATGTTAACTGTCATTTAATAACGGAAATTTTTGATAATGATTTGAAAAAGTTGGAGGGTTTAAAAAATGTTATTTAAAAAGTTATAGAGATAAATTTTTCTGAGTTTCAATTTTAATTAGAATGTTTAACAAAAATCTTCCACCTAATAATAATACTAATAACGATGACAAAAGATTAACATATCGCCGGAGTCAAAATTTTAATGCGTTTTCATCAATATATTCATGCACAGCATTAGGTTCTCAAGATCAAATAACTTCACTTTCAAAACCACCCCTTCCAATTTCGCATGAATTTGACCTTCTTTATTCGCAGCATCATGGAGATCCTAATGTTGACAGATCAAATTGGCTTCAACAAGTTCTTGACAATCATCCAGATATAAAAGAACTTCGTGAATGCGTTAATCCAGTAGCTCGTGCATCACAATTTGCTCGACTTTATCTTCCATCAAATCGTATGATCCCTCATGAGCTTCTTCTTGCACTCATATCTCAACATTTAAGAACTCTTGGTCTTAGTGAAGCACAAGCTTCACTTCACTCAGAATGGGGATCCGATTTCAATATACCACCGCATAAACTTTACTCACAACTTGCATTACTTGTTCAGAGAGGAGTACATCGCGCTGAAAGGTTTTGGGAATTGTCAATTCCCTCAATTCATGCACCAAGTACAATAAAGCAGACGCAAACTGCTCTTGATGAAGAAATTTCTAGAACCATAGGTGCTGCCTCAAATGTGGTTGGCGAAAATAAGAAACTGCGAGATGTTAAAAATATACTTGATGAAAAACCAGGAGACACGAATTATCTACAAAAAGATGACCAAGGCAATATAACTAATGCTTCATTAAATCAATTGATTTATTATATAACATCAAGCGACGAAGATGTCAACAGTTCAGAAATTAGATCAGCTTTATGCTTAACAATTTCGTCATATACATCATCTATGGCTTTTTTCAATAAATTGCGAGATAGGTTTATGGACATATCTAAAAAGCTTGATGGTGCAAAATCTCTTGCCCAAAGTTCCGAAAATCAAACTTCATCTGAATATGAAAAAGCTAAATTGGCACGTGGTCGATGCGTAAATGTATTTAAAGAATGGATTAAAGGAGCCATAAACGATATAGAACCACAAGTCCTTGACGCAGTTAAACTTTTCGTTGATAAAGAAATTAGTCCAATATATCCAAAACAAGCTCAAAAAATGTTTGATGGCAAATCAGAAACTAATTCAAATCTCCAAATCAAACAATTTGAAGAAAAAGCACCATGTGTTCAATTAGATAATATCATTGGACTTTGGACAGGCAACTTTTCTTTATTTGATCTTCCATTAGTTGAATTTGCTCGTCAATTAACTGTTTGGAGTACCACTCGATATTACGCCATACAAAGATCAGAATTACTCGACTGCGCATGGAATGTTCCACGTTTAAAGTATCGAGCTCCTAACGTTATTGCTTTAACAGATCACATGAATAAGCTTTCTCAATGGGTTATTTATTCAATTTTATCAGAAAATAACGTAAACAAAAGAATCGAAAAAATGGAAACTTTAATTAAATTAGGAAACCTTCTTTTTGAAATGAACAATTATTTTGATGGCGCATCTATTATTCTTGCTTTTATTGCACCACAGCTCGACAATTTAACATTACATAAAGCTAGACTAAAGCAAGAAACCCAAGATACATTGACTGAATTAATTGAATTTTGCCAACCAGCAGATAATTATGCTCCATTGAGAAAGAAACAAACCGAAGCTCTTAACAATAGAAATCCAGTGATGCCTTTAATTAGTATCTTACTTCAAGATATCTTTCAAACTTCAACAAATGCTGAAAATTATGTTGATGGACTGATAAATGTATTAAAATGTAAGAGAGTGTATAAATGCATAGTTGACTTGGAAGTGTTTATGAGAGAAAAGTATTGTTTCCTTTCAATTGATCAAGTGCAAGCCAAAATTGATCAATTCCAAGACTATGATGAAAACCTTCTGTTTGACTTAGCTGCATCTGTTGAAAAGCAATTGAAAAAGGATGATGCATGAAGTTGTCTTTAAAGATACTTAAAATAGTTAATGTATCGGATATGTTCTTTAAATTTTATTATTGATCTGTATTTTTCAATATATAAATATATATGCTATTAAGAAAAAATGCTAAATTATCACATATGTAAGAAAAATGAGGGGAAAAAAAATTTAATAATAATCAAATAAATGATAATCAAACATATTAATAAAAATTAATTATCTAGGTGATACATGCTATAAATTCTTTTTCTTTTTAAGAGAATTATATCTCTTTTGTGCATCTGCGTTTCCAAGATCTGCAGACTTTTGATAACATTCCAAAGCTTTATGATAATCTAATTTAATTCCTTTTCCGCTTTCATAAAGGAAACCCAAGTTAAGCAAAGCTGGAGCATGTCCAAGCTCACTTGCTTTTTTGAAGTATTCAAATGCTTTTGTAAAACTTTGCTTAACTCCCATTCCATTCCTATAAAGTGATCCTAGATTAAAATATGCAGCAGGATCGCCCAGTTCTGCTGCTTTTTCGTAATAATCGATTGCTTTAGAATAATCTTGGTCAACTCCTTTACCATTTTGATAAAGAAAAGCGAGATTATTGTAAGCAAATGCATTTCCTTGTTCTGCTGCTTTTTCATAATGTCTAATCGCCGTTGAATAGTTTTGCTTTACACCATTTCCTTTTTCATAAAGACATCCTAGATTATATGATGCTGAAGAATCGCCGAGTTCAGCCGCTTTTTTGTAATAATCAAGCGCTTTTTCAGAATCTTGAGCAACCCCAATTCCATTTCGATAAAGGAAACCAAGATTATTATATGCAAATGGATTTCCTAGGTCTTTCGATTTCTGGTAAAACTCAATAGCTTTTGTATAATTTTTTTCAACACCATATCCATTCTTATAACAAAATCCAATTCTATTGAGCCCGTTTGAATTTCCTTGATCAGCTGATTTTTGATAATATGACGAAGCATTTTTGAAACTTTTAGTGACACCTTCTCCATTTTCATAAAGAAGGCCCAAGAGATAAGACGCATAACTGTTCCCTTTATCTGATGATTGCCTAAAATATGTTGCTGCTAATGCATTATTACGCTCTTTTTCATTACCAAGAATCGCATCAAGCCCTAAAATTAAATCACCACTTGAACTTGCATAATTATCTAATTGGCTTTGCAATTTTGCATTTTTGTTTTTAAGTTTGTTTACTTTTTCTTCAAGAGCTTCCTTTTCTTCTTCCAATTGTTTATATTTTTGGACCATATCATTTTTTTCATCTTGAGCTTGGCTTAGCCTCAGCTGAATCTGGGTATTGCTTGAAGCAAAACTGCTGTGAACTGATTTGGATTCACCTCTAGCTTTTAATAGCTTCTGAACGTAATTAGTAACTTCGTTTTCTTTAATTTTACCTGTAGCAAAAGAATAATCTGTTGACAATTGTTGAAATATTTCTTCAAAAGAAGGACGAGCTTCAACATTATTGTTCCAACATTGTTCAATAAGATTCTTCATTTTTTTATTGACTCCTTTCTTGAATTTTGGACGAACTCCTTTTTGAACTTTTTTGGCCAATACAAATGGTGTCATATTTTTAATTTCATGGAAAGGAACCTCTCCTGTAACAATTTCATAAGCAAGAATACCAAAAGCGTAAACATCTACAGCGGCTGGATTAAAGATTTCTTCATCACCAAGTAATTCTGGAGACATGTATAATGGAGTACCAATATTACCAGTCATAGTAAGTTGTTTTGACTTTGTTAATTGTTCCGGAAAACACCTTGATAGCCCAAAGTCGCAAACTCTTGGGTAATAATCAGAATCAATGAGAATATTATCTGGCTTTAAATCTCGATGAACTATTCCATTATCATGAAGGTATCGCATGGCGTCAGCAATACCAATTAAGGTAATATATTTTTTTGTCGGATTCCAATTTGCATTAGCATCTTTTTTCCTTTCCATTTCAAGAGTTTTTTTCAATGACCCGTTGGGCAAATATTCTGTAATAATTGCTGGCTCAAGTCTGCCTGAATCATGAAATGACTGAAAGTTAACACCTATGAATTTAATAATCGATGGATGGTCTAGCTGATAGAGTGTTAATGATTCACGTAAAAATAATTTCTGATCATTTCCATCGAACGAATTATTGGTATGTATGATTTTAGCTGCACAAAGCGAGTTATCTTGTAAATTTTCAGCAATATAAACAGTGCCAAAAGCTCCTTTTCCAATATCTTTATCGTGAAGCTTATAATCCTTAGTATCAAAAAAAACTCCTTCAAAATCCATTTGTTGAGAGTTCTAACGTATTCCTTCTCAAAAATTCTATATGGCTTATAATTTGAATGCCTTTTTTTCTCATTTAAATTTCCAATTAAAAAAAAAGTTCTAGCCGATTTTTTCTGAAGTACGATACAGGGTCAATATTGACCTTAACCGCTGGGGCCAAAGAGATTAGGGGCAAAAAATATCTCAAAAAAAAAAAAAAAAAAAAAAAAAAAAAAAAAATAGATTATATAATTTTTCTTTTATAAATTAGTAAAATTTATGATATCAGAAAAATTTTGAAACAAAAATTTAGCATAAACTTTTTGTATAATTTATAAAATCATTAAATGCTTGAAAATGATATGCTTCAACCTGGGCAGCACCCAATTGAAAGAAGAGTAAAAACAGATACTCTATTTCTGTATTTTTCATGGCCTTTATTTTTTGCGATTCTTCAAGTTTTTATTTTTGTTATCAGTTTTGGACGAACTTTTTCTTTTATCCATCCAGCAGATTCAAATGGTCTTCGGTGTGGAATTGACAATTCATTATTATTTTCAAATTTAACAGACTTTAAAAATAATAATTATTTATCATATAAATCAAAATGTATATCAAAATGCGACGGAAATCCTTTTTTATCTTATTGCATACCAACAACAAGAAAAAAATTGCGTGAGTCGCCTTTTTTCTTTAAATTGGTTAGTGATTTTCGCTCCTATTATTCGTTTTCAATCTTTTTGATTATTTTAACAGTAGTTTTTTCCTTTCCTTTAAGTTTTATATGTGCTAAATTTGCTAAATTTATAGTTTATACCCTTATTTTATTTGTTGCTATAACTACAACATACTTTACATATCAATCTATTAGATATAAAGCCTACCCGATTTTGTTTGATACACTTTTTTTTGGATTGACATATTTACTTCTTTTATTTTATATCAAGCGAAGATTAAATATTATCAGCCCTTTATTAACATCGTCATTTAAATTCTTGTTTAAAGCGAAATCAATTCTTCTTGCTCCACTTTTCCTTATTTCTTTATCATTATTAGTTCTACTTTTCACCATTTTAGGGGTTTTATTTACGAATGGAGTTGTAAAATATAATGTTAAATCGAGTATACTAACACAAACATATTCACTAAAAACGGAGCAGCATTCATCATTAATTATGACGAAAGTATTGTTTATTTTTCTTGGTATTTGGATGATTAATTTTCTTTTTGTTTTAGCTCGAATGTCAATCTCATACATAACATCAGCAATTTATTTCAATCATCACATTCCCACTTTTTCAGAATCATTATCCATTATTTTGACTTATCATTCAGGAACCGTATTTTTCGGCTCCTTTGTCTGCTTCATGCTAGAAGCACTTTCAACATTTTTTGCTTATTTGCAAAAGTGGCTTGAAAAGACAAAAAACAGTTTTGTAAAGTTTCTACTTAAATGTATCCTCAATGTTTGCTTCATTCTCGTCCGTTTTGTCGAGGAGATCAATAGGATATCTTTCGTGTACACGGCAATTGAAGGCGTATCGTTCTGGGATGGATGTAAAAAGGCTGCTAATTTGTTCAAGATCGAGTCAATTTTGTCAATTGACGTCTTAATGAGGAACATATTCTTCGGTGCCAGAATAATTGTCTCTTCATTGGCCGGAATTGCTACTTATTTCTACGTGAGAGACATGAATCTAATGAATCCTCATTTGGCCGTCATTTTTGTATCGTTGACCGTTTACTTTGTCCTGAAAACGATCGATGTTGTCGTCAGCACAACGAGCCAGACTCTCCTCGTTTGCATGCTCGAGGATGCGAAAGATGAAGGCGCTTACGCGCCAGCCGAGGTGAAGACAATCATGGTGTGGCTTAGAGAAAGAGTCGGATTCAATTCTAATCACGCATAACATTGTTTTTAGTTTTAATAAATATTATTTTTCATTCTAAAAAAATTTTTTTTTATTTTACTGCATATTTGCAAGCAATTAACAAATGATTAAAAAAAGATATTGATATTTCAAATATTGTATTCTATTTGAGAATAGCATATACTATACAACTGGCCTTGTGCATTATAATGTTGTTTTTGTTCTATTTTCAAAAGAAGTGCTGTGCATGCCTTACTTGAGTTTAAAATTGAACTTTTTGAATTTGAAGTTCAAAAAGTACTGCATTTTTCATGTTTTGTTGAAATTCAGCTCATTTGAAGAGTATTTTTAGTATAAACATAAAAGTAAACTAAAAAAAATTTTATACAAATATACAAAATAAAGACAATTATATAATAAATAATATGAACATTATGAATGGTAAGGAACAACCAATATAGAATTATCTTTTCCAGTGCAGTAAAGAACATTTTGCTCGGAAATATAAGAAATGGAATTGGTGCAAAAAGGAGAATTATAGAATGGCCTTTCAAATTTAGCAAAGAACACTTCAAAGTGATACATATTACCAGAATCAGTTGCAACGAAAGCGAAATCGAATCCGTCTCTAGATCGATAAGTTTCAATTGCAGTCAGCTCTTCTCCAGGAGGCAACTCTGTCTGCCTTATCTTCATTCCGTTTGCTGAAAAAAAAACTAAAATGTTAGAACTTTTTGAATCGGAATTGATCGTCGTGTATTTAGCATAAACGATGACGAATCCCCAGGAAGGTGTAATTTTTATTCTTTGAGGGACGGCTTCTCCAATTTCAGCAATTTGAATGCATCGCCGATCATTTATTGAATAAAATTGAACGAAACCGTCATTTGTCCCACAAACTAACAAATCAAAAATAACCGAAATTTGAACACAATTTATTTCATCACGATAGGTCGGTAACGTAAATAACGGTTTTGACAAATTATTGGCCGACCAAATAGACGTTAAATTTTCACCGCAGGTGGCGATGACATCTTCGCTGATGCAGATGTGGCTTATCTCGTAATTCACCCTTCCTGATTTAGAGGAAACTTTTTCAAAGGGTCTGAACAAATAAAAAAATAAACGGTCGTTCGAGCAGCATGCGAAAGAATTGCCCGTAATGCAATCGCCAATCAAACAGAGCTTGTCAAATTTTGTCTGACTGATGAATGATGTTTGCTTTTCAATTGACTCGTTAAAAACCGTCGTAACCGTTTTGTTTTTGATGCTCAAACAAACGATCCGACTACTCGAATCAATGACAATTCCCGATATGAAGGAGTCTCTGGCTCTTGGACTCTTCTGCGGCGCTTTAATGTTGAACTTGGAGGCGGCGCTTGGGTTGCTGCTCACACTGGCGGTTGAATTAACCGCCAAATTCGCGTTTTCCTCAATTTTAGCAATTGAGAAGGACGATAGAAGAATTTGATTGACGCCGAATGTGATCGTCTCCTCATTTTTGACCATGTTGTGGTGGCATATGCGGCTGCCTTTCATCGTGGGCGGTTGGCGCTGGGGATGGGGAGTTTTGAATAATTGAATTGGTATTTGGCCGACTTCGGAAAGAACTGTTTCTACATGTTTCGGATCGACGTTGATTTCTTTTCGCTCTAGACGCGACCAAATGTCGCTGTACATTAGTGGATAAAACGTATTGTCGGCTTTTTCTGCTTCAGGGCCTCTTTGTTTGAAACCCCAGATTAGATCAATCCATTTGTGAATGTTCATTGAAACATAGTTGCTTTCTAACGCTTTTCTATTCATATAAACAAATACATTTGATGAATTCATGGCCCAGTTTGGCAGATTAACATATCCTGGGAATTTTTTATTTAATATTTCTAATTTGGTTTGAGTTTTTGGTGAACTTTTTTCATGATTAGCATTTGATTGTTCATCATTTATATTTTTCACATTTTTATTTATATCTGAATTCAAGTCCGTATTAATAATAATATGATCAGATGAATTTGAACAGTCAGGAATGATTGAGTCTGTTTGAATACTGATATTAGAGTTGGCTGCTGGTTCATTAATATTACTAGACCCAGTGAGATCAAAATTTTCTTTGTTTAAAAGAAATTCTGGATTGATAAAGAATTCTGGAATAAGTTCCATAAAATCCGTTTTTAAAGTAGTTGCGTTTTTGTAGGCAAGAGGAATCGATTTGAATATTTTTGTGATTGCTTCAAATCTTCCACTGTGATAGTTAACGTGCATTGTAGTGAATGGTTCAATTCGGACAAGATATGATAATACAATTAATGGCGAAATGTAGCCATTTTGATATAAATGAGCAGGAATGGATTCACCGCTATTAACTGAATTAGATTTAAGAATTTTTAAACGATCTTCATTAATAGCTCCCATTGGTTTTGATAAATCTCGGAAAGATTTTGGATCATCAAGATCCAACTTATCAGAAGTATAATCTGAAATAACCCACGGCATTATTGGATATGCTGATAAATCATTAAACGTCCTACTACTGAATTCATTTAATTTTAATAGATATTCAAATGTTGAAATCTCATAATTTACCCATTTTTCTGTATACTCATGAATTGTATTATGAGTCATAAAAGGTAAGAAATATTTCATTAAGTTACTATTATTACATTTTGGAATATCTATGAAATAAGATTTTCCATTTTTCTTAAAAATTTCAAAAGCTGTTGGTCTATGCAACCTATTTCTCAGCAATATTTCACGAATATCAGAAAAAAAGATTGGTTTTCTATTGATAATAAAAGCATCAAAAAATACTTCAAAAACACCTTCATAACATCCTTGTGGCTTGATCAAAACAGCTTCCTTTCGAAATGCTGGACTGCTTTTTAAGTATTTTTCATAAGAAAACGATGAAGAAGAAATATGTTCGTAATAATTAGATGCTGAATTAGAAATTGAAGGGCGTAAAGTTTGGAAAAAGATACCATATAATTTCTTCTTACTTCGAAAATCATCATTTTTAAGCTTTGCCTCCTTTAACGAGCCGATATCTCTAGCGATTGAAGCGTCAATGTGATCATTATAAAACTCGTTATTTAACGTCATTTTCAATGGATAATAAGAATCATTAAAAATCAGATGTGAAGAACGTTTATAATGATTTTTAACCATAGCAGCGTTTTTAGCGCTATTCCATCTTCCTTTATAACGATGCATTTCATTCCACATTTGTTGCCAAACATGAAGGATATCAAATCTGATCATCATACGATTAAACAAAATTTCATTTTTAACGCAAAGATTAGTTTCTTTCAACAAATTATAATTACTTGTTGACAAATTAGTGAAAATCTTCTCATTTTTAACGTTCTGCTCGTTCCAAGAGACATAATCAGAAGCCATTTTCACCATTTCAGATCCGAAAATTTCAGGTTTATTTTGTTCTGAAAATTCTTGAAGGAAAGAGAAGGAAGCGGATTTACTAAATGATTGTTTTGTTGAAAGAATGTTCGATAGATCGATTCCTTTTCTTTCGGCACTGTAAAAAATGAACGATAACAAACTGCTTGGAATTTTGCTGACGTAATTTGAAATGTTTATTCGTTGCAGATGAGTCCGCGCCATTGCCGGATTCACTCTGAATATGAAGGCTGTCAGTATCAAGTCTTGTGTCAATAATGTCGGCTTAAAGTAGAGCTCAAACAGCTTTAGACAATGAAATGATAAGGAAGAGTCTTGCCAATTTCCATTCTCATCAAGTCTTGGACAAAACTGGAATGAAAACTTGCGACTTGTATTGCAAATTTCCTCCAATTTGGTCACAATCAAATCAGGCTTGACAATATTAATTAAATTTCCTTTGTTCATCCCACTTTTTGAGGGATTTTTTTCGGTTTGATCGTTGAAAGGTGAATTGTCAACAACTTTTTGAATCCACTCTGAAACATCAGTTTTCGAGCGAAACAGGATTGTGTTGTAGGCGATTTTGAGGATGCTGTGGACAAAATCAACCTGGTACATTTCGGGGTGCTCTGAAATTAAGGTGAACTGAAGATTCAGAAATAGATTCAATTGCTGATCGGGAATTCTATCAACAACGATGCTGATCAATTTGACCATGATTGACGCTTCTTTAATTTTGGGGAAGTTGTTGTTAAACAAGAAGCAGAAGTTTTTTTGCTTGTCAACATTTTCAATGCTGCATAACAACAAAAGGAGCCAAAAAAGCCTCTCAAATGAATTGACCAAAAACTTTGACGGTTTGATCGTCTCTGCGAGATATTCAATTGCTTCATTCCCACAATTTAAGGCAATCAAAGCACAAAGTGGATAAACTTCAGGATTCGTTGAATTTGTGATCTTGACAACAATCTTTAACGCCTTCATTGTGCAGATTCCGGCGGTTATTTTGCTCATCAGGATTCGAATGTGCTGGATCAATGAGAATGACTTATTTTTAATGAAGTTCTTACGATGACAAATCATGACAATTTCTAAAACAGAACAAAAAATGTCTTCATCATTCAATTCTAACAAATTGTGAAGAAGTGAAATGAACTGAACATTTTGTGAGATGACACTGTCAGATTCCCTCCGTGAAAGTAACGTCCTTTTCAAAACTTCAAGATAAGAATAGATTATTTTTTGATCGTTTTTGATCGTACAATATTCAATTGTATTCAAAAAGTCGTTACTTGTGTATTCAATTTCTGAAACCTTCAGAAAAAGTTTTATTAAATTTTCAATGATCTTCGGTTGCTCGTAATAATCACGCATCACAAGAAGCAAGAATGGAATCGACGTGATTTTGACAATCTGTTCTTTGTAGTCGGAGAACAAATTTGAGTGCCAGTGCTGCGTGATTAGACGGAAAACTTCCGCTTCAGCGCGGCCCCAGATGTCGAAATTCAAGACAATCAAAGAGAGTATTTTCTGCTTCAGCTCTGGAACAAGAACTACGTTCAAAAGAGCCGCTATTTGGAGATATATGGAAAAGTTTAGGTTCGATGAATTGCACAAAGAAAGCAAGTGCGAAATCGCTTCAGTGCATTTGTTCTCAAAAAATGAAATTTGAGCGCTTTTCCCACATTGAATGACAGCGACGATCATCTCAACCGTAAAGTCAGCAAAAGCTGGCACTTTTTTCTGCTCAAAAGTGACGAAGTCAAACTCAACAAATGGAAGAATAAGTGAGTGGACTTTCGCCTTCCTGATGAAAATGTCAGCCAGTGAAGTGGGCATCTCAAATAATTGACCATTATGGTCAATTTGTACATCATTAGTCACGCATATTGGCGCGAGATGTCCTTCCTTTTCTTCGAAGTTGACAGTGAGCAAAGGGTCATTAGAAGACGCAATCTGGTACGAGTCATTCTCCCAACAGAAAAAGTTATCCTCACAATTTTTATTGTGAGGAAAAACTGAAAAACATGCAAAATATCCTTTTGGAATTATCTCGGCGGTTGAACCGATTTTAACCGAAACCGTTTGTTCATAAAAACGTCTCAAATTCAAGTCTTTCATTTCAGTCTCATTTCCATCGATATCAATCGAAACGACGGCTGCAAAGTTTGGAATAGTCTGCTTTGCTATGCTGCTTGTCAGGTCGATAAAGTGGTTAAAAACCGTCGAATTTGAAGGACTTAGGCTGAAGTTGAATGAAAGAGGATTCTTTTTCGTAGTTGAGAATACTGGATTCGAATTCAAAGCGAGCTGCGAATTCGATGGTGAAAATGACGGCGGTTGTAATTGGCCTGAATTGAGCATGCTTAATGGAGTGTAGTCAGAATTGTTGAAACTTTTGCTTCCGTTCTTCATTCGACTTGCATTTGACGTTGAACGAAGCGAGCATGATTCAATGCTCGACTGACTCGAATGACGACTCAAGTTTGATCCGTGATCGAATACAAACTTAACACGAACGAGCTGCCATTTTCCGAGCTGCAAATTTGACTCGAATTGAATTTTTTTTTCATGTTTTCGAATGTGATTTACGACAATTTCTTGCCTCTTTTCAAAGGACACTGATATCGTAATGCCTTTCCCTTTCGAGTCCAGAATCGAGCACAGCTGGATTGTTGAATGGTCCAGTTGGTATGGCTCTATGAAAAGATAAAAGGCAATTTCAAAGGACTTCTGAAAATGAGTTGAATCAACATTCATCACATCAAGCTTCGATGAAAAAGATAGATAAACTCGTGGCGTCTTGGAATAGTGAGTGAACAAAGACGTCAATGAGTGAAGAAGATAGGGAGAAAGAGCCGAGACATGCTTAGAGTCAATAGGACTCAGTAATTCAATAAAGTGAATCGCAGATCGCATCGAAGCGTGCACAGTGTAAATTGAAGTTAGAAGATTCAAAATGTGATTAGAAAAAGTAATTTTTAACGAGTTCTCTAGTTGAAGGTCTTTCAGTTTGCCAATCAGAGTCTCTTCGATGCCACTCTCAACTACTTGGACGCAATTGTAGATCGATTTGCCAACAAGCAACTGAAAATCACTCGACAGGTAGTTTATCATCTGTTCAATTTCTATTATTTTTTCACTCTTGCTTCCATTATCATTTGTGTTTTCATTTCCATTTGGATTATTATTTCCATTTTCAATTGTGTTTTTATTTCCATTTTCAATTGTTTGTTTATTTCCATTTTCAATTGTTTGTTTATTTCCATTTTCAATTGTTTGTTTATTTCCATTTTCAATTGTTTGCTTATTTCCATTTTCAATTGTTTGTTTATTTCCATTTTCAATTGTATTTTTATTTCCATTTTCAATTGTTTGCTTATTTCCATTTTCAATTGTTTGCTTATTTCCATTTTCAATTGTTTGCTTATTTCCATTTTCAATTGCGTTTTTATTTCCATTTTCAATTATTTGTTTATTTCCATTTTCAATTGTTTGCTTATTTCCATTTTCAATTGTTTGCTTATTTCCATTTTCAATTGTTTGTTTATTTCCATTTTCAATTGTGTTTTTATTTCCATTTTCAATTGTTTGCTTATTTCCATTTTCAAATGTGTTATTATTTCCATTTTCAATTGTTTGCTTATTTCCATTTTCAATTGTTTGTTTATTTCCATTTTCAATTGTTTGCTTATTTCCATTTTCAATTGCTTGCTTATTTCCATTTTCAATTGTTTGCTTATATCCATTTTCAATTGCGTTTTGTTTTTTGCTTGCTAAGAATTCGAGGATGACTGAGATGATTTTTGGCTGTTGGAGAGGGATTATATCAGACAGGCACTCGTGATTCCCTGAAGCAAGCTTCAAAAATCCATTTCTTATTTGTTGATAAAACTTTCTTTCATCCAATTTTTTGACGGTTTCTTTCAAAATTGAATAGTGTCCTTCATTCAAATGTACAAACGACAATGTCTGAAGGACCTTTATGAAATAAAGGTAAGATTCATTTGGTATGTAATCGATGTCCAGCAAAGTTTCAGTAATAATATCAATCAGCTCATTGTATAATTCAATAGTGTCACTTTTTTCGGACAAAACAGAATTGACCATGCTCACAAAATCAATTGAAATTGGTAACGTTTTTTCATTCATTATTTTGTCACTTTTTAGCAATTTTTTTAAAATATTTTTTATGCTTAATAGAAAGGTTTGATCGTTCAGGTGAAAAAAATTGGTCAAATATTGTTGATACTTTTCAAATGCAAAATTTCGAACAGAGCTCTCAAAAATTAAAGAAGACAAAAAATTCGTAAAAAATGGAATCGAAAACCAAAAAATCGAAACTTCATCAATTGCCAGTCCTTGAGAAATCAACTGGAGAAGGCAAATCCTAGTTGACTCAATTTTTTTAAGAAAATTTTTATTTTTTTCGATAATATTTAATTTTTGAAAAAATTGGCTTAACTGAATTAAAACGCTTAAAAAATCCGTGGATAAGAATTCTATTTTCGATATTTGGGAAAAGTTTGAATATAATCGATGTAAAGTCTCAGATAACAAGATCTGATTATTTGATAGATTTGTTAAAAAAATATGAAGGTCTAAAAAACCTGACGAAATCATTGAATCAATTGCTTCATTTCGCATTTGATTAATGATGTTATCAGGGGAGTTTAGATCGAAAGCTGAATAATCATTATTAAATAATTCGGAAGTAAGAAGAATATTCCAATAAGCCTTAGCCTGCTTGTTATTCAAACTTAAATTCGATATTATAAATATAAGCGAATATAATAAAATGCTATGGTATCTATTTTCTTTTTGAACAATGAACGAATTAAAATCTTTGATGACGATATCTCGGCATTCCTCGCTCGATTGTGCTGCCCTTGCTATATAAGTTAATATTTCTCGTGTTTCTGTGTTTAATAATAAGCCATTCGAATTTTTTCTAATATATGGAAAAATTGGCTTTTTGGGAAATTCTTCTGAAAAAGTTTCATCAATCAAAGAGAAATTGAATGAGTCATCTGAATTTTGAGTGATTTTATTTGGTTCATACAAAAATTGAATAGAAGTCGAAAATTTTATCATTTCTGTATCATTTACTTGCTTTTCTGGTAAATTAAATGGATTTTGTGTAGATGTAATATGCTTGTAAAAAGAAACTGGAAAAATGGAAAAAATTGGAATTGAAATATCTCTCTCAATTTTCTGAAAAAAATTTGCAAAAAGGTGAAGTGAATTAATCTCAATGTTTTCAATTTGATTTGTCAAAAGGAGAACAATTTCTTTGGCTGTTTTGTCATCAAAAATATCTGGAAAAGTGTCTGTTAGTTGGCAAAGGTAACTAATGAATGTCTGACAATCATCGCTAATATCAACATTATTCGAAGTTAATTTTTTTGAGATAATTGTGAAGAATATTGATTCCATTTTGGAAAGAATAGCTATTGTCCTGTTCTTTAGGAGTAATTCCATAGAATTAAAAATTGATATAAAATTAAATGAGGTGCATTGTTCAAGGTAAAAATTCAATGAATCGCAGTATACATCTGTTATTATGGAAATATAATTTGATTGTGAAACTAAAGGAACGCAATTTAATATATACGGAAGATGCTCAAAATTTGTAGTATACTCAACAAATGCACGCCATGAAACATACGAACACATTACTATACATGCGCATATATCTAAAATTTCTTCTGTTGTATCTTGTTTGTAGTTTGATATGATTTCAAGTATCGTTGGAACAAAAGGAAAATAAAAATGAATACTTTCAATTATATCTTTGAAATTGTTTTTAGTTTGAAAAATCGATGAAAATGAAATAATATCGGATTGCGAGTAATTCGGAAAATTAATTGCAGGTAAAAATGAATCTAGTTCATCAATTGATTCTTTTTTCGGATAATCGCTAGGAAATTCTATAGATAAAATCGAAACTAAAGTAGAGATTTCATTTTTACTTGCATGCATTCTGAATAATTCAATTATTGAAGCCAAATATGTTTAAAAAAAGTTGATATAAAATTTTGTTCCGATATTTCAAGGTCTAAATATTGGCTCTACAAAATATTTTTAATTGAAACATATCTCCAAAGATTTGATGATAATCATTAAATAATTGGATAAATAATAAATGTAGTCATATAAACTTTAAAAAAAAAATACTGCATATTTTATTAATTTACAAAGTTTTCTTATCAGAATTGAAAATATACATTATTTACTTTTCACCACATTAAAATATTTGCACTAAGACAAATGAACATAATTGCTTTACTTTTTTATGATATTAGTAAAATGATAAAGGATTTTAAAATTTACCAAAATTGAATTTATAAAAATAGATAAATAAAAAGATTTTTCATTATATCTGTAAGATGTTGCATGAACTGTATTATTTGGTATTTGATAAACATTAATTTAAGTGTTTTCTATAAATAATGAAATTATTATTAAAAAGAATTATTCTGGAAACAATAAGTAGGCTTCAAAATTCACTAACCAATACATCAAGTATATAACATCCTTTTCATTTATATGAAAATCTTTCTAAATAAATTGAAAAGAATTTTATGTCTAAAATTACTAATAAATGAAAGAAAGCGCCATTACCATATCTTATAAATCATCAAACAATGTCCAGCTAAATATGTCTTTTTGAAGAGTGAGCTCAAATGGTGAGTCTTCAATTTTCTTTTCAACTTGAACCGGCTCTATTTTTGTTCTAACAATTTGTGGATATTGAGCAATCAATTTGAGAATCTTTGATTCTTGAGGATATTCACGAAGAGACCAAAATCTTGTTTGATTTAAAGGTAGAAAATCATGCATTAGCTGTTTGTATGTTTTTTCATTTGCAAATGAAGATCCCCAACGTTCTCGACGAAAACATTCAGAGATTCTTGATTTGCAAGAAAATATTTTTTTTGATAAGATAGATAAATTAATTCCACAGCATTTGTCAAAAAATATCAATCCGCTCTTCTCGAGAAATGAAATAATATTTGGAGATTGTAACGAAAAAAGAATAATTGAATGAATTTCATCACTTATTTTTGATGGAACCGAGCACTTTCCAGTTTGTTTACGAAGAAGAGAGAAATGTATGTTCATTTGATTAATAATTTCTGAATCAGGAGATGATTCATCGTTTTGTATCATAAAATGAATTACACCAATATTTAAGAAGTTATATGGTCAAATAAAATTTTAAAAATCAGATTCCAAAAAACTCACATTTTATAAAATCAAAACAAAATTACATAGCATCATCATTTTCTTCTCTCATTGGAGGTAAATTTAAATTAATTGTTGAAGGCTGCATGTTACTTGAGGGTTGAACAATGAATTTATTTCTCTTAATAGAATGAACTTCCGGTTTAATTCCAGCAACCATCATCCTCTGAATTCCAGGGCTATTTACACCAACTCTTCCAGTATATTTCAGAGAGCTATTATGCAAAAGCATGGCATGAACTGGTGCAGCTAATTCCGATTTAGGTGAAAGAGGGTATATTTGTTGCCACCTGGATTTATCATTATTTCCAAAAAAGCCGCCGTCCAAAGAAATATGAGTATAAGATTCAGCAAGCATGCATTCTTTTAATTCCTGTTCAAACTTAGCTGTAACCATAAGTGAAGGACGATCGTTTAATTCGAGAACTTTTGGATGCCCTTTCGAATCGATGATAACATCAATTCCTATTATATGAGAGTAATGTTGAGCATCATTTAAAACTCTATCTTCTGGATTTGGTGGGTGATTGGATTTCAGTGGGGTAGATGAATGTGATGAAGAATTAGAAGATTCTGAAGGCTCTTCTTTTTCTGTACTTTGATTCATCTCTTCTGGATCCATCGGCTCAAAAAGATTGTGCTCTGTTGTTTTCATTTCTTCTAAATGTTTCTTTCCTTTAGCTTTTTTAGCAATTTTTGAAATCTTTGTATTTTTCTTCTTTCTGTAAGATTTTTTGGAATGGCGTTGAGCACCCAAAAAAGGAAAGTTTTTCTGAGGATTTAGCCATCCTGGAGGAGCTGATGGAACAGTAATCTGTGGGCAATTGGTAGAATCTATTAATTTTGCACGAATAGCTGCACCTCCATTCATTGGAAGTGTTGCCACAATTGATGGGAAAATACCAGCAAGTGTGAGAAGAGAAACAGTTTTAATTTCATCCCAAAGATTTGAAGCCGTTGGTTTTTGAGCGATAATTTTTTGTAAAACAGTAGATGCTGGTTGAGTAAATGCTTCAGGACTTTGGCCACTATGCTTATTAATTGCTGTATTTGTAAGTTGAGCGTATGGATGATCTAAATTTGATTTTGAAGGAGGAATATATTTTTCGGTGCAAAATCTAGCAATTCCTTCTTCATAAATAAAAGCCGAAAACGGTTCAAGAGAAGCAATTAGTAAAAAGAATCTAAAATCAAATTTCATTCCGTCGATAGTTAGCGGGTTTACAAGAAGTTGAGCAACACAAGGATAATTTATTGCTTCAGCGTCTTGAATTGACTGTATAAAATGAATTCCTTTGCCACAACATCCGTTTTTCGGTTTGATGACCCATACAGGTGCGGTTGCTGTTCGTGAGCAAATAAAACTATGTTCACGTTGAAATTCTGGAAAAGAGTCAGGAAGTAAATAAGTATGAGGATAAAATTCAAAATAAGAAGGGAATTCCTTTCTCATTGCGTTTAATTCTTCAAATAATGTTGATTTATAACAAAGAAAATCTAAGCATGGAATTTTGTTAACGCGTTGATAAGGTAGAAGGTTTTCGGCCTCTGAAATTGAGAGAATACCATCAACCCAAACAAGGGGTGGATTATTCTCCTTGGGTACTTCAACAAGGCCAGCTTTTCGAATAGCTCTGTGACATGTTGAATATTTTGCGCGAGATGCATCTATTTCTATTCCTGGTGTTATCATTTTTTATATTTTGAATAGAAAAAATTTTACTTCTATTGAAAGATAAAACAGAAAAAACCGACAAAGTCTTTTCAATTATATTAATTTTTTTCTCAAAAAATTGACCATATTTAGATATTTATCGTCAACTTTAAATTAATATTATAGAGAAAAGATTTTAATTAAATTCGAAAAAAAAGATTGTGATATTGTGCAAAAACATTTCTGCTATTTCATATTTATAAAATAATATTTTCAAATAATATTACAAGAATATAAATGATTCTCTCTAAGAATGAAAATGAACTTCAAATCGATAAAGTTAGATTGATCAAAAATAATGAAAATAATGCAAAAATTTCAAGATTGCTAATTAAATCTTGCTCATATTTCAAATTTCCATCCTTTTCACTTGTTAAAAATGCTGTGTCCAGATACTGATTGCAACATCTTACTTTAATCAATGTCTTTCTTCATTTTCATTGTCTATTAATAAATATTTTAAAATTTCAATTTTATTTTATTTTATTATGCCTTTCTTGTTTTTGTTTTTACATAAAGTTTCATATTTGGTCTACAGAAATTAAAACAAATAAAGATTAGGGAATAAATATAAGAATCATTGATGATACATTATATTTTCAGTGTCTTTTTATAATAATGCATTAAAAAAGAATTAAAGATTTTTTTAATATAAATCTATTCCTGTAACAGAAAATTTAGCAGATAAAATTTTTTTTAAAATTGAAAGGTTGGATGAAACTTTTTTCAAATCAATGAAAACCAATGGAAAAAAATGGATTAAAATTTCTATTAAACGAAAATGACTTTACAGCTCAAATTATTAATTCTCCTTACGCCAAAGGAGATATTTTTATTCCAAAATCTATTAATTATGAATCGAATGATTATATAATAACGAGCATTCAAAAAAATTCTTTTGAAAATAATGAAGAAATTGTTTCGATAAATTTTGATGAAAATTCAGAAATACGCTCTATTGGAGAAAATGCTTTTTATCATAGCTCTATCAAATCTATCTCCATACCACCTAGTCTCGAAAAACTAGAAGAAGGCTGGTGCCGTTTTGCATTATACTTAAACGACATTTTTCTTTCACCAAACAACAATAGTTACAAATATCTCGACGATAATCAAAAAATAGTTGTAGGCAAATCTAATCCAAATGAAGATAATTTTGATACGCTTGTTTTTGGTTGTCGAGATATCGATCGACTTAAAATTCCATCAACAATCAAATATATTTCTTCATATGCTTTTTCAGAATGTCGTATTAAATGTTTTGAATACGAAGGCGATTCTCAATTAGAAATCATTGGTAAAGGAGCGCTTAATTTATCATCAGTAACTCATTTTTATATTCCCAGGACTGTTAAAAAGCTGAAAGATAGTTTTATTTTTAATAATCATTCAAATTCCTTTCAATTTTCAATTTCCTCAGAAAATTGTTTTTTTAAATATACAGATGATGGCCAATTTTTACTTGGTAAATCAGATCCAACTAAAGATAATTACGATACTTTAATCTTTACAAAGAGTCAGAACAAATCTATCGTCATTCCATCGTCGATTGAATACATCAGTTCATTTTCTTTTATTTCATGCAAAAGTATTCAAAAAGTGGAATTTTCAGAGGATTCAAAATTGAGAAAAATTGGAGAAAAAGCATTTCAAGGACTGTTAATTGAGACGATCACTCTTCCTTCAAATGTTGAAGAAATAAAACCGGCTGCATTCAATTTTTGTAAGAATTTGAAAGAAGTCAATTTTTCAAAGAACTCAAAAATCACATCATTTTGTCAAAACTGCTTTTTTTGCTCAAAAATCACATCGTTAACTATTCCTGACACTGTCACGAGACTTGAGGAAGGATGGTGCAACAACGTTGACTCACTGATACATGTTTCACTTTCACCATTGAATAAACACTTCACTTTTCTCGATGAAGAACAGAAAATTATCGTTGGAAAATTGAGTGAAAAAAGTGACACTTTTGATTGTATTGTATTTTCATGTCGGGACGTCAAAAGAGTTGTCATTCCTTCCTCGATCAAGTACGTAAGTAGCCATGCTTTTGAGGACTGTTTTGATTTGACAAGTGTCACTTTTTCTGATGATTCAAAATTGGAAAAACTAGGGACAAATTCTTTTAATTGTACGATGATTGAGACAATCAGAATTCCTTCGTCTGTTACTTCGATTGGCTCATTATGTTTTGCCAATTGTTGGTTATTGCGTTCTATTGAATTTTTGAATGATTCGGAGTTAAAATCGATTGGAAACAATTGCTTTTGTAATACATCAATTGAAAAAATAATTATCCCTCAAAAAGTGGAAAAATTGTATCAAAATACTTTTGCTAAAATGCCAAAATTAAAAGAAATTGAAATTTCGTCATTTAATAGATATTATTATTATCATCATCAAATGCTGATTGATAAAACAAATTCTGAGATCATTTATTTTTTCGACGAAAGTGAAGTAGTTCAACTTCCCTCATGTATTGAAAAAATAAAATCTTTCACTTTTGCTCATTGTGGCATTTTGCAAACAATCAACTTTTCTAAAGAGTCTAAATTGACAACAATTTGTGGTTACACATTTAGTCAATCATTAATTGTTGAACTTTTTGTGCCGGAGACCGTTAATTATATTGGTAAGGGAGTTTTTTCATTATGTGAAAGACTTCGAAAAGTGGAATTTCATCCAAATTCAAAACTTGAGTATTTTAGTGAGGATTTATTTAGTTCTTCTTCAGTTGAAGTTATTTCAATTCCTTCAAAAATTAAAGAGCTCAGAAATAACTGGTGTTCAAACACAGAAAAATTGAATCAAATAATTTTATCCTCTGAAAATAAAAATTTCTCATATCTTGATTTTGAGAAAAAAATGATCGTTGGCAAATCTGATTTGAATGATAATATTTTTGACACTTTAACTTTTGTATGCAGAAATGTAAAAAAAGTGAATATTCACTTTCCTCTCAAATTTATAAGTTCTTCTGCTCTTTCAAATTGCCAATTTAAAGACTTTCTTGTACCAAAAAGTGTCGTGGAAATTCAGGATTTCGCTTTTAATTATTGTCTTGATCTTAAAAATATCTTTTTTGAAGAAAGTGACCAAAAAATTAAAATTGGCGAGTATGCTTTCGCTAATACACAAATTGAAAGCCTTCTGATTCCTGCCAGAAATGTCAGTATTTGCCAAAATTCGCTTGATTTTTGTAGCAAATTGAAAGTCGTCGAGCTGTATGGCAACGATTTGCTAATCAACTTCCTTAATGGTGAAAATGGCATCTTTTTGCTCTCTTTACCAACGGCAACTGATGTTTATATTGACCTTAAATCTTTTCACTATTACGAAGAATTGTCAATTTTTACATTACATAATTCGAAGATAACTGTTTGTTAAATATTGTTGTTGCTGTTTATTTATTAAAATAGCGTAATTCATTAAATGCTGATATTTATTTAACGCCATTGTTTTTAACTAATGAGTTATATTGGATTGTAAAAGATAATTGGCAGTTTTTTCATCAAATGAATCTATTGTATATTAGTTAAAAAAGAATTATCATTTTTTTCATCTAAATGTTTAGTACCTTTATTTGTGCAACTTGTAACTTCTGATTCTACCAAAAGCAGTGCACTCATGCCAAAAAGATAATAGGATTTACAAAAGAGAGACGCCTCTTGTTAAAATATAGAATAGATGAAAACAATAAATAATAATTTTTATATATAGGTGGACTCGAACTTGATCTCCTAAAAAGTCGTAAATAGGACTTAAAGTCTAAAAAGTTTATCTCAAAAAATCATTAAATTGAATTAAAGTCTAAAAAATTTCATCTAATTCGTCATTAAAATATTCTATTCCCTCAAAAGTTTATCTCAAAAAGTCTCTCAATTTATAACTGACTAGAAAAACATTTATACCAAAAAATCAAATTATTATGGCTTAGCCAAAAAATATCGTGATTCTAGAACAAGACAGCATAATAATTTTTTGAGATTTTTTGAGATAAACTTTTTAGACTTTAAGTCCTATTTACGACTTTTTAGGAGATCAAGTTCGAGTCCACCTATATATCTATATAGATATAAATGAGGAGAATTATTATATACAAATAGAGTGTGTATCTCTAATATTTATCGAAAAAATGAGGTGACAATATTCAAAAATTATTATCTAGATTTCATGATATAAGCTAGTTGCATAACTTTTATTTTATTTTTTATAATTAATTGGAGTATCAATTTCTCAAAATTGAAGGATTAAATTTTGATAAAAATATGATATATTATACTCCTCATAATAAATTTCATGTTTACAGAAAATCAGGCAAAATTCATCTGCCAATCCTTTTTTCATCTATTCTTAAAATATAAAGCAGCCTTTGGTGCTTTCAAGTGCATTCATTGCAGTGGAATTTCCTTTGTCAGCTGCCATCTTGTAGTAACGGGCAGCTTCTGATTTGTCGACTGGAACTCCACCTTCTTCGTCTAACATGCGTGCATAATTGTTCATTGCAGTGGAATTTCCTTTGTCAGCTGCCATCTTGTAGTAACGGACAGCTTCTGATTTGTCGACTGGAACTCCATCTCCTTCGTATAGCATGTATGCATAATTGTTCATTGCAGTGGAATCTCCTTTGTCAGCTGCCATCTTGTAGTAACGGACAGCTTCTGATTTGTCGACTGGAACTCCATCTCCTTCGTATAGCATGTATGCATAATTGTTCATTGCATCGGAATTTCCTTTGTCAGCTGCCATCTTGTAGTAACGGACAGCTTCTGATTTGTCGACTGGAACTCCATCTCCTTCGTCTAACATGCATGCATAATTGTTCATTGCATCGGAATTTCCTTTGTCAGCTGCCATCTTGTAGTAACGGACAGCTTCTGATTTGTCGACTGGAACTCCATCTCCTTTGTCTAACATGCATGCATAATTGAACATTGCCTTGGAATCTCCTTTGTCAGCTGCCATCTTGTAGTAACGGACAGCTTCTGATTTGTCGACTGGAACTCCATCTCCTTTGTCTAACATGCATGCATAATTGAACATTGCAGTGGAATCTCCTTTGTCAGCTGCCATCTTGTAGTAACGGGCAGCTTCTGATTTGTCGACTGGAACTCCATCTCCTTTGTCTAACATGCATGCATAATTGTTCATTGCATCGGAATCTCCTTTGTCAGCTGCCATCTTGTAGTAACGGGCAGCTTCTGATTTGTCGACTGGAACTCCATCTCCTTTGTCTAACATGCATGCATAATTGAACATTGCCTTGGAATCTCCTTTGTCAGCTGCCATCTTGTAGTAACGGGCAGCTTCTGATTTGTCGACTGGAACTCCATCTCCTTCGTCTAACATGCATGCATAATTGTTCATTGCATCGGAATCTCCTTTGTCAGCTGCCATCTTGTAGTAACGGGCAGCTTCTGATTTGTCGACTGGAACTCCATCTCCTTTGTCTAACATGCATGCATAATTGAACATTGCCTTGGAATTTCCTTTGTCAGCTGCCATCTTGTAGTAACGGGCAGCTTCTGATTTGTCGACTGGAACTCCATCTCCTTCGTCTAACATGCATGCATAATTGTTCATTGCATCGGAATTTCCTTTGTCAGCTGCCATCTTGTAGTAATTAGCAATTGTTTCTTTATTTTTTTCACTTTTGTTGTTTGCAAGTAGAAGTCCATGAACAAGAAGTGCTTCTGGATCCGTTTCGAATTCATCTAAGTAGCATTCAACTTCATCGTAATCCAAGTTATTGAAAATGCTCGTGAATGTGGAACTCGTTAAAAGTTCACAAATTTGTGAGAAATCTGGTCGTTCTTCTGGATCTGGCGAGAGGCACTTTTCGAAGAATTCCTGATTTTCTTTGCCTGAAATCAGACCTATATCAATAGGAGAACGTTTAGATGTAATCATTTCAATAGCAATAAGTGCAAACGAGTAAACATCAACTTTATATGTATATTTGTGGCGCAAGAGTATTTCTGGTGCCATGTAAAATGGTGTGCCTATTGTTGATTCCATGGATGCCTTTTTCAGTTGCTCTTCTGTATTTTTCGATAATCCAAAATCGCAGATTCGTGGATAAAAACGTTCATCAATAAGTATGTTCTCTGGTTTTAAATCACGGTGCGTTATGTTGTTTAAATGAAGATAGTTCATTCCAAGAGAGATTCCAAGTAATACAATATATTTAGACGTATCGGACCACTCAATTGGCAAATCTCCATTATTTTCTCGATCAATAATGGTTTCTAATGAACCATTGGCCATATATTCTGTAATAACGGTCGGATATGGTTCTGAGTTGAAATTGTGAAGGTTATAACCTATTAATTGTAATATTGATGGATACTTGACTTTTGAAAATATATCTATTTCAGTCATAAATGTTTTTTGTTCGATTGTTTTAGCACAGTTTGTTTTATTAACTTTCGCTGCATATTTCGTTTTTGTATTTTTATCTTCAACTAAAAAAACCTTACCAAATGTTCCATCACCAATTTCATCTAAAATTTTGACATCATCCAAATCAAAAACTAATTGTCCAAGCATGTTTTACTATAAATTAATTAATTTTAAAAATGACAAAAAAAAAAAAAAAATAGTAAAAACGAAAAAATGGTCCCACAGGGACTCGAACCCTAGACCTTTGCGTTATCAGCACAACGCTCTACCGACTGAGCTATGAGACCTCAATTTTAAGTAAAAATTTAATTTTTAATCTTAATTTCAAGTATTCTTTTCTTAATCTTAATATTGAAAAAAATTTGATTTTTTGGTATAAATGTTTTTCTAGTTGAGGAATTCTTTATAACACACGCAACTTTTTCAGAAGAAAATAATCGTCCATTTTTTCGAGCTTTATTTTACATAGAAAAGATTAAAAGTTCCTTGTATTTTTTATTGATTTCTTAATTTATGCCATTTAGAGAATATGTTAAACGCGAAATAATCGAAAATTTTCAAAAATGAGATTATTATTTGATTAATATTTATTCTTAAAAATGGTTGATTTAGATAATCAAATGGCTTGATGGGCTTCCTACATTGATATAATTTAGGATTTAATGGTTAAAATCAGTATTAAATAAGAAAACAAATACTTTTAAATTATTTAAAAAGAATAAAAAAAGCATGAATGGGGGGTCATGCTATTTGGTTTAAAAATAATTAATTTCAATTTCTCAAAAAGTTTATTTAGACCATATATGCATACAAAAAGTTCTCTGTGCTACTGCACTGTACTAAAAAAATACACCCTTTCTAGTTAGTTATAAATTGAGCGACTTTTTGAGATAAACTTTTTAGGGAATAGAATATTTTAATGACGAATTAGATGAAATTAATGATTTTTTGAGATAAACTTTTTGACTTTAAATCCTATTTACGACTTTTTAGGAGATTAAGTTCGAGTCCACCTATATAAAGAAAAGAAATATAAAGAAAGAAGAAATATTTTAGAATTAAAATTTACATAACAATAATTTTTTTCCCCTATCTCTTAGAATTCAGAAAGAGCAGATTTTGTATCTCTAAATTGTGCTTTATTACCGACCTTTGACAAAGGTGGTAGCTTTAATTTTGCGTCCAATATGATTGGCTGATGCTTTGATGTTACCAGGACTGGTTTTCTAGTTGATTTTGGTCTACCATAACTTGTCTTACTTCTTTTCTGGGCCATTTCGTGATCCTCCTTAATATTTCTATACTTCTCGATTCTCTGTGAAAGAGGTCTTAAGTTTGTTTCCTCAGCTCTAAGTAATGCTGAATATTTCGTTCTAAATTGGTCGTCCATTGCCACTTTTTCTGATTCAAATTTTTCCCTCAATCTTGCTGTAGCTGCCTGATAAGCCTGAGCCATTCTTCTTGCGGCCTCTTCGGTTTCGACAGCTTCTCTTTTTGCAATCTGTTCTGCAACTTGGGCGGCTTCCTCGAATCGATGAGTAGCCAGCAACGATCTTGCGTTGTGCCTCATTTCGATCAATGTTGGTGACGGTTTATTAAACTTTTGCTGCATTTTTTCACTGTTCCATTCTTCGTCCAATTTTATCGATTCCTCTTGGAATCTGAGCTCCAAATCTTCGTTCTGCAGCTCTTTATCAACCTGCATGATTGACTTCTGGTTTTCCCAATTATTCTTCCTCTTTTCGAACTGACTTTCAGCCTCTTTTAATCGTTTTTCCACTTTTTCAATAGAGTCATCTTTCAATTTAGATTTTTCTTTTCTTTCGTCCTTGATGTTCTCAATTATGCACTGAACGTAGCTTCCTTCAGCGATGAGTCCCTTCTCCACGCAGAGGTCCAAATAATGCTTCAATTCCATCAGGACGCGTGAGATGACATTCTGAGGATATTTGGCTATAGAAACACCACAAAGAGCCCTGAAAACAATTGACTCCTTCGTGTGCGTCAGAAGTTGAAGAAGACCTTCTGGAATGTTCGATGCGAGGGACTCGTCGAAGTCATCAAAATCATACTTGCTTAGGTCGATCTGCTTTGTCACGGGAATCGTCGGAGAGACGCCAGCAAACTGCATCATGGCGTACGTCATCCGCTTCTTATTGTAGCCGGTTGTGGCGGTTAGTGACGGTTTTTTGATAGCTTTTTTCCTTTTCTCTTCTTCTTCTTGGATGATTTGTTGCTGCTGAATCAAAAGCTGCTGCTGCTGCTGCCTCCTCTTCTCTTCATGCTCTTCTAACCGCTTCTGCTCTTCGTACTCGCGAATTCGCTCCTCTTCGAGTCTCCTTTTCAGCTTCTCTTCTTCTTCTTTACGGCGACGCTCAGCTTCGATTCTCTTCCTTCTTCTTTCGTCTTCGAGGAACCTTTGTCGGCGCTCCTCATCGACCTGTTTTACATCACTTGTCACCTGAGTAACAAACATTGAATTTTGGCCCTGGTTTGAATGATCGTGTGTGAGTTTTGAAGGTGAATTTTTTCGCCTTGTGTTTGACGGTTGCGCGGTTTTTGAAACTTCCTTCTTCTGCCCGCTCCCTTCTTTCTTGTCCTTCTTCATCCAGCTGAATACAGGGACATCTAGGTCATCGTCATCCATCGTGTACTTGCTCTTCTTCGATTTGCCTTGTGACTCTTCTTCGGGATGTGCCGAATAGAGCTGCGAAAGCGGCTTCAGTTGGAGCGGCCGTTTATCTTCATTGAACGAAGACGACGATGATGAAGTCCTTTCATCGCTGCCCATCTCGTCAAACTCATCTGGGTTAAAAGGTGTCACTTTTTGTTCGTTATCTCGAGGAGTGTTTGGGAGGAACTCTTCTTGATTTGCCTTGTTCTGTATTCCTTCACTATTACTAGAAGATTTTGGGTTTTGACTAGCTTTGTTTGACTTGATATTCTTCTTGGCTTCTTCGCCTTCTTTCTTGGTTTGCTTTTTGTCATTCGGTTGAACTTTTTCTGATATGTTTTTTGTGAGATTTTTGTCTTTGTCACTTTTTGCGTTTTCTTCGTCTTTGTTCTTCTTGATTTTTTCTTTGTTTTCACTGATTGAGTCATTTTTCGTTTGTTTGCTTCTGTTTTTTATTTCTTCTTTATTTTTGTCAAGTTCGTCTTTTTTGCTTTTCTTTGTTTTCTCTGTATTTTCAGTGTTTTCAACTTTCTCTTCACTTTTTGCTGCTTTATTTTTCTTTGTTTTCTCTGTATTTTCAGCGTTTTCAACTTTCTCTTCACTTTTTGTTGCTTTATTTTTCTTTGTTTTCTCTGTATTTTCAGTGTTTTCTTCGTTTTTTGTTGTTTTATTTTTCTTTGTTTTCTCTGTATTTTCAGCGTTTTCAACTTTCTCTTCACTTTTTGTTGCTTTATTTTTCTTTGTTTTTTCAGTATTTTCAGCGTTTTCTTCGTTTTTTGCTGTTTTGCTTTTCTTTGTTTTATCTTTGCTTTCTTCTTTTTCGTCGCTGGGGTCACTTTTTGCTTGCTTACCTTTTTTCACTTTTTCTTCTTCTTTATTTTGCTCATTTTCATCTTTTTTAACTTTTTTATCTTTCTTTACTTTTTCTTTGTTTTCACTTGTATCGTTATTTTCAACTTTATCTTCGTTTTTTGCTGTTTTATTTTTCTTTGTTTTCTCTGTATTTTCATTGCATTCAACTTTTTCATCATTTTTTGCTGTTTTGCTTTTCTTAGCTTTTTCTTTGCCTTCTTCTTTTTTTTCGTCGTTTGTGTCACTTTTTGTTTGCTTCCTTTTTTTCACTTTTTCTTCTTCTTTATTTTTGTCATTTTCATCTTTTTTAGCTTTTTTGTCTTTCTTTGCTTTTTCTTTGCTATTTTCGCTTTTATCATTTGATTCTTCTTTTTCTTTGTCACTTTTTTCCTTAGTTTCGATTTTTTCACTTTCTTCGTCTCTTTTTTGAATGCTTTTATCGTCGTTATTTGCTTTTTCTTCTTTGTTTTCTTTTTCACTCTCTTCTTCATCTTTTTTAAAAGAGCCTTCTAGTTCATCACGCTGTAATGATGTATTAAAATCTGAACATACAAAATCATCGCCAAAAGTGTTCTCAAAACTATCTTTTTCTTTATTTTCATCCTTTTCAATTTGCTCTTCTTTTTCATTTGCATTCTCACTATTTCCAATATTTTCAATAATATCTAAAATATTATCAAAAACATTGTTTTTAATTTCTACGCTCTCATAATCTTGATTTTGAATTTCTTCATCTTCATTTTCTTGTTCCTGATCTTTGTTTTCTTTAATCTCTTCTTGTTGCTTCTGATTATCATTTTCTTTTCCTTGATTTTTGTCTATGATGCCTTCATTTTCTTGGATTTCCGTTTTGATTTTTTCGTTTTCACTTTCTTGTTTTTGAGCTTCAATTTTTAGTTTTTCGTCTTCATTATTATCAGCTTTTTGGTCTTTTTCATCTTCAGATGAATCAAAATTAATTGTATTTTGTTCAATACTCTTTCGTACAATATCAAGAACAACTGGTTCTTCTTCATCAAACTTACACGTAATGATACGACGGTCTCCTTCAGATGATTCATCATCAGAGCCTGAAGATGATTTTGAAAAAATATTTTCATCATTATCTATATTTTTGTTGACTGATAAATTTAATTTTGAGTTTTCTTTTTGGTCCAAATTACTGTTTTTTAAATTTATATCTGAATTTTTATAAGGAGACGCAGCACATTTTGAATCAGATAAATGATCCGATATGCTTTTATTTTCTTCTCCTTTCGGTTCAGACGAGGAATTTGAATCTGAACTATCTGTGGCAAATAATGAATCATCTTGTTTTTTATATAAATTTTCGTGATTTTTAATATCATTTGAAGGTTTTGTAAGAGTATCAATTTTATTAGATAATAAACTTGAATCTAATTTATTATGATCAATTTGAGAATTATCTGTATGATTTAAATTGTTGGGTTCTTCTTCATCATTTTTATCGCTAGATGAAATGTCTTCAATCGGTATATCTTCATCTGAACTCATTTTATATTTTAAAAAATGTAACCATTTTTACATTAAATTCTGCATTGAAATTGATAACGGTTTTTTTATAAAACCTTAGAAAATAAAGTAAGAAATTGTTTTCATATTTCAATTTCTATATATCCATGTATAATTTTATTAGTGCATTTTTAAAAATTGGGTTTTGATTTTTTTTTTTTTTTTTTTTATTATGAATATCAAAGAAAAAGATTGTAATATAATAATTTTAACCTAGTTTATTCTTTTACAAAAATATTATGATACCTAAATTTTATACTTTTTTAGTTTCATATGCTAATTATCACAGAATATTATACTGGATAATATCCAAATTATTGAATAGTTCTTAATGTAAGATAGGTTTCAAAAAGTTTGAATTAGTTTGAAAAAAATTCAAACGTAAAAGAATTTATTTCTCAAATATTTGGTCAAAGACAACTTTTTGATAATATTCTTTTTAAACATTTGACCAACGACATTAAATGAGAAATTTTAAAGAAACAGATGATTCTCCTCTCTTAATCGGTAAAGGTATAGAGGAAGAAGAAGATGAATTCATTGAAATACACGAAACATTATATAACACAATACGAGTACCAATTCTAGCTTTATCATATTGTGCAGCATCAATATCAGCCGTTTTCTTAAATAAAAAAATACTGTCACGAACAGGACAGTTTAAAGATTTTCGATCGGTTGAATTTTTAATGATGCTGCAATCTATAGTCGGCGCTTTATTATTAGTACTTTGTAGACTTTTTCGTATTATTAAATTTCCCATAATTATCGATTTTGAACGCGTTAAAAGAATAGCTTTTGTCAACATTTTATTTGTTTTGATGACTTTGTCAAACGCATATTCAGTCCGTCAACTCTCAATACCAATGGTTGCTTTACTCAAAAATTGTCAGGTTGTTATTGTTTGTTTTCTCGAATATATTTTTATAGGAACAAAGCCAGGAAAAATGACAATTGCTTCTTTATGTTTGATAGTGTTCGGTTCAGTTTGTGGATCTGTCACAGATTTGGAATTTAACTTGCCTGGTTATATTGCTATGATTATTGCTGTTTCAAGCAGTGCCTTGTATCACGTTTCAATTAAACTTGTTTTCAAGGAAAAGCAAGTTCCAGAATTTACACTTGTTTTTTATAATAATGTATTATCAGTATGTTTTTAATATTACTTTTGCTTGTATTTATCATGATTTGGTGTCAGTCATAATAATCTGTTAAAATTATTTCTGATTTCTATATTTGTGCATATAATATCAAGCAAGAGTATTTACATTCTATTTTCAAAACTAACATTAGATTCCTTTTTTTATAATCATGGGACTATCAGCAAATAATGTATTTTTCAGAGCATTTAGGAATTCATTTAATGCGCCTCTCTTATTTTGGGTTATAACTATATTAAGTGGGGTTGCAGGAGTTGGTGTTAACATTACAACGTATTTTTTTTTATCAGCTTCAACTCCAACATCTTTTTCTGTCCTTGGCGTTATCAAAAAAATTACGCAAACACTACTTGGATATTTGACTTGGAATACACCAGCAAATGCAGCAAATATATTATCTGTTTGTATTGGAATCATGGGAGGCATATCTTACACAATTGCGAAAAAAATGGAGAAAAAAGAGTCAAGAAAATTGCAAAGAATATAAATTGTTATTATTATCTTTATCTATATTTGTTTTTTTGTTTTATAAAAAATTCACTTTTTGAATAATTTTTGAACTGGTAAGAATTCGACATGATTGCACCCAAAATTACTTGAAAAGTACCAGTAAAGTTTTGTATTGAGGTAGAGATTAATAAATTAAGCTAATAAGGATAAAGCTTTTGTTAAAAAAAAAAAAAAAAAGATTTCCTAATATAAAAGAAAGATAAAATAAAAGAAAGAAATACTTAAAATAAAAACAAATTTTATTCTAAAATAAAAACAAATAAGTGATGTAAAGCACAAATTATTCGAATTCTATAATTCATTATGTGTCTGGTGAGCATTTTAAACATACAAGAATTGATTTAATATGATCTACAAGATCACATGCATTTCTTCTATATTTTTCTTCTATATTTGGACATAAAAAAACGTTTTCAGTTATTAAAGATAAATCTATAAAAAAACTTTCTAAATTTTTATATTTGCCTGATTTAAACTTTTTTTCAATCATCTCAAAGCACATTGGGCGCTTAACGATTTTATAGTATTCAGGAAAATCTTTTTTGGGTATCATACGAACAAATAAATTTGCTGAATGATGAGAAATTACCTGAGATAATATTGCATTAATCATTTCATTAATTGGCGGTGCCTCTCTTGGTAATATATCAATTCCAAGCAATTGTTTAACTGGATATTGATCAAATTGAACAGTTGTTGGAGGTAAAATATTTGCCATAATGATTTTTTGAATTGCTTGTGAAAAATCACCATGTCTTACATAATCATAATATGGATCAATAGGGCAATGCATTAAAGTTGCTCCATCGTAATCTTTAATAAAACCTTTATATGCTGTTTTGGGGATCGTAACATTTGCAGTAAAGCCTTGTTTTTCAAAAAATCCTATTGCCGAGTTATCAGCATAAACCAGAATATGCTTAATATTGATAACTTGAAGATATTCTTTTAAATGAGCCATAACATTTGCTCCAACTCCACTAATTTGATTTTCCGTCTTAACAGCGCAAAATACAAGTTCTGCAAAGCCTCTTTCTCGAAAAATCCTAACAGTTATACAACCAATAATCTTTGAAGTTGATACTATATGAGCTGCAATGGTAGTATGCTTTCCATTATATAAAACAGATGTTATATAAGTTTTTGACATATTTGTCAAGCAGCTTGCTATAAGATTTCTTGCTTCAAGTAAATTAATTAAATCCATATCTGTATGATTATTCATTAAAATTGAATATCGAAGTAAACCATCAAGATAACGAGTTCGTTCAGCCTGCACTGATAGATCTTTGCTCTGATTGCTTTGCAATTTATTTGGAAAGTCTGAAAACATATATCCATAAACATTCTTTGAATAGTCTAAATTTAATTGAGGCTTAGGTGGTAAATATAGGCTTCTTCTGGTCATGCCCAAAGTATCTACAGGTATTATTATACAGAGGCCAATATTTGACCAAATACTTACCGTATAAAATCTTTATGATTGAGAATTTACTATGTAATCATTTCCCAGTATTGCTAAAAAGCCCCAAGCCTAATTGATATTTTGATTCTCTTTTGACGATTTGATAATATTGATGAAAATTTTAGAATGGAAAATGATAATAATAATATAGTTTATATTTAATTGTTGTTTCTCAATTAAAAAAAATAAATAATTCCATAAGTAATCATGTGATTGCTTAACATTTCTAAAATTCTGCAAATATTTTTCTGATTACATTTCTGATATTAAATATTATATTGAATATTGATTATTTAAATTCTGAGTACAATACGAAATGTTAAAATCGGTATTAATACCGAATAATTCACATATAATTTATAAGATAAAATTATTTACAATACATAATAAGATAAAATGTGGTTATATTTTTTACATAAATATTTCAATACAGATAATATTAACAGATTTTATTGATTGGATGCAAAATACATCTGAAACTAATTCTCATTCAAATGTCAATTACCCAAAACTATTTGATGAAATTGAAATTATGTGTAAAAGAAATCAATTTTCACTAAAGGATGTTATTAACGATTTGGATACAAAGAAAGAAGGAAGAATAACTCGATTCAAATTTGAAAAAGTATTTAATTATCTTTCTATTTGGATGACCAAACCAATTCTTGATCAAATAATAATAGAATACACTGTTTTTACTAATGTTGTGAAAAACAGTGTTAATAAAGAAACAGGTGAAGTTACTAAAATTACGCAAGCAGTTCCTCTAAAAGATTTTCATGGTGCTACATTTGTTGACACAAATAAGTTCGTTCAAGATTATGAGACATATATCAAATCGAAGACTAGCCAGAATAATTCTGCGACATTTTCTGTTTCAACGTCAAAAAAGAAAACATCTCCATCACAAGCTATGGCATCGACGACTTCAAGTTCAGCAACTTCAACTTCAATTGATATGCCCACCATCAATGATCTTATCAGATTTGGTAATTCCTTAAAATTTCAAAATACTTCTATACAAGAAGTAATGGAATCATTTGATACATATCATATTGGGCATGTTCCTGTCAATAAATTTTTGAATGGATTTGGTATGAATAATCTAACCAAAAAGCTTGCACAAGCATATAAACGCCCACCTACAAATGATGTTTATTATTTCGAATTACAAAAAGATGTTGAAAAAGCTCTGAAAAATAATGAAAATAGTAAAACCAATAGCGGCAATCTTAATTCAATGTCACAATCAAATACATTAATAGTTGATGAGGATAACAACTATACATATAATGGACAATCAATGCCTGAATTTTTTGTAGATTTCTGTCATCAACTTCGAGTTAAAGGAATTGATCCATATTCAACGTTAAGCGTATACGACAAGCACAAAAAGCAATCGATTCTACCTTGTCATTTTCTAGCTTCTTTCATGAACTTTGATCCCAAGTTTTCTCCGCCACAAATACAATTATTAAAAGATATATTTTTGAATGATGAAAACAAGTTTGATTACATGTCATTTTGTGAAGCTGTAGATTACGAAAACTCCAAGTATGAAGAAGAACTCGAAAAAGTTTCATCGAAGCTTTCCCAAAAGAGTCTTTCTCATGGCAAAGAATTGAATACAAAAGACGTTAACGATGTCCTTCAAAAAATCAAAGAGAGAATCGAGATCAGGCACGCCTTGTTAGGCGACATTATTGAGAGTTACGATCCACGGAAGACAGGGAAGATTCAGACCAAAGTCTTCTTCAAGATTCTTGAGAAAGAACGATACGAGCTTGACGCAGCAGATCAAAAAGCGATCATTGAAGAATTCAGTGATCCGAATGGTCAATATATTGTCTATAAACCGTTCGTTATAGCGGTTTCTCCTCCAAAACGAAAAGGAGTTGTTGCGACTCCTCAAACCGTCATGGACAGATTGAAAGACTATTTGAATAGCGCTCTCAAAATTTCAATCAAACCGCTTTTATTACGGTTAGATACTGAAAAGTCAGGATATGTCAATTTCAGGCAGTTATTGGCGGTTTTCTCCAACATCTCATTCGACATCAACAACCACGAGCGCCGAGCCTTGCTCAATAAAGTTGGCGACCAAATAAACATTGAATCTTTCTGTGACCAAGTTGACTATCTTCCGCCAGCCACGCTCTTTGATAACCAGGCGAGCAAAGAGGAAGACGAAGACGACGATGATGAGATACCGACCAAGGAAGTCCTCGACGCTCTAGCGCGTCTTTATTCTATCGTTCTGGCCGAACAAAACCGAATTGACCTTCTTGATGAATTTCAGAGGTTTACATCGAGCGTTGACGGTTTGATGAACATCTCACAATTTCGTTCATCGCTCCTCAACGTCCCGTCTCTCGAACGCATACCTCCCGAGGACGTGTCACTTTTCACATCGTACTACACGAGTCCCCCTCAAAACATGGTTGATCTGAAAAAGTTCATAAGTGATCTGACCAAGTTTGGACCTGACCAACTGAAAATGGAACCATCCCTCTCTCTCTACCCAGCTTCCTTCTTGCAGAAGGGCGGCGCAGCAACAAATAGGTCCCAATTGAGTCCCACCCAAAAGACGAGCCAAAGGTTCCAGCACTCGTCCAACTATCAAGCCTCGGACAACGTCATTTCTGCCTTTACCTACTCGTCGCCGCTTGTGAAGAGCAAGACCCAAAGCAGCGACCAAAGCACAGCAACTGTTAATTTAAACAACAGTTTCGATTTAAGCACCAATTTGAATAGCGATGACTTCGAAAATGTTTCTTACTTTTTGAGAAGATTGAAAGTATATTTGGTCAAAAAGGAATTGAATTCGATTTCGTTGTTCTTAATGTACGATAGCTCGAGAAACGGTTACGTTTTGAAAGATCGAGTGGGAAAGATCTTGTCCTCAATTTACTTCGAGTATACAAATGAAGAGCTCCAGCAAGTCTTGCTCGCTTTCCAGAGCCAAAGAATGAAAAATTGTTTTAATTATAAACGGTTTGTTAACGTACTTGAAAATGCAAAAACAAACGTTGATGATTTGAGATCTTTGAGAGTGAAGCCAATCGATGAAGACCCAATGAATCATCCCCAGAATTACGAACTGGCTTCATTGATTAACACTCTTCATGCTAAATTAAGCGAAAGACATAAAAGAGCCGAATTCGCTTTCTACGATGTAGTCGATAAAACTGTCTCTGCTGACGAATTCAGAGAGAGAATTGGTAATTATGGATTAATCATACCTTTAAGCCAAGTGCAACTATTAATTGAAAATTACAGAGCTAACTTAAATAATGATATCGATTGGAAAAGATTCTGCAGTGATGTCAACTCAATAAGAACAGTTGAACCTCCAAGATTGTAAATTATTTTTTTTAAAAAAATTTATTACTAATATGAAATTATTTATATGATATCTTTTAAATATTCATCTTCTTTATTTTAAACTTGGTTTATTTCTTGAATTTAAGTATCCAAATTGTAATGAAATATTGATGATTACTGGTGCTTTTCATTTTTTATAAAATTAAAAGTTTAATCTAAATTCTTGATATGGAAAAATAATAATAAGATACAAAAATATTTAATTGCAGGTTCCTAATCTCAATAAAAATGTGAGTTAAATGTATAAATATAAGATTGGAGAGTTAAAATTAAAATTAAAAAAATATCGATCAAATTTTTGAATAGGATAGATTATGGTATTTCAATTTCTTTTTTAAAAATTGAAAATATTTTTTTTAAACACTTTAAATTCTGACTATAAAAAAAAGAAAATTGGAAATAATTAGTTTAAATAAAATATATATTATTAGTTTTATCATATAAAAACAAAACTAATACAAAAAAATTGGTTGTTACTAAGATAAATTAAAATTTATTATTAAGTAAAATAAAATAAACTTATCAAACTACTGAAAAAAAATTGAGGGAATTCAAAGAATAATAAGGTCAAGAATTAACTACATTTCATTTATTAAAAGATATGAATTCTTTTCAGCCTATACTATACAACCCATTCGTATTGGGATGCATCGTTTCAATAATGCCTATTTTTGTTACAGTTACAGCGTTTTTATTTTCAATATATAATGGTCATTTTTCTTTACATTTCAATAGTCTTCCAAAGATTAACCAAGTGATGGTTCAACTCCCTGAAAAAAGAGTATACTCAGTAGGTATGAATTTAACAGCATGGCTTGCCCTTCCCGTCTTTCTATTAATTGATAGAATAATTAAATTAAAATGCAAAATTGAAAAGTGCCACAAAGAACCATTAACCTATTGTCTACGTTGGTTGATGAACGTTTGTGCAGGATTTGCATTTTTTGGGATGCTTGGTATGGCATCTGTAACAGTACATGAAATGCCATATTTTCGCCAAACATGTTATCGAGTTATGATCATTTTTCTAACAATTTATTATCTTATTGTTGATTTTGAAATGACGAAAGCAAAATTGAATGTCACTTTGTTAAATAGGATCTGGTCTTTCGGTGGCATTTTCTTTATTACATTATCATATTTGTTTTCTAAGTACGCAATTATATTATCCAACACCTTTCCAAATATTAATTTTCTATCTATCTCTGCAATATGCCAATATATACACGTTCCTTTAATGAGTTTAAAGTTCTTGTTAATTTGGAAAACCCTTCCTTCTTGTGGTGTACTTGTATCTAAAAAAAATGAGTAAAATTTAGCGGATTTTTTTTTCTTATTATTTGGCCTTTAATATGGTGAATCAACATTGGTGAATTTTTTTTTTAACTTGTGTATCCACTTGTTTAATTATAAAATATTATGTAATCTTCAAATCAAAAGAAAATATAGATGAACTGCAGTAAAAAAAAAAAAAAAATGTTAACGAATAATTTTTATATATAAAATAACAATGATAGATATGATTAAAAAAAAAAAAAACTATTTCTATGATTCTGTCTTTGTGCATCCGAGGCTTTTTAATGTTTTCCACTCATCAATTGGAATTTGGCCTGATATATTCATTACACAAATCGGCGGTTCGCTGAAGTAAGGGTGCCTCAATGCATCATGAGCACTAATTCGATGTGCTGGATTATAACAAAGCATTTTTGAAAGCAAATCAAATGCATTATCGCTCACATTCATGAATAAATTTCTTAATGTTGATTGATGACTTGGGCGAATTAGCTTTAACTGATTTTGAAAAGTGCATCTTGGTGGAATATCTGCTTCAGAAATGGGTCCAAGAATACCGCAGATTGTTTGAAGTTGAAGTTGATTGAATTGTGTTGGATCTTTTTCTTGATTTTTTTGTGTAGCAAATAAGGCAGTTCGAGGTTCAATCAGTTCAGCAAAAATGCAGCCTGCTGACCAAATATCAATTTTTGTATCATAGTTTTTATCACCAAGGAGAAGCTCTGGTGCGCGATACCATACTGTAACAACACCGTAATTTTTTTGAAGGCCTGAGTTTTCAATAACCCTCGATAAACCAAAATCAATTAATTTAATAATTCCTGGAATCGAGCTATCAGGGGACATAAGCAGAAGATTAGATGGTGTAAGATCGCAATGCGCAATAGAACGTTTGTGTAAGTGATCTAAAGCTAAAAGAAGCTGAAATAAAATTGATTTTGATACAACAGGATCCATTTTTTTTTTTTCTTTATAGTAAAACTGAATCATTTTTCTTACATCAATTGCGCCGTATGTATAGGCAAAAGAAAGAGTTTTGTTTTCGAATTCGCAAAATATATCTTTCGATGTTATATGAATAATATGAGGATAATTAATCTCTGAAAGAAGAACGAGTTCACGAAAAATTGACGGAGTAAGACTGCAATCTTCGTTTTCAATTTTTGATTGTTTAACACTAACTATCTTTTTTTCGTCAGTTTTTGAGCGACAACGCCAAACCTCACCATAAGTACCACTCCCAACTGGATCTTTGTCTATCTTTTCATATTGATCTGAGAGTCGGTTCTCTTTTTTAGGCATTGCCCTTTGTTGTGGATTCATTTTGTATATTAGATTATAAAAAGTGCTATTTTTTAGGATAACAAATTTTCATAAAAAGCAAGTATATTAATATGTAATATAGTTTATGAAGATAAAGTTAAAAATTCTTTATCTTTAGCAAAGATAGAATTTTCTTAGAAAAGAAATAAAGGAAGGAACGAATAAAAGAAATATGGATATTAATTTACTATTCTGGGCAAGTTGAAAAATATTGTATTATTTTAAGCAAGATGCAAAAATATAATCATATGTTCTTTTCTAAAAGAAGGAACGAATAAAAAAAATTTTAATAACTTTAAAAATTCTTTACATAAATAATGTCAAACAAATAAAAATCGCAGAGCGTATCAAATAAGTAAGCATTTGCCACATTTGCAGCATTGGCAGCATTGGCAGCATTGGCAGCATTTGCATCCTTTATCAAAATCATCTCCATCATTGATCTTAGGTAGCTCTTTATCTTTATATCTGAATACGTCATAGTCATGTTGAGAAGGATCCATTTCTACGAGAGAAATTCGTTCTTTCTCTTCCGGTGTTAATTTGTCTACCCAATCGAGATGATTTTCATATTTTACCTTATTCTTTTTCATTGCACGATGAATTAATGAAAATATCATTTTGTAATCTGGTTTAGATTCATATTTATATTCATCTATCAAATTCCAAATTGATGTAAACTCTGTTGGCATTCCGATACAAAGCTTTAAGACAGGTTTTGTTGGACTAATTTCAAATTCATGCAGTTCCTCATTACTTTCTGCTGCTGTTGTGAAAGTGCAGTATTCTTTTTTTAGATTCTTGACAGCGTCACGATCCAAGTTTGGATTGCTCCATGGCAGTTCTCCTTTGAATAGTTCAACAGATGAAAAAAACCAGCTAATAAGATCATCTCGTCTTCCAAGGTCATGACATTCATGTGCCGTCAATGAGCAGTAGCGTAATGTTCCAACAAATCCTGCCTTTGGTCGAGCAGGAATGGGAACTTTATCACTTTGCCCAGTATTATTGTTAAAGTTTGCATCGTTTTCATATTCGTAATCACTAACTTCAAATGGATGGCGTGAAGTTTGAATGTGTAAGCGAGCTAAACCAAAATCAATAAGAGTGAGAGGAAATTCACGACTTGATTTAACTAAAAAGTTAGCTGGTTTTATATCACGGTGAATGTAGCCGCAGTTATGAAATTCTTCAATACATCGAAGCATATGAAGTGACAAAAGAAGTGTCGAAGCAAGTGAAAATCTTTGTTCTGGGAGTCTTTTACGAATAGTTGTTAAATTTGGTCCTAGTATTTGCATCAAGTAGTAGTTATATTTTTCAGTTTCACCACTTTCAATAAAATCTGGGAAAAAATTAGAAACATGAATTATTCTTAAAATTTCGATTTCATTTTCGAGCTTTGGTTTACGAATTGACTTTGATTCAACCTTTAAGGCGTATTTTTGATTATTATACCTAACATGATAAATATAAGAAAATCCCCCTTGGCCAATTAGCCGTAATATGTCATATTTTACAAATGTATATCCTCTCTTGAAAGGCTTTTCGATGCCTGACATGACACTTTATATATAAAAATTACTAAACGAATAAAAAAAAGAGAATAAAAAAATATTTTTATCATTCATTCTAAATGAAATATTTACTTTTTTATTTAAGATCTAATATTTATAATAAATGTTAATTATAATTATGCGCTAACTTAATTGTTTTTATGATTAAATTTTCAAGATATACACATGGGAAAAATTATATTATTGAAACGATTTTTTTGAAAATGGCGATTTACTTGAAGCAGACTCTTCATTAAAGAAAACAGATTAAAAATAATGGTCATAAATATTTTTTTTCACCAATCAAAAAACTTAGGATAAATTTAACTTCTGCTGCATAAAAAAAAAAAAAAAGAGAGAGATACATACAAAACATTTATAATAAATTACAGAACAAAAAATAATAAATTAATCGGTATTAATATCTTCTTGTTTCTGTGCTTTAAAAACACGATTAACTTCTTTTGATAAGGCATGAATCTGAAGATTTTTAGTTTTTTGTTTGATGATCATTGCTTGTCTTTTTTGGTACTTTAAAATGCCAGCTAATTTCTCTATTTTATAGCTTAAATCAGGAATAACAACATTTTCCATTTCAGCATTCTTATTTATTGAGTCTTGTAATACTTGAGGAAGTCTATATGAAAGTTTTGTCAATTTTTTGGTTTCTTCATTTATTTCTGCAATTTTTGCCTCAAATTTTTCTTTGTTTTTTTGTTCAATCTCGTTCATATGCTCATTTTCGAATTTGAGTCTCTTAACTTCACCCGATAACCATTCTATTTTTTTATTTCTTTTCAAGAATTTAGTTTTTAATTTTGTAATTTTTACATCAAGGATATCAATTTTTTCGGATATATCATTACATTGGCCTTGTTTTTCAAAATTTTCTTTTTCAATTTCTTCATTCTCCGCTTTAATTCTCAGATTTTCAATTCGTAATTCTTTAATTTGCTGAAGCATTAATTCATGCTGTTTAATAATAGATTGTGTGATAGCAATTTCATCATCAAACATAGATGATCCTGTTGTCTTTTGAATTACATCAGCTTCAATCAATTCTTCTTTTTCAAATGTTAGCTCATTCATTCTTCTTGAAATGTAAGATTTCAATTTTTGAAACTGGTAAATAGCATCATTTTCATTAGAAAAATCGATTTTTAAATTATTTAATGGTGTATTTGAACTTGTTTTTAAATTTGGGAAGAAGTCTTTCATCATTTCATCTATACTTCTCTGTAATGAACTTAACTTTTGCTTTTGTTTTGAAAGTCTTTCTTTTGATTGGTCTGTCCATTTCAATGCATTTTCAATTTGTTTTTCAAGTTCTTCTTTTTCGCCATATAAATCATCAAAGTCAGATTGTTTATCGATATTGTCTTCTGTAAATCTCGCAGCTATCATTGCAGCTCTTTCATCAAGCTTTTTAATTGTTAAATCTAGAGTCTCAAAAAGTGGCATTTTGTACCATTTAGCAGTTAGCCTTGCCTTATCACGCATCGAGGTTACAATTGATCTTTGATCATCGCCAGCATAACTAACATTATTTTTTAAAAAGTTTTCTAAGCCAGTAACTTGGGAATATCCATCAGAAACATGAAGGTTAAAATTGTAAATAGAGAGGCCTGTGGCACTG